>CM065479.1:44234404-44909125 GCA_032873175.1 Leptopilina drosophilae
ATCTTTAAAGTCGATTCATTTTGTTTAAAAATAATATCATTGTGAACGAGAGTTTTTTTGAGAAATGCGAGAGGGCGTTATATGATAGTGATTCATTTGTAGCAAATTTGATAGAATGAAGTGGTATAGAACTGTAGTGAGGGGTAAAGATCACATAAAAAGTGATGTACCTGTGAGATAAATTATTTTTTATTTAACATATTAAGTAATAGACTATTATATTGTTGTTAAAGTGATAATGCTGGCATAGAACCTTAGAAAAATTATGATCTACCATGACTAGATTGTAAGATTATTTATGTCACACAGAAATAATCTGTATACATAATTTTTATTGTTTAAAAGATTCAAATAAAATATTATTTTATTATTTAATTTATGAAAAGTATCTCGGTGAGTTATGTGTTTTTGAAAAGGGGGCTGACATGGTGGTGTTAGAGATATCATCTGTTGTGGTGTACACAGCAAAATTGTAATAGCGGATTAAGGTGTACATATCTACTGGATGTGTGACATATTAATTTTCATTAAAATTGAATTTCTTCTGTTGAATATATGTAGAAAACTATATAGTTGGGTTTTTAGGTTTTAGCGGAAGAATATTGAAAAAAAAAATTATTAAGTACAAGTTTTGGATTCAATATCTAGTAGTAAGTTTATTTAAATCATTCTATAAATGATTAATGTAACAATTTGACAGTAAGGAGATTGAATATTGAAAATATCTTATTATTAATATGAACATTATAGACAAAATGTAGAGTTACTTGAGTAGATTAATTTTCTATTAGACATATTATGAGAATTTTATCTGTAGATATGTTTACCTAATGAGACTAGAAATATACAGAATAGTGCATGAGTTAATTTACTATTTCAATTTGATTGGTATATTTAAAAACATGTGGAGCTACCAGAATGAAGAGGTAAACATGTGGTAAGATTTTTTTGAAATAGAGCTGTCTTTATTATGTAGAAACATAATTTTTTTATATTCTGGATATTTTGTACATATAATTTTTTCGTAAAGAGACAATAAACTATATGATCATATGTATATTCTTAAAGATAAAGATTTTTATGGTTGTGAAATTGTTCTATGTGCTATTAATAGTATACTTAAATGCATTAAGTGATTTATATGTTACGAGAGTTAGATTATGTCATGTGTGTACAATATCATATAGTGTATGACGATAGATGAAGTCACACACATGAAATTTTATATATATTAATATGTTTAAAGATAGATAAGATTTCACTGTTTAAATATTTTAGGTTAAATAGTACAGTATTTTTGTAATGGAGATTCATTATAAGAGTTTTAAAATTATATTAAATGACATTTATTTTAAAACAAATTCAAAAAAAAATATTTTATTACATCTCTATTGAGATTAGGACAAAGAGTATGTGGAGTGAGTATTATTTGTTTTCGTTAATAAAAGCGTGAGTTAAGGAACATATTTAAATCTTATTTACAATACATGATGATGAAATAATTGATATATTCAGTTTTATATAATTCATGATATATTGAGAGCAAAATGGTTTTTTAATGATTATTATATATGAAGTAATTTAAGAGATCATGTACGGATTTTTTGTATAAGATGAGCACATGTGTTTTTTATAATACACGATAAAAAAGGGATCTTAGTATTATCAAAATTTGAAACAGGAATTCATGATATATTCTTATTTATAAGCAAATTATAAAATTTTTTGATTCAATTATATATTTTTAATATTGTTATAATCAAAATATTAAAAAAAATATTTTTGTAATGATGTTATAAACAGTCTTGTATTATTAATTTATAAATTTTATTAGTATTTTACACTTTGCATAACAAATCATAGGAAATATTTAACATTTAATATATTTAAAGTTTTATATTGTTTCTATTAGATTTTTATAATTAACTTTTTTTTTAAATCCATGAATTACCTTTAAACAAAAACAATTGAGAATTTTATTCATTTTTAAAGAAATTACAATAAATAAGTTAAATGAAAAAAGTTATAATTTAAAGACTTTTTTTTATTTTCTTTAGATATTACAACAGATAAAATGAAGTTGTTATAAAATAAAAATAGATGACACAATTCGGAGGACAATAACGAAGTGTTTTATTGTAATTGATATATGATTTAATATATCAATTTTTGAGTTAATTATATAATTGATTTTTTTAGGAGAATTGAAAAAAGTAATTTAAATTGATTAAGTAATTTTGATTTTATTTTTAATTTATAATTGTTTTATTTTAATTAAAAAAAATGAGTTAAAAATTAATAAAGAAAATTTTATTAAATATTATATGATATAAAAGGGAAAATGTAATAAAGATATTTATTATATAAAAATGAGAAGTGATAAATGTAAATTTAAATATTTTAGTTTTATAGAGGATTTGTATAAAAATGAAATAAAATTTTAAGTATATATTAAAGATTTTTGAATTTTATTTGAAAGTTGTAAGGGAAAAATTTTAAGATGTACAAATCAGATTTAATGAATAATATATAAGAATAATTATTGGGAAAAAATTTTAAAATAATAGAAAGAAAATTATTTATAGAGAAAATTATAATAAAATAATATTTATAATTAAATATGAGAAAAAAAATAATATTAATTTTTTGGTTAAATAAAAATAGATAATCTTTAAATTTATATGTTTATTTTATTTTATATAAAATTAAAGAATATAATTTATTTATTAAAAATTTTTTTTTTGAAAATTTATATTTTTAAAAAAAATAATTTAATTATCTTTTTATAATGTTTGAATAATGGATGATTTTTTTTAATTTTAAATAATGAAAATTTTGAAATATATAGTAAAAAATTAATGGTATTGAATTATAACTTTATTTTTTATAAAATATAAAAATTAAAGAAAATGTATACTTCAAAAATGAGTAAATGTTATTATTTAATTTGGATAATATTTTAATATTTTTATATATATGTTTAATAAATTTTAAAAAATATTTATAAAAAAATTTAAAATTTGTACAGATTAATATTAAATTAATTAAAAAAATTCAACAACGATATCATACGCAAGAGAGTAAACCTTTTTACTTCCTAAAATTACCCCTCCTTTTCCCTTTTTTCTCATTCTTTCCTCCATATCCGCAATCAGCAAGTTGAACAGAATCGGACTCAGTGGGCAACCTTGCCTTAGTCCTCTCCCCATCCAAAAGACCTCACCTAAATTCTCTCCAATCTTAACCCTTTCCCTTGTGTCCATGTATATCTCCTTAATTCTTTCAATCACACCCTCCTCTATCCCAATATTCCTTAGCGTACGCCAAAGAACCCCCCTGTTTACCGAGGGGAAAGCTGCTTTAAAATCTACAAAGACTGCAACCAGCTTTCCCCTCTTACTTTTAATGTACCTATTTACTAAAAAATTCAGAGCATAAATGTTATCTATTGTCCCCATACCCTTCCGGAACCCCGTCTGATTATCTGGTATCAATCCCAACCTCTTCACCCTCTCTTCCAGCCTCCTTCTCAAAACATCTGCGTATACTTTATACGTCACCGGCATCAATGTCACTCCCCTATAATCACCCACATTTTTACCCTCCCCCTTCTTTTTAATAGGTACAATTAACCCCGTTTTCCACTCCTCTGGGTAACCTTCCCCTTCCCACACCGCCTTCAAGATCTTCCACACTTCCTCTTTTACCACTTCACCTCCGTATTTTATACCTTCCCCTTCAATTCCATCCCAGCCTGCTGCTTTTCCCCTTTTCAATGTTCTAATCGACTCCTCAACCTCTTCCCTACTGATTTCTCCACATTCCTCTTTAATTTCTTTTCTGCCCTCCACGTTTACCTTCCCTGATACTCCTCCACTCAACCCTTTAAAATATTCCGTCCAATTCTCCAGTTTGATTTCTCTGTTAACCCCCCCACTCCTTTTTCTCTCCCTGTTTATTATCTCCCATTCCCTCCCTTCCTCTATTGCTTGTTCCACTTCCTTTATATATCTCATTTTCTCTTCCTCTTTCTTCACCTTTATCAATTTTTCATGCTCTTTATGCACTTTATTATACTCCTGCTTTTCCACCCACCCTTTTCTCCACGCTTTAATGCACTCCTTTACTCCTCTTCTGCTTTCATCACACTCTTTATCCCACCACCCTTCTTTATTAATTCCCTTGCCCCTATCCCCTCCTACCACCTTTTTTACTTTATTAATTGTCTCCCTTATCCTTTCCAACCTTTTGTCTATCCCCCCTAACTCTCCTTCTTCCCATAAACTTCCTTCTTTTCTCATCTCTTTTTCAAAATTCCTTAACTTCTCCTCACCCCAATTACCCATCGTTATCCTTCTTTCCCTTCTCTTCCCTCGTCTCTGTTGTCTCTTGCCATTATTTTCAATTCCTCGGAGCCTAACAATCAGTGGATAGTGGTCTGATTCAAAATCCTTTCCAATTTCCATCCCCTCTGTGATTCCCCTCGTCTTTTCATCCCCTATCACGTAATCAATGACTGTTTGCCCTCTCCCCATAAATGTGAATTCCCCTTCTTCATCCCCTTTCATATTACCATTAAAAATTGTCCATCCCCATTCAGCCAAAATTCCTGCCATTTTCTTTCCTTCCTTATCCACTTCCTTATGCTTTGAACTTCTCCCAAATCTTTGTTCTTCCTCTATCCATTCATTTCCCCCCAAATCCCCCGTCCATGCGTTGAAGTCTCCACCTACCAGAACTTTTTCCTCCTTTCCCAACTCCATAAATTTTTCCAACAATTTCCACCTTTTTTCCTCCCCTCTCCTTCTATATATCCCTATTATCGTAATGTACTCCTCCCCTAATTTTAACCTTCTTGCCATATAGCTCTCCTCCTCTTCCAACTCCTCATTCCACTTTCCCTCCTTTATTCCCTCTCTTATCCCTGAAACTAAGCCCCCAGCACTTCTTCCTTTTTTATGTTCTTTTTTCGCCTCTCTCATGCTCCAATTATATCCACTCGGAAGCTTTCTTCTTATCTTTTCCCAATCTTTACTCTCCACCCACGTCTCACTCAGAAAAATAACATCCCATTTCTCCAACTCTTTCCAAAATCCCCTATCCTTATTTCCCAACCCTGACACGTTCCAAAAAACTACTGACGTACTTGCCTCTCTGACGGAATCTCCTCCTGCCCAAACCCCCCCACTTCTTCCTCCTCTCTCACCTCAAGTACCTCCCCCCTTTTCAAATTAACCACCCATTTCGTTCCATCCACCCAAATACTTTCCTTCCCCCATCTTACTGACTTTCCTTTTCCTCTTTCCTCCCATGCTTTCTGTTGCAGTAGCCAAAGTACCCTTCTTTCCCTCCATGTCCTGTCTCCCTCTATTCTCTCTACCCTCCCCACTAATTTATTCTTTGCCTTCATTACTCTCCATTTTTCTTCTTCATTTCCCAACTCCACCACCCACACACTCGGCCTTTGCTTATCCACTCCTCCTACCCCTCTAAAATTCTTAATTTCTACTGTAACCCCTATATCCTGCAACAATCGCTCTATACTCTCCTTACCATACTTTCTTTCTACTCCTAAACCTTTGATTACTATGTTAGATTTCTTTTTCTCTCTCTCTGCTTCCTCCATCTTTCTTTCCATTTCATCTAATCTTTTCTCAACCTTTCTTTCCTCACTTCCACTTGACTCCTCCCTCTCTCCCTTCTCCACCCCTTTTTCTTTTTCTAACTTCTCCACCATTCTACTAACCTCGTCCACCTTTGTTTCTAACGTCGTTATTTTCCTTTCTGTTTCCACTTCTCTTACTTTTCTTTCCTCCTCTATATCCTTTAATGTCTCCCACACCTCTTCTTTTTCTTTTTTCCATTTCCTTTCCCATACTTCCCACATCTTCTTGACTTTTCCAACCTCACCCAAAATTTCCTCCATCCTCTTATCTCTTTCCTCCTCTCTCTTCCCTTCCTCTCCTAACTCTCTTTTCATTTGCTCTAAATTCTCGTTAGTCTCCTTTCTCATTTCCTCCAACGCCTTACTATTTCCTTCCATGCCCTTCCTAATGGCATTCACTGCTCTTAACACCTCCCCCAGCATTTCTCCCCCCTCTGATTTTTTTTAGATCACTTGTCAAACTACCTCCTCTTGGCCTACCTGGGCCTTTTTTCTCTACATCCACTTTCTTGGCTTTGCCTTTATCTTTATCAAACACTTCGAATACCTTCATTTCCCCTTTATCAATTCCTTCCGTCGTTTGTAAATTCCCGCCCTTTTCAAAAACCTCACTTTCCTCCTGTTCACCCTGCTGCTGCTGCCCTCTGTTGTTCTTCTGTGGACTTCTTACTGTCGCCATTCTACTTTACCCACCTTACTTTCCTTCTTTCTAATTCTCACCTTTCCCGCCCTTTCCTTGCCCCACACTTTCTCCAGCTAACCTCCAAAATTCCCACACACACTTCTTTCGCTCTACACTCTTACCCTTGCACTTATTTATGCAGCTACACCTTCACTCGTACTATGCACTCTTATTCACACTTAACACTCACTTTTATACCAAATTTCACTCACAAATTGCCAATAAATTAATCAAAAATCAAATGAAAAGCTTTACCACGTCTGTACTTTAATCGCACCGGAAACGAAACAACTCCTTATCTAAATCAAACTCGTGTATAAAAATATATTTACTTTAAAGAAATTTATTTTCAAATATAGGCTAATCTGTTTTTCAGATATTTTTGGAATCGTTTTCTCGACATGGATTCTTTAAATTGTTTTATATGTAGTCAATTAGTTTCTGGTGGAAAAAATGGTTTAAGTCAACACTTTTCCACATTTCATATTATTATATTAACTCCTTGCATAGATAATACAGGTTTCATTTGTTTTCAAAATGGTTGTCAGAGAAATTTTGATTATTATTTTAATTTAAGAAAACATTTGAGAAATAATCATCTAGGAAATGAAGGGCATGACGAAATTAGATTTAATGACATAGTAGACATTCCTGCTGAAAATGAAATTGACGATAATAATATTGATAGCGATAATGACGATTTGCAAGGTTATCCAAATTTAGAAGTACCGGAAGATCAAAATAATGACTTTGAAAATTTTAATTTTGACATAAAATCACATATTATAAGAATGATTGCTAAAGGGCTTAGGGGGTTAAGTATGCAAAAAGTGCCCCCGCTTCTATTTTTCTCAAATTTGGCCCATATGTTACTATCCATATGACTATAACTTTCTGCAATTTTGAACTCAAAATTCGCTTTTTTGGGGGAGTTATGGAGGGGGAAAGCAAAATCAAAAAACTTATTTTTCTCGAAAACTACTGAACCGATTTTAATGAAATTTTAAGAGGTTGTAAATATAGATAAGACGATTTTAAAACAAAAAATCAAAATTTTTTTTTCAAAAAAAATTTTCAAAAATTTTTTTTAGGGTTATTTTTTGAAGTGACCACTTTCTCTTTTGTTGTAAAAAGTACCTTATAATGTCCCCTTTAACATATATTTTTTTCAAATTTTTAAAAAATATGGTTTTTGAGTAAAATGTCAAAAACCATGGTCATGCTATTTGTCACGTACGGTAATGCACATATATACATATGGGCCATATTAATGTGATAGGGTATAGCTAAATAAGTATGGAAAAAGTGATCCGAATATATTTTTCCCATTCATTCCTACTCACTTAAAAATAACTTTTTCAAATTTTTAACTTAAAATTTTGAGTTTTTTGGAACTTATGGAGGAGAAAAAATCGAAAAACGCATTTTCCTCAAAAACTACTGTATGTATTTTAATCAGCTTTGGATATGTTGAAAAGACAATTAAAGAGATTCCAATAAAAAAATTTCAAATTTTTTTTTCAAAAAATTCCAAAAATCTTTTTTTTTTTTTGCTCGACATAATTTCAAGGCGTGTCACGGTAAATAACTCAAAAACCGTACCCAGGAGATTTTTATGTTGTATTCGAATGGTTAATTTTAAAAAAACTGTCAAATATTTTTGCCACTTATTACTATAGTGGCTTATTAATGTTGATAAATACAAATCTGAAGTTGATATAAAAAAATATTTTTGGACAAACAAAAAAATTTCGAAAATTTTAAAATCAAATTTTAGGATTTTTGGAGTTTTTTTACCGTGTCGCACTCTAAAATCATCTTGGCCATTATTTTTTAAAAAGTAAGACTGTTAAAGAAGTTAAATAAAAAATGTGTGATGTACCGCTTCAACAATCCAAAAAAAAAAAAATTTTAAATGTAAAAATAAAAATTTTTGGATTTTTCTTTGAAAAATAATTTTTTTGACATCGATTTCAGGCTTGCATTCAGAAAACCCCTAACTATTATTTTGTAATTAGGTAAATAATTAATCAGTTAACTATTCGCATACAACATAAAAATGTTCCGGGTACGGTTTTTGAGTTATTTACCGTGACACACCTTGAAATTATGTCGAGCAAAATTTTTTTATTAAGTAGATCACATAAGAGAATGAAATGAGAAAATACTTAAAAATGTCACTTTAGTAGAACTAAAAAAATTTTTTTTTGAAAATTTCGAAAAATTTTCATTTTGAAATTTTCAAAAAAAAAAGATTTTTGGAATTTTTTGAAAAAAAATTTGAAATTTTTTTATTGGAATCTTTTTAATTGTCTTTTCAATATATCCAAAGCTGATTAAAATACATACAGTAGTTTTTGAGGAAAATGCGTTTTTCGATTTTTTCTCCTCCATAAGTTCCAAAAAACTCAAAATTTTAAGTTAAAAATTTGAAAAAGTTATTTTTAAGTGAGTAGGAATGAATGGGAAAAATATATTCGGATCACTTTTTCCATACTTATTTAGCTATAACCTATCACATTAATATGGCCCATATGTATATATGTGCATTACCGTACGTGACAAATAGCATGACCATGGTTTTTGACATTTTACTCAAAAACCATATTTTTTAAAAATTTGAAAAAAATATATGTTAAAGGGGACATTATAAGGTACTTTTTACAACAAAAGAGAAAGTGGTCACTTCAAAAAATAACCCTAAAAAAAATTTTTGAAAATTTTTTTTTAAAAAAAAATTTTGATTTTTTGTTTTAAAATCGTCTTATCTATATTTACAACCTCTTAAAATTTCATTAAAATCGGTTCAGTAGTTTTCGAGAAAAATAAGTTTTTTGATTTTGCTTTCCCCCTCCATAACTCCCCCAAAAAAGCGAATTTTGAGTTTAAAATTGCAGAAAGTTATAGTCATATGCTACTATAATAGCGCCACTATAATAGCGCACACTATAATAGCGCTCACTATAATAGTGCCATAGTGCCACTATAATAGTGCTCACTATAATAGCGCTCACTATAATAGTGCCATAGCGCCATTATACTATTATAGTGGCGCTATTATAGTGCGTGCTATTATAGTGGCGCTAACTCAGAGTCCCGGTCCTGTTCTTTTCTTCAAAAGCAAATTATGGATACATATCAATATGTTTCCATAATAGATGTACTTAACCTAGTTTTAAGCAATGCTAATGTTAGAAAAGCAATTCTTGAAGAAGGAATATTAACTGATGGGATGTTAACTTCTTTTATTGACGGGCAGAATTTTAAAAATAATGCATTTTTCCAATAGAATAAAAATGCTCTGAGAATTAAACTGTATTATGATGAGTTAGAGGTAGTAAACCCTTTAGGGTCAAAAACAGGTGTTCACAAGTTAGGTGCATTTTACTTTCAAATTTCTAATTCACCCGACATCATATGAACTCGCAGCTCGATAGTATTCACACTCTTATACTTAGTTCTCATGCAGATGTTGTAAAGTACGGGTTTGAAAAAATTCTTCAATTTTTTCTTTCTGATTTACGAAAATTAGAAAGTGATGAAGGTATTTAACTCTCTTTTGATAATGAAATTTTTATTCTTCGTGCTACATTAGAGTTTTTGTGGAGACGGACTTGCGGTTCATGAAGTGTTTAACTCATTAGGACCATCTGCTAATAAGTTTTGTCGATTGTGCTTATATACTAGGGCTGATTTGCACTCTGCTTCTACTGAAAAATGTATTAAAAGAACAGAACAATTATTTGAAATGCAATTAAATTTTTTAAGAAGGAATAAGTTTTCAGATGCTGAAAAAACAGCAACCGGTTTAAAAGGATATTGTTGTTTAAATGATCTTTGATACGGTTTACTTAAACGCAATGATATCTACTTTTAATTATGGATATACGGAAAAGAAAAACAACCCTTCGCCGAATTTTACAGAAGCAATGTTACGTAAAAATGATCACACGATTAGTCAAAAAGCAATGCAATCTTGGTGCTTAATTAGAGTATTTCCTTTTTTGCTTTCTTCAAAAATTGAAGTTGACGATTAGTATATGAGACTCATTGTACATTTATTACGAATTATGGAAATTGTGTTTGCACCAAGACTGAGCTCTTCATTGTTGCCATATTTAAAAGAACTTACGAAATATTATTTTAAAATGTTCAAAAGATTGTTCCCAAAAGTTAACATGATAAATAAATTCCATGACATTGATCACTATCATGAGTGCATATCGTGGTCTGGACCATTAATTAATTACTGGTGTATGCGCTTTGAAGCAAATCACGGTCAATTGAAATTGAGAGCGCAAAATATTCATAATTTTAAAAATCCTCCGAAAACTATAATTCGAGTTTCTCAATGTACACAAAGTCTTAAATGAAGTGGAGGAAATGTTAAAATTAATAGCGTTGAAGTATTTGCAGGAAAAACAAGTTTTGTGAGCCATACCTTAAGTAGACAATTCCTTATTAATCTGGGACCTGCAGAAGATAAGCAGATATTTGTTTCGACATATTTGAAAATAAATGGTATAGAATTTCACAAAAAATTATTTGTTGTACTGGAAAAAGCTGCGACTAGAAACAACAATTTATTATTATTTGGACGCATAGAAGAAATAATTGTGTTAGCGAACAATGAAGTCTTTCTTCTAACTTCAGTTTGTGAAACTAATTATTTCGACACTGATTTGAATGCGTATAAAATTGAATTGGGGACTCTTCAAGATCAGTTCCATTTTGTCAGGGTTTCATCTATTCCATTTTTCAAAACTTTGAGTTGTTGGACTAAAACGATTTCTAATGACGAATACATCAGTCTGCTCCACATTATTCCCTGAAAATATAAACTATAGGTAAGCGTTTATTATTAAGTGCCTGCTTTTGCGCTTCCTGGAATTATGATTGACTGCCAACTATAGTTTGCTATATATAAATATTTTTCTTTTTATCTGTTCAGGCATGATTATCTTTTTTCACGACTTTCGCTTTGTTAAGGGGTTATTATATATATGAAAAGAAAATAAATATTTTTTCCAATGCTATAATATTTTTCCATTTTTTTAGATAAGTGCATTACCGGAAAATCTTTTTTAAAATTAACCCAAGAAGATTTCAACTTCTTAAATATTAAAATGGGGCCGGCTAAAGAACTTTTGCAAATTATAAGCAGCAACAATTGTTTGATAGGTTGCTACTCAGTAAACCTAGAATATGGCTCATTGATCAAAGGAGATCATGACGTTACTGATAAAATTATGGACAAGAGAAAATATAATGATATTTCAATGGATTTAAACTCAGCTGATGAAGCTAGTTCTTCCCAGTTATCTGGTGATATTAAAAGAAGAAAAATGAGTTCCTTTTTGCCGGAATCGAAAGCATCATCTAATTACATGGAAACGTCGACTGAATTTTCTATTAACGGAAAAAATAAAGATCATCCTAATAAGTATGCATTTTCGGTAAATAAAATAAAGAATAAATTCCATATTTTTTAAAATAATGTTGCTTTAATATCCTTCATTGTTTAATTAATATCTATGTTTTCAGCATTTTGCAACAATCGAAGAAACTTTACTTAACCATAGTCAGGGTAAAGATCTTATAAATGCTGCTCAAAATATTTTTACTGAGATATATCGGCGTGCTCTCGTGAGAATTTTGGTATCAGAATTAATAGCAGTTCATAACAATGCGTAAGTATTATTAAATATTTATTAAATATTATTAAAAAAATAAGTAAATATGTTTTTACTATGAAATAATATTTTTTTATGTGATACAAATAGTTATAATACATTATTTGTTATTTTAGTTACCCACCTTACGAGGCTAAAATGGAAATGGCTAAAGCGATAGTGACTGAATTCCCATTGTTAAAAAACGAACAATTTCCTGTGGGTTACGTGAGTATCTAGTTATATATGTAAATTTTTAGTGTACTAAAAATAATTAACCAGCTGTTAATGTATGTTTTTTAAACTTGCAGGAGCACTATTATGACCCAAAAACAAAACTTGCTTTCATCCACTACTGCCTACAAACTGTTCAAAAGAAATTGCCCAACGATCAGAAAAAATATTCCAGTAAAAAATCCAAAAGTGAAAAAACCATCGATTTATTTCATTTATCGTACTCAGAATTGTTGCCTGATCAACAGCTGGTTGAGAAAGTAAGAAAAAAATCAATTTAAATTTTTTAGTTTATATAGAATATAATCGATTTTTTAAAGAATTCTAAAAAAAGAATTTTTGATGGAAATCAGGAGAATGTCAAAAAAATACAGAATTAAAATTTTAATGAATTAAGTGCGAAGCCTGAGAAGAAATTTTAAAAAAATTTATTTTTGATAGATATCATGGATGCAACATAAATTTCCATCAAGTGACAATAAGCTGACAATTAAACAATATTTAAAAGACACTTTCACCAACAGAAGACAGTGGATAATTAAAAACGGTCCTATTGCGAAAGATATCTTCGAAATGTTTCCGAGAATCATTTATTATAATGGTGATATGGTAAAAGGAAATTTCGGACTGGTAGATTAAATATTCCAAGAAGTTTTTGCATTTTAGAAGTTTCATATAATTTTTACTTTTCAGATAGATGCAGAATTTAATTTAATTTTTCCGGACGTAGACGTAGACTCTTTTTTAATAAAATTTGAATCTTCATAATCATCAAAAATTATAAAATACGCAGAAGTGTGCCATTTCGATTTGCCGAAAGAAATAAGTGATATGAAGGACGGTAAGTTTCTTAAAAATAATATTTTTTTATATTTAACAGTTCTTTAAATTAATAATAAAAAATATATTATTTATAGATAATCTAAAAGCATTGGTAATTTTATTAATGCTGTTGTCTGTTGCCAACTCGTCAAAGTTCCAAAGAAAAACGAAAGGAAAGGAGGGTAATAGAGCTAAAAATGTTAGCTTAACTTCATTTGTCGCGATCAAACCTGTGAGTATAAGTAAATTAAATTTTATATTCATGATTTCTCTATCACTATATTTTTTATTTATAATTTAAAAATTTTGTTACTAATACAAACATTTTTGCAGATAACTACGAATCTAGAGGATTATATTAAAGAAAGGAGGAAAACTAGTCCAGGCTCTGTTCAGCCTTATATTTTACTAATTGATGGGGAATGTCAAAACTTCTACGTTATCGTAGATAACTATCCCCTGCAACGTTATAATAAGTCAGATATAATTTCAGCTTTTGACTTATTATTTAAAGTATACTACGTTTTAAAATTAGAGTATCCAATCAATTTAAAAAATTTTTCAATTTTATTGAAACTTACGTTTTTAAAGTTAGTAAGATAACCGTAAGCAGTGTTGTAATATCACTCAACATAAACTTAAACAGCATTGCATAAGTGTTTCGCGCTTTAGAATGAGCTGAATTAAAAACCTATTGTTTCCTTTAAATTTGAAATACTTTATAGTCTTCAAATTTATGAATTTATGCTTTTATTTTTCACTTCTATATGTTGAAATACTTTCAAATGTTCAAATTCCAAAATACAAGTAATACTACATAAATTACTTTAAACCAAAAATATCAATTTGAAATATCTTTCAAAATGCATAAATATATAATATTGTTATAACTATAAAAAGTTTGTGATAACGTTAACTTGAAAAATGTGATATTAAGAAACATATTTAGATATATAAAATACTATTTTTATATATATGAAGTTAGATTAAGCTTTTTTAAACAAAAATGTTTTATGTTAAAGGATAAAATATAAAAAAATCAACAAAAAATTGATTGTTAAACATCTTAAAATGTTTCATTATTCATGAATAATTATAGAAAATTAATAAGAAATAAATATTTTTTTCATTTAATATTGATCTTGATTATTTATTTGCATTCAAATAAGAAATTATATTTTAACTTAATCAATATGTGTAAATTCACTTATTTGATGTGTGAATATTCACTTATTCTACGTGGAAGAGTTTTGAAACATATAATATGTGAATATCCACTTACAATAAGTGAAATTTCACTTATTCAGATTTAGAGAGTACATTTTCTCAAATGCTACACATTCAAAGAGTGCAAAAATCACAAATATATGGGTCATTCCACGCCAATTCGGAAATTATTTTGCTTTTGCATCTCAAATATTTTTTTTCTTAGTGCTCGTTAAAATAAGCAACCATATAATTTTTTTAAATTTTTTCATGAAGCAATTAAAGAGAGACAGATTTTTGAAAAATCACGTTTTTTAAGTAAATTTTTTAAAATTCTTATAACTCGGTCAAAAATTGATCAAATTTGTAGTGTTGCATTCGAGCGAGAAATCGCTCGAAAAGAACGAGAAATCTCGTGAAGAAGACAATGAAAATAATTAAATGTTAAATAACATTCAATTGTTTCCATTGTCTTCTTCACGAGATTTCTCGTTCTTTTCAAGCGATTTCTCGCTCGAATGCAACACTACCAATTGGATGCTCTTATAACGGAAATTTTTGTTTTCACACGTAGTTTTTAATAAAAAATATAAAAAATTGTTTTTAATAATTTAGAATAAAAATTTGAAAATTTTAAATAAAAAATTCAGTTTTTACGATGTATGCATCGATCAAATTCTTTCAAAAGTTTTTGTAAGAAACCAGCACTAAATTATTAATTTTTAATTCTTTTCTGATTGTGGGCAAACGATGGGATCTATTGTTTTTCTAATTTTTATAAAACGCTAGGTATAGGCAAATGCCTTGTGATACATGCGAGTTTTATTTTCTAAACGGAAAAGAGGAATAAGGAAAAAGAAAATGAAAATTATCGCGGGTCAGTTCACACGTATTCATATATAAGACATAGAATAAGAGAAAGGAGGAGGGAGGACAAAGGACAAAAATATACACTGAAAAAAAAGTGCTGTTGAATCAAATAGCTTCATGCTATTGAATTTCCCGTTATTAATTCAATAACACATTTATTAATCGAACAGTATATTGCTTAAAACGAAAAAATGAAACTGTTTAAATTAAAAGTACAGTACTGTTAAATTAATGATATTCTACAAATTGTTTCTATAGTTCATCTATATATAGCAACAGAATAATTTATTGCTTCTTTGACATTATTCATTTGAAACATCTAATAGATAAACTTGAAGAAAATGTGTGTAAATTTGAATCAAATGAAAAGTTGTTTGCTCCAAAGAAACGCGCTTTTGAAAATGAAAGCATATGCTTTCGTTTCAATGAGTGGTGCTATAGCGGACTGCCAATAGCATATGCTATAAAAATAAGGACACTATGTATTTGAGACATTGACAGGTGCTAAATTTATTGAAATACTTATTCACACATATTTATATGTTTATTAAACCTGTGGTTTTTGAAATTCTTATATAAAAAACTATTATTTAAATTGTTCTAAAGAATTAAAGACTAGTTAAACATAAATTCCCTATACAAATTCCCTTATTCACGAGAAAAATCTCGCGCACGGTATTTAACTACAAAGTAACTGCTCAATGTAAGAAGCGAATGTATTACATTGCAGCGCGGCAGTTCTCGTCTATTACGAAAGTTAAGCACGTTTGGTCGCGGTTACTACCTGGATGGGTGACCGATTGGGAACAGCGTATTTTTCAGACTCAAAAAAATATAAAGTGTGTTTAAATGTGTATGTATGTGTGTTTGTCGTTAGAAAAAATGAAAAAAATAATAAAGATGTGTATGTTAGTGTTTAAAATTGAAAAAAAGATGTATATAAGAAGTATTGTGTTAAAGGTGTGAGAATTAATTATAGTATATAAAAAATATATGAACAAAAATTTCATTTTTTTAATTTATCGTTGGTATATCTTTAACCACATAAAAGAATTGACTTAACAGTATGGTGTTATTTAATCGATAGCAACAACTAAAAAAATTAAAGGTACAAATTTTAGAATCATAAAAATGATGCTTTTAAATTTAAAAACTATAGTCATTGACTCAAAAGCATATACTGTTAAATTAAAAAATTTTGATCGTTGATTCAAAAGGAATACCTTTAAATTAACATAGTATGCTGTCAATTTAAGAAATATGCTTTTGTTTCAATGAAAGTGATACTATCGAATCATTAGAATCGGTGCTTTCAAAACAACAACATATACGTTTGGCAGCCCGTTATGACACTATTCAATGAATCAAACTCATATGTCATTGATTCAACAGCATTTTTTTTCCGTGTAGAAAAGATGTTGTCAAGGTCACATAGTGTGAGCATTCTCGCATAATCTAATGATGCTGCAATGCGGTGTATTGTCTGCTTTGTTTAACCTACCTGTTGGAGCTTGAACTAGAGTCTAATGATAGAACGTCCAACGTCCTTCCGGCAGGACTAAAAAGACTCAGGTGAGTCCGTCCGAAATCGCTGAATAAAACTAACATGGATTGACATAAACAAAAAGTAATATATATGGTTGGAAAGGTGATGAAACAAGCTTTCAGCGCATGTAAATGTCGAGCTTGTAAGTTCAAACCGAAGAGCAGGGTAGCTTAAAGAAGTTGAATTTTCCAAAAATTCATATAATTTTTAGTCACAAAATGATGGAACCCGGTCCTGCCGGCAGGATGCTTTTCGCTTTGTTTAAAAGGCTACCAAGCCTAGGCATATAAATTTAGAAATTTAATATTTACATCATTGGAAAGCTTGTTTCATTACCTTTCCAACGATATATTTGTTTTTGTTTTTATCTGCTTCCATATTCATTTTATAAAGAAAATTTGAAGAGAGTTTTTATTCAATTGGCCGCAATTTTGCTGATTAACATTAAAAATGAAATTTTTTCAAATTAAACAAATAGGTTTCATTCTTTGAACGTTTCTGAAGAAAAAGAGACTAGACCGGCCAAAATATATTGATTTTTGTGGGTTTTACATTAAATTTACGGAAAAATGTTTTTTTTTTACTTCTTATTAGCAGCAAGTTTGAGGGCTATGAAAAATGGTTTAATATTATTATTTTAAAAAGTCAAATATATGGATTTTTTCGTCTTTTCATCTACTTTAATCCCAAGAAGTTTTGAAAAAGAAAAATTGAATTCTCTTTTTTTAAAAGCCTTTTTTTCAAAACATCCTTCCGGCAGGACGGGCGCTTGGACGTTCTATCACTAAGGAAAGAGAGTGAGAGAAAATTATTATGCACTCTCGCGAGTTTCATATATATATATATATATACGTTCCTCTTTTGAGATTTTATTGTCAGATAGAGCTTCCAACTCGTCGTAATTATACCCGCAATGTGTGTCGAGGGAAATAAGAATTTTTAGCTGCCAGGAATAGTTTTATTATTAGTCGTTGCTGTTTTCCGTCGCAGGATCACTCTACCATTAGTTTCGAACAATCAAATTTTATTTTTTGGAACCTATTTTCAAATTTACATACAGTAATTTTAAGTTATTTAATTTATTTATTCTTTAGAATAAAAAAATTTAATTAATTTCCATATTTCAAATAATCATTTGATTATTTGAAAATTCATGTGTTTATTTTTCTAATTTCAGATAATAATTTTATTATAATTTTTTTAAATTTTTTATTCTCTGTATATAAAAATTACGATTTGAATTTAGTTAAAAAAATAAAAAAACAAATTTTTTAAATGAGCCAAAATATGTGAATCCGGCCACTTGAAAAATTTTTGTCTCCAATTTTCAAGTTATCTATGATTTTTGGTAGATATATGAGTACACTTTTTCCCCCTAAATTTTTTTTCAAAAAAAAATTTATTTTTGAAGTAATCAGTTGTTGAAGTTTTTTGTCATTTTATTATTACTTTGAATCAAATAAAGATAATTAAGTGAATTTTTTTTAATTAAAGCTTAAAGTCTACACTTTAAGGATTAAATAAAGCGATTGCTAAAAAATGAAAATTTATAATTGTTTTTAACAATTGCAAATTGTAGATTGTTCTCAATCTTTTTGAAAGTTTAAGTTACGATGTATTGATGCGCAAAACTCCAAGCATTAAAATAAAAAAAAGAAAAATCAGTAACCTCCAATATTAGAGATATTGTGTAGATTTTTCTGAAAAAATGCAGGCGAAAATCGACTTTTAACCATAAAAATCCGCTTGAAAGCGTGAAGTTTCTAACAAAACAAAAGACGATCTTATTTATTCGTTTGCAATTTTATCTTTTTCCAGTAACTCAAGTCAAATTTTGCCTGCATTTTTTCAGAAAAATCTACACAATATCTATAGTATTGGAGGTTACTGATTTTTCTTTTTTTTATTTTAATGCTTGGAGTTTTACGCATCAATATATCGTAATTTAATCTTTGAAAAACATTGAGAACATTCTTCAATTTGCAATTGTTTAAAAGAATTGTTAATAACAATTTTAAATTTTTATTTTTTAGCAATTGCTTTATTTAATCCTTAAAGTATAGACTTTAAGCTTTAAATTAAAAAAATTAACTTAATTATCATTATTTGTTTCAAAGTAATAATAAAATGAAAATAAAATGACCCAAAACTTCAACACGTGATTACTTCAAAAATAAATTTAAAAAAAAAAAATTTAGGGGGAAAAAGTGTACTCATATATCTACAAAAAATCATAGATAACTTGAAAATTGGAGACAAAAATTTTTCAAGTGTCCGGTTTCACTTATTTTGGCTCAAATACAAAAATTAAATAACAATTGAGCCCCTGGATACTATGAAAATGTTTTCAAGAAATTTAATTAACTTTTAAAACATAAATTTAGTCTTACTAAAGCAGATAAGCCTAAAACAATTGAACAATATTCATATTGTTTAACAATAAATAATAACAAAGTTGTACAGTAGGATTTTCTAATAGTACAGTCATTAGTGAGTTGAGTAGACGAGGGGTTCCGGGGGTCAAAGGGAATCTGTGACGTCAAATACAATACACGGACCTGAAATATTTTGGTTTATGCATTCTTCTAACAGTGCACAATATTCCCGACGATTGCACTATACAAAGATCCTACTGTAGTTTCCATTCTGTCCACTTTCCAACTTTAAAATCAAAAAGTTAGGGAGGGAGTTTTCAATCTGTGAAAACTTCTCACGTCAAAGGTTTACCTTTATTATTAAGAAAGTTTTTTCAAAACTTTGGAATAAATCCAATGAAAAGTATAGAATTTACAAAGTAAATAGAAAAGTTGTATCTTTCATCATCGTGTATCAGCAGACATGACGTAACATAGCATAGAAGGTTCTTCAGGGGTGTCTTCATTATATAAATGTCTTGTTCCAAAAACAAACGGAGATATTCAAAATAATAATTATTTTATATTATACCTATATTTAATAAATATTTATTGGTGTCTACTCAGCGATCATGGCCCGAAGTTTACTTCTGGTCCATGGGAGAGATACACCGACCTTCGAGGTCCGAGTTTCTTAGCTCACCTGACACTGGATATCATAGACGTCGCATCAATGCTTCGGCAATGCTATAACGTCCATGTAACTAACGGAGGCGGTTCAGGGCCCATCCTGGCCAGATGGTAGTACCCTGTTAAGGCCCGATTGTCCCTCGACACGGGACAAACACCCAGTATGAGCGATTGAAAAAACAAGGAAGAGTACCTGCGGAGTAATGCTTCGGCTGAATCTCTCACTGGTTCCGATCATCAAGCGCTTTCGAGCGTGAGGATGATGGCCAGTGGCCCAAGGATGCAGGAGGGCAACAACGCGTTGGCAGTTCCACAGATCATCGTGGAGAAGGTGGAGAGACGAGGGAGTACGAGCAGTGTGACAAGTCAGGCTAGCTGCATTTCTGTCTTCAGTAATGCTTCAGCGAATGACATTGCTAGCTGCAACAAGGACCGAGATGAATGCATAAAGCTGCGGGAAGAAGAGGCAGCATGCATTCTAGCAATAGAAGAAGAGGTCAGTAAGATGATAAAGTCCTGCGAAGTCCAAAGAAATGTCAATATGACAATCAAGGATGGACTTAAAAGCATAACATCGCTCATACAGCAGACCAAGGTGAAGCACGCAGCTGTTACAAAAAAGGACGAGATTTTCTACCAGGGTTTGATCTGGTCGGAAGAAGCTAGACAAGATCGCAGAGTAAGAAGAGATCGTTGTAACGCAATCGTGTTAAGAAACGTCGTCTTAGATGCTCAGAAGAGGAAGAGAAGTGATCCTGAGCCTGCGAAGGATCCAAAAAGGAAAAAGGAGGAGAGACTTAAAAAGACTGAAAGTAAGGGGATCAAAACGGTTCCGAAGCCAGATCAGGTCAAGAAGGGAAGAGCCACAGTGATCGTTAAAGTGGCTGAAGGGAAAACTTTCGCCGAAGTACTGGCGAAAGTTCGAAAAGAGGCTGACCTGGAGGCCAGTCAGACAAGGGTTGTGGGAGCTTTACCCACAAAAAAGGGAGACCTTCTCATTAAAATTGGAAGGTCTTCAAACAAGAAGCTGTTCACCGAGGAGGTGACGAAGGTGATCGGTGACCTGGGTAAGGTGCATATGGCGGACCGGCAAACTACGCTGGAAATCCGCGATATGGACAGCCTTACTGAGAAAGAAGACGTCTTGGGTGCCTTGGAGCAAGTTTCTACGGTACCAGCAGGAAGCAGGAAGGTGACGGTCCTCGGACCAAATAAGCGAGGTATGAAGCTCGCTGTCGTGGTCACCACCCAGGACGACGCTGCCAGATTGGAGAAGATGGGGCACATTAAAATCGGTTTTGTGTCCTGCAGAATTAGCAGGAGAGCGATGGTCACAAGGTGTCACAAGTGCCTTGACTATGGCCATATAGGCAGAGATTGCCAAGGATTAGATAGGTCAGCTGCGTGCTTCAAGTGCGGAGAAGCTGGCCATAAAGCAGCAGATTGTAAGAAGAGCTCATGCTGCTTCTTATGCCAGGCGAAGTTCGGCGAGAAGGAGGACATCCAACACGTCGCCGGATCAGGTCGGTGCAGGGTCTTCAGGACTGCCTTAGAGGAAGCTAAGAAGACCCTGTCAAGAACAAGAAGGAAATAGACCAGAACAAGAGCGGCACGGAAGAGTCGCGTCAGCGACTAAACGGGACCTCCATCTACGAAGTCTGAAGCCACTAGGTAGTTCCGTAGGTGGGCAGAAGGTTCGAAACCCAGGGGAAGCAAGAAGAGGTTTTAGTCGGTATTGTGACTGCCGTAAAAAGCAGGTATGTGAGGTTTCTTTTTTTTTCCTTGCATTTTGTGCGAGCCCGACATACCCCAGGCAAGTGGGATCTTCCTGGGCATGCGTAAATGCATTTCCTCTTCACCCCCGTGAATAAAAAAAAAAAAAAAAAAATATTTATTATTAAATATTATTTATTATTAATTTATTTATACAATAAATACGCTTTTGAATCACACTGCAAAAACTGGTATCTCATCGCATCTTAAAATGAGTTGCATTAAGTGTTTAAACAACTGCGATACAAAATCTGTTTTATAATGAGATATTTAATTTCATCTTGTATCTCATTTTAAGACATTAAAGGTAACTCAAGACGTATAAGATATGTAAAACGTCTTCTTAGTGTGAGACGGATAATCGAAACACATTTCGTGTCTCAAAATGCAGTGCTAAATGTGTAAGACACTTTGAAACATCTTTAAATGAGACACACATCTGTTTCAAATATGTGGTCTAAGACATCTTATATGTTTTAAATATATGGGGACAAAACGTTTCAAAATGAAACACTTGTTTTTGCAGTGCATTTATACACCTACCTATACTCCGTTCCACGAGAGAATGCTTTGTGACGCGCAGTTTTTTTCTTAAAGGGTGGAGAAAATTTCTAAAATGGTGTTTTCCAAAAGTTCTATAACCAATGAAAATCACGCTTACTAACTGAACACTTACATTTTCTACCTTTAAAGGCGAATTCTTTCTTAACACATGTTCTAGCAACCCATGTTTATTAACGGTACTCATAAAAGAAAAAAGGCTATAAAATAGACAAAATATTTAAATATTACAATTAATGAATTTTCATTAACAAATTTGGAATCTATAAGTTTTGCTGATTTCCTTGATACTTAATTTATTTTCTTAACATAAAACTAATAATTTTTTTAAAATCATTTTTCAAAATTTATAAATTCTTTGCAATATAATAGATTGAACTATGTAATTTCTACAGTAAAATTAGCTCTCAATATAAGTAGGATAAAATTTATTACTTTGCAAATCTACAAATATGGATTTCTGTTTGGCGCCGAAACGAAAAAGTCAATAAAAGTACATTAAGTTTTTTAGATAATATATATACGAAAAATAAGATTTTAAGACATGTTGGAAAATATATTTTAAAATTAGTATTTCTTCAGACTTTGAAGTGTACGGTTGCTTGAAACTTAAAATATTTGGAGACATTATTAAACATAATTGCTACAAGTTTGCGGTTCTTCTATTAAAGTGTATTAAAATGGAGGATGAAAATAATTTTTCACCTGTTTCAAAAAACAAACGTGGACAGGTAAGTGTACAACTCTAGCTTCTTGTACTTTCTACTATTACACTATAAAAAATTTAGGGAGTTAACGGACTCAAGGGTGAATTTTTTCAAGTTAAAATCAACTCCAAAGGAGTGTTAATTTACTAACTTCCTTCATCAACACCCGCGCGAGTAATTTTTTCCTTGGGGAGTTAGCATTTGAGTGAGAAGTTTTAACTCTTTTTATTTAACTCCCTGGTATTAACTTTCCAATGAGTTGGACTTTTATAGAATCCCCTGGAGAGTTAAAATTTAACTCCCTTTTTAACAGTGTAAAATAGCCTGTTGATGGAAAAAAATAATTTTTTATTGTGGCGAAGAAATTATTTAGAAAATATAAGAAGATATCGCGAGGAAAAAAGAACCATATATACTTTTTGGATGAGACTTGGTACAATACAGGTGACTGCTCAAGTAAATGCTGGAATGACCTTTCTATTACGTCTGCAAGCAAGCTTTTATAAGAGGTTTAACAACAGGACCACCAAATCCAACGGGAAAAAAGAAGCGATTAATTATTCTTCACATTGGCAGTCATAATGGTTTTGTGGAAGGAGAATTATTGCTTATGGAGTAAAAAAAAATTCAATTGATTATCATGATGAAATAAACGGAGAAACTTTTAAAGAATGGTTTGAGAGCTTTTTACTGAAGTTAGATGAAAATAGTATAACTGTTATGAATAATGCTCCCTAACATTCAGTTAAACTTGAAAAAAATTCTAACATCCGCTTGGAATAAACTTAAAATTGTAGAGTGGCTACAGGAAAAGGGTTCTGATTGTCGAGTAGAAATGCTAAAATTACAATTGCTAAATATGGTGAACAAAATTAGAAGTCAATACGATAAATACCTAATTGATGAAATAGCAAACAATAACAACATGACTATTTTACGGCTTCCTCCATACCACTGTGAATTAAATCCAATTAAAAAAGTATGGTCGCAGGTCAAAGGATTTGTAAAATCGATGAATTTTACATTTAAAGTTAAAGTTGTTAAAAAGTTAATTTTAGAAGGAATAAGTCTCGTAACAAAACAGAATTGGGAAAATTATATTAACCATGTTATTAAAGAGCAACAAAAATTAAGAAGTTAGTAGCCAGAATTCCACCTGTTGTAATTAATTTTTCTTTTAATTCAAGTTCGGAAGATTAAAAGAATAAAATTTAGGCCAACATTCTGCAAACAAATAATTTAATATATTATAATATGTATTAAACCAATAAAAATTTTAAATTATTAGACAATGCTTTCTTAAATTATTTTAGTGTCATTAATTCTTAATTCTTATTCATACTTAAAACATTTAATTTTCACTTTTATCTTGTATAATTTACAATAGAAAACATTCAATTTTATAGTTAGAAAAAAAATTATATATCGATTGAATCGTCAGAATTAATAGATTACAAATATACAATTAAAAATTAAGTAATTGTCCATACGATATTTTTCCGTCTTATATTTAAGTGTTTTGTGTATAATTCCAAATAGTGTTTAATAAAGTATATTTAAATAATTATTTAAAAAATTATAATAATTTAATCATTAATTAAAAAATATGAGAATGTCTAAAATAAGAAAAGAAAATAAGAAAAATATTTTTTAAAAAACTTATTTCAATAAAAGGAATTTTAAAAATTATTTACACTTTTTTGACACTTATAAAAGTTTATTCACTACAGAAGTATTAACAATAATTATTATTATTCTATAAATTACTCGTAATGCTTTGATTATTAAATAACGAGCTATAATATAAGCTAATAAAAGTAGATTTGGTTTTCGAAAACGCTTTACAGCATTTTCCAAATTTTTTAATTTTACCTGCGAATCAGTAATAAGGCGGTATTATGCCAGTAAAATTTCAATACTGACCTAGTACTGACTGCCAGTATTAAATCAGTACTGGACAGCGTTACCAGTCAGGTTTTTCCTAGTACCGGTTCAGTACTGGAGTCAGTACTGTTATACTGGCAGTCAGTATTGAGTTAGCACTATGCCAGTATTAGATTTCTACTTGGAAGTGGATTAATTTGATTAAATATTCCATTAAGTGTACATTTTTATAGCAAAGAAGTTTATTTAAAAAATCTTTTAAAAATGCAAAAAATTAACTAAGCACTTATTTATTAAAAATTAAAAAAGATGAGATAAACGATCACTCCGAGTCAGGATTTCAATAAAAAAAACAACTTCCTTATTACATTTCAACAGCACAGCTGTCCTCTTCAGAAACTACAATTTATTAAACAAATTTAATATAAACATTTTTAACAAAAAAATAATTTAAAAAAAAACTACAAATATTACCGTGATAAAAAATTAAAAATTATAGAAGTCACACATTTTAATTATAATATACATACGTCTTCATTCATACGAGAACGATTAGACACTAAATCAAAATACGCAAAGTAAGTAAAATCGATGAACATGAGGTGACTGACCCACCAGTAAACAGAAAAAAGAAAACAAGAGAAATGTCAAGGCAGCTCAAAGTAGATAAAGATTTACACATGTTTCTTTTCATTGAGAAAATGAATATAATAGTTACTGAGATTTTGTATATCATCTTTTTTGTTAACTGAGTTATATTGCAAATTAATATGGATCATTTCAGAAATTAAAAGCTTATTATAATTAGCTTCTTTGTCAAGTATTAAAAAATTATTCCAATCAAAATTGTGATTAAACTCGTCAGTGTGTTCAGCAATTACATTAGTTTTAGAATTTTTATGTTCTTTTATACGTACTTTATACTGTTGCATTCGAGCGAGAAATCGCTCAAAAAGAAAGAGAAATCTCGTGAAGAAGACAATGAAAATAATTGAATGTTAAATCACATTCAATTGTTTTCATTGTCTTTTTCACGAGATTTCTCGTTCGTTTCGAGCGATTTCTCGCTCGAATGCAACACTAGTACTTTACTTTATACGTATTTTGATTGGAATAATTTTTTAATACTTGACAAAGAAGCTAATTATAATAAGCGTTTAATTTCTGAAATGATCCATATTAATTTGCAATATAACTCAGTTAACAAAAAAGATGATATACAAAATCTCAGTAACTATTATATTCATTTTCTCAATGAAAAGAAACATGTGTAAATCTTTATCTACTTTGATCTGCCTTGACATTTCTCTTGTTTTCTTTATTCTGTTTACTGGTGGGTCAGTCACCTCATGTTCATCGATTTTACTTACTTTGCGTATTTTGATTTAGTGTCTAATCGTTCTCGTATGAATGAAGACGTATGTATATTATAATTAAAATGTGTGACTTTTATAATTTTTAATTTTTTATCACGGAAATATTTGTAGTTTTTTTTTTAAATTATTTTTTTGTTAAAAATGTTTATATTAAATTTGTTTAATAAATTGTAGTTTCTGAAGAGGACAGCTGTGCTGTTGAAACGTAATAAGGAAGTTGTTTTTTTTTAATTGAAATCCTGACTCGGAGTGATCGTTTATCTCATCTTTTTTAATTATTTGTCGACCGAGTGATAGCATCATTACTATATACACTTATTTATTAGTTATACGTTAGTATGATTTTTTTAAAATTTTGACCTTCCCTACTACCCCTTGTAAGAACATACAAGATTTCTCGTACTACACTTCAACTACTTTTTATTTCAAAAGTTTTCCTTATAATATTCATTTGATTTCCCAAATTCTTTTTATAGGAACCAAAAGTGAATTAAACGAAGATAGGTCAAAACTGACATCAAAATAGAACCCAAAATTTGAAAAAGTAGGTCAAGTACAGTGTTATTGTCAAGTTTTTACCTGTAAATAAAAATGCCCCTAAAAGTGCACTAAATTTTAACGGAAGATCGAGTCAAAAGGAGTTTATTTGTAAATTGTTTGTCAATTTAGGACGTTTAGGTCAAAACTGGTCTTAAAATTGACCTAATTTTGATAACAGAGGGGATACAAATTGTACGATCCACTTTGATGTTAGTTTTGACCTACACGTCAAAACTTGATGTAAATTTTAGACATGTAGGTCAATGTAATGTAATGCCGTTACCCAAGTAGAAATGTCCGCAGTTATGACGGAATTAAACACCAGAATGGTACTGACTCAGTACTGACCATCGGTACTGACTTTCGGAACCCGATCAGTACTGGGAGTATACTGACTCCAAAACCGAATCAGTAATATGTCGGAGTTAAAAAAGTGTTAAAATCAGTACTGGCAGAAAACTAGCATAACACCAAATCAGTACTGCGAAGGAATAATAAAAAACAAACAAACTTTGTTATAATGGCATTAAACCGGCCACTATTAATAACAACATTGTTTGATTTATTAACTATTAAAATATTTTCCAAGATTTTTAAAAACATTATTCATCAACAATAACAATAACAATATAATAATAATAATAATAATTATGTTAATAATAATTATCATATTATTAATTAATAGGTATATCATAATAATAATAAATTATTATTTACTAATTATTTTTACTATTATGTGTTATTAATAATAAATTAAAATTTTTTTTTTAAATGTAAAAATATATACATTTTTCTATTATTATTTAAATAAATAATTAAATAAATAATTTTTACCATATTTTTATGCTATACCTATTAATTAATGTGTAATGTCTTGTTAAAATGTATATAAATATATAAAACATATATTTATAATAATTTTTCATTAAATAAATATATTATACAGTGAATTCATTATTATAGCACTGTATATATCCTTCGTATAATTCAAAAGGAAGTTTAAAAAAAACATACTTTCAAGCATGCGTGGCTGTGTGGTTAGTGTATTCGACTTGCGTCCTCGAGATCTAGGGTTCGATACCCCGTGCGTGCGATATTTTTCCGTCTTAGTTCTAAGTGTTTAGTGTATAATTCTCAACAGTATTACATAAAATATAAATTTAAATAATAATAGATAATAATAATAATAATAATTTAGTAATTAATTTAAATAAATAAAATTGTCTAAATTAATGAAAAAAATAAGAAAATTTTTTTTAAAAACTTATTTCAATAAAAGGAATTTTTATAATTATTTACATTTTTGTTGATACTCATAAAAGTTTATTTACTACAGAAATATTAATAATAATTATTATTACTCAATAAATTACTCCCTCTTCTTTAATAATCAAATAACAAATTAATATAAGCTTCTAAAGGTAAATTTTCTTTTAGAGAACGCGTTACAGCATTTTCCAAATTTGTTAAATTTTAGCTGCGAATCAGTAATTAGGCGGTGTTCTGCCAGTGATATTTTTATACTGACTTAGTACTGACTGCCGGTAAAAAATCAGTACTGGACAGCGTTACCAGCCAGGGATTTCCCAGTACTGATTTAGTACTGGAGTCAGTACTGCTATACTGCCAGTCAGTACTGGGTCAGTACAATGCCAGTATTACATTTCTACTTGGGTATTGCACATTTTTTACCTATAGGTATCCTACTTTAAGTACCTAGCTTATAGGTCCGGAAATATTGACTTTAGGCAAAAAGGTGTCAAAGAATAAAAGTTTTAGTTTTCTTTCAACTTTTAAGAAATTTATAAAAAAATTTTTTTAAACAAATTAATTTTTTTAAACTTCTAGCCAGATTAAATTTTTTTTATTCATACCTAATAATATAAAGATTTTTCAAAAAGTCATGAAATGGGTCTGATGTTTTAAATGAGTTTTAAAACATTTTCAAAAATCACGTGCAAGCCTTGCAGTATGATATTTTATAATTAACATTAAATAACAGTCTACAGTGTACAATTTTTTATCTATTTGAGTGTTATTTACTTTCAACTAAAAGTGTTAACATTATCAAGTTTTTTTACTATTTATTTAGTTTCTCGTTCGTTATTATTTCGTTTATTATTGTTTAGATTGTTATTCCTTCACATTTAGTTTGTTTTGGTTTAATTGTTCCTTTGGCGCTCATAATTTCAGCTGTTTGTGTGCATATTTCTCTCAATAAATAAATTACTTGAAACATATCGTTTTTCTTGTTCGTTACACCTTCAGCCGCATTTCTACTAAATATTTCAAAAGAGCTCTGGTTGATAACAAAAAGGGTATAATTCCTCAAAATATCCTTGCATGAAAACTTTAAATGGTTCAATTGTTCAACTTGAGGCTGAGTTTTAAAAATGTTTTAAAAACTCATTTAACACATCAAGTCTATTTCGGAAATTTTGCGAAATCTCTGTACTATAAAATATAAATAAAAAAATAAAAAAGTCCTGCCCAAAGTTAAAACAATTCTTTTCATACATTTCTTAAAAGTTAAAAGAAAACTATTTCTTTCATTCTTTGACAAGTTTTTCTTACACTCAATATTTTTGGCAGATTTTAAGAGGTCGACTGAAATGTGTGTGTATTGGAACTTGTACGACGATTTGAATATGAGTTGTATGATTTTAAATTGTGCGGCGGAGGATTAAAATCACTCCCAATAAAAATCTGTTCGGTTTCAACGAAACCGCTCTTTCTGTCCTGTACGGTCTACCCGTGGGGTTCCCAGGTGCAGAATAGGCCCCCTGTGACCGGCTGCAGGTCGTAAAAGGCGATCATATGAGGCTCGGAGTGGCGCCACTGCTTGCGGTTAGTACTCGGTTTTTCTCAGGCTTTCCTATAGAGCAGTGGCTTACGATGATGGTGGGCAGTGCCGTGACGGCCCGGCAAGTCTAATTATAGACCGTCGACCTCACTTGCCGAAGCAAGCGTGGTAAGACTCTTAATCGGTACTCATACCAGAGTACAAACGGTATCATGGGGACCAGTCCGAGCCCGGGGACTTGCCGAAAGGCTTGTTTGTGTCATTGGGTTGGCCTCGTGGGGGCAGTGGTTATAGCCTACATCGCTTGAGGTTAGGGGCGCTATGTACGGACCGGAGCTTCGCAAAAACGGAGTAACGGACCTAGTAACTAGGGCTTCGACATGTGAGTTGTGGTGCCAACTCGGGTGGTTACCTGCAGAGTAACCAGAGATTGGAAAGGTCTCGCCCTTCTACCGAAGGGCCGCAAAGCTTCTTACCAACTTTGCGGAGATCGGAAGATGGTCGCTTGCTGGCCATCGGCGTTGGAGAGCGTGATCTCTCCCAGTTACGCTCGTATGCGAGCCGTGTAGTTATACCAGTATTGGGAGGTGCTGCACGTATACTCTACATAGGCGCTGTCCTGTACGGTCGTCCCGTGGGGGTTTGGGCGCAAAATAGGCCACCTGCACCAGCTGCATGTCGTAAGAGGCGACTAAACGAGGCTCGGAATTTTGCCACTGCTTACGGTTAGTTCTCGGTTCGTCCCAGGCTTTCTAGCAGAAGTGGCCTCGTGATGATGATGAGCAGTGCCGTGTCGGCCCGGCAGGTCTAATATAGACCAACACCTCTTGCCGAAGAAAGGGTGGTAAGACTCTTAATCGGTACTCATTCCAGAGAACTAAACAGTACCATAAGGACCGGTCCGAGCCCGGGGGACTTGTCGAAAGACTTGTTTCCTTCCGGTCATTGGGTTGGACTCGTGGGACAATGGTTATAGCCTACATCGCTTGAGGCTAGGAGCGCTATGAACAGACCGAAGCTTCGGCAATGTTCTTAGTACTAGCGCTTCGACATGTGAGTTGTGGTAGGGGAGAGCGGGGTTAAACGTGCCGGGGGTAAGAAGTTCCGTTTAATTATATCTCAGAAACAAAAAAAGATTTTAATGAAATTCAAATGAGGGAAGTATTGTTTAGGCTATTGTTTACGCTTTCCTTATTTCAATTGTATTAAAATCTTTTTTTGTTTTTAAGATATAATTAAACGGAACTTTTTACCCCCGGCACGTTCAACCCCGCTCTCCCCTACCAACTCGGGCGATTACCTGTAGAGTGACCAGAGATTGGAAAGATCCTGCCCCTCACCGAGGGGCCGCAAAAGTTCGTACTCAACTTTGCGGAATCGGCAGATGCTCACTATGTGGCCATCGCCGTTTGAGAGCGTAATCTCTCTCTGTTACGCTTGTAGGCGAGCCGTGTGTGTATACCTGTATAGGGAGGTCCTGCACGTTAATCACGACTCGGCCGCTGTCCTGTTCGGTCTGCGTAATTAATAGTAGTTGTTTTCCACGCATGTTGAGAAAAAAGTAAAAAGCAATGTCTATTTATAAATTTATTTGTTAATAGATTTTTATTTTAATTTACTATTTATTTCATAATAAATATTTTTTGTATTTTTAGTTATTTACATAATTTTATTTTTTTAATATTTAATTTGCTGAAATAATTATTGTAACTACTATTTTTTTACTTTCATTATTGTAATATTTTTGTTCCTTTTTATTATTTTAAGTTTTATTATTCTGAATTGTTTTCAGTATTTAGAGATAAAAATATTACTAAATTTACTTAAGAAGTCGAAAATTTTTCAGGACATTTTTTATAATCCTGAAGCTTTCGAATAATTGTTTGTTTCGGATTCGGTTTTTTATTGTTGTTATATTTTTTAAGTGCACAATGGTGTACTTTTTTAATGACATTTTTGGAAAATTCGACTGGAGAAATAAAGAAAAAAATAAATGGTAAATACGCGACAAATAAGATAGACATGTTTGGGAATTAGATGGGTTAGTCTTATTTCTATACACGAGTATGTAGACTTTTCTTGAAAGAGGTAACAGATGTCGCGAGACGGAAAACTTGCAAAATGGAAAAGGTAGTTTTGTAAAGTGAAAAAGGAGTAAGGACGCATGTTGAAAGGACTTCCGTGAAACTAAGCAAATGCGATCATAGTGAAGGAACGTTATATCCTACTCACTGTTGTAGACTACTAGAAATCGATATGCCCGTCTAGCAGACCTTACCTTATCTCCTTTTCTACTCCTTTCTTTTTTCTTCTCTCTTGTTTTCTTTGTCTTCTTTTATTCTTTTTTTCACTCTTTTTCTTGCATAAAATGACGAAAATGCAAAATGCTCATCTTTCCTCTCTGGTACACAACTTTTAAGAAAAATAAAACAAAACCATTTTTTTAATACTTCACATGGAGGGAGGAGATAAGAGATATTATTGCTTGCGATATTTTAGTGAAGACAAGAGAAAAAAATTATATTTTTGTTATTGAAAGATTTTTTTATTTCATTTCTTTATTACTTGTTAAATTATATTTATTTAACATTTAATAATATTTAATAAAGCAGTAATTCTTGATTAAAAATGAAAAGTAATAAATAAATGAATCAAACTCCGTGTGGAAATAGCACGAGTTAGCCATGCTGCCGTACTAAGGAAAAACTTACTCCGTTTTAGAAATAATAATTTAATAATTAATTAACACTTCTCTAATGAAAGTGTATGCGCTGATTCTAATTTTGCAAAAAAAAATAATTATTTAAACAAATTCTATGCAAAATGTGACTTACGATGTCTACTTTTTGAAAATATGAAGGAGAAACTTACACATAGTCACTTGCGTTGTTTCTCTCTCACGGGCACTCGAGCTAGGCACGACGATCAGAATTAAAAACTTACACATTTTCTAGGTCGCTTGGTATGGAGCAGTACATGGTGATGGAAATAAAATTAATAAAATGTAGCTAACATTATAGGCCTACAGTAATATTAACTTGCATAGGGAAATATTATTATTTAGAAAATATTTTTTAAACTAAAAATAATGTATTATATTTAAGTAGTTTTCATTTATTGCCTAGTTATATATGCAATAAAAACTACTGTATAAATTTAAATTAATCATTCAATGAATTTTAAATCGTATTAGTAAATACCATTTTACCTCTCCGAACATACCCGACAAATAATGGCGAATGTAACCGAAGTGCAGTTACGTGGTGCCTCGGCCAACTTTACGATAGAAGAACTTACACATGTTTCGGGTAATGCAGATGCGTGGTTTTCATTTCGTACGCAACCGTCGTGATCGACCATGTGTTCGATTGAAAAAGAACATATATCACTTTGTGTATGTTTTTCCTACGGATTTGATAGTCGAGTTTGATGATTCGTACGATTTTCAGAGCACGCAAAGTACTTCGTATCACTTTTTATCAAGTATTTCTTAATTTTCTTCATATTCCTCGATTCTTATTTATCTTTTTTTGCAGTCATTAATTATTATATTTAATTTTTATTAACACAGTTAAATGCGGTTTTTCTTTCCGAGTTGATTGATACCAAAAACTAAAATTTCACAAAATTGTTAGTTATGTAAGTTTTTCCTTAGTACGGCAGCATGACAGAGTTAGGTTTCTGGTCAGGGGCTAACTTCTAGTGGGCTCCCCGGACATACCTGTGTGTAATATGAAAACTAGTCCTAGCAATGTCCTACCTATTTTGCTCTGTTATCAGCTCGATCATAAGTGCGCTGCGAAGGTTGGACGTACAATGGCTGTTGATGCGATTTTAGCTAACTTAGGAGTATCGTAGACAGAATTTTCTATTTCTTTATAATTATAATAATTACAAAAGTGAGTTGGAATGATTAATAAAATCTATATGATTTGTGAATTTGGAAAAAGAGATATTATATTATAGAGATATGCTTAAATTTAATTATTGTACACACTGAGAAAAATTTCTGCATAAAACATTCATTAAATTTAGAATTTATTTACTACTTAAACAGTATTAAATATTTATTAGATGGTTTAAGTAACTCTTATTGTACTTTAAATTCCGAAAATTAATTTTTATTATTCAAACATAATTTTAAAAAGGAAATTTAAAAAAAATAATTTAAATGATATTGAATATTTAATTTTGAGAGTTAATTTTAATTTAAATTTTACTTTATTTATATAAATATCTATTTTAAATATGATTTAAACTAGAATATAAATTAAATTTACATGTAATTTGTAAATTTGGAATTGAACTTTATTGAATATTCAAATGTTATAGTTTTTTTATTTCATATATTTTGTAACTCTCTCGCAAGCGGTAATAATTTTTGGCGTTTAGTATATAAAGAAGTTCCTTTTCTTCTTAAGCATGTATTGCGACAAATATGAGAATGTGTTTAGGGGAGACTGGGGTAAACTCGCTCACTTTTTTTCAGAACGGTAAAAACCTAGGAAGTTATTCTCTAAATCCAAATTAATTTATATAATTTGAAAGCTTATGATTTCTATTAACAAAATAAAAAATAATTTTTGATTAATCTTTCTTACTTTTCCATAGGGAAAATTTTTAATACACATATATTAAATTTCAAAATCACAATTTTCCAGGGTAAATCCGCTCACAACTCGGGGTAAACCCGATCACTTGATTTTTTTAAGAATTTAAGGTAATCCCAACAGTTTTATTTTGTATATATTAAATTTCTTCTTATTTCCGTCTTTAGTATAATTTATTAATAATAAATTATGATTTCTATAAACAATAAATATTGGTTTCTTAAATAAAAAGTATAGGTTTCATGAATTGCAACTGTGAATTTAAATAATATTTTATTAGGGGAAAATTAAAATGTAGTTATAATTTTGGATGTAATAAGTTATTGATATTATTATTGATAAAATATAACAAATGAAATTCGAAGTTTTAAATTAAAAAATAAACAATGATAAAACGTGAACTGAACGAAGACAACAAACTTAGATTTATGTATTTCTCATATTTCGGAATAAATTTAAATAAATATTTTTAAAATCAAACAAAACTACATATATATTTCGAAAAAGGACATCCAATAGCATCAAAAAAAATTTGTCAAATAAATTAAGTCTCAAAAATTATAATCGAAAAACTTAAAAATCCGAAGATAATTTTTTTGCACTTCTAAAAGCAATTAACCGCCTCTGATTCTAAAACGAATTCATGAAACTAAACGAAAGTTCGTTAACATTAATTGTATGTTAAATACTATTCACAGTACAAATAATATCTTCATATTTAGTTGAGTTTATAGCGTCAAATCGCTAGTGAGCGGGTATACCCCAGTCTCCCCTATTATGAGAGTATAAGTTCGTTATATTAATATTATAATAGCGTGCGTTCATCGAGAATATGTATATATAATGTATTTAATTTATGTGAGTATACATATAATATGTTTCTTGTGATATTTAAAAGTGCAACACGAAAAAATGTTTGGACTATCGTCTGAACTATGCCTAGTAATATAATTACATCTTAACCTGCAGATAACAGATTTGTCACTTTTGGGTTTGATGTTTTGTGAAATTTTAGTAATTGTTTTCTCTTATGCGTGGGGTACATATGTTGTACCAAATTAAAAACAACATACGCTCAATACATATTTTAACTGCAAATATGAAAACTGATTAAATAATACAAAATTAATATTTTATTAAGCAATTTATTCGAACATAAAATTCAGGTTAAAAAATTTAATTCAGTCTTTGAAATTATTAAAAAAGGTCTTCATTAAAGGTTACTAAAAATTTTGTAAATTACAATTTTTATTTAACAAAAAATCTAAATATGGTTATTTATTATAGATTTTTTGTATATATTATTATTTTTATTACAAAAGGATAAAAAAATTTTGTATTTTTTCAACAAAAATAATGTTATTAAAAATTAGATTAGCGTTTATAATTTAAAATATATAATTTTTGAAAAATTAATAACGTATTTATTATAAATAAATTGTAGTAATTATATAGTTTTGCATATTATACTATTGTCCTATATTAGTATTCCATTTTTGACGAAAGCACCTTTAAAAAATTTCTTTAAAAACATAAAATTGTATATTATTGCGTTATATAAAGTGGAATTAAGTAAAAAAATAATTCGAATAATTTTTAATTACCTTTAATACTTAAACGAAACCTTAAAAAATTAGGAAAATTGTTTAAATTTATACAATTTATCTTTTAAAGTTTGCAATTTCAAGTACTCTGCACAATTTGTCGAAACACTGTTATTATTATAAAATTTATATATTTTTATTCATCTTTAATGTTTAATATATTTCAACAGATTCTTATTCACCAAGTTAAGGAAGTCATTTTATACATATTTGCAATATAAATAAATTTTAACACTCAACATTTTTAATAAGATTTATTTGAAATTAAATTATTCTTAAATACAAAATGGATAACAGTAATATAACATTTCATGATGCCAGGAATGATAAATATTAAACTGTAAACCGTAACGAGGAACAAGATAGTGGGTTTTATTTTTGACAACAAACAGTAATGGGGCTATCTTGGGTAAATCAGTATATTTAAGTACTCTATTTTTTATGCTATTTTCGTTTATTATATACGCATGGAAGTGATGATCAAAAGTTATTTTTTCAAATACTTGCATATCAAAATAAATGTCATTTTGTGAATAAATGATGTTATTAATTTTGCCAAATTCAATTTCGCTATTTTTCATGTTTAAGACTAAATAAGTTCCAATGCGATATAAAGTGTTTTGAATTTCCACCTGTTCATAATTCTCACTATTATCATTTATTTCCTTAGTGAACCAAATTTAATTGTTTCATCAAATGTTAGAGAATGAACCATGTGACCCATTTTTAATGCTTGCTTAGTAACAATAGTTTTCAACAAGTTTTTGTCAAGAAGTTGATTCTGCAGTAGATTTTAATGATCGATGATATGACTCGAAACGCATACCCCAAAATTTGACAATCGGACCATGAGTTAACAAAATTTTCGGATAATGTGTTAAACTATGGAACTTTGGTTTTAATTTACCATACAATTTAACGTAACCATCATTTAAATTTTTAATAATATATTTTAAAACTTCTGCATCTGTACGAATCACTCGTGGTGACATTAAAATATCTAAAATTTAACGTAAATTTTTAAATAAGTTCCAATGTTCATCTGATTGTTTAATTAAATCGCTTATAATTAATCCTAAGTATCGGACAAGACAAAGCATTTCTGATGCAGAGAAATACAATACTTGCTTCTTTTTGCCTTGTTTGACTTTAATTAACGGGGGCCTATTCGAGTTTTCTGAATCCAAAATCAAAATTCCTGACTCTATCATTTAGATTCTCTAAGGTGAAGTATTTTTTTCAAAAATAAATGTATATAATATACCGCCTAATACATATTTACACACGCCTTCCAGAAAATCATGCATCAGATGAACTGAAATATTTTCAGTAACATGAAATCCACGGATTTTATTAAAAACGCAAGATTCTTTATTACCAGTTTTTCCTTCGTCATGTAGTGCAGTATCTTTTTCGTAATTACTTTTATTTCGGAGTTTAGATCTATCTTCAATTGTAAATTTAGCGTAATCGTCAGAAGAAATTGTACAAATTCTACAGCAATATTTAGCGACAAATGATTCAACAAAACCTAGTATTCCATTTAATCCTAAGTTATCACCTAGAATCAAAACTACTTGAAATTTGACTCACTTCGTTACATTTCCAATAGTTATTGTGATTCCTTCTTCCCATAAAAAGTTTAATTCATTAATCAGAGTTTTAAAAACGTATTCATTGGTACTTTCTTTTTTCTGAAGAATAAAATAGGGTTGAAAAAATTATACTTTGCAAGCGACTAGCTATATGGGGAGGTAAACTAGCGATAATAACATAAACGGCACCTAATTTATTCACACCACGGTGACTTCCTAATGGATTACCTAATTCCAGATCATCAAAGAATATGTAGAGGGGAAAAATTGTGTCAGCAAGAGAATTTAACACATATTTTTTTCCCAAAAATCACCCTGAATTATGTTTGTAATAATTTTAGTTTCTTTCGACAGATTTTTAACGTATTCTGTTATACCATTAAATATGCCAGGTATTTCAAGAAAAAGTTTTAGACTATATCGAAGGGGAATGTGAATACCATACATTAAATTCGAAGTTAAAATCTCTTAATTTTCGACAATTGTGGTTCTGAATGTTTTGACAATTGGAAATTCATGAAAATGAGGAAAAAGGCCTCTCCTTTTTAAAATTATAAAGCGTTTCACTTCAGTGTCAACAGCGTCAAAAACATTAGTGTATCTTTTGAAACAATTGTTTATCTTATCAAGAGAGATCGGTGAAATATTTTCGTTTTAAAGTATATTTAATAGGTCCTTTTTTAAAGATGGCATGTTAGCATTTTTAATGAAAGTTTTAAGATAATCAATAACATCTTGCACAATTTTCCTTGGAAATCCTGGATCGCCATAAAGTGCCAAAATAAATCCCAAAATATGATTCACTATAAAAATATAATCCATTTTTCTTTTCAATTTAAAATTGAAATTAAATTTCAACAATCAACACGATAGCTTGCAGAAGTTATTGGATTTTTTTAAAATCTGAAATAAATTTTATCACAAAGGAATTAACTTTTTTGAAAGTAAAATTATAAAACGCTTGATCAAAGAATGACCACGCAGAAGCACAGAATGGTGATTGCCTTTTCAAAGCTATAAGGCATTTATAACAGTCTTCAATTGCTTGGATGCAATTCACGTATACGTATTTTACGTTATTTAACGAAATGTAGAATTGAGCATTGTCTAATTAGCCAACGCAAATTACATACGAGAGAACTTCGACATTACGCTTTGTCAACCATTCTTCGAAATCTTTTTGAGCTTCTTCTAAATTATGTGCTTCTTTAACATGTAAAATAAAACAATTTGAGATTTCTTCTTTAGTTACTTTTTCTTCTTTTTTACTCAAAACTGTTCTTAAGCACAGAGGTAACAGAAAAAAGGCAAGGATGTCATTGTAAGTACCTTAAAAAAATTCAATATTATTTTAAATATTTTTTTTAAATATCTAATACAATTTCAAAGCATTTTACGACTATCAAGTAGACTTATTATGCTTTAATTTTTAGGGTTTCGTGGCCAAGGGCCAAAACCCTTATAGCGAGACTTCGGTGTCCGTCTGTAGTTTTTACGTCTTAAGTCTTAAGTATTCAGTCTTAAGTCTTAAGTATTCAGTCTTAAGTCTTAAGTCTTAAATATTCAGTCTTAAGTCTTAAGTTCTTATGTCCTAAGACTTAACACTTAACTTCTGTATAAGAAGGTCTTAAGTTCTTATGTCCTAAGACTTAAGACTTAACTTCGGTATAAGAAAGTCTTAAGTCTTACGTCTTAACAACCGTTGCCATGGCAACTTCGGTATAAGAAGGTCTTAAGTCCTAAGTCTTACGTCTTAACAATCGTTGTCATGGCAACCGTTGCTATGTTAATGGTTGTCATAACAGCCGTTGCCATGGCAACCGTTGCTATGTTAATGGTTGTCAGAACAGCCGTTGCCATGGCAACCGTTGCTATGTTAATGTTTGCCATAACAACTGTTGCCATGGCAACCGTTGCTATGGTATACCGACTACTTCATTAAAATTTTAAAACAATTAATTTAAAAAAAAATTTCTAAATAAATTATTATTTATTTTTTTTTATTCATTCATTATCGTTATCATCATTTTTGTCATTTTAGGCCACGAAACCCTATGATGTAGGCGTGTTGCGCCTGCTTCTCTGCCTGATTTTTTTAATTTAGATTCACTTATATTTTTCAATTTTATTTGTTTTTAAACAATTTTATTTATTTTATTAATTTTATATTTAAAATATTTATTATTTGTTAATTTAATTAATTAATTAATTAATTTGCAAAATTCTTGACTGCTTGCAATTAAGAAGAATTTTTTTTTCTGGTTTAGGCCATTTTGTGGAAAACAATGTTGATAATTCCGGAATTATCTTTTTTGGTATTAAACTTGTGTTAGCGTATTTTTCAATAATTTTTTGAAAATCTGCCTCCAACTATCATGAATAAAAAAGTACAATTAGTATACTGTTAAAAACAAATTTTATTAATTATCAGGGAAGTATATATTTCATTTAAAAGGTTAAATGTTTTAAAACAAAAAATTAAAACAGTAGATTATTAAACAGTATAATATTTTTACTAATAGGATCCCATGAGGTGAGCACAAATTCAAAAAACTTCTAAAGTATTTTTTAAGTGTCAAAGTATTGTTTTGTTCTCTTTATGGGATAGTAAAGAAATGCGCTTTTCATGTGTCTCGTCCCATAATTTTAATTTTGTTGCCAATGTACAATTTGGTACATTCACGTCAGTTGTACAGTTTAAAAAATCTTCTTGATTATAAGTTGATTTTTCCTGATTTGGCTTATTTCCGATCAAAAGTGTTCCAGCAGTTCTTAGATCTTTCCTCACTAGTTTATAATAATTATAAAGGGATCCTCTTGCGCGCTATATTGAATCCTTCATTAAAAATTTTAAAAAATGGATGTAAGTTTCGTAATCAGCGACCCTAAAAACCCCCGAGTAAAAATTTTCAATTGAATCCAATTAGTTTTTAACAATTTTCTTTGCCCTATTGGATTTTATCCGCCATTTTGTGTCCGCCATTTTGAATTTTCAAAATCTGAGTTTCGATTTGTAATCAGCGACCCTGAAAACCCCCGAGTAACAAATTTCAAGCGAATCGACAGAGTTTAAAAAAATTTTGTCCGACATGTTGTATCCACCATTTTGAATTTCTAAACTCTGACTTTGTTTTCGTCATCAGGGACATCAAAAACACTTAACTGTCTAATTTTAAAAAAATCTATTAAGTTTTGCGAAGTTGTTCACATGGCTACGATTTTGTAAATAAAAATTCACTTTTGACGCCATTTTGTGTCCGCTATTTTGAAAATTTTTTTTTTCGGTATACTCCTTAATAAAAAACATAAAAATTTCATGTTTTTTTTAAAACATATGCAATTTGTTTATTTATAAATTTATAAAATTTTTCGGAACACTATTCAAAAGAGTGGTTTTTGGCCAATAAGGAAATATTATTTCGGAATTTTTTCTGTTCAATTTTTATGTTAATATATAGTGTCAAACTTTGATCCAAAAAATTGTACATTTGGGCGTTAATGGGTTAAGAACTCGCTTTCAACGATTCACTAACTACAATTTCCTATTTTTATATTGAAATTCGCTACTGTTCTATAAACCAAGGAAATCAACAAACGAGCAAGAAGTGACCTACTAAGCAACTTCCCCACAGTCCCACTCAAGCATTGAATCAACTTGTGAGGAGCAGCTAACCAAGCAACTGGCCCATACCCCCACTTGAAATCCAGGCGATGATTCAAGTTCACAATAATCACGCATAAAATTGGAGAAACAATGAGCGATAACCAGCTCCTTACAATTCCAGTTAGCATCTAAAGCATTAAACTTATGGGGGAAGTTTAATAAATAAAGGGCAACAGCTCTCTTACATTCAGAGAGTAATTTTTTGAAACACTAACCATGAGTCATCTAACCAGTGTGTTAAACACATCGTCTACAAGTGAACTAAAAGAACTTAGTTTTAAGTGAACTCCCAAGTATTAAAAATCAATCCAAGTCTATCAACAAGTATTAATTTCCAAACAAACCTAATTTCAACTGAACCCAAGTAAATTTCCAAGTGTTAAAATTAAAACGAATTTCGTTTTTAGACTTTTCCCCTGGTTCTCAAAATGAAAAATTTTCCAAAAATATTATTTGGGAAAGAGTTTCCAGTTTCGATAAAATCTATATTGAAACAAGGCATTCCAAATATCGAACCATCATTTGCTCAACTGACGACAACTGTCTGGGAGCAAGCAAATATTTTCAAAATACAATACACTATCTCATTAGTGTAAACAACAGTGATAATATCCTACCACTATAGACAACTGTCGGAGGCCCACTTTGTGAAGGCCCCTCTCAAGAAATTAAAAGATTTTTATTAATTAAAAGATTATTATCACCAGCTTATTCAACACTAGTAATCGTTATTCTTAAAGTAAGATTTGTAAATTATAATTATATTCATTGTATTTTTGTCAATACTTTTCATTCTGGTTGGTTTTTAAATAAATTATTTTCTCACAACATTAAGTAGGCTCATCGACTTATCCTCATCCCAAATTAGATTCATTTTATTTGAAACTAATTTAAAACGAGGAACGTTAAGTATATTTATAAAGGTTTCTCCTTTTAATGTAACATAATATAATTATTATCAATAAAAAAAATTGTGTAGGGTTTGACGGTTTTCAACTTACATGTGAAATGAAATACATGTCTATATATATATATATATATATATATATATATATATATATATATATATATATATATATATATATATATATATATATATATATATAGTTTAGTATATTAGTTTTTATATATTCTATTAATAATAATTGTAATAAAAAATTGGTATAGGGTCAGATGGCGTAAATAAAAACAAGATGTAAATTAAAACAGTAGTTATATACTAGTTTTTGTTAAACACACTATGTGTTTTTAGTAAACTAACTACTAAAGTGGGGAAAAACTGCTACGGTATGAATATTTCGTAGTCTGCCCGCGTAAAAAAAATGTTGGCTGCCTTAAGGCTACCTCAAGGCTACCTTAAGGCTTAAGGCTTATTTGAAGTTCAAAACTCCTCTAAACTTAGAACATAAGCCTTGCTAAAGGTTCGAGGCTCACTCAAAGCTCAAGACGAGTTTTAAGTTTCAAAGAAGTCTTGAGCTTAAGTAAGCATGGAAATGAGTTTATAGCTTCAAACAAGCCTTGAGCCTTAAGCGAACCTTGAGGTAGTCTTGTGGTAGACTTGAGGTAGCCAACATTTTTTATGTAGGATGTTTTAGTTTTGAGCGGTACTTGAACAAATAATGAATTAGAGCCATGAGTTAGTCTTAAGATCTAATCAAAGTATAAGCTAAGACATAAACTTTACGTAATCCGGTCGCTCAAACAAATGTTGGCTACCTCAGGGTTACCTTTAAGTTTAAGGCTCGAGTTATGGTTGAATCTAAAAACTTTCTTAAAGCTTAAGAGTAGCTCATGGCTCACTTAAGGCTAAGGATAAGGTTGATGCTTGAGCTTTAGGACTGTTTTGGCTGCAACCAAGTATCGAGCTTTAAGTGAGCCATGAGTTTTACGACTGTTTTTAGGCTCAATCCAATTACGAGCCTTAAGAGAGCCTTAAACTTAAAGGTAGCCTTGAGCTAGCCAACATTTGTTTAAGCGAGCGAATTACTTAAAGTTTATAAGTCTTAGCTCAATTAGCTTATACTTTGATTAAATCTTAAGACTAACTCATGGCGCAAGACTATAATTCATTATTTGTTCAAGTCCCGCTCAAAACTAAAACATCCTATGTAAAAAATTTTGGCCTCCTTAAGTCTACCACAAGACTACCTCAAGGCTCGCTTATGGCTGGATAATTGTTTGAAGCTATAAACTCACTTCCACGCTTACTTAAGCTTAAGACTTCATTGAAACTTAAAACTCGTCTTGAGTTTTAAGTAAGCCTTATGTCCTAAGTTTAAAGGAGTTTTGAACTTCAAATAAGCCTTAAGCCTTAAGGTATTTTTGAGGTAGCCTTGACGTAGCCTTAAGCCAACATTTTTTTACGCGGGTGAACCCAGAAAGAGAGTTTGAAATTTTAGTTGTCACTTGATCAAAATCTAAAATTAATGATTTCACTAAAAAACATCGTCGAATAACAGTGTCAGGCACATATGAGCAATTCCACGTCAAGTGATCAAGGGGTCTTACGGTTTAATTTTAATAATTTTTTGCTCTTGAACAATTTAACGTACAAATTTGACAAAGTACATTTCGGAATGGTTTTTCATGCTTTTTCAATTGGAAATAAGCATTTTTGAAAAACAATTTTGACACAAAAAAGTCAAAATCAAAAATAAATTTTAATCTTTGGGGAGGAGAGATACGATTTTTTTAAACGAAAGATGAGGTTTTTTTCTAAAAGGACATATATATGAAAAAGTGGGACTAGAATGTTTAAACATTAAAAAAAGAGTCTTCTACTAACCAGGTACTTAAGTGTAAAGGATCCTGTAAGTGAACCGTAAAATATCCTACACGGCTTTCTTAATTTAATTATTTATATTTTTAACTCCTGTGCAGTAGTTTTCTATGAGTTTCTTAAACTCACAAACCATTTTTCTGTCCAACATTGTTATACGGGCCTAACATATTCAAATATGAAGTTTATGTCTGTCAAATGTTGCTTAACATAAAAATTTTAAACTTAACATTTAAAAAATTAAAAAGTTTCCTGTACATGATCCTGCAAGTGTTCCTGTAGGAACATTTAATAGCTAAAGTTTCTGCATCGGAACCTGCACAGGATCCCGAGAGGATTCTTTGAGGACCCTTAATTTTTTACTTACAGATTGTTAATGGAATATCTTACAAATGATTTTACAGAGGAAACTGTCCAGGATACTATGTTGTTGTTTGTTTCGGTACAAAAAATAACACGTTTGATTTTATTAAGTTTCACTAGAGAACCTGGGTACATAAGAACGCTATTGCATTCTTATGTACGAACTTGCAAAGGATCTTACGAATATTCGTGGAACAGGATCCTGTATAAGATCCTTCACAGGAATTTTTAACAGGGCAGTGCCCTATCTCATGTAGATCATTTTATCAATTTGCAAACTTTAATTGAAAATAAAAACAGCAGAAATTTCAATAATATTTCTGATAAAATAAGTGAAAAAAATATTAACCACAACACTATCATAAGAGAGAATAAAAGAAAACGGGAGAGAATGAGAGAGAACAAGAGAAAATAAGCCTTTATTTGTGTAATGAGTTTCAACTTTTGGCATAGTTTATTTTTAAACTTATATAAAGCATTATTATTTATTAGTTTGAATTATTAACTTAATGTAAAAGCTAAACTCATTAGGTCCATTCGAAGAATATAATTATACTGCTCTCTGCCTCTCCTATTTTTGCTCCAGATGTGAGGTATTTTTTTAATGAGGGATATCTCACTAATTATTATGATAACTTTTTTCATTTATAAATATAACAATTAAACAAAATCACAAAAATTTAATAAAAAAAACTGCAAAAAAGCCGACTCAAAAGATTAATTTTTATTGACAATTTAAAGGTAAACAATTCATTTCAGTATTAATGTTGAAAATATCATAGGCTCCAAATATTAATTATTCTGACAGTTGATAAAAAAAGTGAGGTTATGTTGTGAAAATGTTTTGACAATGGTAGCAAAATCATAGAGATTTTTAGATTTCTAGCGAATATTAGTTTGGTAGTGCTGTCCATAAATATTGCTATAAATATCTATGCCTGCGCAAATGAGTTTATCGCGACGCGTTTTTGCAGCAGTCTGTGTGCTACTATTCTCGATAAAAACGTCGACTCAATCTGTCCTTCTCACTTGGTTCATCGCAGTCGTTACATTATTTTTCTTTTGTGTACTCTGGGGTAGTCTTATTTGCACTCCGTACGAATAAGAGCTCGTATAACGCTCTGTTCAAGAAAACGCAGTTTTCTACTTATCTCCAGAGTACAAAAAACGCTGTTTTTATGACTAAGTTATAAAAAAAATTATGCGACTTTACTGTCCTAGCGAGCTTGTTTGACCTCATAGCGAGCCTTTTCGCTGTCCCTATTTCAACGAACGAAACTTTTTTCCAAAGGCAATAATTTTCACGACGTATTTTCTTGTCTATAAAATAACAGTAAAAAACGATAACAAATTGAGTAGAGATTTTCAAATAGACAAGTAATTTGTATATTTTTGCTAATAAATATATATAAGAAATGAAAAATTTTCGTCAATTTGTGCAAGAAGAAATAATCTTGCCTCAAGTGGACTATATTTGCCACACTTATAAAGGCAAATGCTATAAACGAAAAAGTAGATGAAGAAGAAGAAGGAAAACGTATATGGGCAAATCCACAAAACTGTTAACTTTTATGATACTCGAATCGAACACTTAAAAGTCCCTATTATTTTAGATTGAAACTTATTGTTTAATCATACTTTCCTTAATTATATACTAAGTAACATTTTTGTACAATATTTGAACAAAATATTAATTTGTCAATTAATTTTATCAGTTTAAAATTGAAAAAACGCTTAAATTTCATTTGAAACTCTCAGAGAAGTATACATTTTTAACGTTTTTATTTTTGCGGCGTGTAAAATATTAATTCAGCTACAAGGAAAATTGCTAACAGACATATGTTTTCAAACTTTTTTCACTATCCTATTAGTGTGCTATGACTGTAAGAAAAGATATGAAGGTTTGATTGAGTGATAACACTTTTTAAGAAAATTTAATTAAACGTCTTCTTATGAAAATACCTAGTGCGGCGTAGAATAAAAATAAAAGTTCAATAAGTTTCTAAATAGACAATAAAATAACGAACATTTTAAGACCTTATTCGTCAGTGTGCCTGTATTTGTATTCCTGTAGAAACAATTTAAAGATGTTAATACAAATCGTGATTTTATTTAAATTTATACATTTTTTAAAGGCACAACTACAAATTTACTTGAAACAAGTCCATGTATAGTGTGATCGAAGCATTGTCTTACAGATATTTAAAAAAAAGTATGCCGCTTGAAGGATTTTAAAAATATAATTTTTAGTAAGTTAAGAATATGCTTAAAATTTCAGAAGTTAAATTCTTAAAAATCAAAAACTTTAATTATTCATTTTTAATTTAAAATAATTAAAATTTTAACTTTAAATTCGTAATCAGCGACCCCAAAAACCCCCAAATAACAAGTTTCAATCAAATCCAACTATTTAAAGTTTTCATCCGTCATAATGGTGCCGCCATTTTGAATTTTGAAAAACCGACTTCAGATTATCCAGCGGCGATCCCAAAAACCTCAGAGTAAAAAGTTTCAACTGATTTAATTGATGGGAAGGTCTTACACATTTTTGGTTCAGTATACATTATTTCAGTTCCGGAAGGGGTTAATAATAAGTGTTAAACATTGGCGGCATGAGTTAAAAATGAATCACGCATACGAATTTGTAGTGCTAAAACATTATTGAACACGTATGCAAAGTGATATCTATGTGCATACAAATTGAAAAAAAAATTTTTTTCTTAAAAGTTAAAAGTTTTATGGATTTGCCCATATTCTTTCGCAGAGCGGATCTTCTTAATATTCGTTAAGCCGCTTTTTAACAGCAGACTGTTTAATGAAGCTTGCACGAAACTTCTCAGAAGAGAGATTCAATCATTTGATTCTGGTCCAGCATATACGTCTAAAATACTCTGAGCTGCGCATTCTAAATGGATTCCATTCAAGCAAGAGACATAAATTGATACGGGAATATAATTATGTACATTGTTTATAATTCAATTCATTTCATTCATAAGACTCGCTAAAACCTTAAATTTTTTTAAACCACAAATTACATTCAAAACATCCTAATTTCACTTAGTCGGTCTGACTCTGATCAAAGAAGGAACGATGGTTAGCTACACTGTGGCCGCCGAAGTACTAAATACATAAATTTTAATAATGAAGATGGTCAGGTTGATTTCGGCAGCCGCAGCTGTGCTAACTTTAGCTGACACCGTTGAGTCGGCGACAGTCATATTGGTCGGCACGACTTGGGGAGCCGTGGTCGGGCCAACTTTGGTAACCAAGGTTTTTGTCTCCATATTCTTATGTATGTGTAGCGTCGTGGGAGCGTGTTAGACTTCGGTACGACTATTTCTAGGTCGGTGGGACCATGGACAACCAACTTTTCGCACCTGTGATATATTTGCGCCTGCACGGAAAGAAGGTTCGCCCGACAATACATAACAAAGTTGCCCCAACTTAAAGTACATATGTTGGGCCAAGCATACTTTTCAATGGTTAGCCAGACAATTTATCCCAAAGTCATGTCATTTTTCAATAGATAGTAATAACAAGAGTAAATAATTATTGAAAAGTTAAATTACACAGGTGATCAAAAAAAGGCTTACTTTTTTATGAGATATGATAGTGATTTCCGAAGTATTTTTTGACGCTGAACACAATTCCGGGTCCAAAAAATTGGCTATCACGTCAGGATTTTATGAAAAGTGAGAGTAAGGACCCCAAAAAACGTGTTTTTGAGCTTTTTCAATATTTTTTTTCTCCTAAACCTGACGTGCCAGAAACTTTTACATAGACTTAAATTGATGCTTGAATTGTCCACTACACGACCCATATCCGTAAGACCAAAAAAAATTAAAATTTTTTTAAAAAAATTAGGTTGAAGTTACCAAAAATGTGTATTTTTGGGTTGCTTTAATGGATTTTTTAAAATTGTTTTGGATTCGTTTGAAAATTATTACTCTGGGGTTTTTGGAGTCGCTGATTCCGAATCCGATATTAGTTTTCAAAAATTTTAAATGGCCAGAATCCGCCATTTTGAATTTTTGAAAACTAATATCGGATTCGGAATCAGCGACTCCAAAAACCCCAGAGTAATAATTTTCAAACGAATCCAAAACAATTATAAATTTTGATATCCGCCATCTTGGATCTGACATTTTGAATTTTTGAAAACTAATATCGGATTCGGAATCAGCGACCCCAAAAACCCCAGAGTAATAATTTTCAAACGAATCCAAAACAATTTTAAAAAATCCATTAATGCAACCCAAAAATACACATTTTTGGTAACTTCAACCTAATTTTTTTAAAAAAATTTTAATTTTTTTTGGTCTTACGGATATGGGTCTCGTAGTGAAAAATTCAAGCTTCAATTTAAGTCTATGTAAAAGTTTCTGGCACGTCAGGTTTAGGAGAAAAAAAAATATTGAAAACGCTCAAAAACACGTTTTTTGGGGTCTTTACCTACACTTTTCTCAAAATCCTGGCGTGATGGCCAATTTTTGGACCCGGGATTGTGTTCAGCGTCAAAAAATACTTCAGAAACCACTATCATATCTCATAAAAAAAGTAAGCCTTTTTTTGTTAATCTGTGTTATTTATACAAATAACATATTATTATTATGAGAAACACCAGATATAATCTTCACCTATTATTATTAAACACAATCACATACATACATGGCGATGAGTTGTGCCAACCTTTGAGCCCAAATTTATTCCAATGGTTGGTTAAACTCTGCATATAATGGTTGGCATGCAAAGTCGGGCTAACTGTGGGCATTAGTAGTTGCCAAAGTTAGGCCAACCTTGGGACAACCTTTATATTTTCAAATTTGTTGATTGATACAATCTTTGCATAAATTATTAAAATGTTCACTTATGTATTATTAATCGTAGAATTTAATAATCTTTTGAATGGTATACATGTTATAAAAATTTATGAAAAAATTTAATGAAAATCATGGTAGCTCATTTCAACGAGATAAAAGAAAAAGGAATATGCGAACAAAATGTTAGATGCAAAAGCCAAATATTTTCTGACTTGGCGTGGAATGCCCCATATACGAGGAACCATAATCACAAACTATTATAATAGTGAATATTGGATACTGCAGACATTCCGTTGCTCACCTCTCAACATGCCAAACCACTGTGGAAACGTTTTTTTAACGAGCGTCCCACTATCGTGCGAGTGAAAAAGCTCTTTTCATTCAAGGTTAGATTTCCTCAGGATTAGGGGGATTTTATACACCTATATATGTGTAATATACATAAAAAAGAAACGGAAAAGTATATATTTGAACCAGAGAGAGGGGAGGGTAGTTTATATTTGAAAACACCAAATGAAAGGAGACATAAAAACGAGGATGAAGGCAAAACAGAAATAGGATTCGTCGTGCAGCATGTTCAAGCCGTTAATTATTTGCGAAGCCATTATTCTCCCAAAAGAATCTCGTACAGTAACCTTTAAGCCGTATTCACACGTCGTCCACTTTCACGCTTCGCAGGAAACCAGCAGAAATTATGAGAAGAGCGAGAAAGAGAGTGCTTTTATGAGAAACGTTGCTTTTTATCACTTTACTCGCACTATATGAGCTTCACTAAAAGGAAATTAATTCATTCAAATAACCGATTAATTGACTATTATCAATTAAATATTTAATTGAATCAAATAACAGTTATTAGAGTCAATTAAATGGTATTTGCTTCAAATACTGAAGTTATTGACTTAAATACCATTTAATTGACTCCGACAAATATTACTTAATTCAAGTCAATATTTAATTGATAATAGTCCATTAATCTGCTTTTTGAATCAATTATAGTACATTATGCAACAGGGAATGTAAGTCCGAGTTTATGTACCGAGCACAATATTGAAAACGAGTCGTAGCACGAGCGAAGCGAGTCATAAACGAGGATAACTCCCTTGTTGCATACTTTGCTTTGTACAACAAAGGCGTATTATGGTTACTCTATGCTACCTGTACCGGTGCATGCTAAGTTTTGCCACATAACCCAGCTGGTCAATAAAGTAACTATTATTGCCCTAGGAAAAAAAGGGTTCTTCATTGATTGATGGGTTATAAGGGCCAAATTAGTACGCGTCTGTGCAGGTAGATAAAGTGACAATAATACGTTTGAATTGTATTAAAATTTTTTTGACTGTACCAATTAAATACGAGTCAATCTCAAAAGGAGAAAAAAATTTGAGAAAGTGCGAGTTGCACTCAGCCAGAAACAATCATTTATCATTGTATCATTTAATACAAACAAAAAAATTTTAATTTTAAAAATTTTGAAAAACATTGTGAAAAAAGTAACTAATTATTAACAAACGGTACTAACTAAAGTAACTAAGGAAGTTAATGAATTAGTAAATAAATTAGTTACATATGATGGTTACGTTACGTAAGTTACGTCATTTACGTAAATTACGTAAAATCACTATATATGTGGACAATTTCACGTGAAATTTTTCTATTACATTTTAGAATCGGTTAAACATATTTTTTTCTCGTTCCTTATAGAAAAATATTAAATACGTTTTATTTTATTTTCTCATAATTGTCAAAATTTTCGAGATATGAATTTTCGAAATTTTGGATTTTTAAAAGCAGACCTTTTATAATTTAATATTTATAATATAATATAATATTTATAATATAATATTTTTTATTTTTTTTTGTTTTTTTATAACTTTGAAAGTATTGAGTTTCGAAAAAAGTTGTCAAAGAAAAAAAGTTTTGGTTTTTCTTCAACTTTTAAAAGATTAAAAAAATATATTTTTTAAAATTTTTGAGAAAAAAAATTATTTTTTTATAAACAAATTAATTTATTTTTAATTTGGGCGCGATTAATATTTATTTTTTCGTATTTATTTAAACCCGACAATATACAGAATATTTTTTAAAAAGATCCGAGACGGGCTGACTCATAGTTTTCGTTCTATAAATTTTTTTAGAACGAAAACTATGAATTAATAAACCTAATAGTTTATAATTTTTAAAATTTTGAAATTAGAAAAAAGTTGTGAAAGAAAGAAAGTTTTGGTTTTTCTTCAACTTTTAAAAGATTTTTTAAAAAAATATTTTTAAAAATTTTTTAGAAATGAAAATTATTTTTTTATAAACAAATTAATTAAAAAATTTATAGAACGAAAACTATGAGTCGGCCCATCTCGGATCTTTTTAAAAAATCTTCTGCATATTGGCAGGTTTAAATAAATACTAAAAAATAAATATTAATCGCGCCCAAATTAAAAATAAATTAATTTGTTCATAAAAAAATAATTTTTTTTCTAAAAAATTTTAAAAAATATATTTTTTTAATTTTTTAAAAGTTGAAGAAAAACCAAAACTTTCTTTCTTTGACAACTTTTTTCGAAAATCAATACTTTCAATGTTATAAGCAAAAAAATAGAAAATAGGTCTGCTTTTAAAAATCCAAAATTTCGAAAATTCATTTCTCGAAAATTTTGGCTATTATGGAAAAATAAAAAATACGTATTTATAATTTTTCTATAAGGAACGAGGAAAAAATATGTTTAACCGATTGTAAAATGTTGTTACGTCTCAAGAAATGAAACTATACATAATCATAATTTACATATTTAATTTGGCCGGCATCGGTGATTTAACCTGATTTATTCACAGAGCACTAAACTCTGATATTAAGGGACAGGTTTTAAGAAAGAGTAACTGTTTAATTGAAGTTAAATTATTAAAGTTATTTATTTGAATCCTTTACAATTAGAACCAAGAGAAAGAGTAGATTCAAATGTCTTTAGGAATATTGTAACAAAATATTACTTTGTGGGATCAATCGAGAAGTTGAAAGGGACATAATGTTAAAGTATTAGTAACTTACCTTTTAAAATTATTATTAGATTCGTAGACCCAACAGGTGATATCTCCTTCAGTATGAGATCGAAGGAATGACGTGGTCTAGCGAAAACTGAATAGGGTAAACGTACCAATTGTCGAGGGTGGTTCCTATTGTCGAGTAAACAAACTTCGAAATTTATTTAAACATTGTAGCACATTATAAATGGAAAAAAGTGATAAATATTAATTTTCTTATGCATTATAAATATAAAAAAAATTTATTAAAATTATATCCACAAACAAATGAGACGTTTTAGACAATATTTTTTGGTTATTACCATGGTAACATCGACAAATGGGACACCCTCGGCAATTGGTACACTTACCCTATGCAGTAGATTTCCTTTGAATTGTTTTCGGACCAGTCGAAGTGAAAGGTCTGGAGTCCAGGTGTCAAATTATTGATTTGTCGTTAAAGTCGAAATAATGCAGTTTTTAGTAATGTGCCTCGCAATAGAAATTATCTCCTTGATAAAATTCTTCTTGAATAACTTGAGTAAGACTTGAAGAATGTATTTGGTTCTTGAAAAGATTTTAGATTGACACGACGAATACGCTTAGGGGTAGTATACGACTTTTTAACTTGGTCGCGGAATCGCGACAGACACGAAGAACGCGACTTGCTGATTTGAGGATGACTTCTGGACTAGTTAAGTTGACGGCGTTTCTTGGACTCACGAATTTGTCAAGGGTGGCACCTTATGTACTATCCCTTTGATGTCATACCACTCACATTTATTACCTTTGGGTCAAGGTAATAAATTTTTTTTACATTTAAGTGGGGAACCAATAGAAAGATTGATAATGTGCAGATGACCAATTTTCGGCATCTGCTACTTAGACAAAGACATCATTCTGATCAATAATACCGCGTTGATTCGTCACTGTTTTAGACAGTTCAACACCTTATTGAAGGGTGATAATCGTGGATGACCATATAAAGAAAAGTATGTCCATGACGACACACATTTCAATTTATTTGTTTGGTTTACAAGAAAAAGTGAGGATTCAGATTCTAAATTTACAAATATCAAAACAATACGCCGCGATGACGTGACAATGTCATAGAAAAATTTCACGTGGAATTGCCCACAAATACTATCCTTGAAAATTTGTCGAAATAATTAATTCTAAAAAATTTCAAAATCAACATCACTACAAGGATTTATTTTGAATCGCAGCTGTCAAAATAAAAAAATTGATCGGATTCGCTTGAAACCTGATACTCTGGGGTTTTTGGGGTCGCTGATTACAAATCTGTTGACAGTTTTACAAAATTTAATATTTCGAATAAAAAAATCCCAAGCAACGAGTTTCAGGCAAATAAAATCATTTTTTTAAAAGTTGTCTGACATATTGGATCCGCCATTTTGAATTTTGTAAAACTGTCCTCAGATTTGTAATCAGCGACTCCAAAAACCCCAGAGCATCAGGTTTCAATCGAACCCGATCAATTTTTTTATTTTGCCAGCTGTGATATTGGATCCGCCATTTTGAATTTTTTTAAACTGACATCGGATTCGTGATCAGCGACCCCAAAACCCCCGAGTAACGAGTCTTAAGCAAATTGAATCTACTTTTAAAATATAACTTGTCACTTTTTATTCAAGGGTTGTTTCACCCCTAAAAGCCACAAACGACTTGATCGAGCAAAACGGCCAGACACGGGTATTTGTTTTTGGTCCTAGTTTCCAAAAATGTTTGGTTTTTTTGTGTGTGAAAAATCGTGTCGGATGTTGTAACCAACTAAAATTTATTATAATTAACATAAACAGTTACACTGCAAAAAATTTGAAGAGTTGACAATTACGGGAGAGGGGAGTAAAATTTTGCAAGTTAAAAATCAACTCCAACAGGGAGTTAATTTAAAAACTTGTTATTTTTACTATGTAAGTTTTAATTCCCTTTTTCTAGCTCCCTTCATTTTAAATTTTAAATAATTGGTTTCATACTTTTCTTTTACATTTTTAAACTGTAAGAAGAAAGATTTACTTAATTTAATATAAATTTTAGTACTGAATCGTAATTTGGTTCTATTATATTACCGAAATCAGATGTAATTTAAAACCTTTTTTTCTCAGTGTACACCTTAATTGTCAGTGCCAAAAAAGTTTATTTGTTTCGAAGATAACAAAACAATTTATGAATGAAGGACAAAATTTCAATGCCTTATGGTGAAAAATAACACATTTCCCTTTTCTAAAAAGAAGGTGAAAAGTAGAGTGGAAGAGAGAAATATGGATTTTATTTATTTTAGGTATAAATGTTGGTGTACAGTGGTCGTAATCTACTTATACTACTATTGTTAATAAGTCAAAAGCTATAAAACAAGTTGTAAATCCAGATGTTCATTACATGAACATTTTGCTTCCACTATACGATCAGCAAAAAAATTTGCTTCCTCGTGGAGGAAGCACTAACTTATTGTCACGTATTGACATATTTATAAAATCAAAAAAATATTTATAAAATTTGTTTTAATCCTAAATGAACAAAGTAAAATTTTTAATAAAAAAATGAATTTTTCATCTTTAATTGTAATTAATTCCATAATTTTCAATGGAATATATATTTTACATACATCAATCGATTCGTCTTGATGCAAGGAATAAGATTTTAGATTTATTTTTCAATAAATAATAACATTTTATTGTACAGCAACATGATTCTTAAGAAAAAATGAATTTTTATTAAAAATGCAAATTTTGTGTCTGTAATTGGTTTTAATTTGATAAATTTAAATACAATATATACTTTATAAATACCAATCGATCCGTCTTGATGCAAAAAATAAAATTTTAGAAATAAGTGAGTAAGTTTTTCTTATACAGCAACATAATTTTCCGGAAAGAACTCATTTTTTGAGAAAAATGCGAATTTTTCAGCTTTAATTGTGATTAACTCTATAAATTCTCATACAATTTATTCTTTTTATATACCAATCGATTCGTCTTGATGCAAAGAATAAGATTTTATTATATATTAACTTCAATAACCAACTTAAAAAAAAATTTTTGAAAAAAAATTTTTTTTAGAAAAAAGTCAAAAAAAAATTTTTTCTGAGAATTTTTTAAAGTCTATCAATCCAGTTCGAGATATTTTTATGATAAATATACCTGGTAAATTTTAGCCAAATTCGTTAAAACCTTTTCGAGTTATCGTGTTCACAAAAATCGGGATCCACACACACACACACATACATACACACATACATACATCCGGACAATTGTTCAGGTTCTTATATAACATAGTCCCATATAGAAGAAAATTTGTCAAAACGATTTTTAAAAATTTTGTAAATTAAACGACTACAAAGCTTCCTCACGAGGAAGCAAAATGGAGAAAAACTACGTCAGTGAAGTCAACTCGCCCGAAATCGGATTAGTATATATATATATATATTTATATATATATATATAAATTCGAACTCCGCATCGCTGATTGTTTTTCCTATACACATACACCACCCCCTTTTCTCTTAACTCAGTCCCATCTATTGTGACATATCGCTCCAAAAACTTTTCCTCCCTCTCATCACATTCACTCCTCTTCACTTTTCTTTTACAACATACAGTGTGGTTTATTTTTCCAGTCTTCAATTTCTATCATCCTCTGCTTTTTGCAAAAACATACCACACACAAAATTCATATGTAGGGGAGACCGAAGCGTAATGAACCACTTTTCACTTTTTGATACTTAACTTCGTCATTCTTGCTTTAATAAAAATTTCATCATGTGGAAAATTTAGCCTAACATCTTAGAATTCAATTAAAAAAAAGTACGCCCTAATATCACTTATACTTTTTTTCTACAACAATGGCATTGAAGAAATGCAAGGTGAGAAATTTCGCCACGGGTCGGGACGTAATGGATCAGCAATGAAATTATAATTTAAATCATCAAATATTATTACAGTATTGACAATTTTGGTTTCTATTTTATATTTATTACAAAGAATATTGAAAATGGAACATATTTTATTTAAACTTTAAACATTTTCATGCAATTTTCAAATTTTAAAAAGTTGTAGATAAATGCAAAATCCATTTACTTAAAAGAATCTATTCTTCAGTTATCTTTTTTATAAAGGGTTAAAATTGGTTACCATTTTATTCATGTTTTAAATATAATAAGTTTTTCTTAATAAAATATGCGAGCCAATACGCCCCTACCAAAGTGATCCATTACGCCCCGGAGGTTTTTATTGAAAATTTTGTTATTTGTTTTCAATACTGTAATATTAAACAAAAATTGTCAATTGTTCTTTAAGAACAAATGTTTAAAGCTCAAAACCTAATAAACAAAAATTTTTTTCAAGTAATTTTCAAAAAGATATAACAAAAAAACAAAGATTTCAAAAATTTACTTTAGAGCGTCAAAATCAGTTTTCCACCATATTTTTAACAATAATAAATGAATAACAATGAAACTTAGTACAAACTTACAGTATGCCAAGTACATTATTTTGATCAAAAACCGAAATTACTCTGATTTACCACTTTTAAATAAATTCAAGTAATCTATTACTCCCCGGTTTCCCCTATAGATATTTAAATACAATTTATACCAGAATTAACCCACAGTCCTATCTGGAGTTTACTGCACAACAACAAATCTGATTTTTTTCTCATCTTTGACCGGTATTTTTTAATGCAAAAAGAAATTACGTTTAAGAAAAAACAATTTCTTTTTTGTTTAAAAATAAAAATGTTTTTTTAAGTAACTGCGAAGGTAGCGTCGATGTTTCGCGTCTGAAAGTATTGGTCGTTATTACTTAAAGATGAAAAAGGCACTAATTTGAATTCTTTTATTAATCTACATAGTTAAATGAAAATTAAGTGAACAGTTTTTATTAAAAACCCTTGAAATTAATACTTTTATTCATAAAAAGCTCGAATAAATTCGAGTACTCAAATTTTTCGGGTACTCGAAGTTTTCGGGTACTCGATTGGAAACGAGTGCTCGAATTCACTCGAGTACTCGAAAAATTCGAGTACTCGATACACCGAGTCAAGCTCGGCTCGAAAAAATTGAAGCTCGGCTCGGCTTTTCGAGCTTTTTGCACAGCTCTACTAATTACTAATTAATAAACAATTATTAGTAAAAGTTTTTCTGACTTTTAACTTTAGTAATTAGTAAAAAATAGTAAATTTGCAAAATATCAAATTATTAGTAAAAATTACTAAATATTATTAAATGAATAACTAAGAAAATAGACAGTTTTATCTTTTAATAAATTGTACTATTTTCCACAAATAGTAAACAATATTAAAGTAGTAATTATTTGTAAAAAAATTACTAAATATTAGTAAATATATAACTAAAAAAAAATCAAATGACAAAGAGTAGTCCCCTAAATAATTTAGTAAAAATTTTATTAGCTACAAATGCGATTTTACTAATTATTTTACTAATGAAAGATTATTATCTGCTAGTAGAATTTTTCTCTAATTAAGGCTTAGGGAGTTTACGAATTAAATTAGTTAAAAAAATTTTTAGTCATTTTGATACAAATTAAAAATGAATTTTAACAAACTTTGCTATCATAATTAGTATTTTAATTACTATTAGTAATTTTTAATAACTATTACAGTGCCGCCCAGCAGGATTTGCCCACCCTGTCACAGTTAAAGGTTTTGCAAAAAGTTGTATATTTTGATATCTAGTAAAGATATTGAGAATTTCAAGGTCTCATTTTAAAGCTTACATCTTCTACTTTAACAATATTGAAATAATTAATTTAAAAAAAAACATTTTTGTATGCTCAATTACTGATTAAAAAATACAAAAATTTCAATTCTTTTTGCCGATTTCAAACAATTATAGTTTTTTAACAAGTCGTCGCAAATTAATTTAATACAGTAGGATTTTCCAATAGTGCAGTTTTGAATAGTGCAGTCATGAGTGGCAGTAGACGAGGGGTTCCAGGAGGAAAAGGGAATCTGTGACGTCAAATACAATACATGGACCGGAAATAATTTGGTTTATGCACTCTTCCAACAGTGCACAATATGCCCGACGACTGCACTATTCAAAGATCCTACTGCCTAACGCATTTAAAGCTTATATTATCACCTATAAAATGCTTTTTTAAAAATTGTCGTACTATATTTTTTCACAAAGTTATTATAATTTGTTTAAAAACAGCCTTTTTTAAATAACACCGGCACACAAAAAAATAAATTTCGAGTGCGAAGACTAACACATGGTAGGTTCTATTCCTTGGGGTGTATCTAAAGAGAAAAAAATAGTCGGACCAAAAGTTTAGTGCTGGTATTTTTTTACACCCCTAGTAAGGTGGTGAAGTCTGAGAAAATGATTTGCATGGGGATTTACCTAATTTTTATGTTTTAAACAGACTTTTCGCACATTTCTATTACTGATTTGAATTTTGTGACCAATTACATAAAAATTGAATACATAAAAAATGTTAAAAATGTCGGATCCAAAATAGCGTTTTTTTTAATTGCTCTTATTTCCTTGAAAATCATTGCTTGGGGGTTTTCAGGGTCGCTAATTATGAATTTGAAGTTGGTTTTTAAAAATTCAAAATGGCGGTCAAAAAAATTAAAAATTAATCAGATCCACTTGAAAATCGTTTCTCTTGGGTTTTCGGGGTAGCTGAAAATGAATAGGATGTCAGTTTTCAGAAATTCTAAATTTCTAATTTACAGTACTTTTAATTTTTGTTTCTTGAATATTTTATCCTCTTTGATTCAGCGCCTATGTAGAGTATACGTGCATCACCTCCCAATACTGGTATAACCACACGGCTCGCATACGAGCGTAACTGGGAGAGATCACGCTCTCCAACGCCGATGGCCAGCAAGTGACCATCTTCCGATCTCCGCAAAGTTGGTAAGAAGCTTTGCGGTCCTTCGGTAGAAGGGCGAGACCTTTCCAATCTCTGGTTACTCTGCAGGTAACCACCCGAGTTGGCACCACAACTCACATGTCGAAGCGCTAGTTACTAGGTCCGTTACTCCGTTTTTGCAAAGCTCCGGTCCGTACATAGCGCCCCTAACCTCAAGCGATGTAGGCTATAACCACTGCCCCCACGAGGCCAACCCAATGACCGGAAAGAAACAAGCCTTTCGGCAAGTCCCCCGGGCTCGGACCGGTCCCCATGGTACCGTTTGTACTCTGGAATGAGTACCGATTAAGAGTCTTACCACGCTTGCTTCGGCAAGTGAGGTCGACGGTCTATAATTAGACTTGCCGGGCCGCCACGGCACTGCCCATCATCATCGTATGCCACTGCTCTATAAGAAAGCCTGGGACGAACCGAGTACTAACCGCAAGCAGTGGCGCCACTCCGAGCCTCATATGATCGCCTCTTACGACCTGTAGCCGGTCACAGGGAGCCTATTCTGCACCCGGGCACCCCACGGGTATCCTCTTTGATTCAAAGGATCTCCGAAGAGAAGCTCTTCTTTTCCTCTTTGAATTTTCGGCCTCTGGTATGTATCTTTATAGCGTCCAACAGTAGTCCGCTAACATATTTTTATTCCATTTCACCGGCACACAAAAAAAATTTAGGGTGCGAAGACTCACACATGGTAGGCTTTCTTCCTTGGGTTGTATCTAAAGAGAAAAAAGTAGTCTAAATTTTTTCTATATAGTTACTTGTTAAAATACAATTTTTAAAAAGGTTTGTTCAATTGAATTTTCAATTTTGATTTTAAAATATGTGTCAAGTGGAGATAAGAAGATGGGTAAAATCAAGCGACAATGTACACTAACGCGCTGATGGGATAAGTACTACGGTACAAGATTAAACCTTAAGCTCAGCTCTAATAGATGGTTCACGTAATGAATGAGTTGGAACGATCGAGGTTAAGCCAAGCTCAAGTCTTTAAGTTCAGTCGACAATCTCGCTACAGAATACATTTTTTTTCTTTCTCTTCATTTTTCTGTTAACCCTATAGCAAAGCATGACAAAAGAAAATTTTTTTGTCATAAAGAAAGAGAAAATATAAATAAACCCACTTTTTACGATATAATTATTAATATCCTTAATTACACTTGCATACAAAAGTATTTAGAGTAGGATTTACAAATTAAATAATTAAATTTTAAAAAATTAAGGTAGTGGATCTCTTCTCTGCATAACTATTATTCAGTTAATAGGTTGAGATCCTTATTCTTAAAAAAAAGAAAAAGAATATAATTTTAGGTTATGAAAATTATGAACAAATGAGATGAAAATAACAATAATTGTATTTTACCCAAGAAATTCTCTAATACAATTAACTTCTAATTTTTATGTGTGTAAAAGCGAGTACTTTATGTACGTGTGAATGAACGTGTAGTGTAGATTATGTGGTGTAAGATTTCTATAATCACTTCTCAGGAATTTTCTTTGACTTTATATATTTCGCGGATTCTTTATTTTAAAAATTTTTTTCTTTTTAACTCTTTTATTTTTTATTTCTTTTTCAGATCAATATTATCTTTCATTTTTATCTTTTCAATTATTTTACTTTATTTATTCTTTATTATCTTAATCATATGTTCTTTTTAATTCAACCTTCTTTTATCTTTATTATTATTTATTATATTCTTAATTAAATTCACTTTCTTTACTCAAACTTTTTATTCAATTCTTTAAACTTCTGAGATTATTTCACATCAACACGGCCAATTTGCCGGACTTAAACTTCAGACTTCTATCGCCTTGGCAGAAAACTACAGGCCATACTGCCTGGGCTAGCTATCGGATACTCGGTCTAAACTCAACTGCCCAGATTTCCTTATGTCAATCAATTTTATTGAAAGACGATTTAATTGGGAAATCGTATATATTAAGTTTATTGCACTTGACTGTTGCCAAGCCAATTCTGCAAGTTTGCAGATTTAGGTAGTGGCGTGATCCGAGTTCAGTGACTTGGATGCACCACTCCTTATATTGAGCAATTTACTTTATGTTTATATTTTCTAACTATTTATCAAAAAGGTTAATATACTGTTTGTCCAAGAAAAGGAATTTGTTAAGAAATATGGTATTGTTTTCTTTAGGTTTTTCACCTCGAAAATTGCAAAATTGAAAGGAATGTTAAATTCACTTATTTTCATCTAACTAAAATTCTTTGGATTAAGATTTTCAAAAAACTAAAAAAGGAGAGTTCCTTTTGTGATACTACAAAGTGTTGTTTTTGTATAAATGTTTATGTGTTTACAAATTTGGTGTTGTGTGTGATGTTAGTTTTTAGTATTATAAATAATTATTTATGATATAAAAGTTACGGAGTTCGGCCGTAACAGTCTTAAAATTAAGACTACCATTAAGTGAAGAATTTTTGTTTTAACAAATATTGTTATTTAAAAACTTTTATACCTAATTAAAGCAACTCGTAATTTATTGGAACAATTTGTAAGTAATTAAATAAATAAGTCGCAATTAGCTAAATCAACTTGTTATTAAAATGATAGTAATAATTTTACATTCTTTTAATTAGATTGAACCTCAGTTTTAATTTATTTAAAGTTGCACTGAGACTACTTATTAATAACTTCTACTCGACTGCCCAAGTTGAAATGTCCGAAGCAGGGACTGAGTTTAACACCGGCATGGTACAGAGTTAGTACTGACTGACGGTACTGACACTCGGAACCCGATCAGTATGGAGACTTTATTGACTGCGTACTATGTCTGCGTTAAAAAAGTGTTAAAATCAGTACTGGCAGAAAACTGGCTTAACATCAAATAAATACTATGTCGGAAGAGTTGAAAATCAAGAAAAATTTGTTAAAATGGCATTTATACCCAAATGTGAAATGGCAAGACTGCAAAAACGAACCATCATTGGTCCAGTAATGTCTGCCGAGAATTGGCAGTAGTTACTGGGCCATTACTTGATGTTCAAAACGTCTCATTGCTGGGTCATTGATGGCCCCGATGGTCAGACTTTCGAAAATTTTAAAGAAGGGTTACGGGTTTTAGTGGGTCGGGTGGGCAGTAGGTCGCCAGTATTCTAAATTTACTATATTATTTATTTTTTCTTTATTTTGATTTGTTATTATACCAACCCCACATAACCTTGGAGTGCGGAATCCAAGGTATCTGTAGGCAGATTTCCAAAATTTCCTAAGCACAAAATAATAATAATAATAATAATAATAATAATAATAATAATAATAATAATAATAATAATAATAATGAGGGTAAACTCTGTGAAGAGATACCAGGATGCACTCCCTGCGCGGAAACTTCCTGCTATGTTGGAGAGATACATCGACCTCCACGTCCGAACATACATGTTCACGTGCCCTTGGATATCATAGACGTCGCATCAATGCTTCGGAAATGCTATAACGTCTATGTAACTAACAGAGGCGGTTCAGGGCCCATCCTGGCCAGATGGTAGTACCCTGTTAAGGCTCGATCGTTCCTCGATACGGAACACTGAATCAAGTGTGGGAAATGTGTGATGTTCAGAACACTATACCCCAAGTAGGTACCTTGCAAGAGGATAATCCTACAGCCGATTCCGATCGGGTGCAAGCCCAGGTGGTCGGCGCAGGCCCCACGGATTTTGGGGGGGGGCAAACAAACACTGGACCGGTCTCATCGGTCGCAGGAGATTCGCTATCGCGATCCTCCGGTTTGGAAAGCTTGGCGAGCGATTGTAGCGGTCGCTCCATACGCGAAATCGCGTGCAGCAATGCATATCGCGAAAGGCACACCAAGCTAAGCGGAATATTTTCCGCTTATTAGTCAGCAAGTGGACAAAATGGTTAAAGCCTCTGGCGTCCAAAAAAATGTGAGCCAGACCATCAAGGAAGGTCTCAAATTCTTGACGGATTGACTTCCATTGTTAAAGAAAAAAACATGAGGAAGCTGATAAGGCGGACCTCATGTATGATGAGAGCATAGTGTGCAACGAGGCTGCCCACGGCTATAGCTCGCTATAGCATCGTAAGCGTTTAGCAGCCGATGCTATAAGACGCGCAGCGCGCGATGCCGAAAAATCGAAAAAAGAGGTCTTCAGTCACCTGAGGAAGTACGTAGACCTCTTCTAAAGAAGAAAATGCGGAATGAGGACGAAATTCCTGCAAAGAAAGCTAGTCCTCTTCAGGAAACAAATCAAAAGACAACTCAGAATAAAAGTTCCTCTCCGTCTTTGAAGAGTTTCTCAGCGGTTGTCAGAGGAACTAATGGAGAGGAAGATATCAACACCTTTAAAGAAGTGGTGAACAGGAGGAAAGAAGCCAGATAGAAGAAAAGGATTTTAGAAGTAAGGGAAAAGGCAGAAAAGGAGAAAAAGAAATCACCTCAGCCTAGAAATAGTGAAGCGGTTAAGATCTCGGCTAAGGACGAAAGGACTTATGCTGGGATCTTGCAGGAAATGAAAAGTTCGGTTAACCCACAAGATCTGGGAATCGAGGTTACGAAGATCAGAAGGACTTTAAATAAAGAGATCCTTCTGATCGTAAAAAAGAGAGGTGAGATCTCCAAGTTTTGCAGTGCCTTGGCGAGTGCCTTGAAAGACAAAGCCGACGTCAGGGCAATTGTAAACAAGAGATCTCTCGAAATTAGAGATTTAGATGAAACCACGACACCAGCTGACGTGGTTTCAGCTATAACTAGCATAACGGGGCAGAACTGTTCAGAGCTGTCCTGTTCACTGTTTCCTCGCTTTGGTGGAACAAAAGCAGCTGTTGTACAATTGCCTGAAATGGAGTACAGTACGCTCCTCAAGGAGGGCAAAATCCGTGTAGGATGGATATGTGCGTCTGTCCAAGCTTATGTAGAGGTGACAAGGTGTCAAAAGTGTCTTGTGTATGGTCTTGCAACACGTGCATGCAAAGGACCTGTCAGAACAAAAAACTGTCGTAGATGCGGCGAAGAGGGACAGCTGTCGAAGAACTGTTCTGTCGAACATCCCAAGTGCTTAACGTGCACAGATTTGGGCAAGACAGACGTTTTTCATGATCCAGGCAAAAGCTCCTGCCCAGTCTACAGAGGGGAGCTGCAGAGGCTTAAATGGGCAAATCTTCTGCAGCTTCTGCAGGTCAACCTGCACACCTGTAGGGAGGCACAAGTTCTCTTGATGCAGACCGCCAGAGAGAAAGAGATCGAATTTCTGTTCTGCAGTAAGCAACACAGAAGAAATGATCAGGCTCCTTGGTATCAGGACAAATCAGGAAGGGCCGCCGTGCAGGTGTGAAATCCTGAAGTGCGAGTTAGCAAATATCTGGAGACGAGCAGTGGATTCGTGTGGGTAGAGGTGTCAGGCATGCGTTTGCACAGCTGCTACTTTTCGCCCAACTATTCACTGCAAGCCTTCGAAGCCGACATTGAGGAACTTGAATCGAATCTTAGAGAGTCCAGGTTGGACGTACTCGTCACTGGCGACTTCAATGCCAAGTCACCGGAGTGGGGAAAGTCGAGGCTCGATAAAAGAGGAAGAATGAATGGAAAAATGGTCTCCAGAAACAATTTATTGGTTGTTAACAGGGACAGGACTTGGACGTTTAGGAGAGGTGCAATTGGATCGATCATTGATCTAACGATCGCATCATCGTTGCTTGCGACGCTTCTATGCCACGTCGCAAACGCACCGCTTCACGGAAAAGCTCGGTTTACTGGTGGTCGGATGTGTTGGCCTCCTTACGTAAAGCATGCTTCACAGCAAGAAGGACTTATACCCGATCAAAGGGGGGAAACATTTGCTAAAGGAAGCTTATAAGGAGGCCAAAAAAAGCCTTAAAAAAGAGATTCGAGCGTCGCAACGCCATTGCTGGAAAGACCTAATTGATGATGTCGAAAAGGACCCATGGGGTCTGGCTTTTAAAATCGTTACTAAGAAATTAGGAACGAGGCAAAAGACCCCCGGCCTGGACAACCCGATTGGGTCAGAAGGATAATAAAAGCTTTATTCCCTCCTGCAGAACCATGGATTAGGAAGGACTGGAGTACCTGTGAAGTCGGTGAGGAGGAACTCTTCACTCTTACAGAATTGAGAAATGCAGGTAAAAAATTGAAAACAGGCAAGGTGCCTGGCATTGATGGAATAAGTAACGAGATCCTAAAATTGGTAGTCGACACTTCACCCCGGATTCTGCTTAGATGCTTTAATCTTTGCCTGGAGAGAGGAGAGTTCTTCCGTGACTGAAAGAGACAGAGGCTAGTCCTCTTAAGGGAAGGCGATAAACCTCTAGACAGTGTTTCGTCGTATAGGCCTATATGCCTACTAGATACGATGGGTAAACTGTTGGAGGACATGATTCTGCAAAGAATGCAAACTCATTTGACCGCGCATTGGTGGCTTTTGACGTACGCAACGCGTTTAACTCCGTGCGATGGAAAGATCTCATCGAGTCGATGATGAGCAAAGGAACACCGCCCTACTTGTTGCGGATAATGGATAATTATCTTAGCGACAGATGGGTGGTTTATGAGGGGAACACCTGGACTCTGAAGGAGGAGATGCAAAGTGGTGCCCCTCAAGGCTCGAGGGTGGGACCATTCGTATGGAATATATCTTACGACGACTTCTTGCGAATGGATTTACCCGAAGGCACGGTCATCATCGGCTTTGCGGACGATGCGTTAATCGTGTGCTCAGCCGAAAGCGAGGAAGCCCTTGGGACATTGGTGAACGACTGTCTGCGGCGAGTTAAGAGCTGGCTGGACGCCAGAGGTCTTCAAATGGCCCTGGAAAAAACCGAAGCTGTGCTTGTCACAGATAGACGTGGTTATACTGTTCCGCGAATCGCGATAGACGAATTCGAGGTTAAATGGAGTAAGCATATTAAGTATCTAGGAGCGGAGCCCGATGGAAGGATAAATTTCTATCACCATATTGCAACGGCGTTGACGAAAGCGATTGAGTGTGCGTCAGACTTGGCACGACTCATGCCAAACGTTCGCGGACCGCACGAAAGGAAAAGGAGACTGGTGGTTTGTGTTGCCCAGGCTAAGCTGTTTTACGCAGCAGCAGCGTGGGCTCCCTCACTTAAAACAAGAAGCAAAACCATTTGCGATAATATGCATACCTTGGAGTGCGGAATCCAAGGTATCTGTAGGCAGATTACACAAATTTCCTAAGCAAAAAAAAAAATAAATTAAAAAAAAATAAAATAATAATAATAATAATAATGGTCCATGGGAGAGATACACCGACCTTCGAGGTCCGAGTTTCTTAGCTCACCTGACACTGGATATCATAGACGTCGCATCAATGCTTCGGAAATGCTATAACGTCTATGTAACTAACGGAGGCGGTTCAGGGCCCATCCTGGCCAGATGGTAGTACCCTGTCAAGGCCCGATTGTCCCTCGATACGGGACGAACACCCAGTATGAGCGATTGTAAAAACAAGGAACAAGAAACAAGGAAAAACCTGCGGAGTAATGCTTCGGCTGAATCTCTCACTGGTTTCGATCATCAAGCGCTTTTGAGCGTGAGGATGATGGCCAGTTGCCCAAGGATGCAGGAGAGACGATTGAGTACGAGCAATGTCACAAGTCAGGCTAGCTGCATTTCTGTCTTCAGTAATGCTTCAGCGAATGTCATTGCTAGCTGCAACAAGGACCGAGATGAATGCATAAAGCTGCGGGAAGAAGAGGCGGCATGCATTCTAGCAATAGAAGAAGAGGTCAGTAAGATGATAAAGTCCTACGAAGTCCAAAGAAATGTCAATATGACAATCAAGGATGGACTTAGAAGCATAACATCGCTCATACAGCAGACCAAGATGAAGCACGCAGCGGCTTCAAAAAAGGACGAGATTTTCTACCAGGGATTGACCTGGTCGGAAGAAGCTAGACAAGATCACAGAGTAAGAAGAGATCGTTGTAACGCAATCGTGTTGAGAAACGTCGTCTTAGATGCTCAGAAGCGGAAGAGAAGTGATCCTGAGCCTGCGAAGGATCCAAAAAGGAAAAAGGAGAAGAGACTTAAAAAGACTGGAAGTAAGGGGATCAAAACGGTTTCGAAGCCAGATCAGGTCAAGAAGGGAAAAGCCACAGTGATCGTTAAAGTGGCTGAAGGGAAAACTTTCGCCGAAGTACTGGCGAAAGTTCGAAAAGAGGCTGACCTGGAGGCCAGTCAGACAAGGGTTGTGGGAGCTTTACCCACTAAAAAGGGAGACTTTATCATTAAGATTGGTGGGTCTTTAAACAATAAGTTGTTCGCCGAAGAGGTGACTAAGGTTATCGGCGATCTGGGAAAAGTGCACGTGGCGGACAGGCAGACTGTGCTGGAGATCCGCGACATAGACACCCTCACCGTACAGCAGGATGTCAAGGAGGCCCTAGACAAAGTATCTACGGTACCAGCAGGAACCAGGAAGGTAACAGTCCACGGGCCAAATAAACGAGGTATGAAACTCGCTGTCGTAGTCACCACCCAGGAAGACAGATTGGAGAAGATTGGGCACATCAAAATCGGTTTTGTGTCCTGCAGTATCAGTAAGAGAGTTATTGTCACAAGGTGTCACAAGTGCCTTGACTATGGCCTTATAGGCAGAAACTGCCAAGCAGTAGATAGGTCGGCTGCGTGCTTCAAGTGCGGAGAAGCTGGCCACAAGGCAGCAGATTGTAAGAAGAGCCCATGCTGCTTCTTATGCAAGGCGAAGTTCGGCGAGGAGGAGAGTATCCAACATGTCGCCGGATCAGGAGGATGCAAGGTCTTCAGATCTGCCCTAGAGGAAGCCAAGAAGACTTTATCAAGGACAAGAAGAAAATAAGGCCAGAACAAGAGCGGCACGGAAGAGTCGCGTATGCGACTAAGTGGGACCATTCATCTACGAAGTCTGAAGCCACTAGGTAGTTCCGTAGGTGAATAATAGGTCTAATATAAATGGGTTTTTAACATGGTATGGTCGATGTAAGTCCTGATGTCTAAACAGAAGGTAATCGACAGAGTCCTGTATGTTTCAATTTGTAATAAATTGTTTCTCTATAAAGATTTTCCAGTTTCATAACCTTTCCAATTGGATTTATTCGGTTGTAAAGTTTATGTTAACCACCCTGCAGAAAGCTAAAAAAAATAATAATAATAATATAATTAATAATATAATTGCCAGTATTGGGGCGTAGCTTGGCTTAATAACAGCACATTATTAGCAAAGTAGATAAATCTGTAATGGAAAAATTCAATTGCTAGTGATGTGACGAAAATCGGCCCATTAATAGTAAATTAGTGGCATTTTAATATGATAAATTATTTTATGAGAATTTAATTTTAAGAAACATTCAGTTATTCAATAAATTATTTACTTTGTATTTAAATTTTTAAATAAGTTTGAAAAGGATTCAAATTAAAATATTTGAAAATTTGAATTTTCTATAATAGTAATAACAATAATACCGATGGTAAATCACAGTGGTGAGACTCCGTGGCTTGCGATCATCGAGGTTAAGCGACATTCAGTGCGGTTAGTACTTGGATGGGTGACCGCCTTGGTGCCTGCTATAGCCCGGTGTTTTTCTCACTACTTTCGTGATTTATCAAGCGGAAGGTTTGACGTCAAGGTATAATGATGTGCACTGTCGATTATTGTCCGGTACACACCATTAGAACTTGACTGTCGATAAACCGGTTGTACTCAAGAGATGTTTTCTACAGTTTCCCTCTCCTCTGGCGAGAAAACCTAATTAACAGGTGGTTCAGGCAAATGCGAGTAGTCCTAATAGAGTCGGCTGTAGACGCAAAATTAGGTTAATATTTAAAAAATTATGTAGAATGGTTATGCTAAATCCAAAAAAGTATTTCTCGGGGACTCTTGTCAAAGTGCGTAAGGCCAATAGGGCAGGAGTATAAAACAATAAAAAAATAATAACAATAATAATAATTCATTTATTACAATACCAATTCAACCGTGTACCTATATATATATATATAAAGTGTACTCATATATATGCATAAATATAACTTTATAATAGTTTGTTGCATTGTAATAAACTGATATTACGCTTGTTCTTTAACTGCATTCAGAGTATTAACAAGCAGAGACATACAAATGAGCAATTTAGCGTATATATAAAAAATCAGGCAGAGAAGCAGGCGCAACGCGCCTACATCATAGGGTTTCGTGGCCTAAAATAACAAAAATGATGATAATGATAATGAATGAATAAAAAAATAAATAATTTATTTAGAAATTTTCTTTGAGTTAATTGTTTAAAAATTTTAATGAAGTAATTGGTTCTTTTAGTACTTTCCAGTATTTTCATGTCGCATATGTTTCTAATGAAAATATAGAATAGGAGTGATTTAAAATATATTTTTAAAAAGTATAACTTTAACAAATTAAAAATTTAATAATTTATTTTTAGCAATATACAAAAATTGTAGAACCATGTAAATTACCCATTACCATTACCCTAACAACAGTTTTTATGACAACCATTACCATAGTAACGGTTGTTTTGGCAAACATTAACATAGCAACGGTTGTCATGGCAACGGCTGTTATGACAACCATTACCATAGCAACGGTTGCAATGGCAACGGTTGTTATGACAAACATTAACATACCAACGGTTGCCATGGCAACGGTTGTTATGGCAAACATTAACATAGCAACGGTTGCCATGGCAACGGCTGTTAAGACGTAAGACTTAAGACCTTCCTATACCGAAGTTGCCATGGCAACGGCTGTTAAGACGTAAGACTTAAGACCTTCTTATACCGAAGTTGCCATGGCAACGGTTGTTAAGACGTAAGACTTAAGACTTAGAACTTAAGACCTTCTCATATCGAAGTTAAGTTTTAGGTCTTAGGACATAAGAACTTAAAAAAAATTTAAGACTTAAGACGTAAAAACTACGGACGGACACCGAAGTCTCGCTGTAAGGGTTTTGGCCCTTGGCCACGAAACCCTAAAAAGCACACGTAAACATCCCTTCATTCCAAATTAACCAAAAGCCCCGACAATATAACAGTCAATAAGTCAACAAATCTTTTAATCACTATCATGTCATTCGAGGACAAAATTTTCAGCCAAACATCAGGACAGACCACTCCATTAGCCACTTCTGGGAATGCTCCCTCAAATAGATGAACGCAAGAAGGACAACTAGTTAAAATATGAAATAAATTTTCTTCCATAAGCCTGCATGCGGGACAGATATGATCTGATTTAAGATTGTACTTAAAATTACCTAGAAAAACTCTGCAAACGTACCAATTCAGCAGTCTGAATTATGCAAAAACTCTTTTATAATATAAATTAAATTTTTTCGTGAGATAATCTTGCGTTTTCTTTTGGATTGAAATATGGGGATAAATTAAGAAACTCTTTGATAATAAAAGTGTTTCTCTATCCTTGGATCTAAGAAATTGTTTATATTTTTCTAGAATCGTCCCTCTATTTCCACGTACAAAGTCCAGAGATAAAGAGTCCCATAAATCATTCAGTTCTCCCCCCTCAAAAAATGTTTTTAATTAAGAAAAACATTTTAAACCCGAGACCTGGTCCCTTAAAGCCAATTCTCTCAGTCTCTAAAAACACTGTCTAGGATACCTGGAATTGTCCATTGAAGAGATTTTATAAATCTAATTCAGTATGATCGATAAAACTCTGTATGACAGATGAAGTGACCCGTTCTCTAAGCTAATTGCATATTTAGAGGTATTAATAGGTAACAGTAAAAACTTTTTATAAACCGAAAGTTTTACTTTTTCGAGAGAGTCTAAATGATCCAAACCCCAAGTCTAAACTCCGTATAAAAGAATGCTCACAGAGAGACTTTGAAATAATGTATCGTAGGAGTCCCAAGTATCCATTCCAAGAGTATGTATAACTTTAATAATCTTCCCGACTGCTGGATTTGCCGTACTTACAGCCCTAGATGCTGCAGGAAGAATAGAACTCGAGTCATTAAAAATTACCCCCAAATAAATATATTCCATGACTACTTCAATGCTTTCCGAGCCATATTTAAATGCTTTAAATTTCTTAGCCGATGCATTACTAGATCTAGTAAAAATGACAATCTTAGTCTTCTCAGTATTGACAATTAACTTGTTATTTTTACAATATAAATTCAGTGTCTTTAGTTGTTTAGATAATTGTAAGGGAGAGTCAGCAAGAATGATATAGTCATCCGCGTAGCCTAACATTAAAACTTCTTCGGTGCTGTTAATAGAAAGCCCTCTACATCTATTCATTTTTAAAAAGTCCTCGAAGTCACTAATAAACAATAAAAACAAAAATGGACTCAAAACTTCCCCTTGTAAAACACCACAAGTAATTTTTACATAGTCTGTGATCCCATATTGTGTCTTTATACATGTAAACGCATTTTTGTAAAATTGCCTCAAAATGTTTATAATTTTTGTGTTGACTCCTCATTTCCGCAGTTTGTACCAAAGAAAATGATGCGAAACGGATGGAAAGGCACTCTTAAAATCTATAAATGCTGCGTATACAACTGTATCCATTTTACTCAGATGAATTTGTATTATAGACATAAGCGAAAAAAGGTTATCTTGACAACTTCTACCCTTTCTGAATCCGGACTGAGATTCCGGAATCAGAACATGTTCCGTAGCCCAGGTCACAAGCCGATCACAGATAAGTTGCTAAACATTTTTGCTAAACAATTGACTAATGTGATCGGCCTGTAATTCTCCGGGTTGTCCGTTGCTCCCTTTTTATATAACATAAAAGTGCATAATTTACCCCAATCATTAGGAACAATTTCTGTGTTTAAAATTTTATTTAAAAAATGTTGTTAAAAGAAAAACCATTTTTGTAGTAAATTTTTATAAAAAACAAAACTTATACCATCCGTTCCAGGTGCTCCCCCCACCTTACAAAGGCGCAAACACTTATCAATTTCCTCAGTGTAAAATGGACTGTCCAAAAATTCATTCCTCACATACAGATTAGAGTTAGATATTGTTTCGATTACGGTCGAAGGATTTTTATTCTTAAAAAACTCATACCACTTAGAAAGTTCGATATCTGTAAATTGAGAGGATCTTGCTTTAACTGAATTGACAATTTTCCAAAACCGCGCTGAACATCTACAATGGGATAAATTCTCAGTAACCTTCTTACGATAATCTGCCTTTTTGGCTGCAATGACTTTAATCATATTTCGTTTTTCATAATGATAGGCACGTTTACTTTCCTGAGAAAAACTATTAAATTTAGCTAAACATAAAGCCGTAGAAACACGTTTCTTAAGACGTTTGCATTAACCAGGGTTTCTCTCCAGAAGAGAAGTTCGTACGCACGCGTGTCATATCGAGGTCCTCTGCTACGCTCCTAATAGATAGTTGAAGTGAAAATATAATTCAGTGAATTTACATCATTCTCCAATAGGGAGACCTCTCCTCTCAAAGCCATTGATGAAAGGAAGGGTATAGCTTTATTCGACTCAAATTTTAATCGACTAGACATTTGTGGTACCTCTGACGTCATGTTCCGAAGGGGATGGGTCTTACATAAGACTACTGGCAAATTGTCGGAGAAAGTAGGCAACGGGAGAACCAGCATATCATTAAGAAGGGGTAATGCACTGGATGAGCACCAAATTAGATCAACTATGCTGAAACCTTGTGTACCCGTAAAAGTGTAGCTGGCAGGGAATCACTTATTGAACGACCATTCAATAAGTGAATAATAAGAATAAAATCATTGGTTTCCATAACATTTACTAAAGCTTTACCTCTTGAATGAATTGTCAAATCTTAAAATAATCTTTCCGAGTCAAACCTAGAACCTTTAAACAATTCAGAACTCAATTGATTTGCTAGCGCAACCTGGCAATTCAAATCTCCCCCCATTATAATTGGAAGCTGAGGAAATTTGCCAATAAGAGAAGACAATAACAAATTTAAATTGTCCGAAAATTAAATAATATCAAAGTTAGGGGAAATATAAATCAGGCCTAAAACAAAACAATCTGATTTCGATTTAACTTTAACAAATATATAATTAGGGGCAATTTCTAGTATTTTAAGATTGAAAATTTTATTGTTATAAATAATTAACAGGCCTTCTTTCGTTCTACCGAATTTGTTAACTTTGATAGCTGGAGAAACAATTGATTTGAACGCAAGTGGAAAACTAACATTAAAATTTACATTTGTAGACAATGTTTCTGAAATACATACAATATCCTCCTCCTTAAGAGTGTCACTAATGTCTGAGAAATTTCTTATACCGTGGACATTCCAGAAGATAACTCTCATTTGTTGCTCTGAAGACGAATTAGATAGTGTAGATGTTCGTGAACCGTTCGTAAAAAATTGTTGGTGGTGTGATGGCTACTTTTTTGGTGGTGGAGTGGAAACATTAGAATTCTGCACATTACAGTCTTGCACTTTTCTTTCAGTGGAAGAAGGTGGGAAAGAACTCACAAAATGGTCCAGAAGCTTTATACCAGCCAAGTTTTCATCCCCTAAGCGAGTGTAGTTCGACTTCCTGCCTCTCTTACTAGAAGGTGTATTTTCCGAAGTAATATGTCGTTTAGGGGGCACATTGTTCGAACCTCTTGAGAAGACTTCTGAAGAATTTGAAATTCCCATTTGACTCAAGGTCAATAGGGAACCAATCTTATTGTTCGAAACAATTGCATCGTCCACAAATATCCTATCTCCTTTTAACATGGCATCATGTCCTTTTGACTTTAATTTGTAAACCTGGTCCAGTAGAATACGACGTTGCTCTCTCTCCTCTTTGCTTCTGTCATTCGCAATAGCATAACCAGCGCTAGAGATTTCTTTCACCATGCCAAAAATCATTTTGACCCATTTAGCAGAAATGAACTTCATTATTATAGGACGACTTCCTTTATTTCTGCCTATCCGGAAAATATCGTCGATAGCTATTTCTGGAATTTGAAGACCTACTTTGTTAAAAACGTTTAAAATAACATTTAATAAATCGTTATTTATTTCCTCAGAGTCTTCCATTTTAAAAAATATTAGGTTTTTGGATTTTATTTGTTTATTTAAAATTTTAAGTGAGTCCTCTATATCAGAAATTCTATTGCTGTGTACTGTTATCCTCTTGTTCAATGAAGCCATTGTCCTTGTAGACGCTTGAATTTCAGAGCGAAGAATATCATGTGAGCGAGTAAGATTATTTATTGATGATAGAAGCTCATTCCATCTTCCTTCCTCTACTGTTTTACTTATGATTGCCTAATCACTAAGAGACGAAGACAAGAATAAATACCACAAGAACAATAGGCAGATGACAATAGTCAAACACAAGGGAAACGAAAATACAAAGATAGATTACCAATCTTTATTTCCATTCACAAGTATTAGAAAAAATTAATTAATGAACTTTGAGTGAAAAAAAGTTGAACTAGAAGCTTACTATAATCTTCACTTTATGCCCTAAAATTGGTAAAGAACAATTTTAAACATAACCGAGATCAAAGAGCACAAAACAGTCATACGCAAGGGCTCATATTGTAACTGTTTTTCAGCAGAAACAATAAAATCATTATAGTCACTTCACTTTTCTTTAAGCCAAGACCTAAATTAAAAAATATTTAATCCGGATAAAAAGTTGCCTGCATAAGTAGCACATTGTACACAACAACACACCACTAAACGAGCGAATTGGAAATTGATCAAAATTAAAATTTCAGAACACGAAAGGACAAAAAAAATATACGTCCAATCGCTACGACAGCTCATTCGTAAATAAATGTAACAGAACATTTTATTCAATAAAATCTTTTCCTTTATTTTCTAAAAATTCAAAAATTTTTATATTCATTTTCAAATAAATTTTCTAATTGTCAAATAGAATTTATAAACATTTTTTTCCTTTATTCTTAAAAATCTTTGAATTTTTCTTAAACCAATTGTAATTAAGAAATAGTAATGATGTCAAATTATTTCCTTACGAAAATTGAGAATATTCTACAAAAATATTAAGAAAATTTTTTGAATAAATAAATGTTAATTTTAAAATTTAATTCTCATAATTAAATGTTAAGAAACATTTAGTTATTTAATAAATTATTCATTGTTTAAAATTTGTCAACAACATGGGTAAAGTTAGAGAACAAAAACGTTAAATTTTCCTTATTTATATATAATAGAAAAATTTGCATTCTGAACTTTGGCAAAAACATGAGCAAAGTATGTGAGCAAAAATGTCGAATTTTCCTTATTTTTTATAGTAAGAAAATTTGCATTTTAAACTTTTGTAAAATCATTGGTAAATTTTTTTTCTAATTAAAAAAAAGAAAGTTCATATTTTTTGTTCCCAAACTTTACCCATGTTTTTGACAAAGTTCAGAATGCAAATTTTCTTATGATGAATAATAAGGAAAATACGACTTTTTTGTTCTCAAACTTTATCCGTGTTTTTCACTCTAAATCTGAATCAGTAATAATTTTGACTAATTTCAATCAATGGTCTACTTTTATTTAATTCATCAGTGACATTTCACTGACAATCAGCGGTTTTTCTTGATTCTCAGTGAAATTCTACTGATGAATTAAAGAAAACTGGGCCACTGATTTAAAATCAGTGAAATTTTCACTGATTCAGATTTAGAGTATTGACAAAGTTAAGAACAATCAAAAACACTTATAAGCTAAATACTTATTCACTAAATGTTGCCTATACTTAAAATATGACTGAAAACTTATTAACTGTTGGAAAAATTTGTGCCCATGTTTTTTTAGATTTCGCTATCTCTTGCCCATAGTTCGTTTTCTGCGAAGAAAATCCTTCTTAATAATTTAAGTTATTAAGGAGGAACACTTTTACTGAGTTTGAAATCAACTGAAGAAAAATTAAACAAATTAATAAGCATTTAAAAATTTAATTTTTCCAATGGTTTTAATTCACTAACTCGTAAATAAATGAATCAAAAACATCGTGCAACTACTCATTCTCTTCAACTTTTCAAGCTCTACAACTTTCAATAACAACTTTCTTCCCTAAAATTTCATTGGGAGCAACAATCATCGAAAAACTTCAAAAAATCTATTTTTTGCAATTAAAAAGTATTAGAGCAAAAAATCCGGGAAGCTAACTTGGTGCAGACTCCGGGATGTTGTTTACACATATTTACACTAAATATTCGTCTTTATCCCGTCTGGTTTCTTTTTCTTAAATTGTCTATAAATAATAAGGATTTCCTAAAAATTTCATTAATTTTCCTTAGAGATGTACCATTTTCAAAATTTCAAAAAAAAATTAAAAAACCTTACAAATGCAAAATTTTTCAAAATTCAATTTAGGCTTTTTACTGGCATGCATTCCACTTCAAAATTTTGAAGTTTCAACAAAATCGAAGAACTAGGGTACAACTTTGATTTTTTAGTCATGGAGCTACCCACCAGTAAGGTAGCAGTGAATGGCCCAAAAGCGCTCACTGCAACTTGACTATTATCTCTTACAATCGCGCGAAGCGGTACATATTGTAGCCACGCCTTTAATTCTAGTTCTAAACTACATGATATTTAGTTGAATATTAATTAATTCCTGAAGCTGGCATCGATGCTCAGTATCAAAAACTAGTTTTTCTCTTTCTTAGTGCAAAATTTCAAACATTTTCACTTCTTTTTAGATTTTTTATGGTTGCTTAGTTATTTGAGGAAATTGGTTTTCATTTTTTTCCAGTTGTCAATTAATTTAAGGGGAGAATTTTTAATTTATTGGTTGTTTTTGGGGGTGGATAAACAATTGTTTCTAAGCAAAGAGATGTTTTAGATTGTTTTTATGGTTGCTTAGTAAATGAGAATAATCAATATAAAATTAAAAATAATTTTATGTAGATATCTCACTTTATAAAAGAAAATTATTTAATGTTTGTTTTTAGGGGAAGTAAATCAAGAAATTTTTGTTAGGAACAGTTTCAAATACACGGTTTTTCTTAATTTATAATTTTTTATCCTCTAGAATACCAATATCCCAATGGGAAGTTTCCAATGGTAACCATTGGTTCAATAATGGCCACTGCTTGGTGCCAAATGGCTTTTTTTGGGAAAACTATTGGCAACCAACAGTGATCTACTATTGGTTTTTGCTTGGGATGATAATGCCATTTGCGGCCCTTCTGTAGAAGGGCGAGACCTTTCCAATCTCTGCTTACTCTGCAGGTAACCACCCGCGTTGGCACCACAACTCACATGTCGAAGCGTTAGTTACTAGGTCCGTTGCCGAAGCTTCGGTCCGTTCATAGCGCCCCTAGCCTCAAGCGATGTAGGCGATAACCACTGCCCCCACGAGGCCAATGACCGGAAGGAAACAAGCCTTTCGGCACGTCCCCCGGGCTCGGACTGGTCCCCATGCTACCGTTTGTCCTCTGGTATGAGTACCGATTAAGAGTCTTACCACGCTTGCTTCGGCAAGTGAGGTCGACTTGCCGGGCCGCCACGGCACTGCCCATCATCATCGTATGCCACTGCTCTATAGGAAAGCCTGGGACGAACCGAGTACTAACCGCAAGTAGTAGCGCCACTCCGAGCCTCATATGTTCGCCTCTGACGACCTGTAGCCGGTCACAGGGGGCCTATTTTGCACCCGGGCACCCCACGGGTAGGCGACGCTTGACAGAAATGGTGCAGCATTAGTTGCCAATCGTTGTTCCAATAATGTCAGGATATGCATGCGGGCAAAAAACAGTTCCGACAAGCTCCGCCAGAGTGTATGCTAGTGATTTCGTTGTGGGAAATTTAAATATATAAAATTGTATCAGAAGGTATAACCCACTCGCGTGTTGCAAAAATTAACTCGTGATAAATATTTTAGCCATTTAATAATAAAAAGACTTATAAAATACATATAAGGTAATATATCATTACGAAGATATAAAAATGTGACTGATCGCTTATCAGCATACTTCACGAATGAATCCCGCGCATCTATCAAATCATTCTCATAGTCATTATCACGCATCTACGTCACTATACGCAAGAAGGGCAGTTCACAGCTACGCTATTGTAAGTCATCGTTCAGGCTATGCTATGAGGAGTGAGAGAAGAAACATTAAGTCTGCTATTCCCCACATCTTCTCGCTTCTTAGCTGTTTCAATGTTGTTGCAGATCATTGTTCCAATAATGTCATGGACTTCGTCAAACATGGCCCATTATTGGACCAATCATTCACTTTCAATTGGGATTTTATATTTTCAAGTTGTTGCACACCTGTACAAAAAGACACGCCGTACTCTAAGGGTTGAAGAGTATTAATCAGCTAAGGGCTCATTTGAAAGGGCATGAATTAAGCTTTAATTTCTGATAGTAGCGAAGTTTTTATCACGTCAGGATTTTTCCTCACAATTTTTAAAAAAGTGTCAAAAATGCTAGTTTTTAGGAAATGGGGTTTCAACCCTATTTCTTAAAAAACTTGAGGTGATGAAGCATTTTGGACAGAGAATTCGTGTTCAGCGAAAAATTTCTCTTCAGAAACACCTAATCGCAATAATTATGCCGTAAATAAGCTTAAGTTTGTTGGCCTGTATAATACATTAATATTATATCAACAAATAAATTATATATTTTATGCAATATTTTTAATTATTACCATATTAACATCAACAAATGATACTGGCTCGATAATTGTTGTGTTTACCCTAAAAAGATTTTTCTCAGCTCTGTACTCTTTTACTCACTTTTACTTAAATGCGTTAAGAAGACTTTTCATGGCTATTGTCAAATTTTGATTACTCACCTGTAACAGAAAATAAAAAAGATCATTTTCAACAATATACTTAAAGTTCGTAAAATTAGTATTTCTTTACAAACAAACCAAAATCTTTTGTATTTTTAAACAAATTAATTCTAATCTACATGATGGTTAATTGCAAACTCAAAAATTACGGAAATGAGCATCGATGTTCAGCATAAAAAACTATTTTTTCTCTTTTTTAGTGAAACATGTCAACTATTTTCACCTTCTAAATAAATATCCACAGCCTCCGAGGAGATTGTAGACGCAGCCACTGAGACACTTTGGTCACCCAAATTTAATTTGTTGAATTGATTCTCCATTTGAAGACCCACGAGTATTAAGGGAAAAGAAAGTCCGCTCCTGCAGAGCCCCGCTTGCAGAAGTAAGGTTAGTACCATCGGAAGGTCGCCCGGTGTTCCGGAGCCGCCGTTTAAGACACCTCTGTTCACATCACGCCAAGACCAGCCGCTCGCCCGCCCACCGGAAACCCTGCCAGATCGCTCCCCCGAATCTACGGGATCACTAACTGACCAGTACAATTCCGACAAACGGACGGGCGGCCAGTCCGTCGTGAGCGACAGATTTGGTAACCCTAGTGCCATTCATCCATCTACACGGCAGAAACATCTTGGACTGGGGGACCGTTTTTTAAAAGAAGTGTGTAACACGCTCGTCTGGGGAGCGCTACGTGCCCCACAAGAGTTGTAGAAGAACTCAGGGCTAAGTCGCGCAACAGTACTAGAAAATTTGCTGCAACTCGCCCTCTTTTTTCTCAGTGCACACAAAAACAAATTTTGGTTTGATCTGGAGGTCTCAATATGTGTACCTTACGTTTTTGGGGTCGCTGAATCTGAATCCGCGGTCTATTTAAACCCATCTGATCAGGGTTTCATATAACCCCAGAAATCAATATGGCAGATAACTTTTGGAAAAGTTCATCGGATTCGCTTGAAAATCGTTACTCGGGGGTTTTAGGGGTTGCTGAATCCGAATTTGATGTCAGTTTTTTAAAAATTCAAAAGCAGGGACAAAAAATGTCAGTCATATTGGATTCGGCATTTTGAATTTTTAAAAAATCTGACATCAATTTGGGATTCAGAGACCCCTAAAACCCCCGAGTAACGATTTTCAAGCGAATCCTCTAAAACCTCCGAGTAACGATTTTTAAGCGAATCCGATGAATTTTTTTTAAATGTGTCCTCCATGTTGGTTTTCTGGGGTTATAAAAAACCCTGATTTAATGGGGTTAAATGGACCTCGGATTTGGATTCAGCTACTCCAAAAACGTAAGGTACACATATATGTGTTGAAAATTCACGCTCAATGCTAACCCCGGTTTTTTGAAATTTTGAAAAATTAAAAATCCGTTTTTGAAAAAACATCGTCTTCGATTTTTTTCAAAATTTCACTAAATGTTAGGGCAAATGTGCTTTAAATGTCCTGTAAGTTTCATCTTGGGATCTCAAAGGGATTCGGAGTAAAAAAATAAAACGTAACCACAAATTACGAACATATGGGGCAAAATTCCATAACTGCCCAGTTCAAAAAATAAATTTTCTCTAAACTTTGCTAAAATGTTACTATTATTATTGGAAGTGTAAATATGAATTTTTTTTAATTTGATAAAATATTTTTTGAGTTATGGAGTTTCAAAATTTGGATTTTTTTGAAAATATATTTTTTTCGATTTAACCACTTCGGCGGCATGGCGTTCCAATTGGCGTTCCATGAGTAAGTGGCAGAAGCGGCAAAAAAATGTTAAAATGGCGTTCCTACTTGAACTCGATTTCAAAAGTCTGTAGTCAAGTTAAACTTGCCATAATAAAATATTCTTATTATTTGAGATAAATGAAGATGAATAGGACAGAAAAATTATTTTTTAGAGATGTTTAATAGTTTTTTTAAGGTTTTAATGTAGCCAATTTTTAATACTTTTTACAAATGGCGTTCCAATATTCAGCCAAAATAGTTGATAATTTTGAATCCGCCTATTTAAATTTTTTTAAATCCATTTAAGATTCATAATCTCAAATAATAAATAACTTTTGGTTTGGTTGACTTAATTTGTTTACAGAGTTCAGGAATAAAGTTTAAATAGGAACGCCATTTTCGCAATTTTTTGCCGCTTCTGCCACTTACTCATGGAACGCCAATTGGAACGCCATGCCGCTGAAGTGGTTAATATATTGATAAGTAAAATTAATTAAATTGAAAGTATGAATAGTGATTTTTAAAGGGGTTTTCATGGGCTAGAAGCTGGTGACCTTTTTTCTATAGGCCATGTAAAAATCAGAGTGGAACCATGAGAATTTTTGAGGAAAATAATAATTTATCATTATTTTACATAGAAAATAATGATTTATAATTAATTTCTTCAAAAAGTTACAGTGTCCCACTCTAATTTTTACAAGGCTTATATGAAAAAAAGTAAGCTTTCGATTGGGATAGGTTACGAAAAAATAAAAAACACCGATTTTGAGATACAGTAGAACTTGGTTAATACAATTTTGTAGGACCCGTACTAAGAATGCGTCTTATGCGGGAAAACGTATTAGGTGGTATATAAAATGTATAATGTTAAATTGCAGAGACTACCATAAACGAGCGTCTTAAGCGGGAAATCGTATTAACCGGGTTCTACTATATATTGAAATTAAGAATTTGACCTTGAATTTCAAGGTTAAATTGACAGAAAACAACTTTTTTTCATCACCAGCTTCTAGCCCGTGAAAAACCCCTTAAAAAATCACTATTCATATTTTCTATTTGATTAATTTTACTTATTAATATATTAAATCGAAAAAAATATATTTTCAAAAAAATCCAAATTTTGAAACTCCATAACTCAAAAAATATTTTATCAAATTAAAAAAAAATTAATATTTATATTTTCACTAATAATAGTAACATTTTGGCAAAGTTTAGAGAAAATTCATTTTTTGACCTGGGCAGTTAAGGAATTTTGTCCCATATGTTCGTAATTTGTAGTTACGTTTTATTTTTTTACTCCGAATCCCTTTGAGATCACAAGAGAAAACTTACAAGACATTTAAAGCACATTTGCCCTAACATTTAGTAAAATTTTGAAAAAAATCGAAGACGATGTTTTTTCAAAAACGGATTTTTAATTTTTCAAAATTTCAAAAAAAAATTTTTGAATTTTTCTTTTTTATATTAATTGTATCTTAAAATATACTTAAAACCAAAGAAATCCTTTTTTTAAAATCCAAAATCGGTTAATTAGAACCGAAGTTATAGCACTTAAAAAAAGACAAAAATTTTGAAAATGCCATATTTTTGGTAATTTTCAAAATTTTGAAAAAATATTTGGTGGAGTTGTTTATCACTACAAAAGAAATAAGTTTACAAAAGTACAACCAAATCCCAACAAGTCATAAAAATAAGCGTGTTGAACTGACGTGGAATCCACCTATATACTTTTGCTTAAAGCTAACCCCGGTTTCACAGACCGCTATACATCAAATATTTATTTATATTACAAAATTTAAAGAATAAAAATTTTTGAAAATTTGTCACCAAACAAATTTTCATAAAATCTGAAGCTACTAAGAAGCTCAAGTTCATATTATACTTTGAAAAAAGGTACAAGCAATAAAAATTTTAATAGCAGTCTGTTAGATCGGCATAGTACTTTAAAGGTTGAGACCGTCTACATTTGGTCTAGAATATTATAGGCGCATGCGTCGATTTATACTCAGTTGTTATGTAATATAGCGTCGCGTCGTTAAATCAGTCAGCGTGTGGTGTATTTTCTTTGTGAACTTTAGTGTTTGTTGTATTTTATGTTTTATGCGAATAATAATGTGTTTTGTTGTAGTTCTTTTCTGCATAATTTAATTTAAAAAGTCTCTTTTTTGCGTATCAGGAATTTAGTTTGACTATTTTTTGTTAATTAGTCATAGATTCGAATTTACTAGCACTGCTGAATTTCTTTTAAGACTTTTATAATAATACTTTGATATTACCGTGGATATATTCGTACATGTATTGACATGTACGAACATGTACATGTATGTACGTACATGTATTAATGTTATAAATAAACGGGGTGGTAGCGATTCTACGCAAATAAACCCTACGAAATAAAATTCTACACAATTAACTCTACACCAGGAAATTGTACACAATACATTTAATAATTTTGATTAATTCTACGTAAATAAATTCTACAGAAAAAAGTCCTACACATTAGAATTAAATAGAACAAAATATATCATTAAAATCTTTAAATTCTACACGATTAAATACTTCATCAGAAAATTTGACACAGTTTATTTTAATTAAAATAAAATTCTAATAATAATTTTTTTATTTTAAATTATAATTCTACGCAGTCAAATTGTACACCAGAAAACTCTACACATTTGAAAAATATTGATTAAATTAACTTTTAAAAAATTCTAAATAAATAAATTCTACAAATAAATATTCTACACAATAATAATACTAAATAAAATGTAACTTTAAATAAAATTTATTTAATTTTGCACGGTTAAATACTACATTAAAAAATTCTACACAATGTATTTTTAAACGAAGAAAAATACGAATTATTTTTTCAATTTAATTTTTAATTCTCCACACTTAAATTGGACCCCAGAAAACTCTACACATTGGAGAAATATTGATTAAATTAAGTTTAAAAAAATTGTAAATAAAGAAATTCTACAAATAAATACTCTACACATTAGAACTAAATAATATGTAACTTTAAATAAAATTTATTTAATTTTGCACGGTTAAATACTACATAAAAAAATTCTACGCAATATAACGAAAAAAATAACAATTATTTTTTAAATTAAATTTTTAATATTCTGCACAGTTAAATTGAAAACCAAAAAACTTGACACAATGAAATAATTTTTTTAAGAAATTTTAACCCTATACATTTTAATTCAACTCTGGAAAACTCTACAAAATAAAACTCAACACAACAATTTTTGGCAACAAATATATTATATTATATTATATTATATTATATTATATTATATTATATTATATTATATTATATTATATTATATTATATTATATTATATTATATTATATTATATTATATTATATTATATTATATTATATTATATTATTATATTATATTATTATATATTATTATTATTATTATTAATTAAATGAATTCATTTGTAGAGTTTCTTTGGGTTTAATTTAATTGGGTAGAGTTAAAAAAATAATTTCATCTTATCTAAAAATAATATGCGAAGACTTTAAAGCTCATTTGTGTAGAGTTTTCCAGAGTTGAATTAAAATGTATAGGGTTAAAAATTAAATGAAAAAAATAAAGAAAATATTTTTCCCTGCTTAAAAATAATTTGTGTATAATTTTCTGATATAGAATTTAAGTGTGTAGAATTAAACAAATTAGATTAAAAACTTTATAGTTATTTTATTTTAATGTGTAGAGTTTTTTTTTGAAGAATATATTTGACTAGTTTTAAAATTTCTTAAAAAAATTATTTCATTGTGTAAAGTTTTTTGGTTTTCAATTTAACTGTGCAGAATATTAAAAATTTAATTTAAAAAATAATTTTTATTTTTTTCGTTATATTGCGTAGAATTTTTTTATGTAGTATTTAACCGTGCAAAATTAAATAAATTTTATTTAAAGTTACATATTATTTAGTTCTAATGTGTAGAGTATTTATTTGTAGAATTTCTTTATTTACAATTTTTTTAAACTTAATTTAATCAATATTTCTCCAATGTGTAGAGTTTTCTGGGGTCCAATTTAAGTGTGGAGAATTAAAAATTAAATTGAAAAAATAATTCGTATTTTTCTTCGTTTAAAAATACATTGTGTAGAATTTTTTAATGTAGTATTTAACCGTGCAAAATTAAATAAATTTTATTTAAAGTTACATTTTATTTAGTATTATTATTGTGTAGAATATTTATTTGTAGAATTTATTTATTTAGAATTTTTTAAAAGTTAATTTAATCAATATTTTTCAAATGTGTAGAGTTTTCTGGTGTACAATTTGACTGCGTAGAATTATAATTTAAAATAAAAAAATTATTATTAGAATTTTATTTTAATTAAAATAAACTGTGTCAAATTTTCTGATGTAGTATTTAATCGTGTAGAATTTAAAGATTTTAATGATATATTTTGTTCTATTTAATTCTAATGTGTAGGACTTTTTTCTGTAGAATTTATTTACGTAGAATTAATCAAAATTATTAAATGTATTGTGTACAATTTCCTGGTGTAGAGTTAATTGTGTAGAATTTTATTTCGTAGGGTTTATTTGCGTAGAATCGCTACCACCCCTAAATAAACTATGTTACAAAAATATTTGTATATTTCGTCTAATCAGGCCGTTGCATGGAAAAAGCGTCAACATTTTTTGGCTTCCCAGAAGAATCAGCGAAATTTGCAGTACAATTTTTAATTTCGTTCTTTAAGAAATGAAAATTTCAATATTTCCTAAACATATTTACATTATTGTGCACTATTGTGCAATTTCGTAAATAAATTTCAAATTAACGAATTGTAATAAGAAAACTAGAAAGTATTTTTAATAATTATTCTTAGTGTATTTTAATTTAACACAATTTTAAAAAATGTTTCTCATGCTTAGGCAGAATCGAAACAGCTCCGCGAGGAACGTTTAAAAAAGAAACGGGAAGCGGAAAGGTTAAGGCGAGCTAAAATCAAAGCTGATCCTGTTCTTTATGAAACTTATTGTAAAAATGAAAGAAAGAGAAATGAAAGAAGAAAACAAGAAGGAAAACTCAAAAGCGTATACATGTTAACTAATAGAGAGAAACGACGTGTAAACAAACGTCTGAGGGAGCAGAAGCGAGTTTCACGTTTGAAGAAAAAAAATTTATTACAACAAGAATTAAATAAAAATATCGAAAATATAAACCAGAACGGAGAATAAAAGCAAGCAAAATCAGCAAAAAAAGATACAAAAATGAAAAGAAAGTGTTATAACGATAATAAAATACTCTCTTTATAAGTTTCGAATTTACAAAAAACTGTCAAAAAGCTTCAAAAAAGGAATCAGCGCCTTCAAAATAAAAATTTGCCCTCCACTTCAAAGGCGTCACCTAGATCAAAAATAAACAATCTTTTGAAAAATAAAGACTACTTTGTATGATATAAAAGAAAATTTGTTAAATATAATTCTCCCAACTTTTACTAAAATCAAATTCATCAAGTATAAATATTAATAATCTTGTTTCTAATATTTATTTTTCAGATATTTGGCGAAGTATTACAAAATCAACTCAGATCTTCATATGAGGAATCAAAAAGCGAGAAAATAAATCGAGTATTAAGTAAAGTTGCGTGTGGAAAAGTCGTAAAAAAATATTGATGCTTATCAAAAATGAAAAAAGTTATTAACTTTGACACTTTTCGGATTTCCAAAGTTGAAGATCCGATTCAACACAGAAGAAAGCTAAAAATAATGCAGTATTTATAACAGGACATATAAAAAAATTTTATGATAAAAATAGTACAATCGATCCTAGTAAAAAAAATGTTTGCAATTTTGAAAACAAAAAGTTCAAAAGCGTTATTTAAATGCTAGCATTGTTGATTTACATCGGAAATTCCTAGCAGAAAATTCATTTAGTGTAAGCTATGCTACTTTTTCGAGATATCGCCTGATTTATTGCAAAGCACCGAAAGTGTCCGAAAGAAATACATGTGCCTGCGTTGCCCATGAAAACTTTTCATTTCTAATTAAGTCTCTTCACGAAAAAAAAATTCTAACAGAAAATTCAACCCACAAAATTATAAGAAGTTTAGTTTGTGCACAGACTTCTGGAGACTGCCTAGCTAGAAAATGTAAAAATTGTAAGAATAAGAACTTAAATTATCAATTGAAAAATGTTTACACTGAAGACAGTATTAAATATTGCAAATGGGTGTCCAGAAAAGAACAACGCCAGAATGAGAAGACTAAAAAAATGATTACTGTTCAATTGACAAAAAAATAAATATATTCGTGTAAAATTAGTGAAATTTTAATATTATTTAAAATAGAATTAGAATCAATTTTAAAACACGAATATAATATATATCATCAATAAAATGTTGTTGAAAACATAAAAGATAATTTAAAGGACGATGATTGCTTCGTATTAATTGATTTTAGTGAAAACTATTAGTGCAAATATGGATCAGAAGTGCAATCTGTTCATTTTGGCGCAAGTAAACAACAACTTACTATTTATACTGGAGTAATTTGGACAACGTCTTTTACCCAAGGATTTGCGACAATTTCCGAATCTCTGAGATATGATTCTGCTGCAGTAATGGCTCATTTGCTGGATATTTTGGATTATTACTTGCTACAATTAGATTATGTGAAAACCTTGCACTTTATGTGTGATGGTCCGACGATCCAATATAAAAATCGAATAATGTTCTACGTCATTACTCATTTGCTTCCGAAATACTATTCGCAAATAGAAAGAATGACGTATAATTTCAGTGATTCCGGTCACGGAAAAGGACCTGCTGATGGCATAGGCGCATCAACAAACGAATATGTGATGATAAAGTATCTTATGGTCAAGACATTTCCGACTTCAATGCTTTTCTACTGGCTGTTAAAGAACACTCGAAAAAAATCCACGTTGCATCTGTCCCCTTAACAAAGATGGAAGAAGTTGATACAAAATCAAATGGAGTAGAGCTTTAAACGTTTTCAGGAACTAGAAGTATTCACCAATATACTTAGTCTAAAGAATCGCCAGAGATGATTTACTTTTCTGAAGGCCAATTGAATTACGAGAGCAAGCCATCGAATTCAGCAATGAAACAGAAGAAAGAAAATAATTCAAAGGATATTGGAAAGCAATCTAGAAATTCATCATCAAACAGCAAAAAAAATTCAAAAGTATACGAAAACGGAAAAGACACGGAAGTTAAATCGAACGATTCATGTTTAAGAAGAAGCTTGAGGTATGTATTTTCAGCGATCATGATTGTTTAAATATTATAGCATTTAACGTTTTAATAATAAACACTTTTAAATTCTTTCAGATTAGCTAGAAAATGAAGTATTCCTGTATGAGTTATTCAGAGTTATTCTTTTTTGTCTAAATAAATAAACATTTAAATATATTAATTCAGTAAGTCAATTTTTAAATATTAAGTTTGCCTTGATACTTAAAACAAAATTTTATAGTGAGAAATTTGTATTTTACTTATTGTGCTAAAAATGCACAAAGCGGTCACTACCGTTGCAGCCAATTTTTAAAAATTTGTTCTATTTTTTTCAATTATAGCTGTAGTGAAATAGTTCAATATACACCTTTAGAATATCCAAATAAGTGAAAAACTGATGATTAACATTAAAAAAAGAAAACAAAATTTTTTTAAACATATCTCGAAATTCCACAGTTACGTACAAATCACCCATATATATATATATATATATATATATATATATATATATATAAATATATAAAAATTTAACTCTTATTTGTATTTAGTACTACAAATAGTTATAATTTCTTCAATAATTTAGAAAACTCAAAACGTGTGAAACATCGTATTGTCATTGCGCAATAAATATCGATATTAATGTTTTTATCGATATTGATAACAATATATCGAAGCGTTGATATCGATGTTAAAATATCGATTATCGTGACGAATATATCGATATGGTCCGATATTTCATATCGATATCCCATCACTAGTGTTGAGTTGGTTACACTGAGTCTGACGTAGATTGACCGAGTCTTGAATCGAGCATGGGACGAACATTGGTGTCCCATGCTGAATCAATGGCTCTCGGTTCGATGTAGTAGATTAAGCAGGATCCCTTCCAACCTTCGTTGGCCGTGCGGTTTAAATAGGTGCGTTTATAGGGCTGTCGAGTATGCGTCAGGGTGTTCGATCCCACATGCAAGCGAATATTTTTCAGTTTTCGTTTCTAAGCGATATATAAAATAATAAAATTATGTATTGTGTTGTGAACAAAAAATGTGAACATGTTTGTAAATAATATTAAAAGTTTGTTAAAAAATCAATAAAAAATGTACCAATTAACAGAAAAATGATCTTTTTTTACTAAAATTATTTTTTTAATGTTACTATTTCAAATGACATTTGTTTTTAGTAATATATTATTTATATAAAAATAATATAATTGTTCTAATAGTATATTGCAATTAATACACACAAATAATACAAATAAAACTTATAACAATAATATTTATTATTATTATCAATTGAGGGGCAGGATGCTATAATGTGTTACGCGCCATGTTAAGTAACTGGCGCGTAACACATTATAGCATCTAGCACCTCAATTGATATTTTCATATTATATTGAATGACCACGAGAAATGCGTAACTTTGGGAACAGTGGAAGCAGGGTAAGACTCCGTCAGAAAATATGCGATTTGCATGGGGTCTTTGGATTAGGCTGTAATTTGGTGAAATTGTAGTATTGGATACTAGAAACAACAGTGCTAAAAATTTTTTGAAAATTTTGAAATTTGTTGAAGTTACGCCATTTTGAATTTTTTTGTTATAATTTTTTTAAATCTTAATATTTCCGAAAGTTTTCGATGAAATTTAATAAAATTTGGAAGGCTTATACTTGACATCATGTTTCTTCTGACTATCACATAAAAAGACAAAAAAAATTTGTTGCCCAAGAAAAGTCAAAAAAAATTTTTTGAAACCGTTTAGCCCGAGCTGGACCGATTTTTGAGTTTTCTTGTTAATTAATAAAATATTCCTTATAATTTCACCTTTCATTTAAAAAAAAAAATCGATGGAAACTCAAATAGTTTTCGAGATATTGCAATTTTTGTGGAAGCGCGACCACGTTTCAGTGTCAGCGATGTGTGAGTGCCCGGGAATCCTAATTCTTACAATTTACTGTTCAAAATTGCCTAGAACCTACAAATTTTATACGATTTTGATGTTCTTGGTCTTAAATAAAAGGAGATAAATTTTCTAACAGTTTTCCTGAAACTGTCGTTTCAATTACTAATTGTTTTTATATTTTTTTGTTACTCAAAGTAAACAATTTACAAGAATTTTGAAAAAAATCGTGTTTATTTTTTATTTTTCCATTCCTCATGATCGAAATCAATTTAAATTAGTCTAGTATGACCACCCGATAAATAATAATGTATAATTCAATTTATTTAAATAATTTTGTTAATTAACAAATAGATAACTCTGGTCCTTCTTAAAAAATTGTATTTTTTACATATAAATTTATGTTTATTTAAGTAGTTTATGTCTATTTTGTTACAAAATAATTTTAAAGTTAATAATTATCATTGTTATTAACAATTATATTTATATAAAATATAAATTAAAAATTAATTAACCAATTTTTTATTACTTACTTATATCTTTATTTATATAAGCATAAATTTGTCTCTAAAAGATACAATTTTTTTTAATAATTGTTAATAACAATGATAATTATTAACTTTAAAATTATTTTGTAACAAAATAGACATAAATTATTTAAATAAACATAAATTTATCTGTAAAAAATACAATTTTTTTTAAAGAAGGACCAGAGTTATCTATTTGTTAATTAACGAAATTATTTAAATAAATTGAATTATGCATTATTATTTATCGGTTGGTCAAAATTCTTGTAAATTGTTTACTTTGGGTAACAAAAAAATATATAAACAATTAATAATTGAAACAACAGTTTCGAGAAAACTCTTATAGTTCAGTCGCCCTGTGAAAAAGGGGTCATTTTTTGCCAAAATTGATATCTGAAGTCTTATTGTGGATTCATGTAGTGTGGAGTGGTAGTATGAAGATATATATGTTTCCTACTCGAGATTTTTTAAGCTGTGCGTTATAAACAAGTTTGAAGGTGCCGAAAAACAGTTTGTTGATGACCGTTTTTTCCCATCAAATTATAGGGGAAAAAGTTGTTAATAAAAGTTATAGAGCTTGAAAATACCTTTAAAATGATGGGTCATATGTTAAAATTGGTTCATTTGTTTACTTGCAAATGAATTTAAACCACTAAAAATGGTACTTTCTTATTTGTTTAATAACTTGAACAAAACTTAACCAATTCTTTCGATATTTTCCAAAAATGTACCTCTCAAGACCCTCAAGATGTGTGCCAAATCTGAATACGATTCGATAAATAGTTTATGAGAAATTCCATTCGTTAACTAAAAACATGATTTTTTAAAATGGAATTTCTACATTTTTGGCCGAATGAAAATTAAATTTTTTTGTTGGGTTATCTTCATGAAATGTCAATCTATCAATCACAATTTGTAGCGAATTGAATTTTTACAAGAAACTGGTTTTTGGGGGGGAGAAATTTTTGGCTTATAAACAAATGAACACTACATCAACAATTTTTACTTTAACAATTTGTCATAAACTCCATTTGATTACTTATTCTTTCCTGCAAATTTTGCGTAACTTCAACAAATTTTAAAATTTTCAAAAAATTTTTAGCACACTTGTTTCTAGTATCCAATACTACAATTTCACCAAATTACAGCCTAATCCAAAGACCCCATGCAAATCGCATATTTTCTTACGGAGTCTTACCCAGCAGTCTCATTTTATTCCTGAACTAAGCTTCCGCAGCATTGATTAAAGATTGAACGCCAATCTTCAACAAAGACTGCGCGTCAGGCTGAAATCGGTGTTACATTTAGAGACTCCAGCAACCTCGCATCGGCCGTATTACCAAGCCTCAATCAGGCTTTGTAAAGCCTGAACTCGCCGTCAGTTCTCACCTGGGTATTTCACGAAATATTTGTCACAAACCATAATACAGTCGGGCTTCCGAACTGCACGGTACCCCAGAAATAACCCCTCCACTTGATTTCAAACTGTACACTGACGAATTCATCCCCACTATCTAATTTTCAGGACCGTATTTGCATATTTATTCAGTGGGATTATAATTGCGGTCATAGAATAGTATATTGTGTTACGACTCAGCAAAGTGCACGTTTGACGTCCGCGGCGCGCACATGCGCCTCATGCTGCAAACATCGGCCAAGGACGTTAACACTTTGCTAAAGAGTGACACACGACATTTTATGCAAAAGCGGAGAGGTTTTCGAAAAAAAGAGGTAAATACTGGCCAGGAGAAAGGTGGGGAGTGAAATATGTGCTGATCTGAAAAGTAATGAAGTTGAAATATACGGAAGTAGTGGCGGGGGGGGGGGGTCTGGGGGCGAAGCCCCTAGCGGGGATTAGAGGCGGAGCCCCGGTGAGGGAGTTCGGGGGGCGAAGCCCCCCGACTGAAAAAATACTCTCAAAAGAATAATTAAATAGAATTACTTTTTTGACGTTTTGTAAGAAGCTAGGTTATGAAGAGCTACAGCGATCGATGGCATCGGGGGGCGAAGCCCCCCGAAACAAGGTTGTATATTTATTCAAAATAATGAAACTAAAAATCTTCTGAATTTCAAATATAATCGAAATTTCATAATAAATTTCCATTCATATAAATTTATGAAAATTATATATTTAATATTTAATTATATTTCCAAATTACAATTTTTCAAAACTAGAATTTGTTTATCTGAATATTGAATTTATTTGTTTTAATGTAAAGGAAAAAGGGTATTAAAGGCAATTAATGAGACATAAGGTAGTAGTCCGGTGTGAAGCTCGAAATTTTGATGCTTCTTCACGAATTTTTTTAAGCGGGTAAATAAAAAACGATCGTCACAAAAGTAGTATATGTTTTTATTTTCATCTTAAAATATATGAAAAAATTTTTTTTACAATAATTTACATTAATTTGTTAATAATATTCAACGTCGAAGTTGACTCCTCCAAAAAAACAGAAATTTTTCGGTACAGTCTAGGGACTTCTGCAATCACTCTAAATGAAAAAACGAAAGATATTATTTTTCCTGAAACATAGATCTAAGTCTGATACCAATAAAATTCACATTTTTAAATAAAAAAAACAAAATGCCGGACTAGTGAAAAAAAAGTTTTGAAAATGGTCGTTTTTTTCGTCCTAAATTGTTAAATAAATTAATTTGTTATCAAAAAATTTAATGTTTTATTGGTATCAGACCTTCATAAATATGTCAAGAATAACTGATCAAATTTTTAGCTCAATCGATTAAATAGTTTTTGCTAGGGAGTGTACCGAATTTTTGAAAACGTAGTTTTGAGAAAATCGATTTTAAAGTTTCAGTAGCAGGTAATTAGTAAAAAAAGTATGCTTACATCAATCGGCTATGCCTGGTGCGTAAAGTAAGCCTTCTGTTTCCTCAAAATTATTATTTTCAGAGGCTTTCAAAGCTCTACGAAAGATTCTGGCCTCTTTAGAGTTGGCTTTTGCAGTTTTCTCCGCCCTCATAATTCGTGCATTGTCGACGCTGTCGGCGTAATCCCTAGCTGATTGACCTATTGTAACGCCCATCACCTCCATGATTTTGAGGACAGGTAAAAAACCTTCATTAAATATACACGCAGCTGTATTTGTAGCAATCTCCAAGACATTTTTTCCAGTAAAAGTATGCTTGGGAGCGAAATTCCACACACAATGGTTGAAACTTTCATTATTGTTTTGCGTGTTTCCTCCCAAGCATCTTTTCAATAAATCTTCAGACGATAAAGTTTCGTAAACTGATTTCAAGAGATTTATAGTTTGTTCGTTAAACGATTGTGGATGGTCAAAAGTACTCTCTTTGTTTTGTGCTTTTAGTTGTTGGTACTTGCACCATGAATCTGAGCAGTAAAAGTGCTGTGGATTTTTGTTCGTCGATGTGGTGTGGTAAAAGGTTGCCCATACGGCTTTCTTCATATCATCGAGAGAGTTTGAATTTCTGGTTATTGCCAAACCGTAGTAATTAGTTAATTTTAACATTACTTTGTTAGTTAGCTGCAAATATTTAATTTCTGGTGGCTTAGGATCAGTCGTCGAGTCTTTTTTTGATCTTCTACACTTTTTTGGAGCGCTCATATTGAAGTTCTTTGCTTCTTCGACCTTTTTCTTCTTCTCGGCTTCCTCGAGCTGTTTTTGAGCTTTTTTATACTCGTTAAGAGTTTTTTTTATGCCCTGAAGTGCTCGATACATTCTTTTTTTACATGCAATACGCACTCTAGCTTCTCTACTTCTGGATTACCACCGTAAGGTTTGTTGTCGATCAAGCTTTTGTGAGTTTTACAATCACCGTCTCCAATATATTCCGCATATTTTACACCATAACGCTCTTCAGAATGTTTAAACATTTCTAAAACACCATCTACCTCCATTTTGCCATCTGAACCCTGATGGTTTGCAGTACAATCGGGCTCATGTTCTTCGTATAAACTCTCAGCTTCAATGGGGTCTTTCGTTGCTAAAAACTGGCATCCTTTGCACACACTAGATTTCACTATAACATCAAGAATTTTATTAGAAAATTTTCCTATCAATGACACAATGCCTAAAAGAGAGGAAAATCCTCTTTTAGCCCACGATCCATCTCCTGAAACTGACAAATGATTTTCTCTGTTACCTTTCTTCACGTTTTTCTCGTTCTCTTCTTTAACTGCTTTTTTAAACACAAGATCAGTAACAGATTTGACAGCGATTTTTATTTGTTCCATTACTTGATAATAGAGAGACTTATGGAAAATATTTATGTCAATCAAAGAGCAAAAAAGATTGATTCCGGCTTGTCCTACTCCAAGCAATCTCATCACATAAGTAAAACGTCGATTTATTTCGTAAGCATTTTTTATCATAGGACATGAATCAATCATAACTTCTCGGCACGAACACTTTATACATAACTTGAATCCTAATCCTCTAAGTGAATTTTTTAAAAACTTCACATCGCCGTTGCAAAGTTTACATTTCAACGCCGATTCTAAAGCCCCAAACACTAGAGTGAAACAAATTAAAACGTACTTGAATCCAGGGTCATGGTTTACTTCAAACTCACTGTTATCTTTCAATTTTTCTGCACTTGTACTTACAAATTCAGTGTCAGTTTCTGCACTATGTTGATTTCCTTGAAATGATTTAATACATTCTCCTCTAGATGATCGTCGTTTTTTATTACGATTGTTTCCCATTGTGAAACAAGATACGGTATGCACGCGCTATACGAAAAACGGTTATTGATAAACTGCTTCAAATTTTTTTACATGCCGTATTACATATTACATGTTTACCGGATATCAATGAACTATTAAGTGTAAACAAGTAGCTTCAAACACAATAGCAGACGACCGAGGAAAAACAAAAGAGCGTTAGGTGGAAGCAGCTACTGTCAGCTACACGTCTATACACGCCACGGCGCACTCTCTTCTTTTCGTGATAAAATTAAAAGTATTGCGAAATTTGGTCTAGGATTTTGAGAACTTATTTTCAAGATGTTTTTCTTTAAGAAAATGAAAAAAAAGTCGATTTTTTTAACCCAACACACCGGTCTACTACCATAACGAAGTATTTGTATGAAAAAGTTATTTATTTATTTAACATGCGTTAAAATTTATTAATATTCAATATTAAAATAATATGGATATAAGATAGGACTTTATATTACATATTTTGATAGTTGTGAACGTTAACAACACAATTGTTAAACACCATTTCACCTTTGGTCGCCACTGTAACCGATTTCAATGTAGACGCTACCTGACAGTTTTTTTCGAATTGAATTTCTTTGTTCACAGAGGTTGAAGCGTCAGGATTTTTATTTTCGTTTGAATTTAAGGCAGAAGCTAGAACTTTACTAATTTTTTCTTTGTTATGAATCGAACCCTGAACATAACCTTGAGCAACGTTTTCTGATTGCCAACCTCCCAATTCTTTTAAATCTACAGTACCGGCCAGAATTGTCAGTCCACTTACAAAATTCGTATTAAAAACATGCCTCTCGTTTTTTGATAATATTTCAGTTAAAAATAAGTCTAGCAAAATTTAAAAATAACCATTGAAAAGCTTATAAAATTTCGCGTGAAATGAGCTAAAGTTCAAAACTTTTCGTTAAATAGAAACTGAGTTAGAGTGTGAGAAATATCGTCTAATTTTCTGATTTTTGAAAATTCTGTTATCCAACTTCAAGTTCAGGATTGCTCTAAACGAGGTTAGAAAAAAAATTTAAATTCACATATAATAAAGCTTGAGATCTCCTCTTTAAAAGTAGACTAAGTAGCTTAAAAAACATTACGTAGTTTAAAAGATATTAGAGATTTTAAAAAGGTCTGCACGATTGACAAGCAAACCATCATTCAAGCAAAACAGACACATCGCGCCTCATAGCCAGGGCCGAATAGGACGCTTTATCAAAAACGGGCCCCATTATTATAATTAATTATTAATTATTAATTATTAATTATTAATTATTAATTATTAATTATTAATTATTAATTATTAATTATTAATTATTAATTATTAATTATTAATTATTAATTATTAATTATTAATTATTAATTATTAATTATTAATTATTAATTATTAATTATTAATTATTAATTATTAATTATTAATTATTAATTATTAATTATTAATTATTAATTATTAATTATTAATTATTAATTATTAATTATTAATTATTAATTATTAATTATTAATTAAATGAGATTCTTTAAATAAAACTGTAATTTGAACACATTTTATTGTTTTTTTTATTAGAAATTATTACTTTAAATTTAATTTAATTAACATTAAATAATTTTTCAAAATTATAAATTATCAATATTATAAATTAATAAATTTCTCTAAATTAAAAATAAATAAGTTAACTAGAATTTTAGTAAATTAAAAATTTAATATAATTAATAATTAATAATAATTCATAAAACTCCGCTACGCCGGTCCCAAGCCCGGGACTTCATCCACTTTGCTCATCTGCGCCCATTTGTATATTATGTTATGCGAATGTGCGTATATGGGTAGAGTGGTTTGAAGGAGGAGGAGGGTAGTCTTGGGAGCCTTTGGGGTGGGGACAGGTTGGAGATCTGTATGGAAGAAAATTTTGGTGTAAATGGAGGGTATTGCTATAAACGCAATATCCCTTTGAATGGGCAGGAAGATTCTGAACCGGTGGGTTCAGTATGGAATTATTGTTTTGTTTTGTCTTGTGACTGTGGAAGAGATAGTCTATAAACGGCATCTTCCATGAATGGGCAGCTCCTGTTATCCACGCTGGTCATCCCTGCCGGCACGTCTGATCATGTTAAGTCATGCGCTCGGGACGCAGATTGGGGGGATTCAACTTGCGGGATAACAGGAACTGGTGTATGAATCTGAAAGGTTTATGTCTATAAACGACGCCTTTCATGCCTACACAAATAATTATCACACCCATATCGTTTCATTCAATTTTAAAAAATGGAAATGCGCAATGATACCAACAGTATCCCCCAAGCAGGTACCTCAGTAGAGGATAATCCTGCCGCTGATTCCGATCGGGTGGAAGCCTCGGTGGTCAGCGCAAGGCCCACGGATTTTGGGGGGGGCCAACATTCCGCATGTTCTTTGTCTGACAAAGAACAAACCAGAATGGAAACGGAGACAATGGAAATCTCCGATACCTATAGGAAAGAAACCGCGTTCCCGTTGGTCGAAGATTGGAACTGTATGTTTCGACTTATGAAACGACAGTTCGAAATGTCTCAGGAGCTAAAAAGGGCCCTGAGAGTTGTAAAAGAAGGGATATTGAAAAACAACCCGAAATCGGTAAAAGATAGCGCTGTGGAGGCATTCCATTATGGAGAAAGCCTCTTCGGAATGGCTAAGGACTTAGTAGAGGATGGGGAAGAATTTAAAAAAAAGTTGGAATCCTGCCAACCCATTCTTCACCCAAGAAGACTGAGCAAAGGGAATAGGGAAATTTCCCACAACACACCTTTGCCAGGCAGAAAGAAGAGGGGGGCTTCGTCGACACCCCCGGATAGAATGTCGAAGAAAGGGAAAGGATCCGAGTCTCATCAGCAGATCGCTGAGAGCCGACCTGTTGAGAAGACACGGACATTCTCCGAAGTAGTAAGGGAACCTTGGGTTAAGGTGAAAAAAAAGCGAAAAAAGAAACGATAAAGGAAAAAAGTTTAGAGAACGTAGCGGGGGGGTCTAAAAAACCCTCACATCCTCGCAAACGAAAAAAAAGGGAAACCGACGCAATTAAAATCAGCGCTAGGGAAGGACAGGATTATTCCAAAATCATGGAAGACATGTTCTCAGGGGTCAGCCCTGCTGAAAATAATATCGAGATCCTGTCAGTCCGAAGATCAAGGAGGAATGAACTCCTTCTAGTTCTAAAGAAGGGACAGGATCTTACAGGCTTCAGCAGTGAGCTGACAACTGTCCTTCAAGGCCAGGCTGAAGTTACAACTGTGGTCTCGACGAAGTCAGTAGAAATTTTAGACCTCGATGAGACCGTAGTTGTTTCAGGAGTATTAAAAGCAGTAAAGAGCTGCCTGGGCAAGCCCGAGTTAGACGTACCTTGCCAGTTAGTGTCTCGGTACGGAAATACGCAGATGGCGATTCTACGCCTGCCTGACGTAGATGCGGAATCGCTACTCAAGGCGGGTCGAGTTAAGATTGGCTGGGTCAATTGCAGAGTCCGAGCCAGGGTGGAGGTAGACAGAAGTTTTAGATGCTTATGCTACGGACACTTGGCGCGGGGCTGCAGTGGCCCGGACAGAAGAAACGCCTGTTGGAAGTGTGGTGGTCTGGACCACAAAAGCAAATCACGTAAGGGTTCTGCTCGTTGCATGACTTGCTCCGACAAGGGGTCAGAGGAGACACACCACCTTCCGGGAAGCAAGGCTTGCCCAGTTTATTGGGGTATCCTCTCAGGTCTAAAAGACAAAATACGGGGTTCTCCAGGTTAACCTCGGAAGAAGAAGAGCCGCGCTGGACCTCCTGATGCAGACTGCGAGACAGAGAAAGGCTGATATACTGATCTTCAGTGAGCAGTGTAAAAAGCCAGAATTCTCTGTCTGGTTTCAGGACGCATCAGGAAGGTCCGGGATACAAGTGCTCAACCCGGACATCGCTGTCAGTGATTTCTTGGAGACCGATAAGGGTTTTGTTTGGGTAGAGGTGGCGGGTGTTCGTGTATACAGCTGCTACTTCTCCCCAAATGATCCCCTAAAGAAGTTCGATGCCGAGATCAGCTCTCTTGAAGAAAGCATAAATGCTTTCCATGGGGATTGCGGAAGACTTCAATAGTAAGTCGCCGGAATGGGGAGAGACCCATTCCGGCTCCTGTCCTGACGAGGACAGGAGAGGGGTCTTGGTCACGGACATGGTCTCGACAAATGACCTGGTAGTGATGAACCGGGAGAAAGAGTTTACTTTTAGGCGGGGAGCATCAGGAACAATTATTGACCTGACATTAGCATCTCCTCGCCTGGCCCGCAGAGTAAGAAACTGGAAGGTGCTGGACCAGGTGACCATGAGCGACCACCAGTACATTGAGTTTTCAGTCTCCGAGGAAAAGGCGGTAGGGCACATTCACCCACAAAAGGGTAAGAATAAACCCTCCTGGAACCTTAGGAGACTGAACAGGGAGAAGTTGGCAAAATCTCTGGTTGAGGCTCGCCTTATTAAGAGACTTAACTGGCAGAAGGAGCCAACTTCTTTAAAGGGCATAGTGCGAGAGGCGAGGCAAATTATAGTGGATGCTTGCAACCACTCCATGCCTCGCCGGCACCAAACAAAAGCAAGGAAAGGTGCTCTGTACTGGTGGAGCGATGAACTAACCCGCTTAAGAAGAGAATGCAACGCGGCGCGAAGGAAATATACCCATTCTAAGGGAAACCTCGCGCTGCAAGAAGATTGGCATAAAGCCAGACGCATCTTCAAGCGAGCTATAAGGAGTAGCCAACGTAAGTGCTGGAAGGACCTAATCGGAACGACCGAGACCGATCCATGGGGTTTGGCGTTTAAAATTGTTACTAAAAAATTAGTTTCAAGGCAACAAACCCCCGGTCTAGACAATCCGATATGGGTCCAGAAGATCATAAAAGCGCTGTTTCCCCACGTGGAACCGATCCCCAAGGAGGACTATACTTGCGTAGTACAGATGGAGGAGCTCTTTAAGCAGGAAGAACTTATAAAGGCGGCAAGGACGTTGAAGAACGGCAAAGCGCCAGGCAATGATGGAATACCGAGCGAGATCCTGAAAGAGGTGATCGCAGTGTATCCGGAGTTGCTTCTCAACGTCTTTAATGCATGTTTAAAAGCTGGAGAGTTCTTCAGCGACTGGAAAGTGCAAAAGTTGGTCCTTCTTAGGAAAGGCGATAAGCCTCTAGATGAAGTCTCATCGTTCAGACCAATTTGTCTGTTGGATACGATGGGAAAACTTCTGGAGGCTATGGTTCTAGAAAGACTTCAGGGAATCCTGGTAGGCGAAAATAGCCTATCGGAGAACCAGTTTGGCTTCCGGAAAGGCCGGTCAACAGTTGATGCAATACTCTCTGTTGTGAACCTGGCAAAGGAAGTCAATCAGGGGAAGAAGAAGGGTTTCTGTGCTCTTGTTTCCATCGACATACGGAATGCGTTTAATTCTGCGAGATGGGACATCTGCATTGAGTCGTTAAGACGAAAAGGAGTACCGACTTATCTGTTGCGAATGATGGACAACTATCTCAGCGACAGATGGGTCGTGTACGAAAGCAATGTGTGCCATCTCAAGGAAGAAATGACCTGCGGGGCACCACAGGGGTCGAAGGTGGGCCCATTCATATGGAACGTCATGTACGACGGACTCCTGAGAATGGAACTGCCTGAAGACACAACCCTGAAAGCCTTCGCGGATGACGTACTTCTGGTGTGTAGAGCACGGGAAACCAAATTTCTTCAGATAAAGCTCAATGAAAGTCTGCGGCGAGTAGAGCGTTGGTTATATCGTCATGGGCTGCAAATGGCCCTAGAGAAGACCGAGGCTTTGCTCGTTACGGTCCGGAGAGCTTATGAAGCCCCTAAGGTGAAAATAGGTGGAACTGAAGTCTCATGGGGAAAAACGCTTAAGTACCTGGGAGCGACGTTGGACCAAAGGTTAAATTTTGGCCAACATGTGGATATCACAGCGCTCAAGGCCACCGAATGTATGGGTAACCTATCGAGGTTAATGCCCAACATTGGTGGTCCCAGGGAAAAAAAGCGGCGCTTAGTGGCGACTGTGGGTCTAGCAAAGCAGCTTTACGCTGCCCCTGCATGGGCCGACGCCCTTATGACCCGCAGCATCTTGGATAGGTTACTTTCTGTACAAACAGGGAGTTCACGGAGAGTAATCTCAGCCTATAGGACGGTGTCTGATTGCGCTGCTCTGGTTCTTGCGAGTACACCGCCAACAGATTTGTTGGCAAAAGAAAGACAGGAAGTCTTTCGGATCAACAAAGAACGGGCGGTATCGCGGGAACAACAGGGCAGCGGTAGTCTAAAGATGGCTATCCGCAAAGCGGCAAGAATCAGACTCGTCGATAGTTGGCAGGCAAGATGGGATAGGGAATCCAAAGGAAGGTGGACTTACCGCCTGATTCCCCACCTCGCCACATGGTTAGAAAGAAAGCACGGAGAGGTTGGCTACTACCTTACGCAAGCAATGACTGGTCACGGCTGCTTCGGACAGTACCTTCACAGATTTAAGATCAGAGAAGAGGCAAAATGTGTGTATTGCGGCGCTGAAATTGACGACGCGGAACACACTCTCTTCTCCTGCGGGCAATGGAGTGAGCTGAGACGGGCCATGTTTGACGCGGTGAAAACTCAATTCACCGCTGATAACATGGTCTCGGTTATGCTCCAAAGCGCGGACTCTTGGCGCCACATCGAGTTCTTCATTACTTCGGTAATGAAGACAAAAGATGTTGATGGAAGAAGAGGTTAACCTGGAGAAATCGCCGGGGGCGATTTGCGGGAGGGGGAGGAGGAAGTAGTTTTAGTTCCTCCTCCCACTCCCGCGACTCCCCCCTGGTGGTTAAGGTATATAATTGTCTAACACGACGGACAGGGAGGACTAAGAGAGAGGACTTCCACTTGCGAAGTAAAGCCAATAGGTAATTCCGCAAGTGGATTAGATGTCCCAGAATAAGACGGGAGTAGTTTTTAGTGGGTCGACCAGAACAAGAGCGGTCATCCCCACATAACCTGGGAATTCATTACTCAGGTATCTGAATTCGCAGATTTTCCACTTCCGACTACAAAAAAAAATAATAATAATAATAATAATTCATAATTAATTATAATAATGGGGCCCGTTTTTGATAAAGCGTCCTATTCGGCCCTGGCTATGAGGCGCGATGTGACTGTTTTGCTTGAATGATGGTTTGCTTGTCAATCGTGCAGACCTTTTTAAAATCTCTAATATCTTTTAAACCACGTAATGTTTTTTAAGCTACTTAGTCTACTTTTAAAGAGGAGATCTCAAGCTTTATTATATGTGAATTTAAATTTTTTTTCTAACCTCGTTTAGAGCAATCCTGAACTTGAAGTTGGATAACAGAATTTTCAAAAATCAGAAAATTAGACGATATTTCTTACACTCTAACTCAGTTTCTATTTAACGAATAGTTTTGAACTTTAGCTCATTTCACGCGAAATTTTATAAGCCTTTCAATGATTATTTTTAAATTTTTCTAGAATTATTTTTACCTGAAATATTATCAAAAAACGAGAGGCATGTTTTTAATACGAATTTTGTAAGAGGACTGACAATTCTGGCCGGTACTTTAACATCGTTCCCCTCTGATTAGAAAAAATAGTAGCCGCAGTACGCCGAATACAATGGCCAGTGTAAGTTTTCGGGTTTTCTAAATTTAAATACAAAGCCATTCGTGAGGGAATTGTTGCAATTCAGTGTTTTCCAATTACTTGGTTCTTGCATTTTCCCTGCTTGTAACTCAAGAAGAAGCGATCGAGTTTTGTGTTCGAAGGTCGAAGATTTTTGTACTTTTTGATGATTTTGACGTATTTTTCAGGAATAACAAAACTCCGTGCCTTGTTTACTTTGGTTTCTCGCAAAGTGACAACAATGAGGTTCCCTTCCTCTTTAAAGTCTCGAAGTTCTAGATCAGCTAATTCATGGCATCTACATGCTCCCATGAGTCCGATGACTACGGCAACCTTTAACATATTTATGAGAAATTTTATTACAACTATTCAAGAATTTTAATTTTAATTAATTTTTTTAAAGTCTAATTTAAATTTTAAAAAACTATTTTTTACTGTATTTTTTCACTACTGTTATTTTATATAAATATTTTAAAAATTTAGTAGTTTTTCATTATAAAAGTCACTAATTTTTATTTTAGACTTAAACATCACATAAAGTGAATTTTGATTGATCGAAATTGCATCGGTGAATTTGAGGTTATGTTTATGTAAAATTTAAGTATTTTTACTTAAATTTTACACGTATTACACGTAATTTTACGTATTTTAACACATTAATAGAATTCTTACCTTCATAACGAGATAATCAACGTCTGGAGCTTCTGTTAGAAAACGATTCACTTGATCTTTATTAAATACTTCTGATTGTTTGGGCTCGAAACCGACATTTTCCTTTTTTAAGAAGGCAATCAAAGTTTCGTAAGAGTCAATATTTTGCTTCTCTTTGAGAAGCAGTGTTTTTTTAAGCATAGAGAATATTGACCACAAACTATACGGTGACATTTTTTCACTTAGAATTTTAAAATAGGCTAAGAGAGTATTTTCGGAACACGATGTCGTTTTATGTTTAGATTGCCATGATTTAAAATTGTCGTACGCTCCTTCGTATTTGTCCTTCGATTTAAAAGGTAGTAAATTCGCAGTGGCACTTTCTGCCTGTTCTTTTAAGTCGGGTGGTCAATTCATTGAATCGTTCGAATTCATCACAATTTTTGTAGCACAATGAGAAGAAACAAGGAAACTAATCACAAGACTCACGTATTGCCGGCGAGTACAATTGAACACGTTTTTGGTCTTAACTAGTAACGATACTTGGACATACTATACATTTGACAAACATCGGTCCTGTCTACTGCGCATGCACGAGAGGAGAGTGACGCAAGACCAACCAATATTACGCGTTTTAGATCTTGGAAGAGGACGGTAAACTACACTTTTACAGCCGTGGACGGTAAAACTCCCCACTACAATAAACCCCCACTTTGCAGCACCAAAACGAGGCAGAAATGATGCGAAAACATACCGCTTTTGCATAAAAAATATATCTGGCGTAGAAATAAATAAGTATTTCGTCGGCTTGGTGGAAAACTGTACCATTTCAGGAATTCGTTATAAACTGTACCATTTCGGTAAATGTTTTTAAAACATACCATTTCGAGAAAAAAAGTTTTTTGCTTTTTTTCCAACTTTGTCAACACTGATGCTAGACATAAAATAAGGTTATGCATTTTTAAAAAGCGGTATCTTAATGATGCTTAATGATGCTCTTGTTCATCTTTTTAATGTATTATTTAAAAATTTCTAATATTTTAAATTAATCTTTAAGTAATCTTAAGTTAATCTTTAGAAATTCTTTAGTGCAACGCTTTTATAGATCTTCATCGAAATGGTATGTTTTATAACAAACTTTTGAAATGGTATAGTTTATAACAAATTCTTGAAATGGTACAGTTTTCCACCAAGCCGACGATTTATTAACCACTTGAGCGGCAGGGCGTCAGAATTGGAGTAGGGCGTAGAAGTAACAGAAGCGGTAATTTTGCAATTTTTGAAGCTATAATCTATGGTCTAACAACTGTCACTGAAAGTTATTTGAATGATAGCACTTTCAATAAAACTTTGAAAGACAATTCTTGTAAACAAAACAATATTCGCAGATGTTAATATTTTAATTATAGGGGAGAGTCACTACGGTCGGGTCACCTTTACGGTTGGGTCACCTCAGGTTTCTTAGTTGTAACAAACTGGTGCCATTTACCATTGCATGTAAATACTTGTTAGTAATGGTAGAAAACTTTTCATGTCACTTTCATTAAGTTCCAATGAAGTACGCGAGCAGTACAAACGTAAAATGTGTGGTGAATTTTTAAAGCAAAACTTTTACTTAGTGTCGAGAAAAATTAATTAAACAAAATGGAAGATGTAAACAATAAAGTAAGATGATGAAATTTATTCATTAAAGAGTGCTTTAATACTTTAGTATGTTATTTGGTTTTTATATCGTGCGTTTATGTATGTGTGCTAAAAAAATCAAAACGACGCGAAACTTACTGTCACTTTATACCGTGCATGTTGGGACACATTATTTTACAATTATGGTGCGTTTTGACATCGGAAATTCATTTGTTTAAGGTAGAGATGTGTGAAGAACGTCATTTTACAGTGAAAAAAATATATTCATGTTCGAAAAACGTTCGTATGAATTTTACATTTCCTTTTTCCATTTTCAAGTGTATTTCAGCATTCTTGTGTAATTTACGTGCCAATTTTAGTAATATTCCTTCATATCACATTGATTTTCTACGGTGACCCTAAGTAAATTTATTTTTAATTTTAAGAGGCAAAATATTGGTAAGAATTTTACCGTCTTTATTTTTTATTTTTTAAGGGGAGGCACGACCCCCCTCTTTGACCATTGTAAATTTGAATTATTAGAGTAAATAATTTTTTTTCCTGCACCATTTTTAACTCTAAAATATATAGGATGGTTAAAATTTTGAAACTTTAATTTTTGAAGAGGTAAGAATTTTTATCTTTTAACTAATTGCATATTTTTGCAAATCCATACGAGAGGTCGTTTAAAACTATAAAATAAGCTTAGAAAAAAAATTAGGTTCAAATATATTGAAAATTGTAAAAGAAGATTAATTTTGAATTTGCAAATTTTACAACTTTTGACATTTTTCCAAAGTCTTAGGCCAATAATCTTCTTGAGAATATGGGTGCTTACAAAAATTTATTCGCTGAATATAAAAATCGTGTCAAATATCTTATTTAATAGGTTAAAATGAATTTTGACAGATGTTCCTATATTCTCAAGAAGATTATTGGTCTAAGACTCTGGAAAAATGTCAAAAGTTGTAAAATTTGAAGATTCAAAATTAATTTTCTCTTACAATTTTCAATATATTTTAACGCAATTTTTTTCTCAGCTTATTTCATAGTTTAAAACAACCTCTGGCATGGATTTGCAAAAAAATATGCCATTAATTAAAAGATAAAAATTCTAATGTCTTCAAAACTTAAAATTTTTTATCATCCTATATATATTAGGGATAAAAACGGTACAGGAAAAAAAATATAACCTACTTTAATAATTCAAATTTAAACGGGTCAAAGTTGGGGGTAGTGCCTCCTCTTAACTTTCAAATAAACGGCACTGGATTTAGTAGCGCCACCGTACATTGTGGAGTACTTAGAAACTAAAGCCAGCGTACACTTTGACGACAGCGTACAGTTTGAAAGCGTACACTTCAGAGGCCCGACTGTAAACCATTTTGAAGGACAATAATAAAATAGTATCAATATTATATAAAATATAACACACGCTAACAATAAAATTACTTAATCCTAGATTATGCAATTCGCCAAAATTGACTGATAATACGCACAAGAAGATTAAAAAATTCATTATTGCTCTTCACTATTGTTCAATAATTAAAAAATAATATTATCATGTATTACAATATTTATTTTATTTTGAATTAATTTTTAAACACTCTTTTTATATTTAAAACACTACACTGAAAAAAAAAATTTATTTGATTCAAATAACCGATTATTTGTCTATAATCAAATAAATATTTACTTGAATCAAATAATTTTTATTTGAATCAAATAAATTGTATTTGAATCAAATATTTCAGTATTTGAAGCAAATACTAATTAATTGATTCAAATAAAAATTATTTTATTCAAATAAATATTTATTTGATTATAGACAAATAATCGGTTATTTGAATCAAATAAATTTTCTTTTCAGTGTGTAAAAACAAGAAGACTTTCACTCGCGGATGTAGTTCATCTGGAAAATGTTGTAAAGCAACTGACGCTAAAAGGACCTTCTTTATAAAAGCTTTCAAGAAATTGTGGAAATTTTACAAATATTTCTTTTATTCAAAAAATTTCACAAACTTCTAGTCTAAATAAACCTATGATATAAAAATCGGTATTTGAAAAGTCCTAAAATAGAATCTCTTGCAAGGCGAAACCCTTAGCTGCGGTCATCTTTGGACAAACCAGATGTGACAAACATTTCAGAAAGAGAAATATATCTTCACAGTTTATTGAATTTTCAATAACAGTAATGAATTTTCAATAACAGTAATGAATTTTCAATAACAGTGTTGAATTTCCAAAAACTGCATCTATATTTTTCAAATTATAAAAAAAAATTTTTTGGGCCCAAAAAAAACCAAAATTAAAAATAAATTTTAATTTTTTGGAAAAAGGGCAGCTTTTTTTTTTTTAAACGAAAACTGAGGTTTTTTCCTAAAAGGACATATAAATGAAAAAGTGGGACAAGAATGTTTAAACAGTGAAAAACAGAGGTTTCTACTCATCGGAGCGCTCTAAACCCGGTTTTTACAAGAAAATTTATTTTTTCAATGTTTAAACATTCTTGTCCCACTTTTTCATTTATATGTTCTTTTAGGAAAAAACCTCATCTTTCGTTTAAAAAAAAAAGAAAAAAAAGCTGCCCTTTTTCCAAAAAATTAAAATTTATTTTTAATTTTGGTTTTTTTTGGGCCCAAAAAATTTTTTTTTATATGCCTATTTTCAATCGAAAGAGCATGAAAAAACCTTTCCAAAATGTACCTTGCCAAATTTTCATGTTTAATAGTTTAAGAGTAAAAAATTATTGAAATAAGCATTACACCGTAAGACACCTGGGTCACTTGACATGGTATGCCTCATGTATATATATATATATATATTTTTTTTGGGCCCAAAAAATTGTTTTTTTATATGCCTATTTTCAATCGAAAAAGCATGAAAAAACCTTTCCAAAATGTACCTTGCCAAATTTTCATGTTTAATAGTTTAAGAGTAAAAAATTATTGAAATAAGCATTACACCGTAAGACACCTGGGTCACTTGACATGGAATGCGTCATGTATATATATATATATATATATATATATATATATATATATATATATATATATATATATATATATATATATATATATACGGTTAAATTCCTTGTTAAAATTGGAAAATTTTGATGTGTCTGAAATCCAATTTGGTGCGAAAATAGTTAAGTTGTAGTATTTTAAAGTTTAGAATGTCAAAAACCTCTTTTCTAGAAAATCGAAATTAAAGATTGTAATGGGAATATCTTTGGTTCATCTAAAAAGTTATTCAGATAAGAATTGTTTTAAGTCTATTACACCCTTAGATGAAAAATCGAAAGGTTTCAAATTTTTTGACCCCTCCATTTTGAATCAGAAACAACTTCTGCAATATACCGACAAAGTGATCACTTTTTATTTTTCGGCTAAAAACAAAATAAAATACTAAAAGTATCAATAAATTAATACAAAATGCATAATTCTACGTATGATACAATATAAATTAAGAAAAAGAATAATAAAGTTTCAACATTTTATTTCAAAATCAGTAACTGGCGATTATCTCAGAATGTAGAACTCTCCACTTTTTATTGTTGTATTATCTTTGGACACTGACTCCATCGAGATTAAAGTTTTAAAGTGACGTGAGGGAAAAGCGCCGTGGTACTGTCCAAAGCGGAAAATTTGGCACCAACACGTTTTTATAAAATAGAAGATACAATATATATATATATATATATATATATATATATATATATATATATATATATATATATGCATCAGGAGTGGAAAACCCTTCATCTAATTTTCAAATTGTTTGTAATTTTTATATTTTTTAAACAAAGTAACTGTTCACGCATCCATGTACAGGGAAAGAAAGGAATTATCTGCAGCAGTAAACAAATGTTTGCTGTGAAATCTTTGAAAATTAGCTACTACAGCTAAAAAGTTCGCTGTGACAGCAAACATCAGTAAAAATTTATGCGAGTTTGCTGTCATAGCGAACTTGTTTGATCTCACAGCGAACTTTTTTTCGCTGTCTTTATTTCAACGATCAAGGTTTGCTGTGGCAGCGAAGAGTTTGCTGCCACAGCAAACCCTTTCTATGCGTGTAGCATAATTAGTTGCCATAGTTTTGTTATGCTAACAAAATTGACAGTTGAGCTTATAGGAATTGTTTTTGGTTTAATTTAGGATTTAAAAATCTACTTTAGGAAATTTATGCAGTAATTTATGATAATTTATAGAAATTTATGGTAATTTGTACAGTCATTTATAAAAATTGTGAGGTAATTCATAATATTATTACAAAACATAATTCAAGATTAGAAAGACAAATGCAGGAAATTTATAGTAATTTATAAATTTTTGAGGTACCTAAATAAATTTTTTTGAGTGAATAAAAGAAAATTTTAAAAACTATTTTTTAAAATTTATGGAAATTTATAGGGTAATTTATGGAAATTTATGTTGTAATTTATAAAAATTTATGGAAATATATGTTGTAATTTTATAAATTATTTTAAATTAATTTTAAAGCTATGAATTAATATTTTTTAATATTGTTTACCATTTTTAATATTTTCGAAGTTTTACAATTAAAAATTTAAAAAAAAATAAAATAATTAGAAATTTTCCATTTTTGAAATTTTTTGAAAAAATTAAATACCTCCCGTTCTAATTAATATGTTTAAAAACTGTAAATTTATTGTTTATATATATCTCATAAAAGTCACAACTGATTAATTTACTGCAATCTATCAAAATGTAAAAAATTTTTTGCCAAAAACTATGTCCTGTAACCAAGATGTAAGTATAAAAATGTTTTAAAAAAATTTTTAAAATCTGAATTTTTCAAATTTTATATTTTTAATGAAATGCATTTAAATGATCTATAATTCATTATTACATGTTATTTGGTCAAATTTTAGCATAATTTTTCAAAAAATTGTCTTTTATATGAATAGATAATTTTTTCGTTTTTTTTTAATTTTTCGAAAACATTTTTATACTTACATCTGAAATATGGAATAGTATTTTTTGCTAAATTATGCTAAAATGTGACTAAATAACATGTTATACTCAATTATAGATCGTTTAAAAGCAATACATTAAAAAATCTAAAATTTTTAAAATTTCGATTTTTAGAAAACATTTTTATCTTTACATCGTAGTTATAGGACATTTTATTGGACAATCTATTATAGAATGTTACTAAATAACATGTTGTACTCAATTATAAAAAGTTTGAAAGCATTTTTTAAAAAAAGGTAAAATTTGAAAATTTCTGATTTTTGAATTTTTTGAAAAAATTTAATATCTCCCCTTCCTTGGCCTAAGGTCAAACATTCTGCCAAATTTGGTTTCAAACGGTTGAACCGTTTTTAAGTGATTCGCGAACAAAGATTCTGTGACATACGGACATACATACAGACATATATACATACACGAAATTTTTTATTGGCATTTTTGGAATCCTGGATGCTCAAAACGAATAAGTATGTGTTAAATTTTAAGCTCTGAGCAATGTACAGACAAAAGTCTCATCTTATATATATATATATATATATATATATATATATATATATATATATATATATATATATATATATATATATATATATATACCCAGATAGCCAAGCGTACTAATCATTATTTTTCAGTACAGCGTATTGGTATCGTACTCATATTGTACTAGCACAAAATAATAAAGTATGTACATACCAGTACGATACTAGTATAATAACGGTATGTCATACGGATAGAATTATGAAATTACCAAAGTACTCCGTACGAGTATAACACTAAGTACAATACCAGTACGCCAAACTAATTGAGATTTTAGGTTATCAATTTACAATGCTCTTCCGCCATTATTTGAATTCCTTACTTTAACTTTACACTCAATCCCCCTATTAACACTAATCACTAATTTTTATTATTTAAATAATTTAATTTTAAAATATTGATTTGTGGAATCAAAAATATATTAACATATTTTAAATAATCATTCATAATATTTACATAAACATTTTAATAAGGTACATGGCTGGTACAGTACTAGTACGCTGGTTATCTGGGTATATATATATATATATATATATATATATATATATATAGACTCGGTACATTTCATTTTCGTATATACATATTTTCTCTTAGAAATAAAATGTGACCAAATTTTCGTTAAAAATTCCAAAAATTACTAATTCTATTCAATATGAATGAAAATTGTCTAAGAGGAAAACTGTTGTCTCTAAATGTGAATTGGTAAATATCTATTGATTTGAAGAAGTAACTGACTTTTTTCTTTTAATATAGTAAATCTGACTAACAAGTTAGTAGAAAATAATACTTATTAAGAAATTGTATAACTCAAAGGTAGAAGAAGTTACTACTAATAAATTAGTAGACATTACTATTTATATCATTAAATTTACTAATTAAAAAGCAAAAAGTCAGTGCCTATAATTCAAATTGGTCATTGATTTTTCTTAAAGTTGGTAATTTTGTAGTACATGGGGTACTAAATAACTGTGCTCAACGGTTTTGCAAAAAATTTTTTTGCAAGATATTTACATTTAAAAACTCGGAATTTTAAAAAATTACTTTTTTCGAAAATTTTTAATTAAAAAAGTATTAATTTTACAAGGAAAGTTATCTATTGTACAAAAAATATACATTTTTGAATGTCGACGTCCACATGAAAAGGGCTCATTTCATCACTATGGGACTTATCTATATGGTCTCATAGAATTTCAAAGCTTAGAATGCAAAAACCCTCATTTCGCGAAAAACGTAATTAAAGATTGCAATACCAATTAATTATGTCTCCGATTCTTCTTGGAAGTTATTTAGATAAGAATTGTTTACAGTTTAGAGCACTTTAGAGATGAAAAACTAATACTTTAAAAATTTTTCTAAACAACCCCTCTCCCCCTTAATTTAAAAATATGCAAAATAGACAAAATAAGCCATTTTCGAAAAAGGACGGTATATATTAATAAACCATTTTTTACAAGCTTAATGATTGGAAACAAGTTTATTGTGTCACATAAAGAAAAAGAATAAACATTAAACTTACTTAAAAATTTTTAGCAGTATTTATTATAAATAATTTCATGAAATATCGAAATTTTCACTTCAACCACTACGAAAAAAATACTTTAACTTAAATATCTCTGGTTCTACTAGGCAGTTATTCAGGTAAAAATTGTTTTCAGTCCACGACACCTTAAAGATGAAAAACCAATTTAAGTTTTAAATTTTCTTCCCTCTATTTTGAAAATACAGAACACTTTTGCAAAGAACCGACAAAATGGACCCTTTTCAATTTTCTAAAGAACCAATTAAATCCAAACTTTAATTTAACAATAGATAGCAGTGTAGTCAAAATTAACTTTTCGTGCCACAAATGTGCAAAAAATTTTTGTATTTTAAATTATTTGATATGATTCTATTTTATATTTCGGGGTCGCTGAATCCAAATATTTGATCAAAATTTAGAGCTGTGCAAAATTCGAACCGAACCGAGTTTTGTTCGGTTTTTGGGAGCCGAAATGTCGAATATTCGACATTCGAACTGGGCGACTGAAATGCGCATTTGGGGTTTTTGAAGTCACTGAATTAAAATATTTGGTTAAAAATTTTATAATTCTAAATGTCGATATCAAGATGTCAACTAAAAGTTTAAAAGTTTACGAATGTGGTTATAAATAGTTATTTGAGACTTTCAGTTTTAAAAACTGATTTGAGAACTTTAAATTTTCTGGTCGACGTTTTGAAGCCGCCATTCTGAATGTTTGACTAAATATTTGTATTTCGAGACCTCAAAAACCCCCTAATGAGCACATTCAGCTAAATTCGTAAACTTAAAAAATTTGTAGTCGCCATTTTGAATTTAAAATTTTCAATAACGGATTCGAATTCAGCGACCCCGAAAACCCTCTAGTGAAGATTTTTGGTCAAATCTGTAAACATTAAAAATTGTTTGGTCGCCATTTTGGAGCCACTATTTTGAATTTTTGACTAAATATTCGAATTCAGCAACCCAAAAAACCCCCAAGTAAACATTTTTAGTCAAATCCGTGAACTTTTAAATTTTTTTGGTTGCAATTTTGGAACCGCCGTTTTGAATTTTCAATAACGGATTTCGATTCAGCGACCTCGAAAAACTCCGAGTAGGCATTTTTAGCAAGATTCGTTAATTTTTAAATACCTATTTTTCAATGCCGCTGTAGCGGTCTTAAAAGTTAAAATAAGAGGATTCTTTTTGAGCCCTATTCTAGAGGAAAATATACATTAAAATAAGAGGAATCCTCTTGATTCAAAAGGATTTTTCCTCTCAATAAAAAAACAAAGGTTCTGTGTGTAAATTTAGTTCTTATAAAATATGTAATATATTTTATCAGCTGACAGCTGTTAATTTAGTTGTCATCTTCTATAAAATTGGATTTTTTAAAAAGTTTATAATTATTTTTAATAATGACTTTTTAAGAAAATTTAGTTTATATCTAGAAGTTTTATTTCTTTTAGCAGTTTACAACTGTCAAAACAGAAGTTAACTTATGTACATCAGAATTTTTTATAAACGTTTTTATTTATTATACATTTTATTCTGCATTATAGTCATCATGGCACAGTAGTCGAGGACCGTCACTAAACCTAGGTGAGCATACCTCGTATTGTTATTGTAATTGATGTAAATTTACTGCTAAAATATATAAAATTTCTAGATATAAACTAAATTTTCTTGAAAAATGATTTATAAAAAATAATTATACACTATTTAAAAAATCCCATTTTTTAGAAGTTGACATCTAAATTAACAGCTGTCAGCTGCCAAAAAATATTACATATACCTCAGCAACCGTTGCTATAAAACGAAAAATTGTAATTAAAATTGTTGCTATACTATGCAAGAAATTTAAACTTATGTTTGGTACGATACTGTATCTTAGCAACCATTGCTAGGCAATCAATTTTAAAGAATGGTGTTAAAATAATAGCACTTATCAAGAGGTGTGTATAACCTTTTTATTATAGGATTATAGGATTTTTATGCAAATGCGAATAAAAATACTGAAAAAGTAAAATTTAGATTGTCAATCTATTTTGCTTCCTCATAAGGAAGCTTTGCATTCGAGACGATTTTTAATATTTCAAATGAAGGTTATATGCACTCATTTTTGGTTAGAGCATATGTACCAGGGATTAAGACTAAGGAGACTAAACTGACTGTCTGACGTTTCTCAGAAATGAAACCTTTTTCTGTAGGGGAACTATACTTGTAGAATGACAAAACTTATGCTCTCCGCGCATGCGCAGTACATGCGTATATTTCCCTCCCTTTTTAAATCGTAAAATATAAACACGTGAGAAAACAAAAACATATCAAAGGTTATGGTTGTGTTTTGGCTCATGTTTCTTAAAATAAAATATTTTGTTGGAGCAGAATTTTATATGTAGGTAGGATTTAATAATATACATTGTTTAATATATATTTTTGTATACACATATATAATTATTAAATTTATTTTTTTTCAATTTTTTAATAGTTATTATTAATAATATTCCTGAAACGCACAACAATCACAAACATTAAACATATCCTTCTCAAATTGTAGATTGTTATGATTTTCTCAGTCGTCTGGGTTAGTGAGAAAGACAGAGACAAATATATTACATGTGCGCATGCGCGAAAACCATAATTTTCGGTCTTACGTATAGTTTCAATGTGATGAATGGTTTCTCTTCCATAGAATTAGTTGAGTCTCCTTAGTATTACTCCCTGATATGTACATTCAATTCTGAGCAAATGTGCAGATGCATATGTGTGTGTATGTCATAAAATATTGTGTATAAAATATTTCAGACAAATTTTATTGAGTACTCATTTTATTGGATTGTCCTGAAATTTTGCAGGTTTATTGCAGTCATTAATACCTTAAATTTGACACAAGGATTTCCGAATATATCTAAAAAACATTTTTTACACAATTTCTTCAAAATTAAAAAAACAAATTTGTTTTCAAAAAAAATTTTTTATTTATTAATATTTTCAATAATTCTGGTCAAAACTCAACTTCTTTAATTAAAAGATAACTTACACTATGGCATTGCCAATTGTCAAAATAAAATATTGGCACTACTCAGAACATCTTGTTTGTGAGCTGAGGTAAAAATATTGACGTGGTAGTCATTTTTGAAGTAAATTTAGCTGAAACATCTACTGTTTACATTTACCCCAAATGACTCTATATATCTGTCTATCTTATAAAAAGATATCGCTGCCGCCGTCGCCGCTGTTTCAAGACTTTCTAACCTATAGGTCAAGAATTGACCTATAGTCTCTCCCCTCAAAATTTATGTCAATTTTGAAGGCATTTTTGACCTACACGTCAAAATTTGACAAACAATTCTCGCTAACCTCAAAATTTAGGTCATTTTTGACCTAAATGTCAAAAATTGTCAAAGAATTTCTGATACTCTCAAGATTTATGTCAATTTTGAGGGCAGTTTTGACCTAAATGTCAAAAATTGTCAAAGAATTTCAGCTGCCCTCAAAATTTAGGTCAATTTTGAGAACAGTTTTGACCTACGGGTAAAAAGAGGCACACAAACATCTGTTACATTACGTCGAAATCTGCATGTAATTTTAAATTCCTCTTTTACCTACACTACCGTCGGGAATTATCGGTACGATTGACTTGCTGGCAGTGAAAAGTCAGCGCTGACTTTAAATCAAGATATTTAATTGTAGGGGAAAGATAGAGATTTCAGACCTAGACTGTTTTAAAGCTTATTAAATTCTGCGTCTAATGACATTTAATTTGAATTTTTCTAAACATTTGAACAAATAATATGATATGAAATGTTACGGAAAAAAATTCAATAATTTTCCCATTTTCGTACATCAAGTATGAACCCCTGCACATTTTTTAACAATGTATTGAAAATTTTGAAATTTTAACAGCATAATCCTTCAATCCTCAGCTTCAATTTAAGCTTTTGAAAGTTAAAAAATATTAACTGGTTCATGAAATATCTTAAAAAATGTGAGAGCATGTTTTTCTATTAGTCAATCATTGATGAACATCTCTCGTTCTCTCGCCTCCCTACTCTTTCGTTTCTCCAGGGTCGAAATGTCAGTTGAGCGGGACCTTTTTTGAAACTTGAAATAATACTAAAGATTTATTATTTTTATTATTATTATTATTATTGTTATTATTTTTATTATTTTCATTATTATTATTATTATTGATATTATTTTTATTATTATTAATATTATTTTTGTTATTATTAAATTAAAAGTGAATATACAACATTAAAGAATTATTATTAAGGAAATTATTAATGAGGATTTCATTTTTTAAATAATTTTTCTTCTCAAATATTTTCAATTTTAAAATTAATTTATTGAAAATTATTAAATTATTTTATTACTTATGAAAATAATTGAATTCTTTTGAAATTTTTTTAAATACAATAGAGTTTCTTTCATAATTTTTGTTTAAAAAAATTAAAAGTAATTGGATTTTAGGAACAATGAATTTAATTAATTATTATTTATAAAAATAATTAAATTTTCTTAAAGAATGTTATTAGTAATGAAAAAATAATAATAAAAATAATAATAATAAAAATAATAAATCTTTAATATTATTTCAAGTTTCAAAAAAGGTCCCGCTCAACTGACATTTCGACCCTGGGGAAACGAAAGAGTAGGGAGGCGAGAGAACGAGAGATGTTCATCAATGATTGACTAATAGAAAAACATGCTCTCACATTTTTTAAGATATTTCATGAACCAGTTAATATTTTTTAACTTTCAAAAGCTTAAATTGAAGCTGAGGATTGAAGGATTATGCTGTTAAAATTTCAAAATTTTCAATACATTGTTAAAAAATGTGCAGGGGTTCATACTTGATGTACGAAAATGGGAAAATTATTGAATTTTTTTCCGTAACATTTCATATCATATTATTTGTTCAAGTGTTTAGAAAAATTCAAATTAAATGTCATTAGACGCAGAATTTAATAAGCTTTAAAACAGTCTAGGTCTGAAATCTCTATCTTTCCCCTACAATTAAATATCTTGATTTAAAGTCAGCGCTGACTTTTCACTGCCAGCAAGTCAATCGTACCGATAATTCCCGACGGTAGTGTACATGTCATAAACGATCAAATAATGTTAGAAAAATGACCACTTTATCGAATTTTTAATATAATTTTTCTAGTAAACGGAATCAATTTATTTTCTTTACGAGTAGGAGAGACCGGGGCGTAATGGCTAAGGGGTGTAATGGATAATTGTAATTTATTTAAAATTGGTAAATCGAAATAATTTCGCTCTATAGACAAGTTATTGTACTTGGTATACTGAAACTTTGTACGAAGTTTTGATAATATTCATTCACTATTGTAAGAAATATAGTAGGAAAACTTCTTTGTCATACGAAAGTAACTTTTCAAAATTTTCATTTTTTCGTTCTCATTGTTTCAAAAATAGCTTTAAAAACAAAAATCAAAGTGGGTTTTGAGCTTGATACATTTGTTTTTAAGGGCTAATTAGAGATTTTTCATTTACACTTTCTGTATTGATAGAAAATTACAAAATATTGGCCAAGTACCCCTGGGGCGTAATGGCTAGTTTTTCCAGGGGCGTGATGGATAATGCACCGCGCTCTGTATAAGTAGAAACCAGGTAAAGTAAAATTCTTTTTTAATTATTCTTTTTTTTTATCTTGCAAAATATAACCTAAAAAACATTAATATGACTTCTGCGTTTCTTCTGATTTATTACTAGACAAGAAAAGTATTTCGAAAATTCTTATTTAATTGTTATCATTTTATAAATTAAAATAAATTTACTATACAGTTACTTACTTTTCTTAAAGATTACTAAAAAAGTTAAACTTCTGATTTGTAATTTTGTTATATTAATTTTAAAAAATAACCAAAGAATATTTTTTTTCATTTGTGAATACTGTAAAAGCAAATAAGTTTGCTTGTTTACTTAAGACAGAAAAAGTATTTTAAAAATCCTTATTTACTTGTTATCATTTTATGAATTAAATTAAATTTACTATAAAGTTACTTACTTTTATTAAACATAAAAGAGAAAGTGAAACTTCAAATTTGTAATTTTGTAATATTAATTTTAATAAAAAAACCGAAGAATACGTCTTTAGAAAATAATTGTTGTTGAGCCAAAATAAGTGAAACCGGCCACTTGAAAAATTTTTGTCTCCAATTTTCAAGTTATCTATGATTTTTGGTAGATATATGAGTACACTTTTCCCCCCTAAATTTTAAAAAAAAATTTATTTTTGAAGTAATCAGTTGTTGAAGTTTTTTGTCATTTTATTTTCATTTTATTATTACTTTGAAACAAATAAAGATAATTAAGTAAATTTTTTTAAAATTAAAACTTAAAGTTTATACTTTAAGGATTAAATAAAGCGATTGCTAAAAAATGAAAATTTATAATTGTTTTTAACAATTGCAAATTGTAGAATGTTCTCAATCTTTTTGAAAGTTTAAGTTACGATGTATTGATGCGCAAAATTCCAAGCATTAAAATAAAGAAAAAGAAAAATTAGTAACCTCCAATATAATAGATATTGTGTAAATTTTTCTGAAAAAATGCAGGCGAAAATCGACTTTTAATTATAAAAATCCGCTTGAAAGCGTTCACGCTTTCAAGTTTCTAACAAAACAAATGATGATCTTATTTATTCGTTTGCAATTTTATCTTTTTCCAGTAACTCGAGTCAAATTTTGCCTGCATTTTTTCAGAAAAATCTACACAATATCTATAATATTGGAGGTTACTGATTTTTCTTTTTTTATTTTAATGCTTGGAGTTTTACGCATCAATATATCGTAATTTAATCTTTGAAAAACATTGAGAACATTCTTCAATTTGAAATTGTTTAAAAGAATTGTTAATAACAATTATAAATTTTCATTTTTTAGCAATTGCTTTATTTAATCCTTAAAGTATAGACTTTAAGCTTAAATTTAAAAAAAAATTAACTTAATTATCTTTATTTGTTTCAAAGTAATAATAAAATAAAAATAAAATGACCCAAAACTTTAACACCTGATTACCTCAAAAATAATTTTTTTTTTTTTTAAATTTAGGGGGAAAAAGTGTACTCATATATCTACCAAAAATCATAGATAACTTGAAAATTGGAGACAAAAATTTTTCAAGTGGCCGGTTTCACTTATTTTGGCTCAGTTATATTTTTTGATCTTTTTTTCTATACAATAATTATATTTATAATATTTTTTATATCAAATTTAATTCACAAACCTTAATTTACAATATATAATAAGATTTGAGACCGTAAATATTAATTTTCACTCATTATTCATTACGCCCCGGGAGTTATCCAATACGCCCCGGCCCCCGTGTAGAAAAATCTTCTGGCGCTGGCCTGAGTCAGACCAGACCGTCTATTTTCCAAACTAGTGGCTGGCCTGAAACACTGGTCTGGGGCTAGCCAAAAGTGTAACGCTAGAAACGGTCATCCACAGAATAGACAGGCTATTCAGACGGTCTAGCCAGGCGCTAGCCAACCGCAAGATAGATATTCACTGTTTTCTAAATATAATAAAGCAGCCCTCCAACATCGTTTATTAAACGAAACATATGAGAAATTTATTTAAATTAAATGTTAATATAATAAAAGAAATTCATTTGTATTTGCAAACATGAAATAATTATTAACTTTTAACTTTCAATCAAATTAATGTTCACGACACAGAATAAACGCAAACCTATAACTAAATAAAATTTGACATTGCGGGGAATCGAACCTACGACCTACGGACTTCTAGCCTAACACACTAACCACTACTCTATCGAAGCTACAAGAAAATAAATTTTAATTTTCGACACCTTTTACACTTACAATTAATAAAGAGTGTTTAACTGTGTAATCACGAAACAACTGCAAGTTTCGTGTTATGGTACATAAAGAAAAAAAACAAACCTCGTTATGAACTACATTATAGTAAATTTACAGTAAATTACTTAATGAATATCCATAAATTACCAAAAATTACCGACGATAAATTTTTTGTTCTAATTTGTGTTTTACATATTTTAATAAACTATCGTCAAAACGTTTATAAATTACCGCGGAAATTTCCATAAATTACCGACGTTCAATTTTTTAGTTCTCGTTTGTCTCTTACATAGTTTTATAAATTATCGTCAAAACGTTTATAAATTACCGCGGAAATTTCCATAAATTACCATAAATTACCGAAGTTCAATTTTTTTGTTCTCGTTTGTCTCTTACATAGTTTTATAAATTATCGTCAAAACGTTTATAAATTACCGAGGAAATTTCCATAAATTACCGACGTTCAATTTTTTTTGTTCTCGTTTGTCTCTTACATAGTTTTATAAATTATCGTCAAAACGTTTATAAATTACCGCGGAAATTTCCATAAATTACCATAAATTACCGAAGTTCAATTTTTTAGTTCTCGTTTGTCTCTTACATAGTTTTATAAATTATCGTCAAAACGTTTATAAATTACCGAGGAAATTTCCATAAATTACCGACGTTCAATTTTTTTGTTCTCGTTTGTCTCTTACATAGTTTTAAAAATTCTCGTCAAAATGTTTATAAATTACCTCGAAAATTTCCATAAATGGATGAAATCCAAAATTTTAATGATAATTTTTGCTTTACATATTTTTATGAATTATCGCTAAAATTACTAGAAATTTCCATAAATTACTGCTAAAATTTCCATAAATTACTAAAATAAAAAATTTTCATTTTAGTTTATGTGGAACATATTTTTCATTAATAATTCTGCGAGGAACTTTCTGGTTCCCTTAGTAAACGTAAATTAAAAATTCAAACGGTATTCTCTTTAAAAAAAATTTTAAAATTCTCTTTAAAAACTATTTTTTGAATGTTTTACAACTTTTTATACCTACACATTGATCTTAAGAAGTCGAAAAATGTTGTGTTTTTGGACAATCTTCTCCCGTAGAAAATATTAAGTGGAAGAAATATTAAATTTTAGAGATTTGTTGTCTAGTTTTTTAGATAAAGAATTAGATGGTTTTTGATATCTCAAAATAAGCTATAGTCTCTTCAGACCAGTATCGCTCTCTGAAGTCTATAGAAGTTGCAAAATAAATCATTTTAGTTATCCAGAAATTCTGACTAGAATCAGAACTGGGTCTGGTCAGAACTTGCAGACCAGCATCGCACGCCGCAGTCTAGAAATTGCAAAATAAAAAATTTTAGTCATCTAGAAATTCTGACTAGAATCAGAGCTGGGTCTGGTTAGACCTTCCAGACCAGCATCGCACGCCGCAGTCTAGAAATTGCAAAATAAAAAACTGCAGTCATCTAGAAATTCTGACTAGAATCAGAGCTGGGTCTGGCTAGAAAATCCAGAACAGATAAAATAGCAACAATCTGGTATGTAGCTAAGCAGCACCAGAACTGGGTCAAATCAGATCTTGCAGACTTGCGAGGTTAGACGCTTTCTAGTTTGCGCCAGGCTTGACTCCAGACGTTCCAGAAGATTTTTCTACACGGGCCTGGGGCATTTTGGATAGCTTTACATTGCTCCAGAAAAATTATTGTAGAACAAAAAAGAGTCATATCGAGACTTTTTTTTAGAAAAAGAAAGCTGAGATAGCAGAGTAACTTTTTCAGAAGAAAAACATTTAATCAAAACAAAAACGGCCGAGAAAAAGCACAAAGAGTGAAAAGTTAGCCATTACGCCCCGGTCTCCCCTAGTTAGCTCATGTCCTCAAATTTGAATACATATACATATGTTTGCTTAATATCTACAAGAACACAAATTATGAGTCAAAAACGTAACTATGCCCACAACCGAACCTATTCCCCTATATATATATATATATATATATATAGTGCCGCTCAGCAGGATTTGCCCACCCTGTCACAGTTAAGGGTGTTACAAAAAGTTTTATATTTCGATATCTAGTAAAGATATTGGTGTTTTCAAGGTCTCATTTTAAAGCTTACATCTTCTACTTTAACAATTGTAAAAAATTAATTAAAAAAAAATTTCACTGTTTTATTACTTTTGAGAAAAAACAAAAATTTTAATTTTTTTGCCGATTTTAAACAATTGTAGTTTTTCAACAAGTTTTTGCAGATTAATGTTGTATTGAGACGACTTTTTGTTTATTACACGGAGAAACTTTGTATACTAGTTTGTGATAAACTCACTACGTGTTTTTAGTAAATTGACTACTAAAGTGGGGAAAAACTGCGACGGTATCAATATTTCGTAGTCTGACTATTAAAACACGGAACAGAACCAGACTTTTAAAATTTAGTAGTCAGTTGATGAAAATTTAAAATTCATGATTTCACTAAAAAACAATGTTGAATGTCAGTGACAGGGGCAGACTGTCGCCATCTCATACTAATGAGTCATGTAGAAATCTATTTTACCTATGACGATTGATAACTTATTTGAACGCAACCTAATCTAATGCCTAACATACTGATAAAGTAACGCACACTTTAATCGACGGAACGCACATACAATTCATATCAAGAAAGTAAGTCACTGTTCTTATATACTAATCCAAAACATTGTATTGACACTTGGGAGAAAATTTGTTAAATGCTGTATTAAATAATATTTGTTTGTTAAATAAAATTCACAAAATCAATTATATTTAAAATTAATAAGGTCAATTTTTGAAATTAACAGAATTATCATTATTATTTTCTAAAATTATTTATCCTTTTGATTAAATTTTTATTCTTTGTAGAAATTTATAGCTAAGATTTAGAATAAATATTTTTTATTAACTTAAAAGTTTATTTCTTGCATATATTGTGAAACATATAAAAAAAGATTAAATTAAATTATTTTAAGTTAAAAACTATGAAATCAGAATAAGTTTTCTTTATATGTATTTAAAAGAAACATTTCAATTTATTATTATTAAAAAAATTCACATTAATGCGGCAATTACAATTTTCTCCGTTATTAAAAATAATTATATAAACATAGAGAAATTTAGAAAAATCCTCCTAAATAAAATTATGAAATATATCTTGCAGTGTTGAAATTCAAGTAGTATATCGACAGATCGATATTGGAAAATCCGGAAGACTTGTTGACACATAACCTCACATTTACAAATTATACTTTTTAACATCTGAGATGTTAAAACACAACATTTAGATGATATGCATTAGCATCCTTTTTTTAATATCTAATGCATTAAGATTCTTAATATCCATTTTTCTCTGTATAATGAATTATTAAATTATTAAAAGAGAACCAGGTGGAATGACAGCAGCCACTTGACTTGAGCACGCATGTATATGAGATTGAGTGGTTATGTGTGACTACACGAACAGCGGTGCTCGTTTGTATGCGTGCAGTTTTGATCGTTTGACTACTAAATTGTAAACGCGGCGCGAAGAAAATATCATTCTTTCGAATATAGAAAATAAAAATTTTGGCATTCACTTTTTCTACATCTACTTTCTTTCGTATATCATAGGCGAGTTTCTCATAACTTGACTACTAAATATTGCAAAAAAAGAGATCATATAGTATTACAAAAACTTCTATTAAATTATAAATCTCGTCTAGTGCCCACTTTTTCCCCACTTTAGTAGTCAGTTTATTAAAAATACATTGTGAGTTTAACAGGAATTAATATACAAAGTTTTTCCGTGTATAATAGTCACGTTAAGCATTCAAATTGAAAGTCTACTATCAACATATTAAACGGATTTCGACACCTAAGTGAGAAAAATTAATGGGCATCATAACAAAAGGGTTCAAGCACTAATTTTTTAAATTAGGATTTTCCCATTTAAGAAATAAGTAACTATTTACACATTTACATTAAAAATTTTCTATTTTATTGAGTTTTTAAACAGTTTTCAATGAAAATTAGAATTATAAAATAACCTTAATTTTTAATTAAATTGTAATAGCAAAAATTGTTTTAACTTTGAATTATTGTTATTATTTACATGAATATCAATTCAATTCGAGAATTTGTGTATTGCTTGGTTTCAAAACAATCACTTGATAAATAATTTTTTGTTGAGATAAAACTCTTTAAAAATTTACTTTTATCCATTTACTTTTTTAATCCTATAATATTAAAAAGGGTATATTTTTTAAAATAAAAAATATTAAATTAAAATTAAATTCGTTAAATTGTTAATTTTTATCAATGAAATTTTTCTTCTAGATTAAGGAATACACAAATTTTCGAATTGAATTCACGGTAAATCGTTAGGTATTAAAATTACACCAAAAAGGATTAAAATAAACCAATTTAGTGTTATTTTAATCCAATTTGGTGTTATTTTAATACCTAACGATTTACCGTGTTGTTATTCATGTAAATAATAACAATAATTCAAAGTTAAAACAATTTTTGCTATTACAATTTTATTAAAAATTAAGGTTATTTTATAATTCTAATTTTCATTGAAAACTGTTTAAAAACTCAATAAAATAGAAAATTTTTAATGGAAATGTGTAAATAGTTACTTATTTCTTAAATGGGAAAATCCTAATTTAAAAAATTAGTGCTTGAACCCTTTTGTTATGATGCCCATTAATTTTTCTCACTTACACGGAGAGAAAAATCAGCCTTTTACAGTATAGAAAGATTTACATTTAACGCACAGAACTTTTATATGCCACATAGGCGTAAGATTTGAGTAATTTTAGTACAACGTAATGCCTATTTACCAGGAAACTTTTCAATGCTAATAAAGTTTGTCAATATATGGGTGTCGAAATCCGTTTAATATGTTGATAGTAGACTTTCAATTTGTATGCTTAAAGTTAATACGATCCTGAAGATTTTATAGCGCTATATTTTTATTCTTGAGGTTAAATTCTCTGAGAAATATGGAGACAAATGTCAAAAGATTTTACTGGGAATTTCTCGGGAGTAAGTACCGGGAATTTCCCGGTAGTGACTCTCGGTAATTTCCCGGGACCGATTCCCGAGAACATTTTCACGTGGGAAGTTATTATCATTTGTTTAAAAAACAGCCCTTTTTTAAATAATTATTATTTTGAAAACCGTTCATTTTTTTAGAAAAAGTTTAAGACCATATATGTTCATTTCTGCATGTAAATGTAAGAAAAAATACAAAAAATTTTTTTGAACAAATTTTTTTTACTATGTTTTTAGGTTGATTTAAATTAAAAATATGTATAAGGTTAAAACATAGTAAAAAAATTTTTTGAACAAATTTTTTTTATATTTTTTCTTACATTTACATGCAGAAATGAACATATATGGTCTTAAACTTTTTCTAAAAGAATGAACGGTTTCCAAAATAATAATTATTTAAAAAAGGGCTGTTTTTTAAACAAATAATAATAACTTTCTGTAAAAATATCGAACAATTATTTTTAAAAAAGCATTTTAAAGGGAAAAATAAGCTTCAAAATGCGTTATACAACATTAATCTGCAAAAACTTGTTGAAAAACTACAATTGTTTAAAATCGGCGAAAAAATTAAAAATTTTGTTTTTTCTAAACAGTAATAAAACAGTGAAATTTTTTTTAAATTAATTTTTTACAATTGTTAAAGTAGAAGATGTAAGCTTTAAAATAAGACCTTGAAAACACCAATATCTTTACTAGAAATCAAAATATAAAACTTTTTGTAACACCCTTAAAGCTATGTCCAAGTTGCAAAATGTAAACAAAGCAAAATGTAAAAAAACCAAGCACTAAAATCAGCTTTTTTATACATCTTTTTCTCTCACAAAAATTAATATTTTTACACTTTCTTAACGGAAATGATAAATTAGAGTGTCAAAGTTTTCAAAAAAATCATTTTTGAGTGTGATCAATAAAAAGCAATAAGTAAAACAACTAATTCAAATGACCTGTAAAATAGCATTTTTGACGCGTCGCGAAAAATAAACTGTTTGAGTATATCAACCGCACCGACGATGAAGAAGTCTCATATCAGCGATTGGACCTTCCACATGGGGAAAGGGAAATTTTTCCCTTTCCTCCATGAAATTATAAGGAGAAAGGGTAAAAACTTCTTCATCGTCCGTGCGGTTGATATAGTCAAACACTTTATTTTTCGCGACCTGAGACTTTGTTGCTTTCTGCGCAAGCGCAGAGCGTACTAAGAATGCATTGACAGCACCATGTGGAAGTGCACATTTTCTTTTGAATGAAACTTAGTTGTTTTCTCATTTTTTTCAGCTATGCAAGGCGTAGTTACCAAATAGAATACGTCAGTTCACCATTTTAATAAAGAGAATGTAATTTTATATTCATTTGTAAAAATAGGAACCGCGAAAAAAAGTTCACAATTCGGTCTTCTGTTACTGCTTTTTTTCGCGGTTCCTATTTTTACAGATGAATATAAAATTACAATTTCTTTATGAAAATGGTAAATTGAAGTATTGAATTTGGTTACTACACCCAGCATAGCTGAAAGCATGTGAAAGTAACTGCGTTTCAGAGTAAAACAAAATGTGTCTTTCTGCATAGTGTTGAAATTACAAGGGAGAGGGTAAAAACTTCTTCATCGTCCGTGCGGTTGATATAGTCAAACAGTTTATTTTTCGCGACACGTCAAAAATGCTATTTTACAGGTCATTTTAATTAGTTATTTTATTAATTGCTATTTATTGATCACACTCAAAAATGATTTTTTTGGAAACTTTGACACTCTAATTTATCATTTTTCTAAAAAAAAGTTTTCTAATCGTAATTTTTGTGAGAGAAAAAGATGTATAAAAAAGCTGATTTTAGTGCTTGGTTTGCTTACATTTTGCTTTGTTTACATTTTGCAACTTGGACATAACCTTAACTGTGACAGGGTGGGCAAATCCTGCTGAGTGGTACTGTATATAAATCCTTTCTAAAAAAACAGTTTGGGAAAGTCGAAAAATGGAATTCGTAAAACTTGAAGTAAAAAATCTCTAATTGGAGAACACGAAGATGATATTTTTATATAATTTACAGAAAGAAAAGAAAAAACAATTTAATATATTTTAAAGGAAAAGTACATAGAATTAAATTTAAAATAAATTATACCATTCTTTTGAATATATTTAGTGCTGCCCACGAGACGAGACGATACGAGATTTTATGTAGTATCGTCTCGGTCTCGTTAAATATTGTAATTTTAAGTATCGGTATCGGTATCGCCAAATATAGTCTCGATATCGTCTCGCTGTCTCGCGAGACTTTAGTTAAGTCGAAGTACATGCATTCAAAAATCCAAATCAAATTTTTTAGTTTTTTATTTTATAGATAAACTATCGAAAAACTATCGGAAACAAAACAAATTTTTATTTATAGAATTAACAATTCCTGTAAGTATTACATTCCATACTGAAACAAACCATACACTGAAAAAAATGATAATGTCAATTTCAGGGATGGCAAGCGTAACCGATAACCGAAAAAACAGAAATTTTTAAAAAACCGAAAACTATAAACCGAAACCGAAAAAAAAATTATCTGAAACAGAAAACTGTAAACCGAAACCCGTATTATAAAAATTTAAAACCCTTTATTTCAAAACGTAAGTTTCGTTTTTTCGATTTTTAATATAAAAGTAAATCTGAATATTACACGAAAATTAAAATCTTTTGGTACAAAAAAATTAATGAAAAAGAAATATTGAACTATGGTATGTCTAATATTGTAAATAATAAGTAGAGGAACCAAATTTGCAGATAACAAATAATTAATGAAAATAAAACAAAATTTTTTTGAAAATAAATTAGAAAAAGATTTTTTAAAATTAATTATGTGTGATCAACCTGTAAAAATACACTAGTGTACCAATTTTTTAGGTAATTAGGTTAAATAATACAGAAGTTAGGGAAAAACGTTTTTTCAAAAAATTTCTCCTTGACAACGCTATGGCCATCTTATAAAATATAAAAGAAATTTATAAATAAATAATGAGTAATTAATACTCATATTTCATTCTAAGTAATTAAAATGCACACAAATATTTTCATTCATATTTTGTCCTGGGAAAACAACCGAGAAACCGAAAGCTTTAAACCAAAAAACCTAAATTCTTAAGAAACCGTAACCGTAATTATTCAATTTAAAAACCGAAACCCAAATACAGAAACCCTAATTCTTTGAAAGCAAAACCGTAACCGTAATACCAAAACCGAATTTTTTTTTGAAGAATACCGAAAATAGAAAACCGAAACCGTTAAAATTACGGTTACAAAAAAATTATTCACTTTAAAAATTTAAATTAAATGGCAACCGAAATTTTAACTGTTTCGGTTTCCTCATTTCGGTATTTTTCTAAAAATAATTCGGTTTCGGTATTTCGGTTACGGTTTTCTTTTCAAAGAATTTGGGTTTCGGTTTTTAAAGTGAATGGTTAATGGTTAATTGGTGGTTAATTTTGACATACATGTATGGTTAGGATGTATGGCTGAAACAGCAATACGGTATGTCAGTTCAATATTCACCAATATAATATTTGAGAATTGGATATATTTATGACAGTACCATAAATATATTTTTTTCAGTGTATCAACTATGACAGTGGCGTTCTTGAAAGGAAAATTTGTTTATTACATTAGGCGCGATGTTTAAATTCATGAATTTTTTAATTAATACGCAAATCTATTATTTTTTTAAAACAGTAGTTAAAAATTTTAATATAAAAAATGGTTAAATATGAATATTTGACAACATCACTTATAAAAATTCAATGAAAAAATAAATAAAACTACATCATAGTAAATGAAGAATTTTGAGCTGTTTCACTACATCGAGATATTTCGACTTCGAGAATGACGTCAGATAGCTGGAAGGAAAACATACGGCACAATGCTATTTTTATGAGAGAAAGTATTTAAAATTCATTAAATTTGTAAACAATGAATATTTTTTATAACTTTAAAAATCTCGTCGAGAGTCTCGGTCTCGTGACATATAGTATCGGTATCGTTTGGATTCATTCAAAACTAGTATCGTCTCGAAAAACCGAGACGATACGAGACCGAGACTAGTCTTGGTATCGTGGGCAGCACTAAATATATTTGATTGTATTTCCTCTTTTCTAAGCAAATAAATTGAACTCGAATAGTAGGACGAAACTATGACAGCTTTAGCCTACAGCCTCTTGGCGGCAAGAAATTAAGGAAAAGTCAGTCGTGTGTAGAGTGCCATACAGAAAACGTTAAGTACCGGTAGTAATTATTTCCTAAATAAATAATAATTTATGTCAATATTATCATGGTGATTATTTATCCAATTATTTATATTTAATCAGTGGAGGATGAAATCAACATTTATTACAAATTAATCGAAACGAAATCTCCATATTTGGTGACGCCGACAAAAGGGTTAGAAATAATTTTTTTTCTTTACGGAAAAGAATTTTCTAATTAAATCTTCTGAACATTTTCGATATACCAGAAACAATTTTTTTCTGGATAATTTAAAATTCAAGTTGTGAAGCACTATAATTTTTTTTTGGAGTAAAATTTCTTTTTCCAAAATCAGAGCAACTATTGAGGATTTTTTAACCTCAAAATAAACATGTGTTCAATATATTAAGCACACTCATCCGTTAATATCCCGACAATTCGTATTCAACGGATAAATTTTCATTGTTTAAAATCGCTAAAAAAATTCATCTAAATTTTTCGTATAAAAATTTATGGTAAAATATAATTTTTTCTCTCTCACGTTTCTTTTTCCTTGTACCGGCGACCGTTTTAACAGCAACAGTATAATATAATATTTTAACTCTCAGTAATTTGAAACACGTTTGAAGACTGCTTCGGAACAATATTAAGGAGAATTTGTTCCACTTCGGATGATTTTTTCTCGACGAAGTCTACACATTCGTCACCGTTTTGCAGTCAACGTTCATTTTGTGCGCTGTTTTTGCACTGAAAAAACCTAGTCTCAAAATAAGTATCATACGCTACTTCGATTTTTTTAATTCATGCGGTATTCCAAGTTGTTTTATTTCTTTTTGGATCTTGCGCTTGTTTTGTTTAGTAGCTGGCACTTCGTCATACATTTGTTTTTTTATTTTTATATATTTGCTTATAGATTTGTCGCGCATTTATTTTCGTTACTACAGATCGATAGAGTTGCTGAAGAGATGCTGAGCATGCAGGGTTAGTCGTGCGTTGAAGCTCATCGTCAACCTAAAATGCCGCGTTTTATAACGAGTGATCCTTAGTGTTTGTTCATTCAAGTTGAAGCGGTTTTTAGTAATTGCCGTATTATTGTAGAGAAGACAATTGCCGATTTCGTTATAGCTGAACTCGACCAAGAGATTCTAATTTGCGCACGCGACATCATTTCGGTTCGAACCGTTTCAGCTGATATTTTTTTACTCAACTTTACTTTTTTAACTTTTTTTACTCATCTTATTCTGTTTCTTCCGAGTCTAAATTATGACAGCTCTTGAAGGGAGACATTCCAACCGATGGTAAGCCATCCTTGGTTTTAATCCGACTACGTGGTTAGGTAACGATCAATGTAGCGAAGGCATTTTGAAATCGGTTTTTCTTGATCAAAGAGTTATCCTGGGGTCCTGATAACATCGTCGTTCACTGTGATGTCTCTGGCACGGATCTGCATCCTTTTGTTCCGTCCACACTGCGTGAGAAGATCATGAAACTTTTCCATCTTCCTTCACATTTCAGTGCTCGCGTTTTGAATCGCATGAGAGGTAACGGTTTACTTAGCCGGCAATGCATAGGGACATTTCCGCGTTTTGCAGGACTTACATCGATTGCCAGAGGTCCAAGGTGTCTCGTCACATAATTCTCCAACCGGCGGATTTCAATTTGCCTGAGTCCAGATTTAGGAATGTGCACATGGATCTTGTAGGTCCACTTCCTGATGATCTTGGATTTCGTTACTGCTTAACCATGATTTATCGTTTCTCCAGGTGGCCTGAGGCGGTACCTTTGAGGAATATCGAGGCTGCGACTGTCTGCAGGGCTTTTGTGGACAACTGGATATCCCGTTATGAAGTTCCTGGCACTATCACCACCGACCAGGGCAGTCAATTCGAATCGCGTATATTCGCTTCTTCATCTTTCTGGTACTCGTAGGATCCAGACCACCGCCTATCATCCCGCATCCAACGGGATGGTGGAGCATTGGCATCGATCACTCAAGGCGTCGATCATGTGTCACTCGGCCTCCAGATGGACGCAGGTCCTTTCTACAGTTTTGTTGGGCCTTGGAACCGCCGTCATGACTTGTGAGGCTTCTGCTGCTGAGTACCTTTATGGTACATCTTTGCACATTCCGGGGGAATTTGTCCTTCCTAATGATCTTCCTTGTGATCCTTCCTATCCGAGCTTGGAAGTCATATTCGAGAAGTAAAACCTGTGCCTGCTGCTCATCAACACCGGCGCAAAGTGTTTGTATTTAAGGATTTAGCTTCGTGTTCGCACGTTTTTGTGCATATAGGTTGAGAGTCAGAATTTCTCAAACGGATCACCTAAAACTAAAAAATTTTCTTTTTGAACCAAAATAATTTTTTTGACTCTTAATATGGTTAAAAAAATCCCTCAAAATATTAAGCCAAAACAAATTTTTTGTAAAAGTTATTAACAATTGAATTTTCTAGTACTGCTAAATTAACAAATTTTTTTCTTGAGTTCTAGTTGACGGATTTTAAAATAAAAAAATGGGTTGTTTTCGTCTTGAATTGCACTATTTGAGTATATTTTTTGTTTTTAATTTTTTATAATTTTTTATGTAATTTGTTTATAAAATGTTAATAAACAAATATGTTCTTCACGTCCTAACAAAAAAATTAAAATTGCATTCTATTCCTTAAATGTCTCCGAGTGTAAAACCGTTTCGAAAAAAATGAGCCTTAATTAGAAAAAAAGTTATTAATTAAAAACTGCAGCTGTGTAGGGCCTTATATGACGTTAAACTCGCCCCGCGCACATTGGCATTTTTTACAATTTACTGTTCAAATTTGTCTGTAACCTACAAATTTTATCGGATTTTCATGGTCTTGGTCTTAAATTAAAGGGAATAAATTTTCTAAGAGATAACACTAAACCAATTTTTAAATTTTAAATTGTTAATATATATTTTTTAAACTCAAAGTTAACAATTTACAATATTTTTAGAAAAAATCATGTTTTTTATTATATTTTCATTGCAGATGATTGAAATCAATTTAAATTAGTCCAGATGACCACCTGACAAATAATAATGTATAATACAATTGGGTAGCTCCATGCCTAAAAAATCAAAGTTGTACACTAGTTTTTCGATTTTGTTGAAACTTCGAAATTTTGATGTGGAATACATGCCAGTAAAGAGCTTCATTTCGATTTAGAAAAATTTTGGATTTACGATGTTTTTAAAATTTTTTTTGAAATTTTGAAAATGGTATATCTCTAAGGAAAATGAATGAAATTTAATGAAATTTTCAGGGAATGCTTATTGCTTACAGACAATTTAAGAAAATATTTTAGAAAAAAAATTTTTTTTTTTAAACAAATTATTAAAAAAATAATTTTTAAATAAACAATTTTTTGAAAAGTACCATTTTTATTTTTTTTAAATAATAATTATTCGATTCCCACTTATTTCACGAGTATTTTCAAAAAAAAAATTGATGGAGGGTCTGAAACTTTAGGAGATATTGAATTTTTCGTCCTTGCGCGCAACCGTAAAAAGCGCATTTTCCGACTATACTCTACATACAAACTAACGTTCAAAGTCACCTCTAAGTCGTAAATTTAAACCGAATTCGATTTTTCTTTTTGGAGAATGTCAGGCTATAAATTCGTAAGAATACTGTGCAATTTTTAAATTCATATGAGTTTAAACAAATTATTATTATTATTGTTAATTACTAACTTTTTACATATTGTACACAGAGAGGTGTATTTTTTTCTAATTTTGCAATTTACTGGACCTAACATAAATACCAATGCAAATTTAAAACATAATTATTATTGTTTTAGCAAGATTTAAACAAATTATTATTGTTAATTACTAACTATTTACAGAATAGTATACTTAAAAGTTTCAGTTTTTTCTAAACAGGAAAAGTTATCTAACTTTTTCGATATGCAGATTTACATTAAAAATAAAATTATATTTTAAACAAAAATAAGAATAATAATTTATTTCAAAATTAATTAACTTTTAATTAGGGTTGGTAATGTTTTTCCTAATTATTTTATCTTTCTTTTAAAAAAATTAAATTTTTGTAATTAAAAAAAAAAAATTTTTTTCAAAAAAAAAAACAAAGCTAAAAAATTGTTGAAGTAATTGTTAACAACAATTGTATTTAATATTAATTGTGTTGCTTTTCTTTGTAAAAGTTTATTTCACTTTATTTTGTGAACTCAATGAAGTGTTCTTGTTTTTTTATTTCTCAAAAATATTTTAATTTCAAGAGCTTTCAATATAGGTAATTTGTTTTTTATTTAATATTTATAATCATGATAAACAAATAATTATAAAGTCGTTTTAACAATTTTCATTTGCATGTGTTCTGTGACAATTTCTTAATTGAAGAACTAGGAAACAACTTTAAATTTTTGGCATGGAGCTACACAGATTATAATTAAAAGAACAATTAAAAATTAATTAATTTTGAAATAAATTATTATTCTTATTTTTGTTTAAAATATAATTTTATTTTTAATGTAAATCTGCATATCAAAAAAGTTTGATAAATTTACCTGTTTAGAAAAAACTGAAACTTTTAAGTATACTATTCTGTAAATAGTTAGTAATTAACAATAATAATTTGTTTAAATCTTGCTAAAACAATAATAATTATGTTTTAAATTTGCATTGGTATTTATGTTAGGTCCAGTAAATTGCAAAATTAGAAAAAAATACACCTCTCTGTGTACAATATGTAAAAAGTTAGTAATTAACAATAATAATAATAATTTGTTTAAACTAATATAAATTTAAAAATTGCACAGTATTCTTACGAATTTATAGCCTGACATTCTCCAAAAAGAAAAATCGAATTCGGTTTAAATTTACGACTTAGAGGTGACTTTGAACGTTAGTTTGTATGTAGAGTATAGTCGGAAAATGCGCTTTTTACGGTTGCGCGCAAGGACGAAAAATTCAATATCTCCTAAAGTTTCAGACCCTCCATCAATTTTTTTTTTGAAAATACTCGTGAAATAAGTGGGAATCGAATAATTATTATTTAAAAAAAATAAAAATGGTACTTTTCAAAAAATTGTTTATTTAAAAATGTTTTTTTTAATAATTTGTTTAAAAAAAAAATTTTTTTTTTCTAAAATATTTTCTTAAATTGTCTGTAAGCAATAAGCATTCCCTGAAAATTTCATTAAATTTCATTAATTTTTCTTAGAGATATACCATTTTCAAAATTTCAAAAAAAAATTTAAAAACCTCGTAAATCCAAAATTTTTCAAAATTTTTCTAAATCGAAATGAGGTTCTTTACTGGCATGTATTCCACTTCAAAATTTCGAAGTTTCAACAAAATCGAAGAACTAGTGTACAACTTTGATTTTTTAGGCATGGAGCTACCCAATTTATTTAAATTGTTGCAAACAATGTTAATTAACAAATAGATAACGTTGGTTATTTTTTATGAAGAGAATTTTTTTTGCAGACAAACTTGTATTTAATGTGGAAATATATTGTTTGATAATCACATATATTCTAAAACAAAGAAAATTCCTTGCATATCTATTGGATAATTTTTAATTCGATATAATATATATTGTGCTGTTTTACTTTGTTTGGATTTATAGTTTTAGTATGATATTATATTGTTTGATAATCTCATATATTCCAAAACAAAGAAAAAAACTGTCCCATGCATGTGCAAGAAATTTTTTTGCCTTGGAATTTATGAGATTATCAAACAATATAATATCACACTAAAATTATAAATCCAAACAAAATAACAGCACAAAATTTATATTTGTTCAAGTAATCTATGTCTATTTTAATATAAAATGATTTTATATTTAAAAATTATTATTGTTATAAACAATTATTATGAACAATAATCTGGTTTCTTAAACATTTGTAAACATTTTAGGCATTTTTTAAACATAAAAAAATGTTTATATAATATCTGCATTCTTTCAAAAACTTAAAAACTTTTTTAGCACAAACAATTACATTTGTTGTAAATATAATAATTTACTTTTTAAACAAATAAATGGCTTATTTCTGCAAAAAATAAATCTTTTTAAATATCTTAACTAGTTTAAAGTCATGTAAAGCTCTACTTAATTAATAAAAACTAGATTATTGTTAATGATGATTGTTAATAACAATATTATTTTTTAAAATTAAATAATTTTTTATTAAAATTGACATAGATTACTTAAATAAATATAAATTTATCTGCAAAAAAAATTCTGCTCATAAAAAATAACCAACGTTATCTATTTGTTAATTAACATTGTTTGCAACAATTTAAATAAATTGTATTATACATTATTATTTGTCAGGTGGTCATCTGGACTAATTTAAATTGATTTCAATCATCTGCAATGAAAATATAATAAAAAAAACATGATTTTTTCTAAAAATATTGTAAATTGTTAACTTTGAGTTTAAAAAAAATGTATTAGCAATTTAAAATTTAAAAATTGGTTTAGTGGGATCTCTTAGAAAATTTATTCTCTTTAATTTAAGACCAAGACCATGAAAATCCGATAAAATTTGTAGGTTACAGACAAATTTGAACAGTAAATTTTAAAAAAATGCCAATGTGCGCGGGGCGAGTTTAACGTCATATAAGGCTCTACACAGCTGCAGTTTTTAATTAATAACTTTTTTTCTAATTGAGGCTCATTTTTTTTCGAAACGGTTTTACACTCGGAGACATTTAAGCAATAGAATGCAATTTTAATTTTTTTGTTAGGACGTGAAGAACATATTTGTTTATTAACATTTTATAAACAAATTACATAAAAAATTATAAAAAATGAAAAAAATTAAAAACAAAAATATATTGAAATAGTGCAATTCAAGACGAAAAAAACCCATTTTTTAATTTTAAAATCCGTTAACTAGAACTCGAGAAAAAAATTTGTTAATTTAGCAGTACTAAAAAATTCAATTGTTAATAACTTTTACAAAAAATTTTTTTTGGCTTAATATTTTTAGGGATTTTTTTTAACCATATTAAGAGTAAAAAAAAAATTATTTTGGTTCAAAAAGAAAAATTTTAGTTTCAGGTGATCCGTTTGAGGAATTCTCACCCAATAATATATTTCTACTATAAATGTAGAACATATTTATTGGCTTATTAATTAATCAATTAATTCAAGTCATTTTAAAGTTAACAATTTACAAAAAAATAGAATTTTTATGATGCAGCAGAAAAAATTTTTTAACCAAATTTTCTTTAGCTGAATTTAGTCTTAACTATTTTTGATTAAACCGAATTTTTCTTTGGGTCAAATACGAAAAGAAAAACTGCATAGAATTGTGATTTTTTACCACATAGGTATTCCTAGAAATTAAGAAATATAACAAATTCACGAATGAAATATGCTTATTATGTAATGGAGAAAAAGTAGAAGATGCATTAAAAAACAATATTGTGTTAAAACACAATTATTCCCAATTTCACAAAACAGCGAGGATTTTTTACGTTTTGACACTTCATGCCGGAGAAATTGGAGGTTATGTTTCAATCTAGCGGAATCGACTCACTCCATGGATGGCGCTAGATGACTAACATTTACAGGGGTGGAGCGAGGATGGATCCAAACTTCCACTATTAATTTCTACACGGGTTGTCCCACATTTTCATTTATATGTCCTTTTAGGAAAAAACTTCAGCTTTCGTTTAAAAAAATAAATCGTATCTCTCCCCCCCAAAAATTGAAATTTATTTTTAATTTTGATTTTTTTGAGTCAAAAAAATTTTTTTTTAAATGCTTATTTCTAATCGAAAGAACATGAAAAAACCTTTCCAAAATGTACTTTGTCAAATTTGTATGTTTAGTTGTTTAAGAGTAAAAAATTATCGAAATAAGCATTGTACTGAAAAATCCAAAAAATTAACCCCCTCCCCCTCGGAAAATATTGGACTAGGTAAAAAAATATTTTCATGAAAAATTATTATCTATTAGTACTACAAAAGCCCCAAGTTTTGCTACGATTGGAGAAAAATTTTTCTCTACCTAGATCACTTGACATGGAATGCCTCATATTCATAATTTGTACTTTGAGTATCCTTGTATTTTTCAAAGTTAATAATAAAATTATTTTAAATTAATAATAATTTTAACATGATATAATATTAAACATATTCTATAATGTTACTTTCCTCCAAGGTGCTGCTACTTTCCTCCACAGGGGTTAGGAGGAAAGTAACAAATGCAAAGGTCGTGAAAAAGTCATGCTGTGAACTGGTTATTTTATCTAAATGTTTAATTCAATTTTTTTGTAACAGGTGAAAGTCCAAGCTTTTAATTAACGTATTAACAAAAATTATTTGTTAAGTATTTTGAACGTTAAAATAAAAAACTGATTTTTGTTACTTTCCTCCTCGGTTTCTCCTACATCACACCAGAAAATTATAGATTCGTCCAGTATACTATCTCTGAGAAACGCAGGGTAGATAACTTAGATCTTAGACCCACGGCCAACTTAGGACCCTAAAATTTATCTCCCACATTATTTTGGTTGCATTTATATTATGAAATTAACAAACTACTTTACTTTACCAAACAAGTGACATAGCTCAGTTGTTTTACTACCAACTTATACAGTTATTAAGGACCAAGGTTCGATTCTTCGCATTTGCTCGGAGTTTTTTCAAAGTGACAAAAAAGCTAAAAATCAAATAAACATTTATAATACAATTGTATATTTATTACTCGTAGTTAAATACACTTCGAAAGAAAATTTCAACCAACAAAAAATGTAAAAAACAGATTGTTTTCTTAATTTTTGAAAGAGTAGTTGAAAGAAATGCTGAAATATTTATCAATATTAAACGTTCAAGTAGTAGAATCGTCTTACCAAATCGTATCACCAGTGCCGATCTTACAAAATGACGAGGCAATAAACTCGAGACTGTAAACGGTCCTCCGACTAATTACCCTCAATTGCCTCTCTAATTCTCTGGGCACTTACTCTAAATATACTTATCTCTAACAATGAGAGAGAAAGAGGAAACATTATATCAAGAAAACATTGAAATTCTCGCTCACTTTTTGTTAGATCGGTAAGAATCTAGGAAATTGATCTCTAAATTCAAGTTAATTTTTACCATTTGAAAGCTTATCATTTCCACTAAAAAAATAAAAAAAAGAAGCTTTTGATTTTTCTTTTTTAGTTTCACTTAGAAAAAATTTCCCTACAACTGGTCCTGAGAGCATTCCTCACCCGGTAAAATAAAACAACATTTTACCTTACATGGGTAGTTCTATAAACGAGGGAATTTGTCCATAAGGTTGTTTTTTACATTAAATTTGAAAAAAGAAAATTATATTAAACGGGAATTCCAAAACATATTGGTTTCCATTGTAACAAAACTTAACCCGATTTCAAAATGTATTTTTTGACAAAAATGAGCATTCAAGTGCTACAATCTCTGTTTCATGTCATGTCCCACTACGAAAATGAAAGTTAAAAAAATATATTTATAAATATAATTTTTAAACCTTTAAATACAAATGAACACTTCGATAATAATTTAAAAAAGTTGTACTTTACAAAGATTTCAATCATTGTTATATTACTTTATATTTTATTTAAAAATTATTATTTTGAATTTTGTCCCTCGAACTCATTCTCAGTTTCCTGCCACAATAAAAAACGTTAAAATTATTAAGAATTTTCATTCTAATTAATTCACTATTTTTTGCAGTGATTAGTAAAGGTTAACTAAAGGTGATAACACATGCATTATACCTAATTTGCAGTTCAATTAACTAAAAATGTGTCCTTTGTGATCGAAATTACCATATGGTCAGACAAATTCTCAGTTTCCTGGACGAGACGAGACCATTAAACACGCACTTAGACAACAAAATACACTAGAATTTAGAAATTTTTGCAAAACTATGTCACCTGAGCGTGGCACATCAGTTCTATGGCGCACCTTAAAAGCTCTATCTTCCTGTACAAACCAACTCTCTACAAATATATCCACAGTTGCTCAAACTCCAGCTCTGATTAAATTCCGTAGTGACTTGATTTCCAAAAATTTTCTCCCTGGGTAAGGCTTTCTGAAGTGTACCGATGGTTTTTAAGCCTGTTCTTAATGAGATAATTAAATTTTCTTTATAGCATTTTATTCTAGGTAGAATTTGAAAGTATTAGAAAAAAAATTTTAGGGCTCCACATTTTATTTTCAAATTACAGCTATTTTTGTTACGCGCTGTAACAAAGACATGGCTCGTGTAGTTTCGCAGGCGGTCGCACTGACGCGTTATATGCGTTAAATTGGTTCCAATTTCTTATTTGGGGGTCATATATAAAGCATTTAATACATAATTTCGAAAATTTAAATTAACATTAATTGCAAAATGGCGGATCCAATATGGCGAATTATATTAATTCGCCATATTTGATCCAATATGGCGGGATCAACTCTAGGCCGAGATCGGGCATGTCATATTCCTTGTCCTCTTCTACATCACCATCAGAAAGATTAAGGGAAGTAACTGAAAAACTAACAAATAGATTACACAAGCATGAAACCAGTCGGGATCGGACTTGGTCGGAGAATGATCAGGCACTGCAAAATAAGCGAAATATCTCGAGAACCTCCATAAGCCCAGGATTTTCTCCAAACTCGGCAAGGAAAAATAAAAATAAGAGACAGAAGAGTCATAAAGAATTCCAAGCAGGAAATAATAATAATAACAATTCTCAAAAGAATCTTAATAATCAATTTACAGAAATTGAGAAGTCTCAGATAAATCCTATGAAAGATAATCAGGTAGCGACAACATCTTTGCATGGAGAATCAGAATTGGAATCACAGAAGGACAAAAATGTGTATTCGGGAAATAACCAGCGCATAAATAATATCACATCTCGACAACAAAATACTCCACCCACCACGGAAGGAGTCGGACCACAACAAAACATAAAAGATCCCAATAAAGAATGGAATGCTTCAGATTATGATGGACCCATATTGATCCAATATGATGCGCACAATGAAGCACCTTACCTGGTCCTCATGGAGTCGACCAGAGAGGATAAAAATATAGGCAGATACGACCCTATTGCTCTGGGAAAGCTAATAGCTCAACTAATCAAGGGCGAAAGAAGAACTTTTACGAGCGGTAGAAACCAGGTTAAAATTTGGTGTCAAGATATGGCGGATTCTAACATACTCCTCAGGGCGGATCTACTTAAACAAAAAGGACTTAAAACATTCATCCCAAAATCCTTACTGTACAAAAAAGGTTTCATCAGAATCCGTCCTGAACATTCAGTCACGGACATCGTAAATAACATGGATGAAGACCAGAAAGAAATGCTGATCACGGCAAGAAGAAGGACCAATAGAAAAAACGACCAGGAATCTAACATCATTGATCTAATTTTTAGAACAATTTTTGTCCCTAGATTCATTTTCATCTGGAGCGTACGAGTTTTTGTAACACCATCCATATCAATACCGAAGAGATGCACTTATTGCCAACATTTCGGACGTGTATCATAACAGTGTAAAGCCTCTGCACCAACATGTGAACACTGCGCCAAAAAACACAATGCCATCTCATGTAATAATCCTCGACCTGGCAGTAAGTGTTTCAACTGTTCAGAGGACCACAAGGCATCCTCCAAGGATTGTCTAGTCTACAAATACGAATTCGAAATAATGAGAGAGAGATACATCAATAATATCTCTGAGGATTTAGCTCGAATTAAGTTATTAGAGAAAGGATGGAACTTTATTAAAATATAAACAAATTAAATAATTAGAATAGAATAATACTAAGCTGGTTTAAAGATATTGAAATAAACTTGATATCTCAATACATAAAATTTAAACAAGATTGGATCTAAATAATATAGGATTTCAAGTTAAGTGGAAATAATTGTAAGAACTTCGATCCAGAAATAAAACATATCTTTGATATATTTATTTAATTACTGTGACTATTCAACTCATATCAGTAATAAATAATTAAGTAGAACTAAATATATAATAAGGTAATAATGAGTTAATAATAATAATATTAAGTGTTTAAATTAAATATAAAGTTAGAGGGAATTAATTGTTTATATATAAGACACAATGACCTTGATAAAATATTAATTAAAGGGAATCATTGAAATATAAATAAAGCATGTAAGCTCATCAAATTAATTCTTTTAGGTGTGTTACCTGGAACGCAAGGAGTGTAGTTAAAAAGAAAACAAACCTAGAAGCCCTGACACTGCAAGAAAATCCGGATCTTATTGCTGTAACCGAGACTTGGTTAACTCCGGACATAAAAAATGGGCAGCTGAGAGGATTTAAGGCTTTAAGATGCGACAGGCCGAGTCCATCAACAGGAGGTGGGGTGATGATACTAATTAAGAAAAACGTAATATATGAGAAAATCCAATTACGGGAGCATGGAGCGGAGTAATGGACGTTATTAGCTGTTAAATTAAAACCAACAAGGGGCCACTATACATCTTGTCTGTATACATACAACAACAGAAAAAATACATTTGGACCACTGGTCTGAAATTTTGGAAAGAATCCCTACTGAGAGTAACATGGCCATTCTCGGTGATCTGAATGCTTATTCACCATATTTCTCTCCATATGGAAGTAATTCATCTGGGAAAGCACTACAAGGAATCATGGAAATAAAAAATCTAATCATAATGAACGATGGAATGAACACGTTCGGCGACCAGGTGGAACGTGGAAGCGTTCTAGACCTGGTTTTGGTCTCTGCACCACTAGGATGCGAATCAGATTGCTGGACGTCGTTGGACAATTACGGTTGCGACCATTTTCCGATCGTTATTAATATATATATATATGTATATATATATCAAATAGACTAAGACCAAGTAAAGTGGATTGGGCCTTGTTTGGTCAACTTTCGAAACAATCTAGCGAGCAAATTAAACAACTACATTTGATAACATCTGAAGAAAATTATAATAGCTTTGCAGAAAGGTTTATCTCTAACCTCAAAAAAGCTGGAGCGTATACGCCTAAACAGGCAGGGAAAAAATCCAAAAATAAACCGCTCTGATGGACAAACTCCTGTGAAGAAACTTACGAACGAAAGAATCAAGCAAGACGACAGTATTTAGCAATTCCCTCAGAGCATAATTTAAACTTTTATAAGGAAATCGAAGCTAAAACTAATAAAATATTCCTGGAATGTAAGAGAAATTCGTTCAAAGAATTATGCAATTCAATTAACCCAACAATGGGGACGAAAAGAATTTGGAGTTTGGTTAAAGCATTTCAAGGAAAATATGCCCCAATAACAAATTCTTCAAACGACACTAACTCAGAAGAATTTTTAACTCTAAAAAAAGAACTCCTAGGGAAAAATATCCCTCCCACTGCGGCTAACATGCTATCGATAAACAAGATGGAAGAGTCAGATTCGACTAACGCCCTTTTTCCAGAAGAGGAGTATAGAAACGCCTTGAACCAGTGCAACAAACAATCAGCACACGGAATTGACCAAGTCTCATATGAGGCGATCAATAAATTACCTAAGGCAGGTCATGACCATCTTCTATCGATATTTAATAGTTGTTTTATCAATGCGAGATACCCGAACTCATGGAGAAATGCATTGATAAAACTCATTCCTAAACCGGGAGGAAAGGGATATCGGCCGATATTTCCTGACATCTAACATAGGCAAACTCCTAGAAAGAATGGTACAACGCAGACTGGAATATTTCACGGAAAATAAAAGATTAATCCAACAACACCAGTTCGGATTCAGGAGGAATCGCTCCGCAATCGATTGCGCAACAGTTTTGGCTACGGATGTGACGGCAGGATTTCTGAAAAACAAAGGGACGGTGGTTCTCGCATTGAACCTGAAGGGTGCATTTACTGCTCTTCTACCAACAAAAATACTCGAGGAACTAAGCGATTGCAAAATTCCGGCAAGATTATATAACTTCTTGGCTATATACAGATAGACAATTAATTTTTGGAGATGCTAATAGTAATCCCACTCCATGTAGAACGGGAGTACCCCAAGGTGGAGTCCTCTCACCAATTTTATTTAATTTGACACTACGAAAAATTCAACAATATCTACCAGCTGAGGTCAAAATTCTGCAATACGCAGACGATATTGTCCTCTACTGTAGATTCACGAACATCAATGAGGCAATAGAGGCACTTAAGGAAGCTCTAAACAAAATTAAACCGTGGTTAAGCTTCTTAGGCCTATAAATTGCCCCAGCAAAGTGCCAAATGTGCATATTAGATCGCAGAAGGAAAAACTATTCTTCATCCACCTTAAAAAATGAAGATATGGAAATACCTACCTGCTCAACACTTCTCTATTTTGAAATCATGTTTGACAATAGACTAAATTGGATAGCACATGTTGATCATATTGCTGCAAAAGCGTTAAACGCAATCAATATTCTGCGAACGTTGGCGAAAGTTTCTTGGGGAGCAAACCCAGAAGTGTTGATTCAAGTCTACAAGGGCCTAATTCGAGCTCACCTGGAATGGGGAGCAACACTTTTTGCAGGAGCATCAAAGTATATAGTTAAAAAATTAAACAATATTCAAAATCAGGCTCTTAGGGCGGCAATGGGTTGCATGAGGACAACTCTGATACCAATCCTGCTCGCCGAAGCCAATGAGCCACCACTTGCAGTAAGAAGGTATTTACTATTACATAAATATATTTTACGCATAGCATCTTGGAGAGATATCCGATCACTCCAAGATTACGTGACTTGAAAGAAAAATCAATTGAACTTAAAAAAAATCAGTTTATATTAAAAAGTTTTTGCTCTTACAGAAAATAGAACCATCTTTTGGAATGCTGAACACCAGAGACAAACCTAGAAGACCAGGCTACTATGATATCCATCACTAGACTTTCAATTTGGCACAAAAATTGATAATTGTATATCTCCATTGTCAGCAGAACCTTACGCCATTTTACAGGCGACCAAGTTCTGCGTAGAAAGCAATTGCAAAGACTGCAATGAATTTAAATATAGGCCTTAATGTACAATACCTTTATGAAGACATAAAAAATCTAATTTATCAGGATCACCGAGCATCAATAAAATAGAACTGGCCTTTCTTTGACACTTCTCGAACTTCACAAAAATATTTTGAATGTGTAGACTATAAGACGGAGAGACCATGGTTTGCTGGATATGATTCCCCAAGGGGTTATATCAATTTGATATCTCGCTTAAGAACGGGTCATATTTGTACTGGCACTTACTTCATGAGAATGGAATGGAACATCTCACCGCAATGCAAATGCGGATATGAAGTGAGTTCTCTAAAACATTTTCTGTGTGATTGTGTTCTGTTTAACGAAGATAGCATTGAATTCTCTGAATTTCTTAGGAGAAAATTAGGTAATTCAGCTTACTTACTAGAAAATCTTGACTTCCTGATATTCTTCCCCAATCTGGAAATCATAAATGAAGTTGGAAAATTCTTAACAGGCAAGGGAATCATCATATAAGATCCCACATTTAACAAGATAAGAGACAATATACATATAGTGTTACAAGTGATTTAATAAGAGTTAGTTAGTTTTAGTTTAGTAATTCGAGAAATTATAGATTAAGATTCAATATGCATAAGAAATTAAATGAGTTGAATCGTGATAAATATTGAGACGAGAGATACAAGGTGAAATTAATTCATAATTAACGAAATACAACATTTAAAGGTAATATAAATGCTGTTAAACTTGAACTCAAATTAAATATATAAAATGTAAATATGATCATTAGTATAATAAGGAAATTTATAGAAATTAAAGAAATTAGCAAAATAAGCAAAAATTTATTAAATCATTAATTAGTACATAGAGGAAATATTGAGTTAATATTACTTATAGTCAGGCTTGAACTGGGTTGAGGACACTGGTGGTGAGGAAAGAAATTTGAATAGCATATCATATATAAACTATTAAACTATCGGAGTCAAAAAGGATAATAATAAAATCTACTCTTAACAGGATACAAAAACTAAATCAGAACGGGAATCTTAAAATCAAACATTTTAAATTTAAAATGATTTTAACTACAGGTAGTGACTTTGCTATTTCTGATAAAAGAAGAGAATGCAGTGCCTTAGGGTAATCATTTCTTGACTCTAGAGATCAGACAGGGATTATGGTCTCGCTCTTTGCGGGGGTTTGTGTGAGTGTTTGAACTTTCCAGCCAGTATGCAGACATCACCCAAAGTTATCCACCATTACGTGTTCTAACCCAACCTTACCTATCCTTAACATAATACGCTCGATGCTACAAAATTTACCAAGCAGCAGAAGTATTACCAGGAGGAGCGAATCTACAGCCAAAAACGAAAATTGCAAATAGGTATCATTACTCAGTAAACCTAGAAACAATAAACCAAATTAATAGTATGCGAAAAAAGTGATAAATTACGTAAATAGAATTGGCCTGATTTCTCGAAGCCACATGTTAACTACAATTTACTGTAGTAAAGAAGAAGAAGAAGGAATGTGGAATCAGAGTATTGAAAGTGAAATCCGAGTGTGGAATCTGAGTATTGAAAGTAGAATCGGAATATTGAATGTGGAATCGGGATGTGGAATCTGAATATTGAAAGTGGAATCGGGAATGTGAAATGTAGAATCGGAAAAAGTTACGTAATCGCCCCCCTGTAGTAAGAATCCACTTATCCGTAAGCTTATCCTTCTTGATGAAAAGGATTTAAGAGGTGATTTTACACTCAGAACGACGAGTGTAATACTACTGAATGCTTTTCATATCATGAACTAAACTCTCCATACATACTAAAAAAACATCATATTTTGACTGGACCTGGAACGTCCTCTCAACACCAATAGATTGTGACACTGCAACCGGTATAGCATTGCAGTCCTCACAACATCCTGAAAACGAATTCCGTTCACATATTAATAGTTCCTTTTCAAATTACCATATATATATATATATATACACCCAGATAACCAGCGTATTAGTACTGTACCAGCCATGTACCTTTGCACTGTACCAGGTACTGTACGGGTATGTCGTACAGATAATGACGGAAAAGCATTGTAAATTAATAACCTAAAATCTCAATTAGTTTAACGTACTGGTATTGTCTCTCTCTCTCTCTCTCTCTCTCTCTCTCTCTCTCTCTCTCTCTCTCTCTCTCTCTCTCTCTCTCTCTCTCTCTCTCTCCTGTGGCCTTATGGGGAGGTCGATCGATGTACTCATCCATATTTTTCCAGAGTAACGGAAAAAACACAAAGCCCGTGGGTTTAGGGGATCTCACTTTCGAGAAACTGGATCAACACAATATCTAGATTACGTACTTTTCACACGTATACGGCCGAACACATTGAACGTATTCGGTGGATGGCGGAGTCTGACTGCTTGAGCAGAGCTGAGAGGAGAACCTTAAACCTCATAATTCATGAATGTCATCTCTTAGATCATTTTAGACATATATTTTATGATTTTATTAGGAAAAATTTCCACTATTAGACCCAAAAGAGGTATCGATTTCACAAATTATCTTCAACGTGATAGCGAAACGGTAAGAGAAATGTGGGGACTTATTTGCAAAACAAAACAACTGGTATATCCTTATCCCTATTTCTCTCAGGGATATTACATACTCACATCTAACCTATCCTTATACGACTTTGTTCTTGCCTCCCAGCTGCCTTTATGAACATGCCAAATCACAAGGATTGTATAATCGGCCGAATATCTTACCGACTCACGTTCCATGTGGGAATTTGTCACTTATCTGCAGCGTAATGATATAGTTTTACTATTTACTGTATAGTTCCGGTATTGTGAATTGTTATAGAAACTATCTAGTAGTGTAACCCAACGATCATCAAGTTTCTAGATACTTTTACTATATCAGAACAATCCTGTGAATTTGTATTAAAACTATATTGTGGATCTAGAACAATTTATGTACATCCGAGGCAAATACCGGACTTTCCAAGCCTTGGTTGTTCATAGGAAACAAAGATTGGACCAATATTAATAACCAATTATTTTCCTACTCTTTAAAATTAAATTAATGAATGGTTATTTCTTGGTTACCAATATTGAACAAACTTTTGAAATCAAAATTTTAAAAATACCAACACATAGCAAAAATTGTTGAAAAAATAAATAAAAAAATAAAGTACTAGTCTAAAGAAAGAAAAGGAATTAATTTAATTGGAACACTCTATTAAAAACAGAGTGATAAAAATCAGACAAAAATAACATTTGTTTTTAAGTTTAAGAATGAAATCGTCTCTTCTTATATACAATTGGTGAAACAACTTGTTAATGAAAAAAGAAAGTTGCGCGCCCTGGTGACAACTTATCCTAAGTTATTTCAAACATAAGCAGCGAGACTGCTTTCAAAGGCGAACAAATTTCCCATTGGGTAGAAATACTCGATAAAAAGTGTATATTGTTTTTATACCAAGAAATTATTGATTTTAATTATTTAAATTTTTTATTTTATTTGATAAATAAGTTTTTCATATTATTTATTATCAAGTTTCGCTAACCAAAATTTATATAGTTAAACAACGTAAAGTAGTTAATGTAGTAAAACTATACAAATCCTAAAACGTTTAACAATATAAATGAGTTAATAAAATAAAACTGTACAGTAGCTAGACCGTTTCGATATAGATTTACGTGAATAATTTCACGAGTTGTTCAGGATATAATTATTATCTTGCATATAGTTCAACAAGAAATTTTCCTGCACGGAACTGCCGACGCCGTTATTTTAATTACATTTCTATACAATATGCACACAAAAAACCCAGTCTCCTTTTTGTTGCATCTCAAAATGAGACTATGTTAAACGCCATAGACCGTGGCGCCACCTAAGAGTCTTATTTTTGTTGCAACTCAAAATGAGTAGCATATGATACTCATTTTGAGACTAGGTTTTTTCAGTGTCGATATTAACCCATGTGGAAGGATTGCCGGAAATTTTTCGAAAAATTTCCTGAAAACATTCCGGAAGTGGCTTCCGGAAGATTTCCGGAAATTTTCCGCAAATTTTTTTTTTGTACGGAAATTATTCGGAAATCTTCCGGAAATTTATTTTTTGTACGGAAATCTTCAGGAAACTTTCCGGAAATTTATTTTGTTTACGGAAATCATTCGGAAATCTTCCGGAAAATTTCAGGAAATTTATTTTTTTTACGGAAATCATCCTGAAATCTTCCGGAAAATTTCCGGAAATTTTTTTTTTTTACGGAAATCGTCCGGAAATCTTCCGGAAATTTTCCGGAAGATTTCCGAATGATTTCCGTAAAAAAAAATAAATTTTCGGAAATTTTCCGCATTATTTCCGCAAAAATAAAATAAATTTCCGTACGAAAAAAATAAATTTCCGGAAAGTTTCCGGAAGATTTCCGGACAAAAAAATAAATAACGGGCTAACATTACGCTAAAATCTATGTCAAAATGGACCTATTTTTTTACCTATAGGTCAAAAAGAGGATAAATAACGGCCTCACATTACCTCAAAACCTTTGTCTAATTTGACCTATTTTTTTACCTGTAGGGAAAAAACATAAATCAAAACATATGTCAAAATTGACCTATTTTTTGACCTATGTCAAAAAGAGGATAAATAACGAATAAAAATGCATGTTTAATTTTACCAATGTTTTTGAGCTACGGGTTTTAAAAGGGGCCTTAATGTGAGCCTTCACATTACGTTAAAATTTAATCTGTGTTTTACCAACAGGTCAGAGCTTGCCCCCTCAAATAGAAGCGCGAAATAGGACCTCAAAGCCTATCCAAAAAGAAATTTTTTTTACTTGCAGGCTGGTATGTTACTTTAAAATTGATGACAAAGATTGAAAATTTGAGAATGGCTAATATCATAAGATCGCATTTTACAATCTTTATATTATCTCTGGGGGTTGGCGGGCGAAGCGCGCAGGGGGCGGAGCCCCCTAGTATATATATATATATATATTTTGTTGTTCTGACAGTTGGCTAAGCCTAACGTCATCTAAGAACAAGAAGGAAAGGACAGATTCACTTTGACTTGAATACGTGCAACACGGTTTTCTCCGCATAATAAAACACAAACGTATTTTTAAACATGCTTTTAAATGAATAAAATAATCGTTTTTTAAATATTTATTTAATTATTTTTCCCGTCACATATATTTATAAAAAATTTCAAAATCACAATTTTTCAAGATAAATTAAGTTTTATTTTTTAAATATTAAAATTCTTCTTATTCCTATTTTATGTATGATATCTTAGTGATAAACTATGAGCTGTATAAACTATAAATGCTGGTTTAATAAATAATCAATGTAAGTTTCATGAATTACAACTGTGGATTTAAATAATATTATGTTTTATGAAGAGAAAGTGAATTGTGGTTACAATTTTGGCAAGGCATAATTTTTTTTATGTTAAAATATAATGCTTAGAGTTATTTTATTCTAAATTATATATTGAAAACTAAGTGATCGAACAACTTTACCCCGAATGTATTCCTCACATTTCAAAATAAATTTAATTAAACGTTCTTTTAAGCAAATAAATAAAAACTCAAGAATAATAATCGAATCCAAAGAACGTTTTTTCTAAAACCTCTAAAAACACTTGATCGCCTCTTATTCTAAGCTAAATTTATGAAACTAAACAAAAGTTCATCAACATAAGTTCAGTGCTAAGTACTATTAACAGTACTAATATGTTTTCGGTGTCAACGCCTTTTTATGATTTTGTTATGAAAAGTATCGTCATGAATTTCGAAAAGAGCTCAATTCTAACACATATAATATCAATTTTCTTAAAATCACTGTTAATAAGAAAAATTTTTTTTTCGTTTTCTCATATAAAATAGCATCTAGTTACTAGCTACTAAAAAAAGCTAGAGCTTTTTTAGTAGCTAGTAACTAGATTTTAAACAAAGCTGTTTGAAATAAACTGTTTTCTGTGTCTCCTGTAAAATTTAAATAAACATAATTTAGAGATTGAAGAAAAAAAATCCATCCAAAGTCAAAGGGTAACAAGTGTCTCTAAAGAAAAGTTTGATCTTGCAAAAAGAAAGAACTTCTCTTTTGACTTCTCTCTTCTTTGGCTTCTACATGAGCCACCACCATTTCGATTTATATGCTAAGAGAAGGTGTGATAAGATCGTTCAATTTTGCAAGAGAAAGCTACAGCCCTTGTATGAGAAGGATAGGGAAAGGAAGAAAAGAGTATACGGAAAGAAAAGGAAAAAGAGAGAGAAACATGAACAGAAGAGAGGCAAATATCCATGACACAGAAGAGGTACTCTGATATGATATCTAGCCTATCTTTATCCACAGGTTGAGTTTGAATATGTTTCACAATTTGTATTTTTTGTGTGTTTTTTTTATGGAACAGGAAACATAGTATTTTTTACTTTATCACCATTTGTTGCTGTTTATCTCGTAGAAAAAATAAAATTGTTACACTCAAGTGGTGTACCTGCATACAACAAAGTAGTAATCTTTCTATTTTTTTTGTTTAAAATAATTCCCTTTTTAAAGTTCTTCTTGTTTTAATTGACATTTTTAGTACTTCATTCTCTACTCCTTCTATTTGCAAATTCTGTTTACTAACTCGCCCCTTTTTTAGTGAATTTTTTAAACTGATTCTATTTTTTACTATATTATTTTTGTAAATAAATTTGTTTTTAGCCTTTTCTTATTTTGTTTGCAGTTTTTTGAGCTTTTTAGTTGATTCTATATTTTTTAGAAAATGTAAACAGATGAGCATAAAGTATGTGTAAGTCTAACTACAAAAACATGAATGAGAAACCAAAAAAAAACAATAGAAGAAGGAGAAGAAGCACGATCTATGAGATGATGTCAGTCACCAGTAAAGTTTCTGGATGACATAACCTAAAATTCGGGATGATGCATGTAAACCTATAAATCTCCATGTCTTAACTTCCGCACCACTATGCGAATTGTCCACATAAATGTCGGAAAACATAAATGAAAAAATTGGGCGATTTGCAATCGCACTAAGATCGAGGGTTCCGTACACCAAAACAAAACTCATTTTATATATATATATATATATATATATATATATATATATATATAGAAGAAATATGATTTATTAAAATTAACATATATAAACCTATTCAGTTGAAATTTAGTATACATATGTATTTTTATTACATGTAGATTCATTCATTAGAATTTTCTTAATTTAAAATTTGTTTAATATTTTATTTTTAAAAATAATTATTTTTTTAATGATATTGTTTCCAAGATGCACCACGTAAGATGTACCTACCTACCGAATTTCAGCTCACTAGGTTGAGATTTATAGAAGTTAATGGGGGAACAGGGTCATTTTTTGTAAATTTTTTGAAAAAATCCAATTTCTTTCCCTTCCTTTTCGCAAATATGTAGGCCAATCGTGTTCGCTATATTTTTCCTGTAATCTGCACTTAAAACTGAAGATCTCTACCGAATTTCAGTTCACTAGGTTGAGATTTGGAGAAGTTAAGGGGGGGGGGGACCGCAGATTTTCATTGAGCTTTATCTGAAGAAATTTAGTTTCCCGTGCTCTACACACCAGAAGTACGTCATCCGCGAAGGCTTTCGGGGTTGTGTCTTCAGGCAGTTCCATTCTTAGGAGTCCGTCGTACATAACGTGCCATATGAATGGACCCACCTTCGACCTCTGTGGTGACCCGTAGGTCATTTCTTTTTTGAGATGGCACACATTGCTTTCGTACACGACCCATCTGTCGCTGAGATAGTTGTCCATCATTCGCAACAGATAAGTCGGCACTCCTTTTTGTCTTAACGATTCAATGCAGATGTCCCATCTCGCAGAATTAAACACATTCCGTATGTCGATGGAAACAAGAGCACAGAAACCCTTCTTCTTCCCCTGATTGACTTCCCTTGCCAGGTTCACAAGAGAGAGTATTGCATCAACTGTTGACCGGCCTTTCCGGAAGCCAAACTGGTTCTCCGATAGGCTATTTTCGCCTACCAGGATTCCCTGAAGTCTTTCTACAACCATAGACTCCAGAAGTTTTCCCATCGTATCTAACAGACAAATTGGTCTGTACGATGAGACTTCATTTAGAGGTTTACTGCCTTTCTTAAGAAGGACCAACTTTTGCACTTTCCAGTCGCCGAAGAACACTCCAGCTTTTAAACATGCATTAAAAACGTTGAGAAGCAACTCCGGATACACTGCGGTCACCTCTTTCAAGATGTCGCTCGGTATTCCATCATTGCCTGACGCTTTACCATTCTTCAACGTCCTTGCCGCCTTTATAAGTTCTTCCAGCCTGAAGAGCTTCTCCATCTGTACTTCGCAAGTATAGTCTTTCTTGGAGCTCGGTTCTACATAGGGAAATAACGCTTTTATGTTTTTTTGGACCCATATCGGATTACTTAGACCAGGGGTTTGTTGCCTTAAAACTAATTTCTTAGTAAAAATTTTAAACGCCAAACCCCATGGATCGGTCTCGGTCTTTCCGATTAGGTTTCCCAGCACTTTCGTTTGCTACTCGTTATAGCCCGCTTGAAGATGCGTCTGGCTTAATGCCAATCTTCTTGCAGCGCGAGGTCCTACTTATATTCTATCAATATTGAATGCAATATTCGCCTAATTATTAAAATGTCGTCTGCTAATATAAACTGAGCGATTTCCAGTCAAGTTTCAAAAAATTCTCGGTGCTGCGTGATTTTCAAGTGAATCACATATGCGGGTAGTTCTACATACGAAGGAAGAAAATCAAGAAAATTTTGGCACAATATTTTTTTTACGTTCAGGTCTTAAAAAGTAGTTTTAATTCAAGTTAATAGTGTTGTTAAAGATAGGGGAATAGGTTCGGTTGGTGGCATAGTTTCGTTTTTGACTTATAATTTGTTTCCTTGTAGATATTAAACAAATATATGTATATGTATTTGAAGCTAAGGACCTTACTCCCATGTAAGGGCATATAAGATGTCTCACACTGAACCTGTACGGACATCAAAGTCTCATTATATTAATTTCCGTGCTAGATCACAAAACTCTTAAAATTCATAAAACACTATTAAATGTTGTAAGGAATTACTTATGATTATATCGACAACGATATTTCCCAATTTATCAAAAATAAGAGTGGTGTCCACAACCGAATCAATTTAGATGCCCACAACCAAACCTGACGATCATTTTAAAACATCATGAAAAAAATTTTACTTGTGAACATTTTTGTGATACTTGCACTGAAAAAAATTATGTGTCGCTACCTGATCTACGAATGTCGCTACCACACAAATCAGATGGTAAGTACTATCCCGATTTCGGAAGGGAGATTAGCTCTCAAGGGAACACTACCTCACCGCGAGAGAAGCCTACAACACTTGTACGAGGTTGCACCAATCTCAAAATATCGGTATGACAGCCTTCGTCTATTCGGGAAGGCTACCTGCTCTCGAGATTTGTTGACGCACCAGAAAACCGAAGAACAGACTCCTCGAGGCAAGATAATGTAGCGCCATCACTACACATGCAGCAGCCACACAAAATTTATGGGCAATTCCAAGTGAAATTTTTCTATGACATTTTAAAATCGGTTAAGCATATTGCTTCCTCATACTGAGGAAGTATTGTAATAACAAAATTTTTCGACTTCGATTTTTTGACATATCTTTATGTTATTCGACCGCAGGAGTTTAAAAATGACATTTTTACAAAATGTCATTCCGTATGTGTGTGTGTAAACATCACATTTTCATAAATATCTCCAAACTATGAAGAGCTTTTGGACTGAATTTTTTTTTAAATTATAGGTCTCATCTGCAGACATAAAATGAGAGTACTTTGATGCAGATTAATAAAGTTTAACTATATATTTTTTTTATTTTTAATTTTTCAAAAAAACGTTTTCTACCCATAACTTTAAAAAAATGTTAATACACCTATGAATGTTTTTCTGTAATTTTGTAGAGTTTTTTTAGACGCATCTTTTGAGCCCTCAATGAAAAATTTTCGTCAATATTCACCAGAGATATTAAACTTTTAAAAATTAAAAATTTTAGAAAATAAGACTTTTTTGAATATTTTGTTGTAAAATGTAGAAATAACTTTAAAACTATCATTATCATCTTGTAGAGCATTATAAAACGCTTCGATTGGCCTACTTTTGAAGCTAATTCGATTAGAAATAAAGAAGTTATTCATATTTTAAAAAACAGAAATTGTGATGGAAACTTAAAAAAAAAATTTTTTAATGTGGAACTTGAATTTTTAATCCAATAAAGAGAAAAAATTATTACACCAATTGAGAATAATTGTTCAAAATTGATATTTTAGTATTATTAACATCTCTATGAGGAAGCAAAGTGTTAATGAAATGATCACCAAAATTATAACAAAAATATATAACTTGGCAGCGGTTTTTTTTCTCGTTCCTTATAGAAAAATATTAAATACGTATTTTTTTATTTTTCCATAATTGCCAAAATTTTCGAGATATGAATTTTCGAAATTTTGGATTTTTAAAAGCAGACCTATTTTCAATAGCTTATAACTTTGAAAGTATTGAGTTTCGAAAAAAGTTGTCAAAGAAAGAAAGTTTTGGTTTTTCTTCAACTTTTAAAAGATTAAAAAAAATATTTTTTGAAATTTTTTAGAAAAAAAATTTATTTTTTTATAAACAAATTAATTTATTTTTAATTTAGGCGCGATTAATTTTTATTTTTTTCTTATTTATTTAAACCTGCCAATATACAGAAGATTTCTTAAAAAGATCCGAGATGGGCCGACTCATAGTTTTCGTTTTAAAAATTTTTTAGAACGAAAACTTTAAATTAGTAAACCTAATTGCTTATAATTTTAAAAATTTTTAGTTTTGATAAAAGTTGTCAAAGAAAGAAAGTTTTGGTTTTTCTTCAACTTTTAAAAGATTTTTAGAAAAAATATTTTTTAAAATTTTTTAGAAGCAAAAATTATTTTTTCATAAACAAATTAATTAAAAAATTTTTAAAACGAAAACTATGAGTCGGCCCATCTCGGATCTTTTTAAGAAATCTTCTGTTTATTGGCAGGTATAAATAAATAAGAAAAAAATAAAAATTAATCGCTCCCGAATTAAAAATAAATAAATTTGTTTATAAAAAATAATTTTTTTTCTGAAAAATTTTAAAAAATATTTTTTTTAATCTTTTAAAAGCTGAAGAAAAACCAAAACTTTCTTTCTTTGACAACTTTATTCGAAACTCAATACTTTCAAAGTTATAAGCTATTGAAAATAGGTCTGCTTTTAAAAATCCAAAATTTCGAAAATTCATATCTCGAAAACTTTGTCATTTATGGAAAAATAAAAAAATACGTATTTAATATTTTTCTATAAGGAACGAGAAAAAAATATATTTAACCGATTTTAAAATGTCATAAAAAAATTTTACGTGGAAATGCCCATATACAATATAATAAAATATATAATATTCGCTAGATTAGGCAAATTTTATTTCTGTCAAAAGTTCTGTCTGGGTGTCCACAACCAAACCTTTTCCCCTTCCTAAAAGTGGCCAGTGAAAAAATCACAATTTGCAAATGTTATAGCTATTTATAAATAATTTAACCTCAAGACCCAGGTTTTGAAAAGAAAATTAACAATAACTTACAAAACAATGTACACATTTTGATAACTTTCGTTACTGGGAGCTTTTCGAGGTCACTAATTACGAAAAAGGTGTCAGATTTCTAAAATTCAAAATGACTGAATGAATATGTCTGTCAAATTTTCAAAAATTGCGTGCAATTCACACGGAACTTGTTCTTTGTTTAAAACAAATTATTTTAGGGTGTTTCGTGTTGCTGATTATAAATCCAACGTCAGGTTTTAAACATTAATATTGAACTCTTGATTTTAATACATTTTCAAAATTTCAGTGGTCTTATTAACGACAATAGTTTTTAATTTTGACATCAAATTTAGATTTCGTGACCCTTAAAAAAATTTAGTAACATTTTGAATTTTAAAAAGCAGACATCAAATCCGAATTCAGCGGTCCCAAAAACGCTTAAAAAAAAAATTCCGATCAAATAGCATCATTTTTTAAATTATCTGTCATTTTAAATTTTTTAAATCTTACACCTGATACGCCACGAAATTGAATGAAACAAACACTAAAATAATCTTACCAGTGATTTCTTTAAGCTTCCGAAAGAAAAATAGTGCACTTCGAATGTATTTATACATTCGAATATTATATATTTTATATTAATTAATAACTTTGTTGTTTATAAAAATTTTGTGTAAACATAATATAAACAATTTTTCGTTTTTTAATGCTAAATTTTTTCCAAAAAGAATCAAGTGATTTGGTTAAAATGGAAAGGAGATATAACAATTTCAAAATTTTTCCAAAATTTTGACATCTGAAAAATTACTGAATATTTTGTCGTAATATTTGTAGTCCAGTCACCCTGTGAAAAAAGTGGTCATTTTTTGCCAAAATTGATACCTGAAGTCTGATTGTGGATTCATATAGCGTGGGGTGGTAGTATGAAGATGTATATGTTTCCCACTCGAGATTTTTTAAGCTGTGCGTTATAAACAAGTTTGAAGGTGCCGAAAAACAGTTTTTTGATGACCGTTTTTTCCCATCAAATTATAGGGGGAAAAGTTGTTAATAAAAGTTATAGAGCTCGGAAATACATTTAAAATGATGGGTCATATGTTAAAATTAGTTCATTTGTTTACTTGCAAATGAATTTAAACCACTAAAAATGGTACTTTCTTATTTGTTTAATAACTTAAACAAAAGTTAACAAATTCATTCGATATTTTCCAAAAATGTACATCTCAACATCCTCAAGATGTGTGCCAAATCTGAATACGATTTGATAAATAGTTTATGAGAAATTCCATTTGTTAACTAAAAACATGATTTTTTAAAAAGGAATTTCTACATTTTTGGCCGGATGAAAATCAATTTTTTTTGTTGGGTTCTCTTTATGAAATGTCAATCTATCAATCACAATTTGTAGCGAATTGAATTTTTACAAGAAAACTGGTTTTTTGGGGGGGGAGAAATTTTTGGCTTATAAACAAATGAACACTACATCAACAATTTTTACTTTAACAATTTGTCATAAACGCCATTTAATTACTTATTCTTTCCTGCAAATTTTGCAAAAAAAAATTTTATCTCGGTCAAAAGGGGGGGGAGATAATTTTTTTATTTCAAACAATTCCTAAGCCTTCAATTATTAATATATTTTTTTTTTATTATATTTTTTTACTTGATTAGTCATACTAATTATAAAAAAATCAATTTAAACATCTATGCACTTCTTGTTTGTATAAAAAATCCTAAAAAGTATGCAACGTTTGAATGCAACTTAGAGCAGCCTATCTGCTCTAGGCTGCATAGTGGGGGACATCATCAGTCGCTCGCGCTAAAGTTGAATTCAAACTTTTAAATTCGTAAAAGTTGTCATAACATTCAAAGAAATTGATGAATTTTGATCATTTTTTTTAAACTGGGCTAAAATTTTCTCAGGAATTCGAATTTTCTATTCGTTTTTTGAAAAATTTATAAATAATGTAAAATAATTTAATAAAATAAATTTAATTTAAATTTAATAATAATTAAAAAATTATTAATTAAAAAAATTTTTTTTTTGTTTTTTTAATTAATTTTTTCAAATTTTTTATTTTTAACTGCTCGAATAATAAAAGAAACACTAATTTATTATTTTTGCATTAAGAGAATTAAGGTTTTTGAAAAAATGCTATTCGCAGAACAATATTATACTAAGAATTTGACATATATTTCGAAAATACCTCAATTTTGGATAAGAAAAATGTTCTGCGAATAGCATTTTACCGAAAACCTTAATAAATTTGTATTGCTTTTATTATTCAAGAAGTAAAAAATTAAAAAATTTGAAAAAAATGAATTTAAAAAAAAAAACCAAAAAAAAATTTTTTTAATTAATAATTTTTTGACATTATTTATAAATTTTTCAAAAAACGAATAGAAAATTCGAATTCCTGAGAAAATTTTAGCCCAGTTTAAAAAAAATGATCAAAATTCATCAATTTCTTTGAATGTTATGACAACTTTTACGAATTTAAAAGTTTGAATTCAACTTTAGCGCGAGCGACTGATGATGTCCCCCACTATGCAGCCTAGAGCAGATAGGCTGCTCTAAGTTGCATTCAAACGTTGCATACTTTTTAGGATTTTTTATACAAACAAGAAGTGCATAGATGTTTAAATTGATTTTTTTATAATTAGTATGACTAATCAAGTAAAAAAATATAATAAAAAAAAAAATATTAATAATTAAAGGCTTAGGAATTGTTTGAAATAAAAAAATTATCTCCCCCCCCCTTTTGACCGAGATAAAATTTTTTTTTGCAAAATTTGCAGGAAAGAATAAGTAATTAAATGGCGTTTATGACAAATTGTTAAAGTAAAAATTGTTGATGTAGTGTTCATTTGTTTATAAGCCAAAAATTTCTCCCCCCCCAAAAAACCAGTTTTCTTGTAAAAATTCAATTCGCTACAAATTGTGATTGATAGATTGACATTTCATAAAGAGAACCCAACAAAAAAAATTGATTTTCATCCGGCCAAAAATGTAGAAATTCCTTTATAAAAAATCATGTTTTTAGTTAACAAATGGAATTTCTCATAAACTATTTATCAAATCGTATTCAGATTTGGCACACATCTTGAGGATGTTGAGATGTACATTTTTGGAGAATATCGAATGAATTTGTTAACTTTTGTTTAAGTTATTAAACAAATAAGAAAGTACCATTTTTAGTGGTTTAAATTCATTTGCAAGTAAACAAATGAACTAATTTTAACATATGACCTATCATTTTAAATGTATTTCCGAGCTCTATAACTTTTATTAACAACTTTTCCCCCTATAATTTGATGGGAAAAAACGGTCATCAAAAAACTGTTTTTCGGCACCTTCAAACTTGTTTATAACGCACAGCTTAAAAAATCTCGAGTGGGAAACATATACATCTTTATACTACCACCCCACACTATATGAATCCACAATCAGACTTCAGGTATCAATTTTGGCACGAAAAAACACAGGGCTACTGGACTATCAGTGTTTTAAAGTATTTTAATTAAATAATTCTGCAGTGGTTTTGCTTTGTTAATTTTTAAACATTCATTAAAATAATTATGAATAATTACCATTTATGTAATCTAAAAGTACTTTAATGTAAGGAAAATAGTTTGGACGTTCTAACCTATAAACGATGACACATGTTTATGTAATTTATAAGAAAAAAAATCAGTCGGAGAATCAGTCGCAATGCGCCTACATCATAGGGTTTCGTGGCGTAAAATGATAAATAAATAATAATTTATCAATTACCATAGCAATGGTTGCCATGGCGATGGTTGTTATGACAACCGTTACCATAGCAACGGTTGCCATGGCAACCGTTGCTATGGCAACCATTACGTAAGGCGTAAGGCCTTAAGTCATAAAACATAAGACATAAGACATAAGACATAAGACATAAGACATAAGACATAAGACATAAGGCTTAAGACTTAAGACTTAAAAACTACGGACGGACACCGAAGTCTCGCTATAAGGGTTTTGGCCCTTGGCCACGAAACCCTAATTATAAAAAAATTGTGCGATTGCTATATATATATATATATTTTATTGTAACTCTTGAATTAAAAAGTTTTTTTTAAGTGTAAAGTACAAAACAGTTGAAAATTAAAAAGTTGTTCATTGTTGTAGTAGTAATTAGAATTCGCTAATGATAAAAATAAGCATGATGACAAAGCAAAATCCCTTGAGATTAATAGTATACACTTAATACATATGAATTAATAGAAACTAAACCACTGATTTTTAATTTAAATATAAAGACACATGTTAAAAGATTAAAACTTTTGGATTGCATCCTAAAAGTCAGCTTTTTCACAAAAAATCATTGCACCATGTGCACTGGATGCATATGTCATTGACAACTGTAAAGTAAATTAGGTTATGTTTGCATCACCACGCAGAGTATGGTGTACCGATATTGTACTTGTATCGTACGAATATGCTGTATTTTGATAAATGACAGTACAACGTAATGGTATTATACTAACCTCATACTTTTATGGCGTACTTATATTTTATAATTATAGTCGTAGGACATACCGTCGTTATACTGGTACCGTACCAATACGTACATACTTAATTATTTCGTACTGGTACAATACGAGCATAATCTCAGTACGCCGTACTGGAAAATAACTATCAGTACGCTTGGCTATCTGGGTATATATATATATATATATATATATATATATATATATATATATAGGGGAGAATGGGGAGTTATGAAGCATGGGGAGTTGTGAAGCACGGCCATAGATCTCGCATAGTAATTGTTTTGATAGATGTCACTTACTCTGAATATTTTTTCACCTAATATCTTCGTTTTGTAATTGGATTCATTCCGATAGAAGATATTTTGCATATCTTTCAAGACAATGTGTTCAATTTTTCGTTTATAAAGTTTTTTTGTGTGCTCCATTTTGCAGAATTCTTACAAAATTCACGAACAAATCAAAAAGATAAGTTCACCCATATAATACCCAGCAATGATTAGGTTCTCGAAATTTAAAACGATTTATGCAAAATCGCAATAAAGAATATTTACCAAAAAATATAATTTTTAGCGATTTTTAGTAGTGCTTCACAACTCCCCATGATTTTTAAAAACTTGAAAAAGCAGCTTTTTAGTCCAACTGGAAAAAATTGTCGATTTTATTTTATTTCATGCAAATTCTTCAACCAGTAAGCATATTTAAAGACCCTCTAGAGATTCAAGTGGAGAAAATTTGAAAGAAAAATTTCTTTTTGAAGTTACAACTCATAAACAAAGCGTGCTTCATAACTCCCCATTCTCCCCTATATATATATGAGCGGCTGGATTCCATAAGGGCACGTAAATTTTTCTCGGCCGAAATCGAAGTCCCCTGGACACTCAAAATTCGACTTCTGAATTTAAATGTTTAAAATATATATCCCAATAGGAAATTTCATTGCAAATCTTTTTTTTTTTAAATTTTTATTGTATCTGTTACCGTTTTCAAAATATTAGGAGAAAACTGTATTTTTAAAGAGCGAAATTTTTATTGTTTTTTTCACTTCAACTCGCGATTTCTCAGTCAATTTTACGAATTTTATAATGAAACAAAAACGAAAATACGCGCTATTTTATCCTACAAGTGACTAAGAAAGAAAAATGATGATTTAATTATAAATAAAAAAGTTATTAATTTTTTATTAAGATATTGCAAAATTCGTAAACTGAAATTTTCACTAAGCGGGGAAGTTGAGCAAATTTTGAACAACAAAAAACTTCTAGCGAGAAAGTTGTTCATTTAGGTCTAAAAAAGTTTTTCCAAAAAGCTACAGTTGAATTAAACAATTAGTTAATAAATGGCGAATGTTAAAAGTCATTGGCGGCTAAACGCCCAGCGCGCGTATCTCACCCGTATTATGTAGGGGAGGGTAGGCTACATTGAACCGGGTATTTTCTAAAGTCCAAGAACTAATTACATTTTACATATTTTGATCAGGTTTTTGTATCAACATTAAGCTGAAGTACTCCTTTAGTTAAAATACACGTTACAAACACAAATTATTATGATTAAATAATTAAATTTAATTTTTTTCTAGCAAGTTACACTTTTCTTATTTTGAAGAATCTGTGTCTACATTGAACCACCTTTAATAAAACACTACAATTTACTTCAAAAATAATATTTCCACTTACACATTGTAAAAAATATTATTTTTGACTCAAAAAATAGAAAATTGTTGTTAAAGAGTTATTATTTGTTAATATAGGAGATTAATATATTTTGATGTCAGGTTAGGTAGGTAAAGTGACAGTTTGAGTTTATCTCGATCACAATTGTGATGAACGCATGTCTTCTAGTATTTTTCTTACTAATTAGTAGAGCAGACAACTTTACCACTCTTAAAATTGAAAATTCTTTCCTTTTTCGGGTGGTTCAATGATGCCGCACTCACTGCATTCACATGACATTCACAACAAAAATTGTTTATAATAAATTTATGTAAGGCTTAAAATTCTTTATCACATCGGAATATTGAAGTTGACACCCTAAGCGACATAAATCACAAGTTTACTAATTTTTAAAACTTCCTACTTGAATAAAAAAAATTCATTATATTTCAACAAAATTTTTTGTTTTGTACGTGAAAAACAGTTTTTTTCGTTTTTCGTTGTAAATAATAAACCTACGTGCTCGAAATTTTTGGACGTTCTCACTTTCGGTAATACTAATTTATATATTAAATAAGAAAAAATTCCACTCAGTCATTTCTTAGAAAATTAAAGTGGTTCACTGTTGACGCTGGTTCAATGTAGCCTACTTTCCCCTATACACAGAATAAAATGTCCAGCTTACTATTAGGTGAGATACGCGCGCTGGGCGTTTAGCCGCCAATGACTTTTAACATTCGCCATTTATTAACTAATTGTTTAATTCAACTGTAGCTTTTTGGAAAAACTTTTTTAGACCTAAATGAACAACTTTCTCGCTAGAAGTTTTTTGTTGTTCAAAATTTGCTCAACTTCCCCGCTTAGTGAAAATTTCAGTTTACGAATTTTGCAATATCTTAATAAAAAATTAATAACTTTTTTATTTATAATTAAAACATCATTTTTCTTTTTTAGTCACTTGTAGGATAAAATAACGCGTATTTTCGTTTTTGTTTCATTATAAAATTCGTAAAATTGACTGAGTAATCGCGAGTTGAAGTGAAAAAAACAATAAAAATTTCGCTCTTTAAAAATACAGTTTTCTCCTTATATTTTGAAAACGGTAACAGATACAATAAAAATTTAAAAGAAAAAAGATGCGCAATGAAATTTCCTATAAGGATATATATTTTAAACATTTAAATTCAGAAGTTGAATTTTGAGTGTCCAGGGGACTTCGATTTCGGCCGAGAAAAATTTACGTGCCCTTATAGAATCCAGCCGCTCATATATATATATATATATATATATATATATATATATATATATATATATATATATATATATATATATCGGTTATGTCGGTTTCATGGAGAATGACCCATATATATATATATATATATATATATATATATATATATATATATATATATATATATATATATATATATATATATATATGGGTCATTCTCCATGAAACCGACAATTTGGTTGTTGTTATTTTTATTATTTTTTTCAATAAAAATAAAAATCATAATGTAAATTTTAAGTATGATGGTCAAGAATGAAATATCTGTTACGAGCCGAAAAAATTGTTTGTAATTTTTGTATTTTTTAAACAAAGTAACTGTTCACGCATCCATGTAGCATAATTAGTTGCCATAGTTTTGTTATGTTAACAAAATTGATAGTTGAACTGATAGAAATTGTTTTTTGTTTAATTAAGGATTTAAAAATCTACTTCAAGAAATTTATGCAGTAATTTATGGTCATTTATAGAAATTTATGTCAATTCATAGAAATTTATGGTTATTTATACAGTCATTTATAAAAATTGTGAGGTAATTCATAATATTATTACAAAACATAATTCAAGATTAGAAAGACAAATGCAGGAAATTTATAGTAATTTATAAATTTTAGAGGTACCTTAATAAGTTTTTTTGAGTAAATAAAAGAAAAATTTAAAAACTATTTTTTAAAATTTATGAAAATTTATAGGGTAATTTATGGAAATTTATGTTGTAATTTATGAAAATTTATGGAAATATATGTTGTAATTTTATAAATTATTTAAAATCGTTTATCGTAATTTATTAACATAATTTAAATAAAAATAAATTCTTGTCAACTTTCAGAAATTAGTACTTTAATTTATGAAAATTTATAAAGTAATTAATGTCACAACTTACTAAAATTATAGTTTAAACAAGGTAACTTTTATTTGTTTAATTTTATTTGGAAAAAATTACAAAAATTGTTGTAATTATACACTTGATAATACCACAAGTTCAATGAAAGCAAAAAAGGCTTCACCATGACGCTGAGGCTTCACCATGACGCAAAATAAATACTGTTTTTTAAAATAAATTATTAGCAATTTTCAATCCGTTTCACATTCCTATCTTTTATATTCACTGAAATAATACGACTATACATTATTTGCTACAAAAATTATTATTTATTTATTATGAATAATGTTAAGGCTTCACCATGACGATTCTGTGATTCCCTGTACAAGGTTGACCCTTAAAACGTAAAAAAATGAAAAACAGTATAACAATTTTTTTCTTTCGTAGTGAAACACTATTGAGGGAACTAAATTTTTGCTTATACAAAAGAATAACGAAATTCTGATTTTATTTTTATGAAATATTGCAATTTTTTAAAAAGGGTTAACCATGACGTACAAAACTGGGGACAAGAAATAACATCAGAAAAAAAATTAAAAAATAAGTTTTTCTACAATTAATTTAATTTTTGCAATTTTACAAACTTAGACATTAAAAAAATGTTATCAATCATTATTTTTATTTGAGAATTTGAGTAAAAATATTTATTTTTGTTTTGCAACTGACCCTTGAGACAGGCTTCAACATGACGATTTGGCTCTTAAATTTGCATACTTCACTCCGATAACAGGAGGGAATTTGTAAATTCTGTCATTACAGATCTTCATAAGTTGTGGAGTGAAGTTCAAATTTTACATGGTAAACCACGCCACAGTCAGTCCCAAGGATCAGTAAAAAAAGCTATTAGGGACATCGGGGAAATTTTGTCTGCGTGGATGGAAGAAAATAATTCGAAGGATTGGCCAAACACTTTAGATATCGTCCAATTCCGTAAAAATCGATCGCTTCACTCAGGTAAAAAATTTCTTAAGTACATTTTCCTAATTATGTTAGCTATTTTCAATGAAATAATAAATTAAAAATAAATAATTTAATTTTAATTAATTAATTATCGGAATAGGTCGTTCTTCTTTTGAGGCAATGTTTGGTTTCAATGAAATAATAAATTAAAAATAAATAATTTAATTTTAATTAATTAATTATCGGAATAGGTCGTTCTTCTTTTGAGGCAATGTTTGGTTGCTCTGCACAAGTCGGACTTTTATCAATTGGAATTCCTGAAGCAGAAATCAATAATGTCAAAACTGAGGAAGACATCGAAAGGATTTGCGCGGAAAATAATGATAATGAAACCACAACAAGTGCGATTGACTCATCTATAACAACTGTTCAAAATAATCACATTTCTAATACTGTCACAGATACATTGAATGCCACAGACGACTCTCAAGTTCTTTTTACATTCCATAAAGACTCTAATTTGGACTTTTCTGTACCAGGTAGTTATAATAAATTAATATTAAAATTAATATTTATTTATATTTAAATATTTAATAACGTATTTATTTAAATTAATCATAATTTCAAAGAATCCAATTAAAAAACGACTTCGAACCATTTCGCAAAATCGAGAAAATGCAAAGGAGTGCTTGGGAAGGCAAGCAAAGAAAATGTTAAAATTATACGCTCAAAACCTAACGCCTGTTTCCATTGGATCTACAGTTAATGTTATAACTCTATCATTAATACTCTTTAATCAAATATTATTTTTTAGGAAATGAACACGGCACTTTAAATAAAAAATACGTGCGAAGCGAATTTTATAAATGTGACGCCAACCTAATTCAGGTAGAAGATGTTATGTCAACACAAATTTCTCTGAGAGAAGCCGCTTCCAAAAACAGTGTTTCTGGTGCTCAGGGATATGAAAGATGCACCTGCAAGACACAAAATAAGTGCAAATGTTTTAAAAATAAAAAAATGCACATCAAAATGTCACAGCAGTCTTTCCTGCAAAAATAAATAAATAAATAAAGCATTTTTTCAATCAAACGTCTTTTTTAATTCGTAAAAAACATTTCCCTAAAGTAAGTGGGCATAGTCGACAATGCCCAGTGACTGTGGGCATTGTCGACAATGCCCAATAATCGACAATGATCGTAACACATACATACATAGGGGAGACCAAGGCGTAATGGATCACTTGAATTTATTCAAAAGTGGTAAATCAGAGTAATTTCGGTTTTTGATTAAAATAATGTACTTGGTATACTGTAAGTTTGTACCAAGTTTAATTGTTATTCATTTATTATTGTTAAAAATATGGTAGAAAAACTGATTTTGACGCTCGAAAGTAAATTTTTGAAATCTTTGTTTTTTTGTTATATCTTTTTCAAAATTACTTGAAAAAAAATTTAGTTTATCAGGTTTTGAGCTTTAAACATTTGTTCTAAAAGAACAATTGACAATTTTTGTTTAATATTACGGTATTGATAACAAATAACAAATTTTTCAATAAATATCTCCGGGGCGTAATGGATCACTTTGGTCGGGGCGTATTGGCACGCATATTTTATTAAGAAAAACCTGTTATATTTGAAACATGAATAAAATGATAACCAATTTTAACTCTTTATAAAAAAAATAACTGGAGAATAGATTTTTTTAAGTAAATGGATTTTGCATTATTTCTCTACAACTTTTGAAATTTGAAAATTGCATGAAAATGTTTAAAGTTTAAATAAAAAATGTTCCATTTTCAATATTCTTTGTAATAAATATACAATAGAAACCAAAATTGTCAATACCGTAATAATATTTGATGATCTAAATTATAATTCCATTGCTGATCCATTATGCCCCGGGTAGTGATCCATTACGTCCCGGCCTGTGGCGAAATTTCTCACCTTTCATTTCTCCAAAGACATTGTTGTAGAAGAAAAAGTATAAGTGATATTAGGGCGTTCTTTTTAAATTGAATTCTGAGATGTAAAGCTAAATTTTCCACATGATGAAATTTTTATTAAAGCAAAAATGACGAAGTTAAGCAACAAAAAATGAAAAGTGATCTATTACGCCCCGGTCTCCCCTAGATAAATTTTTTTATTGTCATTTTTGTAATTCTTACTACTTAAGTAGATAAACTAAACATAAATTTACAAATTCTAAGCAATGTATACAAACAAAAGTCTGATTTTGTTTATAAAGATGTATATGTAACGCAATGTTGATGGCGATAAAATGCATCGCCAGATTGGACAGCCTGCAGGTGTCATTCGCAGGAGGGAATCTCTCACATTTTTCCGATCCAAAAAAGCCAGTCTAACTTTTAGAACGTGGATTTCGCGCGTGGATTAGCTTCACACTGTGGAATTTCAAAATTGTATTTTCTCTAACAAAAGCCTGATTGAAGAATAATTAAGTCGCTCAATCAGTTACAATACGTTCTCCAAATTTATAGAAATCAAAATAAGAAAAGGGATGAGAAAAAATCTCAAAACTTGACATTTTCTTTTCGTTTCAAGAAAATTCTAATTCATCAATAAATTACTATTATTATGAAATTAATTTACCAAGAAATTAGTATTATAATAAGATATAAAAATTAAGTAAAAACTTATTTACTTTATTTACTAATGAGTTAGAAAAAAAAATTTACAAAAAAAGAGAATTGAATTTTTCTGAACTGGATTTATCAAAAGTGAAGTGGATTTTTAAAAAAACATAAATATTTTCGATTTAAATTTGCAAATTATTCTACGATTAGGAAGGCAAATAATCAACAAGTTACTCACTTCACTGCAAACAATGGTAATTAATTCTCACTTTTGAAAACTTGCAGATAAATCAAACTGTGGAAGAGATAAAACTCACCTGAAACAGAAAACAAGAAATAAACTTCTATTAGTTAAATCAAAATAAAGAGTAGAAAAAAATTAATTTAATTGATTTAATTTAAAAGATATACATAGATATTCACATTTTTTACCTGAAAATAATAACATAAAAATAAAAAAGAATTTTATTATTTACTGTCAATTAAAAATAAAACTTGTTTTATTGTTTTCTCGACTATAATATTTTAATTATTTTTATTATTTCTTCAAATTAATACTTATGTCTATTGATTTTTATTTTTTATTCTATTATCTTTATATTTACTTTTTATTTTTATAATTACCACCTTTAAAATTAATTGCCCTCAAGAAACTTAACGTTATATAGGATAATAATTTTGATAATGTAAATTATGAAAATGAGAAATAAAATATAATTTGTAACAATGTTGTAAATAAAGAAAAGAATAAAATAAAAAGTAAAAAAATTAAAATTTGGAAAAATGGAAAAAATTTAGGGAACAGAAAAAGAACGGAAGATAAAGAAGGAGAAAATCGAGTCATTTTCTCATGTTTTGCGTAAACTTAAATCTCAGTGTGCACACAAAATTTTCCTTCTGACTAATCCCGTGTAGAAATTGAAAGTAGGAATTAGTAAGGCCTTCAATACACCCTTTTGTTAAGTAAGGCGCAAACTAGGAAAATTAGTCAGGACCCTTCTAATTTCATCACGCTTAAAATATCAGGTGATGATGTGGAAAGATAGAGAGGTTTTAACTAGATTGTCTTGTCACTGCCTGAATAGAAAAGCATAATGTAGGGATTTAACCAGAGGGCCTCTTTAGCGCCTCATTAGTTTTTCTAAATATCTAGAGCAAAAATTTACGACAGACGTAATATTGCGCCAGTAATACACTGAACAAGTCACTGAATAAACACACATGTAAACGACACTGTTTCAACCAATCAACCTATCACTAACTTAACACTAACACTAACGCATACTTAACACTAACTCGCACGCTATGAATCTACTTTCTCATCGTCCTTATATACTAAGCAGAACATTTCTTTACCGCTTGTGAGAAAAAGTGCAATATTTTGAAATTTAAAAATAGCAATAATTTTTGCTCAAATATTTTTTATATTTAAATAGTATTTTAAAATGCGTTTAGAACTATTTTTCTAATTAATTTTATTAATTATTATTTAAAAATTGTGATTTGTCAATGAAATTGAACATTAATTACAATACCTAATAGGGGCATAAATAGATACCAGATAGATTTCTCTGTTTATTATTTTTTTATTATTTATTTATTCTGCTTTATAAAATTTACATTTTGTAGCAGGAAGTTCCGCAAAAATAAATTTTCTTTTCAATCATTCAGGATAAACGATCGCATTAAAAGGCTGTTTACAATGTAAAGACACACATTCTTTATAGCTCTTTCGTCAGGTGCATTACAGAGCCGGGTCAGAGCATCAAAATTTTGAACATTATTTAAATCAAATTGTTTAAGATAAAAATTTCTGTAGCCTTCGTAGATTGGACACTTGAAAAGAAAATGGTACAACGTTTCACTTTCTTCCCGGTTACACAAACTGCACACTGATCCCAAGTATATAAATTTCCTTTGTACAAAAATTTTACATAATATTTTGAAGCGAAGCGCAATTGAACGAAAATTTTAGTCAAGTATGTTTTTCTTTTTCTACACAAATATAAAGCTGTTTTATCTTCTAAAGTTCTTATTATGTTATGCAACTTTGAATTAGATTGTTCGTACCGGACAATATCTGAGAACTTAAGGTATCTTTCATACCGATTTAAAGCATAAAACATAACCGAGGCAATCGAGTCCCATCCATGGATAATATTTTATTGACATATAAAAAAGCCGCTTTGAAAATCTTAAACTCGAAACTCACAATGCCCAGTTCCAATCGTAAAGCCGCGTTAAAAGTACACTTTGGCAAAGACAGGAGCTGCTTTAAGTGACCCATATGTACAGCTTCTATCCTTGACAAATGTCTCAACCCCCATACATGTATACAATACGTAAGAGTCGCCGCATCAATACTATGATATAACTTACTTTGAGAAGACCAATAATTTATTTTACCATTATATACAATCTGCTTAACTACACCGAAAGCCTGATTTGACCTCGTAATTCCGCTTTCGGTTGCCCTTATGTTAAGTGTAGAACTAGAGAGAACAACGCTCAAATAATTATAAGAACCAACAATGTTAAGTTGTTCTCCGTTCATAACAAATTTCTCCTTTGTTGCTTTTCCCGCCCTTCTGAAGTGTACAATTTCAGTTTTTGAGGTATTTACTTTTAGGTTATTTGAGTCACAATATTTTTCAATTCCTCTTATTAATTTTCGCATTCTTGTTGGAGAGTTCGCCACAACTACATCATCAGCATACATAGACAAGAGCAGACTTGCACAACCGTTAATATTTATTCCCTCATTTCCAGCGTCTCTGAGCTTTTTTCGAAATCCGCAAGAAACAGCGTAAATAACATGGGACTGAGTTCTGCCGGATCTAAAACCATTTTGAGATTCTGGTAGAAGCGAGTTCCCTTCAGCCCATCCTGATAGTCTGGTAACTAAAATTTGCGTAAAAATTTTAGCAATGTTGTTACATAAGGCAATACCTCTATAGTTATTAGGATTTGTTTTTTCACCTTTTTTATATATTAATGTGATGATTGCCCGTGACCAGGTCTCAGGAGCTCGCTCCTCTTCTATAATTTTATTAAAAAATGAGTGAATTAAAAAGATCCAGGTTGGTGGTAAGTTCTTATAAAATTCAGCATTAATGCCGTCCATACCTGGGGCTTTACCGATTTTACATTTGTTAAGCGCGAACACAACCTCCGCGAGCGAGATTTCTCCATCCAGCTCAGGTACGCTTCTATTAAAAAAACTCACATCCAAGTTTATTCGATTCGGATATACAGAGGTGTAAAACTCTTCCCACTCTTTTATTGTTATTTGATTTTTATGAAATTCCCTTTTACCTCTACAGGTTGCCACCACAGCCCAAAAAGATTTCGCGTCTTTTACATTAATGAATTTATCCTGAATTTTTTGTTCATAATCTGCTCGTTTTTTAACTAACAAAGACTTGTAATTGGCTTTTGCCACTGACACACACAGTCTACCGGTAGCATCATATCCTGAATTTTGCCATGCTTGCACTTTCTGTTTAATTTCTTTTTTTAAAATATATAACTCCCTGTCGAGCCATGGTTTCTTATATTTTGGTTTGGAATTCAAATAAGTTTTTTTTGACATACCCAAATATTCTGCCGCCTCAGTGATTTTACTAGTCAATAATAAATTTCTCTCATCAATTGACAATGAATCTAAATCCTTAGCTAGTGGCAAAAATTCAGGACTTTCCAAAACATCAACATATTGCTCTTTCTTATTCAAATCCCATTTCAGCCGATCAACACAACCGCCAACGAGACCAGACTCAGCGCCATCTTTCTCTACTTTTGAACAATTAGCTGATTTAAATATAACTTCTATCGGAAAATGATCTGAATCAACAACTGAAGTTCGAACTAAAAATCATCAATTATTTCCAAATGCGCAACATCTATCCAAGCAAAATCGACAACGCTGCAGCCCGTCCCGCTAGCGAATGTATAGTCACCCCTTTTATCACCCCGCGATCGACCGTTCAATAAAACAAATCCGTTATTACACATGAAATCGCTCAACTCCAAGCCTTTCTTATTTATAACTATATCGCAAGAATTCCTCTCACATGCTAATTCAGAATTAAAAATGTTCAATTGTTCAAACTCAGAAAGTGTTCCAAGTCTGGAATTAAAATCCTCACCTATCAGTATTGGCAAATCTTTAAAATCACATTGCAAGTCATCAATTACAATTTGTAGCATTTCGAGTAGTATTACTAATTCAAAAGAGGGTTTAAAATATAATGTTCCGAGAATAAAATTAAAATTTTCAATTGTTACCTTAATAAAAAGACAGTGGACTGATTTTTTTATTACTATTGTGCTAAAATCAGAGTTAAACATTACTGCAAGTCCTCCAGAAGCTCTTCCAGTGTTGCGTTCTCTTGAAGCCAGTGAAACGATGCAAGCCCGTGAGGACCAGCATGCCGGAGATTTGACACTCTCTGCAGTTACCCACGTTTCGGAAAGTGCCAAGACTGTTGGTCTATTTGAAATTCCTTGTCCATTATCCTCAGCATTACTCAAATTGCTCAACCCATGAACGTTCCAAAATATAACTGTCACGCCTCCTAGTCGTTTTTTGACATACCTGGTTGATTCTTATTTGAGCGTTCAACCTGAAGCACCAGCTGACCACATTGTGAGTTCAAGATGTACCAATTTTCATTAATTTGTATTGCTCCATTTCTAACTCGAGCTTTTTTCCATTTTGTCTGGCCTCTCGAGCTTTAGATCTCAATATTTTCTCAATTTTAGCATCTTCTGGTGTTAAGTCTGGATTTATAACAATATGGTTTTCTTTTATTTTTTCTCTCTTTGTTTTTAAAATAGTTAGTTTTGCTTCTCGTGATTGCAACTTGATTACAATCATAGGTTTTTCTTCAGAATGAGAAATCATCTTCGCCTCTATTATTTCGTCCTTCAATCCAAATCTCGTGAGTAAAAAATTATTAAGCTCTATTTTCATATTATTTCTTGAGACTTTTAGGCCGCTAATTATTAAGTTGTTCTCACGGTTACGGCGTTCCTGTATGTTAAGCCAATTTGCCTGTTTGTTTAGTTTGTTAACAATCGCTGTCGCATTTCTAGAGCAGCTAGTCTTGAATTTGTGTTCGATAATTCCTGTTGTATCCCACTGATTTGTTTCTGGAATGCGTCACGATTAGCATTTATACGCTCAGTAAGAGTGCTTATAATTCTGTTAAACCCTTCATTCATATATTCCTTGAGTTGGTCTCGCACTTCAATCGTTGACAATTCTTCTTCTTTGGTGTCCATTATTTTTATTGAATTTAATCGTTTTGGGGAACTGTCAACAACGGCCAGCTCTTGTATTTTCCTTTTGCGGTGAGTTTGAGTTGGTGAGCTATACAGAAATCCGTCGATCTTGTGTGTGGTAGCAAACCCTTCCTTCAGCGCGCGAGATAGATATGTTGGTCTTCCCCTTCCTGTCTCTGACTGTTGGTTAGTGTTATCACTCATACCACTTTGTACGTAGGCTTATCAAGACGTATGCGGGGAGGTGGGAGTTCCAAATCACACAAAATATCGCCAAAATATGCTTTCGAGAGCTATAGGTTATTTTCAGTTCACAAAAAAACCTTAGTTTTCTTCCTTATTTCACAGATTATGGAGCAAATCTATACAGCACTATACATAAAATTCACAGAAATCCACACTGCACTTCCAATTTGAATGAAAACTATTTTTTCTATCAATTTATGGTAAATATTTGAGAGCAAATCTAACACATGTCTAGACTTAACTTCGCCACCTCATTTCTCTGTTTAGAAAAAGGGCATTCTAGTCAGAGCCTGATTGAAATATTTAATAGGGGCATAAATAGATCCAGCTAGATTTTTCTATTTAGAAAAAAGGCATTCTAGTCAGTACCCTATTATCACCTATCTAGACATTTTTGGTTTGGTTGGCCTCAATAAATCCTCATCAATGCCCTTTTTTAAGTAAGGCGAAATCGGAAAATTTCCTCACGAGATAAGATGTAAACAACCACCTACGAGTCCGTGAGATCATTTTCCTAATGGAAAAAGGTACAGACAATTTCGGTCTCTCCAAGTGTCGAACTTGAATTTTTAAATGTACGAGCGAAATTTAATTAAGCTCACCAATCCGAAAAAGAACCCAGAGAATTCTCTGACCCACTTCTTTCACGCAAATGTACGACGCTATAGAAAACGACCATTTTACAAGGCTCATCTACCTAAGATTTTTTAGAAATTTGTCCTGCAAAACGATTTGGAATAATGAAATTGCATTTTCTTATTCGATTTTTTCCTTCTATTTTTTTCTAAAATTAATTTCTTGAAGTAATTTTAATTAATATAAAAAAATTTTTCATTCCTCAGAAACTATAAAAAATGTTTATTCTTAATAAAACAAATTGAAAATTACAAAACAAAAAAAATTTTTTTCCAATTTTGCACTAAAACTAATATAACATTTGCCATTAGAAATTTCTATTTCCCGTGTAATCAACACAAGAACATTCGATTGACTGAAGGAATAACAAATGATTAATCGATAAATATAAATAAATACTACAAGGTTGTTAGAATGTTAAAATGTCCCACCTTGCCCAAGATTGCACAGTAACATTGTCGCAAGATTGCACTAAAAGCTTGCTGCAATATTGCACTGCAAGCTTTCAGCAAGCTTGATGTAATTTTACGTGAGAATTGTTTATTATATAAAATTAATAATTTATTATCATCAACAAATTTATATTTAATATTTAATTTTTATTTAACATAACATAATTATAACAACGTTATTATAATAATAATAATGTTATTAATTTCCCCATAGAATTGGAGTTAGGAACTATTATCCATGGTCAGTAAATAATAATTAAAAATTGTCAACGTCATAGCAGACGTTAACTATACACATTATCATTTGAGATAATATGGTGAAAAGTCTGTTCAGCGGACCAATACTTATACTCTGCGCGATACAAGTCGTGCGCGAGAGAGGTATTTCTCGCCATCTAGAAAGGAGTGAGATAAGTATAAGAGAAACTTCAATTAGTTTTCCAATTCCTTACTAGATGGCGAGAAATACCTCTCTCGCGCAGAGTATAAGTATCGGTCCACTCAGGGACGGGTCCAGCTTTCAGAATAGGGGGTGGTCAGGCTAATTATATATATATATATATATATATATATATATATATATATATATATATATATATATATATATATATATATATATATATATATGTGACGCGATCTGAAGAAAGGGACCTTAGAAGCAAGTCACTTTAACCCTTTCAAGCACGAATTTTTAGAGCAGATGAATTTAATTTACAACGGCGGTTATAAGGGTTTTTGGGATCGCTGATTACGAATCTGATGTTATTTTTTGAAAATTCAAAATGGCGGATCCAATATGGCGTCTGTCAAAATAAAAAATGGATCGGATCCACTTGAAACTTGTTACTCAGGGGTTTTCGGGGTCTCTGTTTACGAATCTTATGTTAGTTTTTAAAAATTCAAAATGGTGGATCCAATATGGCGGCTCTTAAAATAAAAAATGGATCGGATTCGCTTGAAACTTGTTACTCTGGGGTTTTCGGGGTCGCTGATTACGAATATAATGTCAGATTTACAAAATTAAAATGGTGAATCCAATATGGCGAATAATTTCAAGATTCATGCAATTTGATCGAAATTTAGGTCCGCTATTTTGGAATCAGCGACCTCGAAAACCCCCGAGTAACAAGTTTTAAATAAATCCGTTAGATTTTTTATTTTCTTGACCGCCATATTGGATCCGCCATTTTAAATTTTGAAAATCTGACATTAGATTCGTAATCAGAGACCCCGAAAACCTCAGAGTAACAAGTTTTAAGCAAATCTGATAAAATTTAAAATTTTCGAATTCGCTATTTTGGGACCGCCATGTGGATCCGCCCTTTTACATTTTGAAAAACTGACGCCAAATTTGAATTTTGCGACTCCAAAAACCTTAATTACAATGAAATCACATTTTCTAGAAACTTTTTTTTCTTGGACCGTTTTTGGACCACAAGCGATTTTTAGCTGGACTGCGAAGGGGTTAATCAGTGCTGAAATCTTTTTCTAAATCGGTGTCAGATGTATTATATTGTACCACTTTAAATTTTTAAAAACTAACATCAGGTTCGTAATCAGCGATCCCAAAAACACCCGAGTAAGCATATTTAAGCAAATGCCATCAATTTTTTATTTTGACAGCCGCCATATTGGATCCGCCATTTTAAATTTTGAAAAACTAAAAGAAGATTCGCAATCAGCGACCCCAAAAACCCCTGAGTAACAATTTTCAATCGAATCCGATCAATTTTTTATTTTAACAGCCGCCATATTGGATCCGCCATTTTAAATTTTTAAAAATTAACAGCGGATTCGTAATCAGTAACCCTAAAAACCCACGAGTAACTATTTTCAAGCGAATCTAGTTAATTTTTAATTTTGACTTTGAAACATTTTATAGTAAAAATTATTAGTTTTCTCGTAGTGTTTTAGCAATAAAATATTTATTAACTTTTAACAATTAGACATTTTTTCTAGATTATATATTTTTAGAGTATTGGTTTGACAAATTTCGGCAGAGAAGTTCATAATATGTTAATTTAAAATGTAAATATTGCAACTAAATAGTCAAATATGTCAAAATTGACCTATTTTTTGACCTATATGTTAAAAAGAGGATAAATGACGGCCTCACATTACGTTAAAATCTATGTCAAAATTGACCTATTTTTTGACCTATAAGTTTAAAAGAGAATAAATAAAGGCCTCACATTACGTCAAAATCTATTTCTAATTTGATCTATTTTTTGACCAATAGGTCAAAAAGAGGACAAATAACGGCCTCACATTACCTCAAAACTTATGTCAAAATTGACCTATTTTTTGACCTATTGGTTTAAAAAGAGGATAATAACGGCCTCACATTACCTCAAAACTTATGTCAAAATTAACCTATTTTTTGACCTATAGGTCAAAAAGGGAAGAAATAACGGCTTCACATTACCTCAAAACTTATGTCAAAATTGACCTATTTTTTGACCTATTGGTTTAAAAAGAGGATAATAACGGCCTCACATTACCTCAAAACTTATGTCAAAATTAACCTATTTTTTGACCTATAGGTCAAAAAGGGAATAAATAATGGCTTCACATTACCTCAAAACTTATGTCAAAATTGACCAATTTTTTTAACCTATAGGGCAAAAACATAAATCAAAACATATGTCAAAATTGGCCCATTTTTTTGACCTATGTCAAAAAGAGGATAAATAACGAATAAAAATGCATGTTTAATTTTACCAATTTTTTTTAAACTACGGGTTTTAAAAGGGGCCTTAATGTGAGCCTTCACATTACGGTAAAATTTAGTCTGTGTTTTACCAACAGGTCAGAGCTTGCCCCCTCAAATAGAAGCGCGAAATAGGACGTCAAAGCCTATCCAAAAGAATTTTTTTTTACTTGCAGGCTGGTATGTTACTTCAAAATTGATGACAAAGATTGAAAATTTGAGAATGGCTAATATCATAAGATCGCATTTTACAATCTTTATATTATCTCTGGGGGTTGGCGCGCGAAGCGCGCAGGGGGGCGGAGCCCCCCTAGTATATATATATATATATATATATATATATATATATATATATATATATATATATATACAGTAGAGACTCCATTATCCGGACTAATGGATGAAGGCACTTATACTGATAATCGAAAATCCGGATAATCAAGTAAAGTAGGAATTAAACAAATTTTTTATTCATAATTTTATGTATTTATTTGCAAATGTATTGAAATGAGACTGAAACAAACTAAAACTTTTGAAGTCAACATTAATAAATATTTAGTTAGAAATATTTCAAAATATTTACATAAACATTTTCTTCAAATCATTATAATACTTTAAAACGCAACATTTCGTGTAAAAATTAACGTTTTTGAATTGAGTTGGGATTTAAAATAGAAGTTAACGGCTTAAGACCTTATAAACTTTATATTAAAAAAAATTTTCTAATTTCAAATTTGTCCGGGTAATCGAATATCCGGATAATAGGGGTCCGGATAATAGAGTCTCAGCTGTATATATTGTAACGATATTTTACTTTTACTTACGGGTTTTACCTATTAATCGATACAAAAATGGCAATATATCGGATTCTTATTCCCGAATTATAAATTCCACACTCCGAATTTATAATATAGCATCGATGACTCGTTTAAGGGAACTTCCCCGGTGCCAGGTAGGTGAACTACCCGGATCACGATAGCAGGAACAAAACAGAGAGCTTTCTTGGACTAGCTCTAACCAAGCTTAATATTTTATTTATGCGAAGTTACTTTTATATTGAAATAATAGGGCGTGAGTACCGCACACCGAGGAGAGAGACAAACACAATGAATTTATTACACAAATAAAACAGTTGAATAAAGAAAATTATTAAACTACACCAGTAAATTATTTTCTTTAAAATCACTTTTGTTTTATTTTATTTATTACTTTTTAATTTTAACTTTAAACTTTGTGAAGAGAACTGAGAACTTTCACACGTCGGTGATTGCTTTGGTCGACCGAAAATGGCGGCGTCCTATCAGCTAGCCACGCGGTCTTCCCTCTAGATATGATTTTTCGGTCACACAGTGCACCGGTGATATTTCCAAGACAACGAGAAGATGGATTCTGGACACTAACCTTTGATCCGGTCCAGACCAGCACGGAAATCGACCAAGTTTCAAATTCTAGAAGAAGTAAGCCCCAGCAGAGTTAGTCCCCCATTTTTTTATAGCTTTAAATTTGTTTTTCAATTTATATTGTTTGACGGTGACGTCCAGGTTTAAAAACCGTTACTTCTTCTAGAATTTGAAACTTGGTCGATATTGTAGGTTTCCGCTTCACGTTTAGTGAAGGGTCTTACTAATAAGTTGACAATTGTTTCGTGAAAAATTCTGGGATAAAAGTTAAATAATTTGTAGCAGAGGAATGCGAACCATTTTGATTTCTGGATCGAAAAGCTATGAGAATTTGTTGGATGTGGACCTCTGTAGCTCAGTGGAAGAGCAATCAACCGGCAATTGATAGGTTCTGGGTTTCGAGCCCCAGCAGAGTTAGTCCCCCATTTTTTCATAGCTTGAAATTTGTTTTTCAATTTATATTGTTTGACGGTGACGTCTAGGTTTAAAAATCGTTACTTCTTCTAGAATTTGAAACTTGGTCGATATTGTAGGTTTCCGTTTCACGTTTAGTGAAGGGTCTTACTAATGAGTTGACAATTGTTTCGTGAAAAATTCTGGGATAAAAGTTAAATATCTTAAATAAAACCGACAGATTAGCTCGGTCGGATAAGATGCCTCGCTTGGCGGACGTTCTAGGACCAAGGGTACTTGGTTCGCGCCCATTTGGCTTGGATTTTTCCGGCATGTGAGATAATCTGAGCGGGAGGTTTGACGTCGAGGTATAATGATGTGCACTGTCGATTATTGTCCGGTACACACCATTAGAACTCGACTGTCGATAAACCGGTTGTACTCAGGAGAAGGTTTTCTACAGTTTCCCTCTCCTCTGGCGAGAAAACCCATTAGACGCGTAGTCCAGGCTAATGCGAGTACTCCTAATTTTCGAAAGACGTTCTGTAGGCGCAAACTTAATATTAAGAATTGTGTATATAAGAAAAATTTGTGAAAACATGAAATTGTAAGAAAACACTTGTATAGCCAAGTATGTAAGGCTGAAGACAGGTGTATAAACCAATAAATAAATATCTTAAATAATAATGTGTATAGTTAACGTCTGCATCCACGCTGACAATTTTTAATTATTATCCACTGATCATGGATAATAGTTGCCAACTCCAATTCTTTAGAGAAATTAATAACATTATTATTATAACATTGTTAGAATTATGTTATGTTAAATAAAAATTAAATGTAAATTTGTTGATAATAATAAATTATTATTTTTATGTAATAAACAATTCTCACGTAAAATTACATCAAGCTTGCAGTGCAATATTGCAGCCAGCTTTTAGTGCAATGTTGACGAGCAATTTTGCGACAATGTTTCTGTGCAATCTTGAGCAAGGTGGGACATTTTAACATTATTACAACCTTGCAGTAATGTTACACGGCAATATTGCAAATATTTCAGTTTAATATTGCAGCAATATTGCTACGAAGTTACGTGCTCTGTAGGAAGGTTGTAAAAATTCATCGAATGTCTATTTTGTAAAAGTAATTCTTTAATAATTTTTATATTTTTTTGGTAAAAACTTTTATTTAAAAGTATTATGGCTCTGTCAATTAAATTATAAACAATGGCAATTTTTTGTGACATTGAATGTTTAGAAAAAAAGTTCAAAACTCTGCCAGAATAATTAGGTTTCATAAACCAATCAGTAATCAAAACATTGTTTTGCCTAATAAGTAAGACATCAAGAAAACTAATGGCATTGTTTTCAATTTCATATGTGAATTGTCACTTTTTATATAGGTTAAAGCTGCGTTCAGAAAAACAAAATGCAACTTAAAAATCTTTTTTCTAGTATAAATTTGTTTCAATTGGAGAAGAATAATTTCAATTAATGTTAGAATTTATTCGCTGATAGAAATTTTGAAATATGAAGATTTCGACTATATCAGCAGATAGTGACATCTATTAGATGTCATTTGAACTTTTTGGTTTAGAGTTAGGTGTTACATGATAATTACTTCGATATGCTTGTCGATAAGTAATTAATTTTTAAAATTAATTTTGATCTGAAAAAATAAGCTGCGTGAACGAATGCACTGTGCATCTGTGAGGACTCGAACCCCAGTTCATAGCTGCCTGTCGCGGGACCTACGCCTATCAGTGCACCTTGCCAACACAGCCTGGACGTAATCGCTTCTTATATTCTCAGATCAAAGAGTTTAAGTGACATCTAATAGATGTCACTATCTACTGATATAGTCGAAATCTTCATATTTCAAAATTTCTATCAGCGAATAAATTCTAACATTAACTATATAGCTCTTGACTAGTGATGGGCTTGATCTGAGAATATAAGAAGCGAGTACGTCCAGGCTGTGTTGGCAAGGTGCATTGATAGGCGTAGGTCCCGCGACAGGCAGCTATGAACTGGGGTTCGAGTCCTCACAGATCCCTCACAGCACCGGGATATTCAGGATATCCCAGAGTCGTCCTGGGGATATCGATTTGTTTTCGGAAGTTTGGATATCTCTGGGATATCTTAGGGACGTCCATAGATATCCAGAGGATATTCCAGGGATATCCAAACTTCCGAAAACAAATTGATATCCCCAGGACGTCTCTGGGATATCCTGAATATCCCGGTGCTGTGAGGGATGCACAGTGCATTCGTTCACGCAGCTTATTTTTTCAGATCAAAATTAATTTAAAAAATTAATTACTTATCGACAACCATATCAAAGTAATTATCATGTAACACCTAACTCTAAACCAAAGAGTTCAAATGACATCTAACAGATGTGACTATCTGCTGATATAGTCGAAATCTTCATATTTCAATAATTTCAATTGTAAAAGAAAGATTAAAATTTATCTTTTAGTTCAAAAACTCAAATATAAACCAAAATTCCTCTTTTATATAGATGGATATTTGTATTTTAAAAATAAAATGTCAAAATAATTGATAAGAAGAATTTTCATCTCACTTTAAGATTTTATTTTTTTTCGGTATGATCAGACGAGCTATTCATGGTTTAATCAGCAACGCTACATGCATCTCAAATAGAATTGACTCCTACAGGTGTTACAATCTCTTTATTGGAAACGAATAATTCGAAGTTATACGAAGCGAATCGGTTTACGTCCACTGATTTTCCTCTGATCACCCGTAAATTTCCTCAGGGAAATTAATCAGGTTGGAAATATAGCGAGCGTATTCCGAGGTGGTTCGGACTGTACGATGCGGAAATGATTTGAGGAGGGAGAGGAGGGGAAAGGGAGAAAGTCAATTCAAAAATTATTGCAAGAATGAAGGACAATCAGAAAAAGGAAATTGATTTATAAACGTGCTTTTTATTGGACATTGGAAAAAGGATCAAAGAAAGCATATTTACATAGAGGGAATTTCTTTTTAACCCTGTGCAAAATCATGTTAACCCTTTAACGCCCAAATGGACAAAATTTTGGCATGAAGTTTAAGAACTTGTTTCGGTACTTAAAAATCAATAGAAAAATTCGCGAATCATCATTCCTTACGTTTTCATAAGCGCTCTATCTAATGACGTTAAGAAAAATTAAAAATATTTATAAACAAAAAATTATTAATGTATGATAATAAAAAAGTCCGATTTTTTTCTAATTCTTGTTTAATTATCAATTTTTTCTACTATGACATATCGTAAAAATAATTGCAAATGTTACAAATAGCGTGACATAGATATATAACCTAGAAGATAGGACTATAGAGAAAATTAAAATGAGTGCTCAAAAATGGAGTTTGAAGTTTAAAATTTGATTCGAAAGTACAAAATTGTTAAAAGTTTTTAGATGGGCTTTAAACTTGTTGCCAAATAATAATAATTTAATAATTTATATTCAGTGGCACTAAAATCTATCTTACTGGCATTTATATTAAGAAAAACTCACTTTTTAAAAAAGATGGCAGTTTTTTGACAGCTGTCAACTGTCAAGTTTCTTACTTAACTAATGCCAAATAATAATAATTTAATAATTTATATTCAGTGACACCATAAACTACCTTACTGACATTTATATTAAGAAAAACTCACTTTTTAAAAAAGTTGACAGTTTTTTGACAGCTGTCAAGTGTCAAGTTTCTTACTTAACTCATGTCAAATAATAATAATTTAATAATTTATATTCAGTGACACCATAAACTACCTTACTGACATTTATGTTAAGAAAAACTTATTTCTTAAAAAAGTTGACAGTTTTTTGACAGCTGTCAAGTGTCAAATTGCCATTTTGATTTCAAATATGTGATCAGCGACCCGAAAACCATAAAAAATTATATGCATCACTTTATACTTATTGCTAACTTCATTCGAGACTTAAATAGTTAAGTTAATTGTTTATAACAATTATTTTATGCATTTATACAATGATTTATATTTTTAGCGATTCCTAAGGGTAAATTTGATTACAAACGTGTGTCTGTGTTATTTTTTTCAGAAACACGTGATTATTCTTTAAAAAATTATAATTTTTCCCTCTATTTGTTTATTTATAAATGTTATAAACAATTAATTTTAAAAATGGAAAAAGACCATTTTTTGAAGAATTTATCGCCTACAAATTTTAGAGACCGTCGAACGCTCTTAACATTTTTTTATTGATTGAAATACATTATCAACTTTTAGTTAATATTATTTTTCATTATTTTAAAAATTACCATTTGAATAGAAGGAATCCGCTCTTGGTAAAGAAGAGAGCGCCGCTGCACTGCGCGAACTATATACAGATTATGCGCCGCATTGAAAAAAGCCTATGCCGCATTGGACTTACATTTAACAGTTAATCTTACCTTATTTTCTTTAAATTTCATTTTCACACTCACTATTAGTATTTTTTCATTCCTTTATACTTATTGCTAACTTCATTCGAGACTTAAATAGTTAAGTTAATTGTTTATAACAATTATTTTATGCATTTATACAATGATTTATATTTTTAGCGATTCCTAAGGGTAAATTTGATTACAAACGTGTGTCTGTGTTATTTTTTTCAGAAACACGTGATTATTCTTTAAAAAATTATAATTTTTCCCTCTATTTGTTTATTTATAAATGTTATAAACAATTAATTTTAAAAATGGAAAAAGACCATTTTTTGAAGAATTTATCGCTGATCATTTCTAAAAAAATATTTGAAATCGGTCAAGATTTGTTACCTGTAGGCTATTTTGAACAGTAAATTGCAATTTCAGACCACTGTGCTCCATTTTAATTTTCTCTATTGTCCTATCTTCTAGGTTATGTTTCTATGTCACGCTATTTGTAACATTTACAATTATTTTTACGCTATGTCTTAGTAGAAAAAATGATAATTAAACAAAAATTGGAAAAAAATCGGACTTTTTTAAAAAAAACATTAATAATTTTTTTGTTTATAAAATTTTTAAGTTTTTCTTAACACCATTTGGTAGATCGCATATGAAAACATAAGGAATGATGATTTGCGAATTTTTCTATTGATTTTTAGGTACCGAAACAAGTCCTCTAACTTCACACCAAAATGTTGTCCATTTGCGCGTTAAAGGGTTAACATTACTATATAGAAGACTCAAGCTGTTTGAAGAGTCTCATAGGAGACGTCTTTGCAGTGGCAAATACAATTAGACACTGATGAATGAAATGTATACAGTTTTCGTAGTATACTCTATCGGCATAAGGTGAATGACCGTGTTAGCAAACAGAAAACAAAATAAAGTAGGGGAGACTGGGGTCAACCCGCTCACAGGGTAAAAAAGAAAAATGATCTTCGGATTTTTAAGTTTTCGATTATTATTTCTGAGATTTTATTTATTTTTCGAAATATATGTGAAGTTTTGTTTGATTTTAAAAAGATTTATTTAAATTTATTCTGAAATTTGATAAATATATTCGGGGTAAAGTCGCTTACATAAAGTCGGGGTAAAGCCGCTCACTTATTAAATTTGTATTGGAAGCCGAATCAGTATTAACAGTATTTCTTTTTTTGGCGATCTTAAAATTTTTAATATTAAAAACATTTATTAAAAGATAAATAATATTCATTTCCTAACAATATTATTGAATTATTGGGTAATTAGTTGAATACTTAACATTTTGAATGTCACCCATTTCGCGATTTGTAGCGATTTTTTTCTTCAGAACGCAAACAAATAATCAAAATTTGTCGCTTGTGTGCAGAGAAACACTAGTTCGAAAACGGTTGTTTACTAATTTCACGTAATTTCAAACAGGCAGTGTCATCGTTCTTCTTTGGCGATAACTGTAAGTCGCACATAACCTACAAATTTTAGAGACCGTCGAACGCTCTTAACATTTTTTTATTGATTGAAATACATTATCAACTTTTAGTTAATATTATTTTTCATTATTTTAAAAATTACCATTTGAATAGAAAGAATCCGCTCTTGGTAAAGAAGAGAGCGCCGCTGCACTGCGCGAACTATATACAGATTATGCGCCGCATTGAAAAAAGCCTATGCCGCATTGGACTTACATTTAACAGTTAATCTTACCTTATTTTCTTTAAATTTCATTTTCACACTCACTATTAGTATTTTTTCATTCCTTTAACTCGTATTTTGATCCACTGACACTAATTATTTACTCCTGTCACGTAATTTCTTTTTTTTAAAGCTTAAAACTTGCACCGCATTGGGACCCCTTGAATACCGCATTCACCACGACACCCAATGCACTATTTCACGAATACCGCATTGACAGGTAGGCACTTGCAATGCGGAATCCCGTACCTCCCAATACTTTTTTTACAGGGAGAGCACTGGGTTCTGCTTTTGGTAGTTCCACTTTACCTCAGTGGGACTTAAGGGCATGTCCAAGTTGTGAAATGTAAACAAACCAAGCACTAAAATCACATTTCGGAAACAGCCTTTTCTCCCACAAAAATTAACATTGGACCGATTTTTTTATAAAAATGATAAATTAGTGTGTCAAAGTTTCCAATGAAATCAAATTTCACTATAAGCAATTAACAGTAATTACTAAAATAACTAATTCAAATGACCTGTGAAATAGCATTTTTGAAGCGTCGCGAAAAATAAACTGTTTGAGTATATCAACCGCACTGACAATGAAGAAGTCTCATATCAGCGATTGGACGTTCAACATGTGGAAGGGGAAATTTTTCCCTTTCCTCCTTGAAATTACAAGGAGAAAGGGTAAAAACTTCTTCATCGTCCGTGCGGTTGATATAGTCAAACAGTTTATTTTTCGCGACGTGCCAAAAATGCTATTTTCAGGTCATTTTAATTCGTTATTTTAGTAATTGCTTTTTATTCCTCCTGGTCAAAAATTATTTCATTGGAAACTTTGACACTCTAATGAATCATTTCCTTTATGAAAATGAAAAAATGTTAATTTTTGTGAGAGAAAAGGCTGTACGAAAAATGTGATTTTATTGCATTCTTAGTACGCTCTGCGCTTGCGCAGAAAGCAACAAAGTCTCAGGTCGCGAAAAATTAAAGTGTTTGACTATATCAACCGCACGGACGATGAAGAAGTTTTTACCCTTTCTCCTGGTAATTTCATGGAGGAAAGGGAAAAATTTCCCCTTCCACATGTTGAAGGTCCAATCGCTGATATGAGACTTCTTCATCGTCAGTGCGGTTGATATACTCAAACAGTTTATTTTTCGCGACGCGTCAAAAATGCTATTTCACAGGTCATTTGAATTAGTTATTTTAGTAATTACTGTTAATTGCTTATAGTGAAATTTGATTTCATTAGAAACTTTGACACACTAATTTATCATTTTTATATAAAAACCGGTCCAATGTTAATTTTTGTGGGAGAAAAGGCTGTTTCCGAAATGTGATTTCAGTGCTTCGTTTGTTTACATTTTGCTTTGTTTACATTTCACAACTTGGACTTGCCCTTAACCGCTCCCACAATGAGAACGCAGAAATCTCACCCATAGAATATCAGCGTTCTTTCATTTAGCATTGTAACTGTACGCGTAGGTAAAGCAGCGTGACCGAAATTTTTTCCGTGTAGAATATTTTCTTATTTCTGCTTATATGTACAATTTCCATTAGATAGATCTTATAAAATAGTTAAGCTACAATGTCAGACTCCTCGCCAAAAAATATTTCGCTGTGTTTCGAACTCAATCAACTGAGACTACATATTAGACACGCAATACCTTTTTTGAGACGCTAAAATATTTATTGGTCTTAAAGTTACTACGACTTTAAGGTTTACATTCTTATTAAATATGTGTTGATTGCGCATCACTTGAAAACGGTTTAACCAATTGAAGTGAAACTTGGCAATCTATTAAGTATTAACGTAACTTAAAATCATAGCCTTATCCGATTAAAAATATTAATTTGAACGGAAGTTATGATATTTTTTCAAAAAATTCGAATAATCAAAAAAATTAAATTTTTTTAATTTTTGTAAAATTGATGCAAAACTATCCATAGCTTACTTTTTCAGTTAAATACAACCTTTTTTATAATAAAATTGAAAAACATAATTTAAAAAAATTGTTTTTGTTGAATATTGAGTGATTTTTGCATTAAGATAATATTGATATTTTCTGATTAATTTATATATGCAAAAATCACTCAATATTTAAGAAAAACAATTTTTTAAAATTATTTTTTTTAATTTTATTATAAAAAAGGTTGTATTTAACTGAAAAAGTAAGCTATGGATATTTTTGCAACAATTTAAAAAAAAATAAAAAAAATTTAATTTTTTTTTATTTTTCGAATTTTTTGAAAAAATATCATAACACCCGTTCAAATTAATATTTTTAATCGGATAAGGCTATGATTTTAAGTTACGTTAATACCTAATAGATTGCCAAGTTTTACTTCAAACGGTTGAACCGTTTTCAAGTGATGCGCAACCAACACATATTTAATAAGAATGTAAACCTTAAAGTCGTAGTAACTTTAAGACAAATAAATATTTTAGCGTCTCAAAAAAGGTATTGCGTGTCTAATATGTAGTCTCAGTTGATTAAGTTCGAAACACAGCGAAATATTTTTTGGCGAGGAGTCTGACATTGTAGCTTAACTTTTTTATAAGATCTATCTAATGGAAATTGTACATATAAGCAGAAATAAGAAAATATTCTACACGGAAAAAATTTTGGTCACGCTGCTTTACCTACGCGTACAGTTGCAGTGCTAAATGAAAGAACGCTGATATTCTATGGGTGAGATTTCTGCGTTCTCATTGTGGGAGCGGTTAAGTCCCACTGAGGTAAAGTGGAACTACCAAAAGCAGAACCCAGTGCTCTCTCTGTAAAAAAAAGTATTGGGAGGTACGGGATTCCGCATTGCAAGTGCCTACCTGTCAATGCGGTATTCGGCTGTTGTGGTGAATACGGTATTCAAGGGGTTCCCAATGCGGTGCAAGTTTTAAGCTTTAAAAAAAAGAAAATACGTGACAGGAGTAAATAATTAGTGTCAGTGGATCAAAATACGAGTTAAAGGAATGAAAAAATACTAATAGTGAGTGTGAAAATGAAATTTAAAGAAAATAAGGTAAGATTAACTGTTAAATGTAAGTCCAATGCGGCATAGGCTTTTTTCAATGCGACGCATAATCTGTATTTCGCTGCCAGATTTGGATTCAGGGTGACAAAATATAGAGGAACCCGTGTAGAAATTGAAAGTAGGAATTAGTAAGGCCCTCAATAGACGCCCTATTGTTTAGTGAGGCGCAAACTAGGAAAATTAGTCAGGACCCATCTAATTTCATCACGCTTAAAATATCAGGTGATGATGTGGAAAGATAGAGAGGTTTTAACTAGATTGTCTTGTCACTGCCTGAATAGAAAAGCATAATGTAGGGATTTAACCAGAGGGCCTCTTTAGCGCCTCATTAGTTTTTCTAAATATCTAGAACAAAAATTTACGACAGACGTAATATTGCGCCAGTAATACACTGAACAAGTCACTGAATAAACACACATGTAAACGACACTGTTTCAACCTATCACTAACTTAACACTAACACTGACGCATACCTAACACTAACTCGCACGCTATGAATCTACTTTCTCATCGTCCTTATATACTTAGCAGAATATTTCTTTACCGCTTGTGAGAAAAAGTGCAATATATTGAAATTTAAAAATAGCTATAATTTTTGCTCAAATAGTTTTTATATTTAAATAGCCCTTCTTCAAATAAGGCGAAGTTAGGCAATTTCCACACGGGAAATGACTTGTGCGGTTTCTGGGTCTGACAAAATCTTAAATTTTGTAGGCCTGTGATGTTTATTAAATTTTTATTTATATTATTTTGTATTATTGTGGTGGGGGAAATAAATAATATATGTGACGCTCCACGAGATTCGCGCTACCAATCCTTTTTGTATACGCGGACTACCGGACGGCCACCCGGGGTGGCCAAACGCTTTTTTACTATTATGTTCCCAAAACGATTAAAATTCATCAAAAGTTTTGAATATAATTATGTATTATTACAAATACTGTATCTTAATAATGTTTTATGAAACAAAACATTTGTTTTATTATTAAAAAATTATTTAAACAAATTATTGTTATTATTTACCAACTTTTTACAGAATACACCTAGAAAGTTGCAGTTTTTTCCTAATTTTGCAATTTACTAAATCTTATATAATTACTAATAAAGAATAAAAATTTAACTATTGTTTAAACAATTTTTAAACAAATTATTGTTGTTATTTACCAACTTTTTCCAGAATGCACCCAGAAAGCTGCAGTTTTTTCCTAATTTTGCAATTTACTGAATCTTTTATGATTACAGATAAAGAATAAAAGTTGAATAAAAATTAAACTATTTTTTAAACAATTTAACTGCAGCTTTCTAGGTGCATTCTCGAAAAAGTTGGTAAGTAACAACAATAATTTGTTTAAAAATTGTTTAAACAATAGTTAAATTTTTATTCTTTGTTAGTAATTATATAAGATTTAGTTAATTGCAAAATTAGGAAAAAACTGCAACTTTCTAGGTGCATTCTGGAAAAAGTTGGTATATAACAACAATAATTTGTTTAAAAATTGTTTAAAAAATAGTTTAATTTTTATTCAACTTTTATTCTTTATCTGTAATCATAAAAGATTTAGTAAATTGCAAAATTAGGAACAAACTGCAACTTTCTAGGTGTATTCTGGAAAAAGTTGGTAAATAACAACAATAATTTGTTTAAACAAATAAAAAATGTATTATAACATCATAATATATTTTATTTATTGATGTAAAACAATTTTACTGTAAAAGTTTAACGATTTTATTTTTTTGCAATATACGAAACAAACACCCGGTCAATTTTCAGTATTCTCGTACATACTTTTTTAATTGTTATAAATAAACAAGAAGAAGTGTTAACAAAAAATTTATTTTTGTTTTTTTCGAAAGTAGATAAAATTTTGTTCAGTGAGTTAAAATGTCGATTCCATTGATACAAAATTCGAGGAGATATTCAACATTATGTATTAGTTGGCCACCCCGGGTGGCCGTCCGGTAGCGCGAAGGTTAAAACCATATTCTTCCAAAATTTAATCATTTTTTTGTTAAAAAGTATAATTAAAGCTTTTCAAAACTTTTATAATTTTATTTAAAGGTAAAAATTTTTATTATCACAGTGTTATATCAATAAAAATGTTCAAATATTTACATTTTAAAATAGTTTGAAATTAAATATTTGTAAAAATTCACACTATTACGCTTTTCATGATCAATTATTGGGTACCTAAAACGTTAACTATAATTCTGTTTTAAATTAATTCTTATTAGAAAATTCTACGAGAATTGAATTAAAATTAAAATTAACTAAATATTTGAATTCCTTAAAACAATTTTATTATTTATAAAAATAATAGAAACAAATAATAAAAAAACTAAAATTTGTAAATATAGGAATTTAATTGGTCAAAAGTAAATTTAATAGGAACTGAAGGCTCTGCAGATAATACATTTCAAATACATATATGAAAGTAATTGAATTCTGGCAAGGAATTTTGATAAATATTTTTTTTTAAATATTTAAATTGTTACGATGAATGTCATTAAATTTTTTTTTAAATATTAAAATTCTTTCAATAAATTTTATTAAAAACTTATTGAAAATAATAAATAAATTCTAATAAACAATTGATATCAAACTTTTATTTAAATAATTGAATTCTTTGGAAGAAGTTTTACAGAATTTTGAAAAGTATTTGCATTTTTTGAGTGATTTATTTAAAATTGTTTTTGAATTATTTGAAATCCTGCGATGACTTTTATTACTTTTTGTGGACAATTTTTTTATTTATGAAAACAATTGAATGTTTGAGAAGAATTAAAAAAAATTTAATATTTAATTCTTTTGGAAAATTTTTCATTTGATAAGTAGATATTAAAAATAAAATAATTTAATTTCGAAACATTTTGAAAAATAATTAAATCGTTTGTACCAAGTAGTTTATTTCTTTTAAAAAAAATTTTATTTGCAAAAAATGTAAATAATTGTCTTTTTCTTAGTAAATAATTTGTTGATATTAATAATTATTATAAATGACACATTTTTTTAAAATAAAAAATAACTTTTTGCAGGTTAAATTTCATTGAACTCGATAAAGTGGAACAAGATTTAGTAATTTTATTCCACCTGCAAAGTTCTCGATCTATTTTGATAATAAGAGATGAAAATTCGTCGAAAAAAGAAAGACAACTGAGAGGTTAGAAATCGAGGAAATATCAAGTCGCCATTTCCATAAGTTTTTCTTTGCAGGTTTCATAATTTGTCAAGACATGCTCCTTTTTCTTCACAATATGGGAGTAAAAAAGATTAAAAAACTTAATTAAACACTATGCCCATGTGGAAAGATTTTCGGAAATTTTCGGCAAATTTTTTTTTGTACAGAAATCATCCGGAAAATTTTCGGAAATTTATTTTTTTACGGAAATCATCCGGCAATCAGCCAGAAAATTTCCAGAAATTTATTTTTTTCACTGAAATCTTCCGGAAAATTTTCGGAAATCTATTTTTTTACGGAAATCTTCCGGAAAATTTCCGGAAATTTATTTTTTTTACGGAAATCATCCGGAAATCTTCCTGAAAATTTTCGGAAATTTATTTTTCTTTACGGAAATCATCTGGAAATATTTTCGGACGATTATTTTTTTACGGAAATCTTCGTGAAATTTTTTTTTTATGAACATCATACGGAAATTAATTTTTTACGGTAATCCTCTGGTATCCAATTCATCTGTCTTTGGTGCAAAGTTTGGCTTTTGATGAACAAAAGATATTTTGTGTATTCGAGTATCTAAGATAATATTCGTTCTGCCTCGTCTCGATGAAAGTTTCCCGCACAGTATCAATGCATATATGCATTTTTAGGTTATGTATCGATTCCAGCAGTAAATTTCATCTGAATGAAAACACTTTAACCGTCTCCAAAACAGTCACATTTAACGTCTTCCTAAAACACACCACAAAACGTTTTAAAAATGAGGACAAAAGTGTCTTTAATATGGACACCTTTTTTTCAGTGTCTTCACTAAGTGGTCACTTTTGCTTCCCCCTGTTCTTTATTTAATAACTTTAACAATTATTTTCTAATCTTCTTCAATTTTTTCCACAATTAATATTCAGCATGTTTTTTTATTAATATTATAATCGAAATAATAATGTGTTTTCTATATTTGCATTCTTATTTCGATTTTTCCTCCAATTTATACAATTAAATTTAAAAGTTGTATTTATTTTAAATTTTGATAAAGAAATATCATTTTTAGACTTAAAACTATAAAAAATTACTAACATTTTATGGCGTATTTTAATGATATGTAAACTCTAATTCCGCGACAATTACTGAATTCTTAACCAATAAAAAAATTACAGTGATTTAATGTAGTGAAATCTCTTTAATATTCTAAAAATTTTGTTTCATTTTATTCATTTTTATTCTTTAATAAATTTTTTTTTGCTTTGTTTGTTTTTTTGCTACGTTTGAGTAGAAATAAGTTTTTATTTATTAATTAAAGTAATTACAATAATAAAACAAATATTAAACATTTTTTTTCGTCGAGACATATTTATTTCTTTTGAATTCAGGCCTCAGTTTTAATAAATAGGTGCTACTTTCCAATTTTAGTGTTTATTATTGTTTGAAAATTTATTTCTTTACCACGCATCGTTAAAAATTGTTTTGTTTTAAAATGTTTTGAAAAATAACATAATTGACGTTTAATATAAGCTTGTTTAGAATATAATTTATTTGTTCTTTACACTATTTATATTATTAATGGACAAAACAAGATTTTTTTAAACTTATTACTTAACTTCTAAACGAAAATATTTTAAATTGTTTATGGCTCTTTTCATCACTCACCCAGGGTTACCCCGAGTTAAATATTATCTAATTATCAAAAATATTCTGTTAATCTAACCTGTTACCATTAACCTGGAGTTAACTCGGGCGAGTGCCAAAAACAGCCTATATAATATTAAAAAATAAATTTAATCTCAAATATGTACAAAATAATTACTTTCAAGCTTTATCATAAATGATAAAGATCTACACACGGAAAAAAATTGTGTGACTCGAACGAGCAATTTTGAGAATATAATTAAAATAAAAGACGACATAACCAACGTTGTAAATTAAGCTTCACTACATTGGCTAAATGTTTAGCCAATTTAGTGAAAGTGAACTTCAGTTGAGTGCAATTTATCAGCTATATTGATAATATATGAAAAATTATTGTTGTTACCAAGAAATATCTCTGACAGCATAAATATAAAATCTTTTGTATTTTTTCAGTTTTAAAAGTGTATTAATTTCAGTAATTTAATTTCAAATGGTTGTAATTTGAAACATATGATTGAAAAAAATTAAAAATGCGCATTTAATGTTACTTTTCACACAATTTTAATTGTGTCTGTCACAATAGGGTTAGGTTGTCTTCTAAATAAAATTGAATATCGCGATTCTGCTGATAATGCCAATATCGGTGGCTCGTTTTTGACGAATTGTTTAACTGATGTGGCGAAAAAATTCTTAAATTCAGTTGAACTTTTTTTCCGTGTATATGTAATTTTCAAAAAAATTAAGATTTTTAGATAAACGGTACCGTAGTTTAAAGTTACCTCTTAGTGGAGAATCACCTATATAACACATTATGCATAATATGGGAAAGATTGGTGGCCTCTTTCGTTTTTGCCCTTAAGGTATTATATCGCCCCATGTGGAAGGGTTTCCGGAAATTTTCCGCAATTCTTTTTTGTAAAGAAGTTATTCAGAAAATTTCCGGAAATTTTTTTTGTAGGGGAGAATGGGGAGTTATGAAGCACGCTTTGTTTATGAGTTGTAACTTCAAAAAGAAATTTTTATTTCAAATTTTCTCCATTTGAATCTCTAGAGGGTCTTCAAATATGCTTACTGGTTGAAGAATTTGCATGAAATAATATAAAATCAACAATTTTTTTCAGTTGGACTAAAAAGCTGCTTTTTCAAGTTTTTAAAAATCATGGGGAGTTGTGAAGCACTACTAAAAATCGCTAAAAATTATATTTTTTAGTAAATATTCTTTATTGCGATTTTGCATAAATCGTTTTAAATTTCGAGAACCTAATCATTGCTGGGTATTATATGGGTGAACTTATCTTTTTGATTTGTTCGCGAATTTTGTAAGAATTCTGCAAAATGGAGCACACAAAAAAACTTTATAAACGAAAAATTGAACACATTGTCTTGAAAGATATGCAAAATATCTTCTATCGGAATGAATCCAATTACAAAACGAAGATATTAGGTGAAAAAATATTCAGAGTAAGTGACATCTATCAAAACAATTACTATGCGAGATCTATGGCCGTGCTTCACAACTCCCCATGCTTTATAACTCCCCATTCTTCCCTACCGAAATCTTCCGGAAACTTTCTGGAAATTTATTTTTTGTACGGAAATTTTCCGGAAGAAAAAAACTTTCAGAAGAGAAAAAATTTCCAGAAATTTTGCGGCAATTTGCCTGAAATGGCTTCCATTTAAAAAAAAATAATTTTCGAGGTTAAATTATCTTGAAATAATTACTTTAAAATAAAAAATAACTATTTCCGTAGATCGTCATATATTTTCCATGCTCGGAAAAATCCAATTTTTAAAAATTGGGTCATATTCTAGAATATTTAAAAATTATTTTTAACATCGGTGAAATATTTTTATGAATTTTTTGTAATGGTTATCAATAGTAAAAGATTTACTTACCTTTAGAAAATATGTTTTATATCTTAATAGCTGCCTATAAGAATCAATTTCCACAATGAGTTTCTAATCTAACCTAATCAATTACCGAGATCAAGCTGGATATTCCTAAAAGGGAAAGTTGGCACTTAGATTAGAGAATCCATTGTACTCAACTCCAGCTTGCCCGTTTACAACAACCCATTAGAGTTCTGTTCTTCTCCAGAAGTCCAGTATTTCCTCTATAGATAGGTTGTTCACCTGCATAGGGTCTATAATTGCTTGACCCCAGCTAGAAAGTCTGATCCTAGCTAATGCCGGGCATTCAGATAATATGTGAGACGACGTCTCGTCATTCGTCTCACACAGTCTGCACATAGGTGAGACTTTGTTTCCTAATTTATGCTGATGATAATTCAAAATCCCATGTCCTGTAAAGAGGTGAATAATGGTTTTAATTCTGATCTTTTCGAGTTTTAGGAGATCGCTCGCTTGCCTGTTGTTGGGCACTAAACCCAACAGATCCTTCGCTTGCCTTCCCACCCCAATGCCCGCCCAATACTTTTCATGTTCCCTTTGACCCCATCTTTCAATGGCTCCCTTAACCAGACACGGCATTAATGCCACTGCTGGTTCAGGACCAGCAAAAATACCGTTTCAGAACCTATTTTTGCCAAAACGTCCACCCTTTCATTGCCCCTGATTCCCGAGTGGCCCGGTACCCAGATTAACGAAAGTTTATTTACTGAACCTAACTCGTCTAGTACGCTACGGCATTCCCATACAAGCTTCAATGCTGTTGTGGGATTCTTTACAGCCCTTAGAGCCGCCTGACTATCCACACAAATACTAATCCTTTTGCCCCTTGTCCCTTTTTAAATGGACATTTGGGCACAAGTTAAAATCGCGCAGACCTCGGTCTGCCAAACCGTGGCATATTTTCCTAGTGACTCGGCCACTTTAATGCAGCCAGTTTTTCGATATATTCCGAAGCCTGCACCGCAATCCATCTTGGAGCCGTCCGTGTACCACACCTCGTCCCCAAGTGGAAACCCCTTCTTCCAGTCTAATCTGGAAGGTATTATTATCTTGAATCGAGGTTTAAATTTCACCCTCTTGATCATCCTATCTTGCACCATACTTAATTCTGGAATTGATAGGATTGAACGTGGGAGCTTCGGGTGTTTACCACTTGACTTCCACTTTCCCTGCGCGTTTAGCCTGCTCATAGTAAGGGCCGCCTTTTTCACCGCAGTAATATATAGAGGTACTTCGGCCAGTATGAATCCCAACGCCGCTGTAGGCGTGGTCCTCATGGCGCCTGTAATACCCCTAAAACCATTGCTTGGAGTTGGTCCAGTTTCTCTTTGACCGTGATCAATTGAGTCCTAGACCACTAAACCACCACCACGTGAAGAAACCTGGATTTTAGAATCATTTGATAGAGCCAATTGACCATATTGGGTCTTAGTCCCCATGATGACCCTATCGTCCTTCTACACGCCCAGAACGCAGTACAGAATTTCCTATACTGATAATCGAAATGTTCTTTCCAACTCAGCTTTTTATCCAGAATAACTCCTAAGTATTTAGCCGATTCGGAAAAAGAAATCTCATAAAATACCGGCTTCTTTAAACCCGGTATCTTGTATTTCCTAGTAAAAACTACTATATTCGTTTTCTCTGGATTCACAAAAAGTCCAGTTTGACTGCACCAATTCTTGACAATCTTGAGTGCACTTTCCGTAAGCTATAAAAGGGTCTCAATTGAGTGCCCTCTTATAATTATAAGGAAATCATCCGCATAGCTTTGCGTATAATATCCCTGGTTATAGAGTTTCCTAATCAACTCATCTGCCACTAAGCACCACAATAGAGGAGAGAGAACTCCTCCTTGTGGGCATCCCTTTAAGACGACGCCTGTTAGCCTGGCCTCATCATATTCTGTTTTGTGAGCTCTCTCGCGAAGCATGCTGTCGATCCATTTAATTGGTGGCACGGGCACGACTCTCTTTCTGGCTGTCCTGCAGATAGCTTCGCTAGAGGTGTTAGGGAAGGCACCTTCAATATCAAGAAAGGTACCCACCGCATAACCCCCCCTGCCAATTTGCTCCTCTATTCTACCTACTGCAGAGTGGAGGGCTGATTCTACTGAGAAACCTGCTCTATACGCATGTTGTCCCGAGTGCAAGGGGTAATCCCTTAGACATTCCTGTCTGATAAAATTATCCACCAGTTTTTCTAACGCCTTTAATATAAAGGAGGTTAGACTAATTGGTCTGAAGTCCTTTACAGTAGTATACCCTGTGCGACCGGCCTTCGGAATAAATACCACCCTTGTCCTTTTCCAGGACTCAGGTGTATAACCAAGAGCAATACATGCTCTCATGATTTTACACAGGGGTAATCTAATACAATCCAATCCTCTTTGTAAAAGGACCGGATATATATCGTTTTCCCCTGAGGCTTTAAAAGGTTTGAAAGAGCCTATTGCCCAATCAATACCCTCTGGAGTCACAACTCTGCAAGTTTCCAGTGTTCCCGGTTTCTTCGGGCTCTACGTGGACCCCCGCCAAAGTCATGTAACGTTCTCTCCTCAAAGTCCGGGAAGTTAGCTTCTATCAGATACCTTAAGCAGTCTTTTTTATCCTGAGCATATTATCCATTAGATAACTTAATGGTAGATAGTTTTGCCAAAGGGTCTTTAGCCAGAACTTTATGGAGTCTTGATGGTTCAGGTAATCTTTTGATTCCTTCGCAAAAACTCCTCCAACTAACACCTCGTGCTTTATCTACCTCTTTCTTATAAGAATTACGAGCTGCATGGTAATTATCCCATGCTTGCTGATTCTTACGTTTTTTGGCTTTATTGAAAAGCTTTTTTACTGTTTGCCTGTGACCCTCCAAACAGGAGCTCCACCACGTATTACTCCTGTTGGTGTTCACCTTTTTGGCTACACAGTTTCTCTTAAAGAAGCCGACAACCGAATCTCGCAGATATTCCGCTGCGAGTTCTAACTCTTCGTACGTTCCGTAGGAGGTAGGAAAGTGACCTATGGAGACCTTGAGGTCCTCAGTAAATGAGTCCCAATTAGTACTCCTACGGTCACGTCTCCACTTATGTTCCCGATCTTTCGATTCCAGTCTGAATGTGATAAGTCTGTGGTCCGAGAGTAAATCTTCATCAGACACTCTCCAGTCCCTCACACCACCCCACACAGACCTGGAGCAGATCGTTATATCCAACACTTCTCTCCTGTAAACAGTAACGAAGGTTGGCTCATTACCCTGATTTAAAATTTCTAAATCTGCATCTATCAGAAAATCTAGTAAATTTCTGCCTCTGTCATTAATGTCAGTGCTACCCCAAACTACGTGGTGGGCATTGGCATCACAACATATTATCAAAGGGAGACTCTGCTGTTGACAATACTCCACCAACTTTTCCACCTCTCTTAGTGGCGCAGATTCTCCCTCCGAACCCGGAAAATATGCGGAAGGTACTACCACCTCCCTCTTATTTCCGTTCGTCTCTAAGTACTTAGTCTTCACGACAGCTAAGTCTCTAATTTTTAATTCCAACAAAGGGAAAGCGTCTATACCTTTATATATCAGACACGCCCTTGGAACCGATTCATGTGTTGAGCAAACTAGCTCTCGGCATCCATTTAGACCTCTGATTCTCCCCTTGAAGACCCAAGGTTCTTAAACAAAGGCTTAAGCTGTCTGCATCCTTGTCAAGTTCTTGGCTAAAATCGCCGAAGTAGCTTTACAATGATGCAAATTGATCTGCATACACTGAATCTCGAAAGGAGCCATTTTGAAAGGTTGATTCACGGTCTCCTTAGACCCTTCAACTGCTTCTCAGGCATGCTCGGGGCAGGGGAAGCAACCTCTGAGTCCAGCCGCCGATTAGACGTCAAAGCCCAAGACGAGACCCACCCGCTCCCAGAAGCACCCTGAGAAGAGCCAGCGAGGTCCGATGCGGTCCTCTCAGAGGCCCTGGCTCGAACTCGCCTGTCCACTTGTTGCAAGGTTAAGTACCCTACGGTCCTCTTACCAGCAACAAGCGAATCACGCACTCCAGTGTTGCGATCCTCCAAAGGAAGCTCTGCAACACTTCCGAGCTTAGAATTTATTTCTTCTTTCGTAGTGCCCATATTTGGTACCACGAATACAGAGGAAATAAAGGTCCATCTTTGGAGAGCCTCAATCTAAGGATAAGGATCCAGGTATCTTGGAGTCTCGTTTAAGATACCTCCATTCACAGCCCCACCATGGGGATGGGGCGTCCAGAAGACGGGCCCCTCCTGTAACACAACCGCTCCCGAACTTTACGAGAGCTAAGTTATGCCCAGCGATGGTCGTCCACTGTCCACCCACCTCCCGGAGGAACCCGAAGGATTTTATTACCCTAGTATCATTCTTCCATGGACACGAGTTCATCACGGATTGGGTGGCGAGACTCGCGCCTCAATCGCTATAGTACAGCCAAACGAACCTTGGAAGGGTTTCTTCTTGGTCAGACTCCCTCCAACAGAAAATCTTCAGAATGAATCCGCGGTCAAGCCTCTGTTCATCCTGTCCCTCCCGATAACCTCTCGAAATTCTTGAGCGGCCGACCAAATATGAGTGTTCTCCCCCTCAATCACCACGAGAGACATCGAAAAGTAGTTTCCTGATAGGAAAAGAAACCCTCAAGCCCTCCCACCAACAACAAGGTCTTGAAACCCCTAGAGAGATCCATAATGAGTTTAATTACTTTACAAAATTTTATATCTTGAGTTTGATTTTCGCAATATAATAAAATTCATGAATATCAAATAATCAAATAATAATAACTACAAGTGTTATTGAAATCCGACTAATTTCCATAAAAAATATATTTCCGGAAAAATTCCTGATGTTTTCCGTAAAATAAAATTAATTTTGCAGAAAGATTTTGGATAATTTCCGTAAAAAAATTAATTCCCGAAAATTTATTTTTTTGCAGAAATCATGCAGAAAATTATTTTTGTTGTACCGAAATCATCCGGAATATTGCCGGAAAATTATTGTTTTACGGAAATCTTCTGGAAAATTTCCGGAAATTTATTTTTTACAGAAATCTTCCGGAAAATCTCCGGAAAATTATTTTTTTTACCGAAATTATCCGGAAATCTTCCGGAAATTTATTTTTTTAAGGAAATCATCCGGAAATCTTTCGGAAAATTTTCGAAAATTAATTTTTTAACGGAAATCATCCAGAATCTTTCTGCAAAATTAATTTTATTTTACAGAAAACATCAGGAATTTTTCCGGAAATCTATTTTTTAAAGAAATTAGTCGGATTTCAGTGACATTTGTAGTTAATATTATTTCATATTCATGAATTTTATTATATTGTGAAAATCAAACTCAAGTGATAAAATTTTGTAAAGTAATTAAAATCATTGTGGAAATTGATTCTTATAGGCAGCTATTAAGATATAAATCATCTTTTCTAAAGGTAAGTAAATCTTTTACTATTGATAACCATTACATAAAATTCATATAAATATTTCACCGATTTTAAAAATAATTTTTAAATATTCTGAAATATGACACCAATTTTTAAAAATTGGATTTTTTCCGAGGATGGAAAAAATATGACGATCTACAGAAATAGTTATTTTTTGTTTTAAAGTAATTATTTCAAGATAATTTAACCTCGAAAATTATTTTTTTTAAAGATGGATAATTTAACCTTTAAATGTTACTTTTGTAAAGTATCAACAAATTTTTAACGATTGTTTTTCTTAACTATTACTTAGAAACAAACAATTAATTTAAAGTGATTGGGAATGCGTACGCAATATTTCAGGATTTGTAGTTTGAGGACTTGTCTTAGAAATTACTAATTTTAATTCTAAGTCTTTTTTCCGCTGGCAGACATAAGAATATGTCAAGTTCTATACATTTGAGTTCATAATTAGATATAAACGGAATTGAAAGGAATTTAACATTCAAAAATTATGAAGGAAAAAAAAGTATTTTTAAACGTTTTTGAGGAATTATTTTTTGTTCATTTACACGGAGAGAAAAATTAAGCGTTTAAACAGCAGTTGTTCAAGGGGGGCAACTCGTGTAAACGCACGTTTTTTCAAGAATTTTTTACACAAATTTGGTAAAGTTTATTGAATTTATATAAAGCACATCTTAAAGTATACGATATAAGCTTTTTAAATTATTTTTTTCCATTAAAAATATTTCAAAATGGCGGCGTTACAGGCGCTTGAAGTTAAATCTTTGGTTTATCGCTGTGCAACCTACAGGTCTCAAATCTCAACTAAAATAAAAAAACCAAATTTTAATCGTTAAAATACACAAATACGCTGTAGTTGACGAAGAGATAATTAAAAAAATAAATAATTGAAAATTTAGGACCTTTTTGAAAAAAAATCACATATTTTTATATAAATAATTAAAAATAACAATGTTTAAAATTTTTTTTTAAAAAAAGCAGCTCGTCAAGTCATAGCTAGTAAGTTAAAGAAGATTTCTGGTAAGTTTCATGAAAATCAGTTGAAAATTGGCTGAGCTACATTGCACAGAGCGCGAAAAAACATGTTTTGAAAAAAACGCGTTTAAAGTTTTTGTTACAAAAAAGTAGTGTTTAAAGGGACTTACAGATTTTAACGCTCAGTCGGCTATACCAGGACCATATAATATGCCTTCCTCTTCTTAACTATCACTCATATTCTATTGACAATTCATAATATTTTACTGCCAAAGAAGCAAAAAAATAGAGCGATCTCGCGCGCATCGTTTGAAATGCGTTTCGAAGCATTTGAGGTTTTACACTAATGTATGCTATAGCGACATTTATACTTCGAATTTTGGATTAACAATGTAGGATCATATTCTACAGATGGTAAACTAATTTTTGAAGCAAAAAAAACGTGTAAAAAAATTCAATTTTACACGAGTTTCCCCCCTTAAACAGCATATAAACAACACGGTGCTGTTTATACTCGATTTGTAAAAACCTATGCTAAAAAAGTATAGATTTCTACTTTTTCAGCAAATATTTTTGTGAAAGGAATGCAGAAACTTTCCGGAAGCGGTTTCCGGCAGTTTTCCGGAAGCCATTTCAGGCAAATTGCCGCAAAATTTCCAGAAATTTTTTTTTCTTCCAAAAGTTTCCGCAAAATTTCCGGAAATTTTTTCTCTTCTGAAAGTTAATTTCTTCCGGAAAATTTCCGGCTGATTTGTGCAAAAAAAAAAAATTACGGAAAATTTCCGTACAAAAAAAATAAATTTCCGGAAAGTTTTCGGAAGATTTCCATACAAAAAAAAATAAATTTCCGGAAATATTCTGAATAATTTCTGTACGAAAAAAATGCGGAAAATTTCCGGAAACTCTTCCATCAGGGGGGGATGTGATACCTTAAGGGCAAAAACGAAAGAGGCTACTGATCTTTCCCATATTATGCATAATGTGTTATATAGGTGATTCTCCACTAAGAGGTAACTTTTAACTACAGTAGCGTTTATCTAAAAATCTTATTTTTTTGAAAATTTTATATACACGGAAAAAAGTACAACTGAATTTAAGAACTTTTTCGCCATATCAGTTAAACAATTCGTCCAAAACGAGCCACCTATATTGGCATTATCAGCAGAATCGCGATATTCAATTTTATTTAGAAGACAACCTAACCCTATTGTGACAGACACAATTAAAATTGTGTGAAAAGTAACATTAAATGCGCATTTTTAATTTTTTTTAATCATATGTTTCAAATTACGACCATTTGAAAGTAAATTATTGAAATTAATACAGTTTTAACACTGAAAAAATACAAAAGATTTTATATTTATGCTGTCAGAGATGTTTCTTGGTAACAACAATAATTTTTCATATATTATCGTAGAAGGGCACGTAAATTTTTCTCAGCCAAAATAGAAGTCCACTGGACATCCAAAATTCGACTTTCGAATTTGAATATCTCATGTACATATCCTTATAGAAAATTTCATTGCACATCTTTTTTTCTTATTAAATTTTTTTGTATCTATTACCGTTTTCAAAATATAAGGAAACACTGTTTTTTTAAAGTTACAGTTCAATTAAACAATTAGTTCACCAATGGCGAATGTTAAAAGTCGTTGGCGGCTAAACGCCCAGCGCGCGTTTCTCACCTTATAGTAAGCTGGAGGTTTATTCTGCGTATACATAATACGGGTGAGAAACGCGCGCTGGGCGTTCAGCCGCCAACGACTTTTAACATTCGCCATTGGTGAACTAATTGTTTAATTGAACTGTAACTTTCGGGAAAATTTTGTTTTGACCTAAATGAACAACTTTTTCGCTGGAAGTTTTTTGTTGCTCAAAATTTGCTCAACTTCCCCGCTATAGAAAATTTCTGTTTACGAATTTTGCAATATCTCAATAAAAAATTAATAACTTTTTTATTTATAATTAAAACATCATTTTTCTTTTTTGATCACTCGTAGGATAAAATAACGCGTATTTTCTTTTTCGTTTCATTAAGAAATTCCAAAAATTGATTGAGTTATCGCGAGTTGAAGTGAAAAAAAAAAATAAAATTTCGTTTAAAAAAAAAACAGTTTTTCCCTTATATTTTGAAAACGGTAACAGATACAAAAAAATTTCATAAAAAAAGATGGGCATAGAAATTTCCTATAAGGATATGTACATGAGATTTTTAAATTCGAAAGTTGAATTTTGGATGCCCAGGGGACTTCGATTTCGTCCGAGGAAAATTTACGTGCCCTTCTACGATCCGACGGCTCATTCATATGTTGGAGGTTAGGAACATTTTTCATATAAAACAAAAAAAATTTTTTACGCTAATTAAAATTAAGCACCGGAGTTTACAAAGCAAAAAAAATTATTAAAGCTATAAAAATGAATAAATTGAAACAATATTTTTAGAATATTAAAGAGATTTGATTACTGTAAATCACTGTATTTTTTTATTGGTTAAGAATTCAGTAATTGTCGCGAAATTAGAGTTTACATATCATTAAAATACGCCATAAAATATTAGTAATTTTTTATAGTTTTAAGTCTAAAAATGATATTTCTTTATCAAAATTTAACATAAATACAACTTTTAAATTTAATTGTATAAATTGGAAGAAAAATCGAAATAAGAATGTGAATATAGATAAATAGAAAACACATTATTCATAACGTGTTTTTTTATTTAGAATTGGAGTTTACATGTTCAAATGTAAACTCCAATTCCAAATAAAAAAATTATGGGGAAAATATTAAAAAAATATTTTTACACAAATTTATTAACGAAAATTGGGAAACAACACAAGAATACTTACTATTTAATATGAACTTTCGAATGGAAGAAATAAAAACTAAATTAAAATAGATTAAAATAAACTTTGCGTAAAATATACCATATTCAACTTTATGACTTCTTTGTGTAGAATGGAGAAAAGTGCACTTTTCTGTAATTTCCAATTAAATTATAACTTTCGTTTAAAATAAATTTTTTTCGATTATAATATTAATAAAAAAACATGCTGAATATTAATTGTGGAAAAAATTGAAACAGATTAGAAAATAATTGTTAAAGTTATTAAATAGGGAACAGGGGGAAGCAAAAGTGACCACTGAGTGAAGACACTGAAAAACAGATGTCCATGTTAAAGACACTTTTGTCCTCATTTTTAAAACGTTTTGGGATGTGTTTTAGGAAGACGTTAAATGTGACTATTTTGGAGACGCTTAAAGTGTCTTCATTCAGATGAAATTTACTGCTGGAATCGATACATAACCTAAAAATGCATATATGCATTGCATACTGTGCGGGAAACTTACATCGAGGCGAGGCAGAACGAATATTATCGAAAATACTCGAATACATAAAATATCTTTTGTTCATCAAAAGACAAACTTTGCACCAAAGACAGATGAATTAGATACCAGAGGATTACCGTAAAAAATTAATTTCTGGATGATTTTCATAAAAAAAATTTCTGGAAGATTTCCGTAAAAAAATAATCATCTGGATACTTTCCGGATGATTTCCGTAAAAAAAATAAATTTCTGGAAATTTTCCGAAAGATTTCCGGATGATTTCCGTAAAAAAAATAAATTTCCGGAAGATTTCCGTAAAAAAAATTTCGGGAAGATTTCCGGATGATTTCCGAAAAAAAAATTTCCGGAAATTTTCCGAAATATTTCCGGACGATTTACTTAAAAAAATAAATTTTCCGGAAGATTTCCGAAAAAAATAAATTTTCGGAAGATTTACGAATAATTTCTGTACAAAAAATTTGCGGAAAATTTCCGCAAATCCTTCCACGTGGATGATGAGAATGGACTTAGTCTGAGAGAACATAAATCGAAAAAGAAATTGTCCTGAAATAATGACGATGAAGTCAGCGAGTGATTTATGCTCAACTTGTCGAGAGAATAATTTAAAGTTATCGAATTTGTCAAACGTTGCAACTGCGGATCAAGATATATTACTGGATGCGGCGAGAATTCATTTAGAAAACGCAAAAAATCAACGCGATTTTTACAATTCAAAACGAAAAATTGCAAAGAACGATAGACCGCCATCGCTGCTAGTCATTTCGTTTGATCATGCTCAGAACATGTCGTATCCGTGTAGCCCGCAACAAATCAGTACGTCCTATTTTAAAACTGCAAGAAAGTGCAGCTTTTTTGGCATTAATAATGAAGCAACTCACGTAAAAGTCAACATAGCAATAGATGAAGAAGACAATTTTGGAAAAGGTGCTAATGCTGTTATAAGCATGTTGCATTAGTTTTTAAATAATAATGCTGCAGATAACATTGCACTGTTTGCAGATAACAGTTTAGGCCAAAATAAAAATAATGCATTAGTGAATTATTTGCTTTGGAGAATAGTAAATAAAATGAACAAGTCAATTGAACTAAATTTTTTACTCACAGGCCACACAAAATGTTCTCCTGATAGAAATTTTGAAATTATTAAATCGAAATTCGCCAAGTCTTCTGTCGATTGCTTTGAAGATTTTCTGGAAGTAATTAAAACATCTTCTTCAGAAAACTTCAATATTGCTGTGCCGAGTAAGGATCCGACAACGAAAAAACGCAATGTTGATTGGGCACAATGGGACCAATATTTTTCAAAAACTAAAAAAAATTTTTTTTTTCAATTTTCAATTTTTAATAAAAAAAATTTTTTTTTATTTATTTTAAAAGTACTAAATATACTGAGAAAATGAAAAAAAATTTTTTATGAAAAATATTGAAAATAACTGGAGTTATCTTATTTTCAAAAAAATAAATAAATTTTAAAATTTGTGTATTTTCAAAATTTTTTCGAAATTTTCAAAATCGTCTTCACTTTATTATTTCTTATCTTTAAAACTACAAGGAAAAAAATTTGCAAGAAAATTGCTAACAATACAGAAAAATCGTTGATCGTTTCAGATGGAATTGCTCTGATTTAAATACAGAATTTTAACCCTGAAGATATTCTTGTTTATTTTAAAAATAATAATTGGATACTATAAATGTGACGCTCCACGGTGAAAGGGACCTTAGCTGCTTAAAATTTTAGGTTATGTTTAGATTAGTTTTAGCTCCATTAAAAATATATTTTTGATTATTTAACATCAAAAGCACATTTTTCTGAAAATATTGCGTATAATAATGAACTAAATATTAATAGTTTGTAAAGAAAATTAATCATTTTTATTTACTTGTACTTCCAACTTTAGTTCTGTCAAAAACAGCTAAGGTCCCTTTCACCGTGGAGCGTCACAAATAATAATTAGATAAAATGTTCTAATTCATTTATTTATGAATTTTTTTTAATTGAAAATATATCCGAAAAGAACAATAACTTCATTTTTAAATAAATATTATTTTAACCTTCGCGCTACCAATAATTTTTGTATACGCAAACTACCGGACGGCCACCCGGGGTGTCTAAATGCTTTTTTACTATTATGATCCCAAAACGATTAAAATTTTTTAAACGTTTTGAATATAATTATGTGTTAATACAAATACTGTATCTTAATAATATTTTATGACATTTAAGACACAAAATTGTTTAAACAATTTTTTAAACAAATTATTGATGATATTTACCAACTTTTCCATAATGCACCTAGAAAGAGGCAGTTTTTTCCTAATTTTGCAATTAACTAAATAATTATATAATTACTGATAAAGAATAAAAATTTAACTATTGTTTAAACAATTTTTAAACAAACTATTGTTATTTACCAACTTTTTCCAGAATACACCTAGAAAGTTGCAGTTTTTTCCTAATTTTGCACTTAACTAAATCTTTTATGATTGCAGATAAAGAATACAAGTTAAATAAAAATTAAACTTTTTTAAAAACAATTTTTAAACAAACTATTGTTGTTATTTACCAACTTTTTCCAGAATGCACGTAGAAAGTTGCAGTTTTTTACTAATTTTGCAATTAACTGTATCTTATATAATTACTGATAAAGATTAAAAATTTAACTATTGTTTAAACAATTTTTAAACAAACTATTGTTGTTACTTACTACCTTTTTACAGAATGAGCCTACAAGGTTGAATTTTTTTTCTAATTTAGACATTTTCGTAGTTTGTTAAAAAAGTACCTTTTATTTCTTTTACTTATATTAATTAGTATTTAAACAATTTTGTTTTTTTGAACAAATAAATATTTATTTTTTTACTTAAGTTACCGTAATTCAAACATTTTTACACGTAATTTGGTTATGTTAATACTGTGTACCGCACAAATTGGTTTCTTGCACTTCATGCAAAGTTTACGTGTACTCCTTTTTCTGTAATCATTAAAAATTTAGTAAATTGCAAAATTAGGAAAAAACTGCAACTTTCTAGGTGTATTTTAGAAAAAGTTGGTAAAAAACAACAATAGTTTGTATAAAAATTGTTTAAACAATAGTAGAATTTTTATTTTTTATCGGTAATTATATAAGATTTAGTTAATTGCAGAAATAGGAAAAAACTGCCACTTTCTAGGTGCATTCTGCGAAAAGTTGGTAAATAACATCTATAATTTGTTTAAAAATTGTTTAAAAAATAGTTTAATTTTTATTCAACTTTTATTCTTTATCTGTAATTATAAAGGATTTAGTAAATTGCAAAATTAGGAAAAAAACTGCAACTTTCTAGGTGTATTTTGGAAAATGTTGGTAAATAATAACAATAATTTGTTTAAATAATTTTTTAATAATAAAACAAATGTTAATTGAACAAATGAACAAATGAATGTTAATTGTTTTTGGAACATAATAGTAAAAAAGCGTTTCCACACCCCTGGTGGCCATCCGGTAGTCCGCGTATACAAAAATTGTTGATAGCGCGAAGGTTAACAAAAAGTTATTTAAGATAATGAAAGTTTTATTTCTGAACTCTATAGGATATAAGGTTAAAGAAGTAAAATTAAATTAATTTAATTAAATTGTAATAAAATAATTTTAAAAATATTAAAATATCTAGAAGTTTAATTTAACAGTCCCGTTTGTAGGGTATAAACCGAGGTGAGTTGTAACAAAGCCGATTTCTCGAGAGCTACGTTTTAAAATTTATTTTCATATGATAAAGAGTAACACATTAATAAAAATGGATTTTTCAAAAATTTATTAACAATCATAAACTAATAAGAATAAACTTTAAAGCTTTTTTCATAGTTTTTCGGAAATTGCAATTTAACCGTCTTTTGATTTTCTGTGAAAAAAAATTCCGTAAGCAAAAGAACCGTGAATTGACACCGTACTGTAAATTAAAAATAGTGATAACCCTTCAAGTGCAAGAGAGAAAGAAAAATGTCAGAAGGTGAAATTATTCGCTTAATTAATAAATATATTAGGTTGTTTCGAAAAAATAATTTTCGAACTAAAAAATGTTTTTAATCGTATATACCTAATTAAAATTTCAATTTAAAATTTATACATTTTTAATTTTATTTAAAATATTTCACTTACATTATAAAACTATTTATTACAATAAAAATTATAAAGTATAAAAATTATTAAATTATTAAGCATTTCTTTTTAAGTTAGAAACCTCAATTAAAATTTACCACCATAAGAGTAAATGTTTTAAAAATAATTTTTAATTGCAAATTAAATGTAATAACAAATTATAAAAAATAGTAACTAACATAACTATATTATTTAAAAATATGTATAATGATTATGTATGATTATGTTTGCGCTTAATTTTTTAATATTTAAGAAAGTTCTTTCTCTTATTATTTCTTTTTTAATATCAATTACTTTCTCTTTAAAATGTCATATTTCTTGTACTAAAAAATCAGTATGAAAAATTTTTAATAGTGTTTGCTGTCAATGTTGAAGAGAGCCAATGTTAAGAACTCAAAAAATTTGGAGCTGAATGGTTATGAAAAACGGCTCTTATTCGTAATTGAATCCAAAAAATAGAAGTTTTAAAAAAGAAGCTTTTGTAAGTAAATTACAACCAAAATAAATATAATTTATTTATTAAATAAATAAATATAAAATTCAAGAAAAGTTAAAATTTAAATATACTTTTTTACAGATCAAATCAGAATTAAAAAAGAGGTTAAATTACCTTTTGTTCTTCGAATAAATTTATTTCTTGTCGTCAAACAAATCCCTTACAATGTTGGAATATTAAGAATAACCCTAGGACATTCTGAGGAAATCATTTGGACTCACTGCTTCTTTCTTGATCATTATCATTTACTTTTATTAAAAAACAAATCATAATTATTTAATTTTTTACATTCTTTCTTTTATATGACATTGAGGTAGATAAAAATTAATTAATCATATTGATGAAAGTTTTTAATATTGTTTTTTTTCATTTTTATTAAAAGAAAGAACATGTATTAGCTACCTCTCCCCCACAAATATGTAGTCAAATTTCTACTCTGCTCTCTCCTAGTATTTAGTTCATTTACATAAATTCCATAATTTTCAAATAATAAAATATTTACATGCAAAAATTGTTAAAACCTTCACAGAAATTCAATTTTTTGAATAATTCTTATAAAATTTGTTGTATAAATAAAATTATTCTCTCAAGTAAGAAAATCTTAGACAGAATTTCTATTATTTGTAATAGAATTTTACACAATCAATCGTTCCATAAATGATTCAATTTATTTTAAATAATGGAAATCCTGTAGTACTTTTTAATAAGAATTACTCTTTTGAATAATTTTACTTAAGGAAGAATCCGACAAACAATCGGAATCAAAATTAGTCCAATGTCGTAGTTTCGTATTTAAAAAAGAAGTTAAATTCAATTTTAAATTCCTTTCGGTAGAATCTTCAGGAACTCTTATTAGAGTTTTTATGAATAATTTTAATTTAAAATTTTGAAAATAATTGAATCGTCGAGATCAGTTTAATTATTTATAAAGATAATTGAAATTTTGAGAATTAAAAAAAGTTTGGATCTTAATTACTTTTGAAAATAGTTGAATTGTTTTTTGGAATTTTATAGAGATTTATGAAAATAATTGGACTCTTGTGAAGAATTGTTTTTAAAGATAATATTGAAAAGAATTTAATAAATCTCAAGAATTTCGCTATATATGGATATAATTCGATTCTTTCACCCACTTTTTTCAACAAATTGGTGAAAGAAAGCACAAAAAAAATTTTTTACAATGATTCAATTATTTTTTAATGTAATTCTAATTAACTTACTCTATACTTTAATTTATTTGAATAATTCAAGAATGAAATAGATAACACAGCCCTGCAAATCTAAACTTTTTTCTGTTGAATGAATGGGACCAAGTGTTTTCAAAGGGAATTTTTGCGCTGAACACGAATCCGGAGTCCAAAATATTTCATCACGTCAAGTTTTTGAAAAAAAGGGGATTGAAACCCCCAAAAAACGTGTTTTTTTGCAGTTTTTGAAAAATTATTGTGCTAAAACTAAATGTGTCAAAAACTTCGCTCTTATCAGAAATTAAAGCCTGAAGTATTCCCTTTCAAATAAGCTATAGGCGAAATTGATTGCATCAACCCTTAAGGTAGGGGATGTGTTTATGTCTAGGGGAGTTTTGAGAAATCTAACAAAAATCATCACTTAAGTGCAATGTATCGATGTTCTTGAAACTTGGTGCACTATTAAAATAGAGTAAAATATATCACAGACATTTTTTTATATATACCTATTTTTAGATTTAAGGGTAGCAAACGCCCTTTTTGAAGTTTAAGGGATGAAATCAGTATTACAAAAAGAATATGTTAGATGTTCACGAAACTTGTTGCTAGGGGGTTTTCAAGGTTGCTGACTTCAAATTTAATGTCAAATGTTACAAATTCAAAATGGCGGATTCAATATGGCGAAAGAAAAAATTCAAAATTATTCGGACTAGCTTGAAACTTATTTCTTGGGGGTTTCTGGTGTAGCTGGTTAATAAATCAGTAATATGTGTACTCTAAGGTAAACTTAGTAAATAACAAGACCATTTAGCCGTAGAATTTCTTTCTACGTTGCCCAGAGTGCACCACGAGAAGGCAATCTAAATTACACTCCGTTTTTTTTAAATTTTTTTTTGGCTTTTTTTATTTTTTATATGCGGTAATTAATAGTTTTACTCATTTTAGTCAAAAATATGATTTAATAAAAAAATGTTAGATTAGATGATGTCTCGTGTATAATAAGACTGAAAAACTCAATTGAGACTGAACTATTGTAATTTATAAGTGTAGTTTAGAATAGAAGTACGTATAAATACTTATTATGCATTCAAGCAAATTATATTTGTTGTTGAATATTTTAAAAATATTTTATTAAAAAACTAACATTTTTGAAACAAAATTTTTATTTTCTTTATTAACTTTCTTTGTTATGCTTGTGAATAATTGTTACGATTATGGGTTGATATGACAGTAGTTTAAAAGTATGTCCATAATAAAAAATGTATTATTACTTTTGTTGTTCATGTTAAATTAAATGTTGATATTTTTTTATCAGCGACGCATTTTCTAATTTTTATAATAAAAAAATCTGCAATTATAAAGATATGACAAAGTAATTCAAGATTGTTAAAAAATTTTCAAATAAAAAATTAAAGTTTTTTAATAATATCAAATAAGTGCCCATCCACTGTATCAGTATCAAGTAATATTTATTAGGGTTAAATTAATTTTTAAATTAAGAAAACTTTTCATTTTTCTACGTTTAAAGAAAATTATTTTTCTTTTTATTATTTTTTTATATTTTTATTATTTTTTATATATTACTTTTATTATTCGAGTACACGGAAAAACTTTGTATACTAATTCCTGTTAAACTCACAATGTATTTTTAGTAAACTGACTACTAAAGTGGGGAAAAAGTGGTCACTAGATGAGATTTATAATTTAATAGAAGTTTTTGTAATACTATATGATCTTTTTTTTTGCAGTATTTAGTAGACAAGTTATGAGAAACTCGCCTATGACATACGAAAGAAAGTAGATGTAGAAAAAGTGAATGCCAAAATTTTTATTTTCTATGTTCGAAAGAATGATATTTTCTTCGCGCCGCGCTTACAATTTAGTAGTCAAACGATCAAAACTGCACGCATACAAACGAGCTCCGCTGTTCCTGTAGTCACACATAACCACTCAATCTCATATACATATGTTCAAGTCAAATGGCTGCTGTCATTCCACCTGGTTCTCTTTTAATAATTTAATAGTTCATTATACAGAGAAAAGTGGATATTAAGAATTTTAATGCATTAGATATTAGAAAAAGGATGCTAATGCATATCATCTAGATGTTGTGATTTAACATCTCAGATGTTAAAAAGTATAATTTGTAAATGTGAGGTTATGTGTCAACAAGTCTTCCGTATTTTCCAATATCGATCTGTCGATATACTACTTGAATTTCAAAACTGCAAGATATATTTCACAATTTTATTTAAGAGGATTTTTCTAAATTTCTCTATTTTTATATAATTATTTTTAATAACGGAGAAAATTGTAATTGCCGCATTAATGTGAATTTTTTTAATAATAATAAATTGAAATTTAACAAACAAATATTATTTAATACAGCATTTAACAAATTTTCTCCCAAGTGTCAATACATTTTTTTTTGTATTAGTATATAAGAACAGTGACTTACTTTCTTGATATGAATTGTATATGCGTTCCGTCGATTAAAGTGTGCGTTACTTTATCAGTATGTTAGGCATTAGATTAGGTAGCGTTCAAATAAGTTATCAATCGTCAAAATAAATTTCTACCTGACTTATTAGTATGAGATGGCGACAGTCTGTCCCTGTCACTGACATTCGACATTGTTTTTTAGTGAAATCAAGAATTTTAAATTTTCATCAACTGACTACTAAATTTTAAAAGTCTGGTTCTGTTCCGTGTTTTAATAGTCAGACTACAAAATATTGATACTGTCGCAGTTTTTCCCCACTATAGTAGTCAATTTACTAAAAACACATAGTGAGTTTATCACAAACTAGTATACAAAGTTTCTCCGTGTATTGACGATTTTATTATTTAATTTAAATAATTGTTTTATTCTCTTATTAATGATTAATTAATATAAATTAATAACAAATATTTATTTTAAACACGTATTATTTATATTTTATGTCAACTTTAAACATTTATAATGAATTTATAATTAATTATGGGAAAAGTAATTAACGTAGGGGAGACCGGGGCTAAACCGGACACGGGGCTAAACCGGACATGTCAAATATTTCTGAAACCTTGATGAATTTCAAATCATGTAAATAACCTATGAACGCGCAATTTCGTGATGCATATGCTGCATGACGTTTTAGGGACGAGTCATTTTTCTTGTAATAATAGTTGCCGTTAATATATGAAAATGTCATTTTTTGAGGTAAAAGTAAAAAAAAATTTTTCTCATTTTTTTGAGTTTTTATCGTTAAAGTTAAAGTTCAAATATCATACTGCAATTTTTCTTTTAGCTCAAGGTGTACTAAGTTTAGTAAAAAAAAAGGTTAATGGAAAACGTTAAGAAGAAAAAATATACTGCAGGTTAATTATAAGATGACGGCGTGGGGCTGAATCGGACATCGTGGTAAAAAACAACCAAATCTTTGAATACTTTAATTTATTTTATACTAATTAACTATTTTATATTATATTCTTTGCATAGAACCATTTTATAAATAAATAAATAATTTATATTAAAGCTCGAATTCGCAAGCGAGTTGCTACAAACAGACAATCCTGAAAATTGTAATTCATTTTATATTATATTAATTACCGATTTTACAGTTTATATTATATTCTTTTTATTGAAGTATCTGCAAATAAATAAAATAAGAATTGATTTGACTTTTCTACAAAAAAAACGAAAATTTGTGTCTCATTCTTTAATTAATTAGCCGTGTCCGATTTAGCCCCATTGGGTGTCCGGTTTAGCCCCAACAATTTTCGTATTTTCGTTTTCGAGGTAGTCACCTTCGAAGCAATATATCTCCAAAGCTACTGTAGTTTTTTTAAAATCAAACAAGTGCGATTTGTAGGTGAAGGTACAAGCTTCAAAACAGTATATTACTCTTTAGCAAAAAATATGTTTTTGTATGAGTTTTCTGGTCAAAGACCAAATCCGTCCGGTTTAGCCCCGGTCTCCCCTAGACACTTTTTGATTTTTCCATGTAAAAGAGCAACTCAAAATCTGTTGATTGATACCAAAAACTCAAAATTGATCACTGTTACCATAAAGTCTCTTTTCTCGTGGAGCATCACATATTATTATTTATTATTATTATTTATTTATTTACTATTCCAATTAAAACATTTTTTAATTTTATTTAAATTATTTTCATTTACTATTACTATTACAAAAAAAATTTATTTATTTGATTAAATTTTCCTATAATATTCAAGAGAAGAATATCAGATGGTAAAAAATTCACTAGTAGCCTGATGGATCAAAGTTAATAATTATGCTCAAGACGAGAGCAGAAAAAAGAGGAAGAAGAAAAGGAAAGGGGAGCGTAAAAAATGTAATTTGCATATAAAAATGTCCCTTCAACTTGTACTGCCAAGTAGATTGGAAAAGGAGAGAAAACTGAGAATAATTCCAAGAGTGTGGCACAGATAGAAAGGCAAATGAAGAAAAGATATTAAATCCTGTTCGAGGGGCTCGATTTAATATTTTTTAGCATTATCAAGATTCTAATGATTCTCGAGAAAGAGAGAGAAAACGTCTGCTCCGAATAGTTCCCTCAATAAAGATCAAAATCCCTCACATACTTTTTCTATATACACACTCATATATATACACTAGCTGTCGTACCCGTCTTCGACGGATTTTAATTTCTTCAAATGCATTCAGTAATGTGTCTACCAGTCTCGAAGGATGGGAAATAGTGCGGAATTTAATTTGACCGAAAAAAATAATAATTAGCTACCTTAAACTATTTCATTAAAAAAATATTACTATTTTAAATCAGTGATTGACTTTTATCATCAAATAATTTGTTTTTAATTAATTAAAATGCAGAAAACAATGTTTGTCAATTATTTGTAGAAATTTAATTATAGTATTATAAGTTAATCCAAAATTTCCACTAATGTTTGGATTTATAGTAAAGTCGAATTCGAACTAATTGTATCATAATTGCTGAAATCTAAAATAAGACCTATATTGCAAGCTGAATTCACAGTTTTCCCGATTAAATTAAATTCCTGCATATTTACCGTTTTTCCAGTTGGTGGAACCTCTGTTAAGGGTATTGGTAAGAATAAAAACCGTCGAAGAGTATTTTCATAAAATAACAAAATTTTTGTAGCCATTTCCACCTGTAAAAATTTTGACAAAGCTGGGAAAAACCGGATAGTTTGTTGAACAAAAATAATAATAGACACCCAGTTTAACTTTTGCCTTTACAATGCTTAAATATCCCTAAAGATTAAATCTGAAATTAAAATAACAAAACATTTTGCTACCAAAGTTTCTTCCCAGTAGCATAATGCAAGTATCGTATCACACAGGTCTCCATTTATAATAATTGAAAAATAATTTTAATGCTGTGAATTAATATTTTTTAATATCATTTACCATTTTTAATATTTTCAAAGTTTTGCAATTAAAATTTTTTTGATTAATTAGATAAACAAATAATTCTAGATTCCATTATTTTCACGTCAAAAGTTTATCAGAGACCCCAAAAATACTACTGAATTTTGCTTGATAGTAATTGGTCTGTCAATTATAATTTTTAATTTTTTGATATTAAAAACATTTTTATACTTACTTCCATCTTATAGATATAGTTATAGGACAGTATTTTTTTAAAATTATGCTAAAATATGATTACTGCAGTATGTCAAAATTAAAAAAATAAATTTTTTTTGAAAAAATTCATAATTTTTTCATATTAGTATTATTTTTTAATAAAAAAATTTATATATTATTATATGCTTATTATATATCTTTAAAATTATTTATATTATTAATAAATTAAGAAATTTATCCCAATCTGAAAAAATTGAAAAAAATTTTTTTTTGAACTTTTTGAAAAAATTTATAACTTTTGTTCAGCTCAATATTTTTTCGTCAAATATAGCTAATATTTTAAGTTAGACCAATACCTAAAAGATTGCCAAATTTTACTTTTTTCGGTAAAGATGTTTTCAAGTTATAAGCGATCAAAATTTTGCAGACATACATACATACACACATACATACAGACAGTATAATGGAAATTATATAATAATTACTACGTATAATTACTTTCCAAATTGTATATTTATTATTTAGAAGCATTACATTATTAATTTTAAAAAATTTTACAATAAAAAATAATAATAAAAATTTGGCAGAATGTTAAACCTTGGGCCAAGAAAGGCTTATAAATTTACAGACTTAAAACATATTAATTAGAACTGGAGATATTTAATTTTTTCAAAAAATTAAAAACTCAAAAATTTTCAAATTTTACATTTAAAAAAAAATGCTTTCAAACTTTAAACCAAGATGTATGTATAAAAATGTTTTCAAAAAATTAAAATTTTCCAAATTTTATATTTTTGAATGAATAGTTTTTAAATTGTCTATAATTGATTGCTACATGTGATTTGGTCAAATTTTTGCATAATTTTTCCAAAAATTGTATCCTATAACTAAGATGTAAATATCAAAATGTTTTCAAAAAATCGCAATTTTTAAAATTTTACATTTTTAATGTATTGCTCTTAAACGCTCTATAATTGAGTATTACATGTTATTTAGTCACATTTTAGCATAATTTTGCGAAAAATACTATTCCATATCTAAGATGCAAGTATAAAAATGTTTTCGAAAAATTAAAAAGCAATTGAGGGCTCGGATCGAACATAATATGCGAATAGACACTAATTCATATTATAAGTTTTCAGAAGATACAACCGTGGATCGATAAAGATGAGGTAAATAACCCATTAGTAAACAGAAAACGAAAACAAAAAATTAAAAGCAAGAGAAATTTCAAGGTGACCTAGATAAGAAAAGAATCAAAAGAATTTATTTTCCTTCAAAAAGTAAATGTAATAATTATTAAGATCTTGTGTATCATCTTTTTTATTGACTGAATTATTTTGCAAATTAATATGAATTATTTCACAAGTAACACTACCCAAGTGTAAGACTGGGATCAACTTCTACCTTGGACTATTTTTTAGAGAAACGAAAAATATTTGATACGTATTTTTTTATTTTAGCAGACATGCTATTTTAGGGGTTAAAAATGGGAGTTGAAAATAAAAAAATCCTCAAATGTGTGTAAAATTTAAGTCTAAAACATTTCTTTTTAAATTCATCAAATTCGTCCAAATTTCGTCACTCGGTTGTTTTTGATACCAAATTGGTATCTGATTAACAATTAGTGCTGCCCACGAGACGAGACGATACCATGCAAAATCTCGGTCTCGTCTCGGTTTTTACATGCAAAGTCTCGTCTCGTGGGCAGCACTATTAACAATATGATATCAGATTTACGAAATTCAAAATGGGGGATCCAATATGTCGGATGATTTTTTTTTTAATTTATCAGATTTGCTTGAAATTGGTTACTCGGCAGTTTTTTGGGTTGCTGATTACAAATATGCAGACAGATTTATAAAATTTAAAATGGTGGATCCAATATGGCGTACGAGTTATGCAAAAATTTTTTGGATTCACTTGAAACTCTCTATTCTGGGGTTTCTGGGGTAGCTGATTACAATTATAAATTCAAATTTGCAAAATAAAACAAATCGGATACAATTTGACTGCAAATTTTTCTTAAAATAAAATTCTATATTTAACCCTCCTGCGCATAAAGCCGAGTATACTCGTCCAAACTAAACCGTTACCTTATGCATGAGGACGAGTATACTCGTCCAAACATTTTTGTCAATAACTGTTGTTTAAATAAATATTAAGACAACGGTCAAGTTGCAAATTGCTTTCAATGAACAAACGAAGCTAATTGAATTATTTAGCACAATATATATTATTTATTTAACAATAAACATTGCATATAAAATGTTTAAACAAAGTGAAAAATTTCTGTTTTATAAATTAATGTTTGTTTATCGGATTTTCCAATAATTGTCTATCAAAGGGTTTCTGGGTGCGCTGATTACGAATTTAACGTCAAAATTCAAAAATTCAAAATGGCGAATCCAATATGGCGGACAATTATATTTTTTTAAAGCGGACTTTTAAAAAAATTTTGTAGAATTTTACCAAAACTTATAATCATAGGGTTTAGAAGTCGCTGCTTACAAACATGGAGTCAAAATGACAAAATTCAGAATGGCGGATGACAATTCTGAAAAAGTTTTCTAATCTCCCCGTCTATCGCTATCTAGGGGTTTTTGAAGTCGCTGATTACGAATCCGAGGTCAAAATTTCATAATTCAAAATGGCGAACCCAATATGGCGGCTGACAATTATGAAAAAGTTTTCTAATCGTCCCGTCTATTGCTATCTAGGGGTTTTTGAGGTCGATGATTACGAATATAAAGTCAAAAATTGAAAAAATCCAAAATGGCGTACCCAATATGGCAAACAGCAATTTTTAAAAAGTTTTTTAATCGTCCCGTCTATATCTCTCTAGGGGTTCTTGAGGTCGCAGATTACGAATGCGAGGTCAGAATTCAAAAATTGAAAATGTCTAATCCAATATGGCGGTTGATAATTAAAAAAAATTAATCCGACCCTCTATCGCTATCTAGGAGTTTTCGGGGTCGCTGATTACAAACATGGGTCTAAATTAAAAAATTCTAAATGGCCAATCCTATATGTCAAAAAACAATTTTAATAACATATTCTAATTGAATAATTTATTCCTATTGTAGTCTTTATTAAGAATATATATTAATAATTAAAAATTGTGTATGAATTTTGATATAATTTTTCGATTTTCACAAGAAATAGGTATCTTGGTGCTTTCGGCGTCTTTAGAATCTGTTAATATGAATAAAAAGTTTGATTTTTTAACATATTACAGTCACGATCAATTGTAACTTTAAAAATTGATTTTACTTTCTAATTATAATTATTTTTACCATTATTATTATTATTATTTCTATTATTATTATAGATCTATAAAAAATTATTTGATTAAAATAACTATTTATTGACTATTAAATAAATGTTTAGTTCAACGGAATAATTTTAATTTAAGTCAATTAAGTTGTATTTTAATTATTAATTTCAGTAATTAAAGCAAATACAACCTAATTAAATTAATTAAAAATAATTTGCCTCAAGTAAATATTTTTTTGATAATAGATAAGTAATCGGTTATTTGAATGATATAATTTATTTTCAATGTAGTGTACTTACTATATTTTAAAAATTTTTAACCTACAGATGGCCAACGATATATTTTGATTAATTTTATTAACTTTAATTTAATTCACAAAATGTTTTTTTTTATTGTTGTTCCATTTTCCGCCATATTGAGTCCGCCATTTTGGACTTTATATTCGTAATCAGCGACTTCAAAAACCCCTAGATAGCGATAGACGGAACGATTAGAACTTTTTTAAATTGTCAAAATTGTCCGCCATATTGGGTCCGCCATTTTGAATTTTGAAAATCTGACCCCGGATTTGTAACACAGGCCTGAAAATTTAGGCTTAGTTTTGATACAAAAAAAGTGGAAACTGATTCTTATAGCTTTTTTGACGTAAAATATGAATCCAACCTCCAAAATATCCCATCATGTCAGGATTTATTGTAGTACTGCCGTAAATGTCCAAAAATGGTTTTTTTTGGGTCATTTTTCGGAATTTTTTTCGTTAGTCAAAAATTTTTTTTTCAATTTTCAAAATTGCATCGTATAGTACTATGGCTTAGCTTTAAAACTCATTTTTTAAAATGTCTTTAGAAATTTTTTTAAAAAAGTTATGTAGATTTGAAAATTGTTTTTTATTTAGGCAAGTGTAGGTTTTTAAAACTAGGAAGGCTGATATAAGTATAATTATAAAAAATCAGGCAGAGAAGCAGGCGCAACGCGCCTACATCATAGGGTTTCGTGGCCTAAAATGACAAAAATGATGATAATGATAATGAATGAATAAAAAAATAAATAATAATTTATTTAGAAATTTTTTTTTTTGAATTAATTGTTTAAAAATTTTAATGAAGTAATTGGTTCTTTTAGTATTTTCGAGTATTTTCATGTCGCATATATGTTTTCAATGAAAATATGGAATAGGAGTGATTTAAAATATATTATTAAAAAGTATAACTTTAACAAATTAAGAATTTAATAATTTATTTTTAGCAATAAACATAAATTGTAGAACTATGTAAATTACCCATTACCATTACCCTAACAACATTTGTTATGACAACCATTACCATAGTAACGGTTGACATGGCAACGGTTGTTATGTCAAACATTAACATAGCAATGGTTGCCATGGCAACGGCTGTTATGACAACCATTACCATAGCAACGGTTGACATGGCAACGGCTGCTATGACAACCATTACCATAGCAACGGTTGCCATGGCAACGGCTGTTATGACAACTATTACCATGGAAACTGCTGTTATGGCAACGGTTGTTAAGACGTAAGACTTAAAACCTTCTTATACCGAAGTTAAGTCTTAAGTCTTAGGACATAAGAACTTAAGAAAAACTTAAGATTTAAGACTGAATACTTAAGACTTAAGACGTAAAAACTACGGATGGACACCGAAGTCTCGCTATAAGGATTTTGGCCCTTGACCACGAAACCCTAAAAACGGAGTAGTAATAAAGGGGACGTCCATAATATATGTGGGATCGAAATAGGGAGAAAGGATCTAAAATTTTTTACAAAATTGGATATAAGAGTAGAGGGGATAATAAAAATTTTAGTCAACTTTTTAAATGTTAAAAAGTTACATATTTAATTAAACTTTTTTTTGTTTTCAAAAATTAAGACTACTGCTATATCTCACCCTTACTAGTTGGTTTAAGAAATAACGGTCAATTTATAAAACTATTAGTGAATGCAATCAAAATGACATTTTGAATTTTTCTTATACCCACATTTGCCTAAATGAAAAAATTTCACATCCATATAACTATTTCAAAAAAAATCGTAAAGCAATTTTAAAATATGGGGTTTGAAGCTTATACATGGTACTATAAAACACAATTTTGCAAATTGAAAAAAAATTTTGGTTAACCAAAAAAAATTCTAAAAAATGACCAAAAATAGACATTTTTGGCCATTTAAAGCCAATTTACAAAAAATTCTGACGTGATTGGCTATTTTTGAGGTCGGATTCGTATTCTACGTCAAAAAAGCTATAAGAATCACCTTCCACTTTTCTTGTAACAGAAATAAGCTAAAATTTGCAGGCCTGTGTAATCAGCGACCTTGAAAACCCCTAAATAGAGAAAGACGGAACGATTAGATTTTTTTTTAAATTGTAAAAATTGTCCGCCATATTGGGACTTGTATATTTTTAGTTCAATTTTAATCGACAACAACTAATTTTCTTCCTAGGAAATTGTACTTTAAAATCCAAAAAATAAAACCCGAAGTAAACACTTTTTTTGACGTAATTAACCGACAAAGAACTTCTAAAATTTTGTTAAAAATAATAAGAAATTCCTAACAAATTCATACCTGGCTCATAAAGCGTTAGTCCAATTAAAAATATTGTATATATTTTTCATTGGAAATTTAAAAGCCGACTGAAACACAGAAAAAAATCCGACTCATTTTTGTTGCATCTCATTTGGAAGTCGGTCTCGACCCCCACAGCACCGAAATTTTTCTAAATATTTAATAAAATTTTAGGAAAGTTTCAGTGCTGTGGGGGGAAATAAGTAATCCAAAACTTCAAGTGACTCGAAATGAGTATTCGTCAATTTCAAGTGACTCAAAATAAGTAAAATGACAATGTTCTAGTTACTTTTTTTATATTTCGCATGCTTTATGTTACATGGTTGCCCATCCCTGTTAGTTAATTTACATGTGTGTTTAACTTAAAAATTTTTTTCATTTCTCATAAAAACAATAAATCGACTACAAGCATTAATGTTTTGACAAGTGCAACTAGTAATGCATAACGAGACTCTGTCCTTTCATAAAAAGAAAGAGATGAAACTATAACATTCAATTGTTTTCAATGTATTTTTCGCGAGATTCTCGTTCTCACGAGACGATATTCGCTCGTAATGCATCACTAAGTGCAACGTGTTTATTAATTATAAACAATTATTTTAATTCATGTTTTTATGAATTATTCTAAGTTTTTCCAATGGGATTGTAAGTTTTTCGTAAAAAAAATGATACCCCTTAAGACTCATTTTGAGTCTTTTCCCTAGAAACTCAGAATGATTCGAAGGGGTATCATGTTTGTTGCAGTTAAAAATGAGTCTCCTTTAGGCGCATTGTGGGAGCTGGCTATTGTTTACAAGAATTTTGTTTGTTTTGCTTTTGGAAATTTATCAGCGATGTATAAACTACAGTTGCGTAAAAATCGCATTGTTTTCTTATCGCTCAGACTTTTATTTAATTAATTAATTTTGGTGGGCGCTGGCTATTATTTATAACAATTTTGTTTGATTTATTTATAAAAATTCATCACTTTTGTCGAAACTCAAAAATTTGAAATTTGGCCATATCTTGAAAACTTTTCTACTTTCTGAATATCTGACTTCATATTCGGAAGCAAATTTTACATAAGAAATAATATTGAAATACCGCGGATCAGAAAATTTTATTAATTTTGTAAACTAGTGATATCATATTGTTAAACAGATACCCCAAAAACCCTCAAATTGATCCCAGTTTTACACTTGGGTAGTGTTACTTGTCAGAAATTAGTCGTTATTAAAATTCATTTATTAAATTTTAAAGTTATAATTATTATTATTACATGTTTACATAATATCTATATTCATAAATATGTATAGAAAAAAATTCAAAATTATTCATTTTCATTTATTCTATTCTTTTTTAGTGATTCATTATTATCTTTTTTATAGGTTTCTTTTTTTAGATTCGATTATTTCATTTCTTTTTTTACTTTATTCAGAATAAGTCACACAATAAAAATACACCATAAAATTACAAATAAAAATATTTCAATTAAAAAAAAATTTTAAACCACTTTTTTAAATACTTAGATTAAAAAAATTAAGTGAATTAAAATTAAAAATCTATATTAAAAAAATCAGACTTTTCTCTGTACACTGCACGAAATTAATTTTTTCTAGCATAATTTATTAATGTGATCAACAAAGAGTCTAAAAATGGTAATAGAAAATTTCCTGTCTGTCTGTATGTGTGTATGTATATATGTCAGCAAAATTTTGTTCGCGTATAAGATGAAAACGTCTTTACCGATTGAAGTAAAATTTGGCAATCTTTTAGGTATTGGTCTAACTTAAAATATTAGCTATATTTGATGAAAAACTATTAAGCTGAACAATAGTTATAAATTTTTCAAAACATTCAAAATAATTTTTTTTCAATTTTTGCAGATTGGCATACACTTTTTAAATTTATTAATAATATAAATGATTTTAAAGATATATAACAATAAATTAAATTAAAAAATAATACTAATTTAAAAAAATATGAATTTTCTAAACAAATCGATTTTTTTAAATTTTGACAGATTGCTGTAAATTAATCAGTTACAACTTTTGTAAAATATATATAATCAATATATTTACAGTTTTTAAACATATTAATTAGAACGGGAGGTATTCAACTTTTCAAAAAATTAAAGAATGGAAAATTTCCAAATTTTATATTTTTGAATGTATATCTTTTAAACTTTCTGTAATTAAATATTACATGTTATTTAGTCATATTTTAGCATAATTTTAAAAAAATACTGTCCTATATGAAAAATACTGTCCTTTATAAGATGTAAGTAATTGTATAAAAATGTTTTTAAAATCAAAAAATTGAAAATTTATAATTTACAGACCAATTGAGCTCCTGCGGACAATAACTCAATTTGCGCTCGGACGCAAGCGCTAGTACCAGTCGGGGAGCAGTGAGCGCCTCTGCGCCACTCACTTCCACTCGACTGGTATTAGAGAGTGCGTCCGAGCGCATATCGAGTTATTGCCCGCGGGAGCTCAATTACTATCAAGCTTAACTCACAAGTAAAACTACCCTAGTATCAGACGCCGAATTTATTGAAACTTTGCATACGTTAAGAGGAATGAAAAATAAGATATGCGTGTTTTTTATATCGGCGGTAACTGACTTGAAGAAACTACCCTTTTAATTTTAAGGGATGTAAATTTAATAAATTATAATTGCTTAAATTCGATGGAAACCGGAGCGGGACTCTGAGTTAGCGCCACTATAATAGCGCCACTATAATAGTGCCATAGTGCTCACTATAATAGCACGCACTATAATAACGCCACTATAATAGCGCTCACTATAATAGTGCCATAGCGCCACTATAATAGCGCTCACTATAATAGTGCCATAGTGCTCACTATAATAGCGCCACTATAATAGCACGCACTATAATAACGCCACTATAATAGCGCTGTGGCATTATTATAGTAAGCGCTATTATAGTGGCGCTATTATAGTGAGCACTATTATAGTGACGCTATGGCACTATTATAGTGAGCGCTATTATAGTGCGTGCTATTATACTGGCGCTATTATAGTAAGCACTATGGCACTATTATAGTGCGTGCTACTTTAGTGGCGCTATTATAGTGAGATCTATGGCACTATTATAGTGAGCACTATTATAGTGGCGCTATGGCACTATTATAGTGAGCGCTATTATAGTGCGTGCTATTATAGTGCGTGCTATTATAGTGGCGCTATTATAGTGAGCACTATGGCACTATTATAGTGAGCGCTATTGTATTGAGCACTATGGCACTATTATAGTGCGCGCTACTTTAGTGGCGCTATTATAGTGAGATCTATGGCACTATTTTAGTGAGCGCTATTATAGTAAGCACTATTATAGTGGCGCTATGGCACTATTACAGTGAGCGCTATTTCAGTGGCGCTATTATAGTGGCACTATTATAGTGCGCGCTATTATAGTGGCGCTATTATAGTGTCGATATTATAGTGTCGATATTATAGTGGCGCTATGGCACTATTATAGTGAGCGCTATTATAGTGGCGCTATGGCATTATTATAGTAAGCGCTATTATAGTGGCGCTATTATAGTGAGCACTATGGCACTATTATAGTGAGCGCTATTATAGTGAGCGCTATTATAGTGGCGCTATTATAGTGGCACTATTATAGTGCGCGCTATTATAGTGGCGCTATTATAATGTGCGCTATTATAGTGGCGCTAACTCAGAGTCCCGCTCCTGGTTACTCGGGGGTTTTTGGGGTCGCTAATTACAAATTCGATGTCAGTTCTCAAAAATTCAAAACTGCGGAACCAATATGGCGGACGAATTTTTTAAAAATTGCTTAAATTTGTTGGAAACTGGTGACTTGAGGGTGACATTAAATTCGTGATCAGCGACCTTAAAAACTCTCGAGTTATCAGTTTCCGGCGAATCCAGACAATTGTTAGTAATCTTGTCCACCATAGTGGATCCGACATTTTGAATTTTGTAAACTGACATCGAATTCATAATCAGCGACTTCAAGAACCTCCGAGTAACCAGTTTCCATCGAATTTAAGCAATTTTAAGATAACTATTGAATTTACATCTCTTAAAATTAAATGGGTAGTTTCTACCCTTTAAAGTCAGTTACCGCCGATATAAAAAACACGTATATCTTATTTCATCTCTCTTGACGTATGCAAAGTTTCAATAATTTCGGCGTCTGACACTAGGGTAGTTATACTTGTCAGTAGTATTTTTAGGGTCTCTGATAAACTTTTGAAGTCAAAATAATGGAATTTAGACTTATTTGTTTATCCAATTAATAAAAAATTTGTAAATTTCAAAGCTTCGAAAATATTAAAAATGGCAAATGATAAATGGTAAATGATATTAAAATATTAATTCATAGTTTACAAATTTTTTTCAATTACTAAAAATTAATAGTTTTTAATTTAAAATTGATACTGCAGAAATTCAAGAATACCTGTGATACGATACTTGCATTATGCTACTGGTAAAAAACTTAGATAGTAGAAAGTTTTATTATTTTAATTCTAGATTTTACTTTTAGGGATGTTTTGAGTATTGTAAAGGCAAAAGTTAAACAGGGTGTCTATTATTATTTTTGTTTAACAAACTATCCAGTTTTTCCCAGCTTTGTCTAATTTTTTTCGGAAAATAAAAACTGTCCATCTTGCAAAAAATCATTTATTTTTAAAAATTTGTACATAAATTTTTTTTATTAAATAAATAAAATATATTTTAAAAGTACACAAAAAACCTTTTTAAACTACTACTTACATTTTTTAATCACATAATTTAACTAGAAACTACAAATGTTCAAAATCGCATGTTCGAGTTGAAGCTGAATTTTCAACCCCCCACCCTTTTCATTGGTGTAAGGGGTTGGCCCTGCAAATTGGTGTTGTAACTAATACCTACTAGGTTAACATATTACCAAAATATAAAGGAAATCCAAGAACTTTTTTAATTTTTGAGTTAGTTCAGGAATAATGTCTTACATATAGTTTAAACTAATTTTTTATTTTATATTTGTTCAGTAAATTATTATGGGAAGGTAGCAATTGAATAAAATATTCAATGTATTTCGTTAATAGTGCGACGTTTCGTTGACTAAAGTTTGCCAACCTCATCAGGCTAAATTTGTTAAAACATAAAAAGGCATTTCAATATTTATAAAGGTCTTAAACACTATTTTTCTTTAAAGTAGTAAAGAACTAATAATACCTAATTCGTTAAAACATGAAAACATGTTTCAGGTTCGTAATAAGGAATAAAAATAAATAATTAAATAAATTAAAAGACAAACACGACACATATTTACACAAAAAGGATTAAAATTACAGTTATAAATTAAATGGAAAACATTCCTCGCCACTGTCTCAGTGTCAACTGAAATAAAATTAAAACTGATATAAGAAAGTCAAAATGGTAAAAACTAGAAAAAACAATGAACTTATATGTAAACACAGGTGGTTTTCTTTAGAGTGAGAATATCTTCCTTTCTGTTAATAGTTAAACCATTTGTTTTTATATGGATTATTTTAGATATTCGTCGTTTATAAAATTTTGTTTATTATCCAAAACTTTTACTTATCAAAATTGAATACGTCGTATCAAAAAAAACTATTAAATATTGAGATTTGACGATATTCATCTACGTGTAGAATTCCTAAAAAAAACTTTTAAATTATCACGAAATCAACATTGAAACTCGAGCTTTAATAACGTGTCTCGTGACAGATTTTTTTATTTCTCACGGAAAAAGTTCATTCGCACTTTACACATTAACAGTACTATTCATAAAAAAATTAACTCGACTAATAAAAAACAATCAGTCAAAACAAAACCTATGAACCTAATTGGTTCAAAAACTTAACTGACATTGTGGTCCCGTCAGCAGTGGCAGAAATTGCATCACTAGGTCCAAACTTTTATTTTTCAAAAGACATTTCTAAACTCGATATCATAAATTCCGTAAAAAAGTTAAAATCTTGTTTATCAAAAATCGACACTGGTGAAAATTCTAAAAACACATTGAGGGGAAAATTTCCTGATGTCTTATCAAACAACCTAAAAACAAAAAATTCACCATCTAATCAAAACAAATCTTTCGTAAAAAAATTAAATATAACCAAAAACTTCTTAAAAAATAATTCTGACCTCATTTTCACTCCTGCTGATAAAGGCAACGTGACAGTCCTTTTGAAAAAATCTGACTACAAACAAAAAATGACACATATGTTGTCTGACACTATCAAATATGAACTTACAAAAAAGAACCCTTTAGAAAAACTTATAAAAGAAACGTCATCAATTATTAAACGCATGATTAAAAACGATTTCTTTGATAAAGTATATTACTCAAACCAATTAACCTTGACCGACACTGTCTTAGCTAAAGCTTACGGACTTCCAAAAATACGTAAAGAAAAATATGTTCCACTCCGTCCTATTATTTCCTGAATAAACAGTCCTACTTATTTCCTCGCAAAATTCCTATACAATTCTTTAAAAAAACTGTATCACTTTACCTCGATTACACATTAACAATTGCTTAGAACTTAAAAACAAAATAGACAATGTTATTATGGACGACAGATACACTTTTATCTTTCTTTACGTAAGTTCTTTGTTTACAAATGTGTCTTGCGATTTGGTCACTCATAATCAGAGCTTAGATCGACGTATAAACTGTATAAATCAAAAATGTAAAATTCCATTTCCTGATATTATTGACTCACCAAATTTGTATTTAATAACACATATTTTTCGTTTGACGGGAAATTCTATAACAAATATATGAAACACCGATTGGTTCTTCAATTTCATATTTCGTCTCAGATAATGTTATGGATGATCTGAAAACTGAATGTTTAAAAGTATTAAAAGAAAAACACAATTGTGTTCCACTTTTCTACTTTAGATATTGTATGATACAATTTTCCCTATTAAAAAGAACATATTGACCTAGTTATTAATACCTTTAACTCTTATAATCAAAAATTACAATTTACAGCTGAAAAAGAACAAAAAAATTTCATTAACTTCCTCGATTTAAAGCTTATCAGAATCAAATATTCTCAAAGAATTCAACTGTACTTCTATCTCTCTTATAAACAAAAATTCTAGTTCTATTATCAAACTAGGTAAAGATTCGACGAAAAAGCGGGATATAACAAATGTTGTATATAAATTTGATTGTAAAAACTGCCCTGCAGGATACATTGGCGAGACGAAACGATCTTTGCTATTCGCTGTAATAACTAAAAATTTTGCTAATATAGTGAAGTTTGTAGTTATGTTCCAGGTGAAGATTTTTATTCGTGTGTACACAATATTTTGTGACATACACACACATGCATCTGTACATTTCCTCATAATTGAATATACATAGGTTCTAGATGAAAATAAGTCGATATAACCTTCTTTTGGAAAACTGAAAATCGTCACTAATGCAATGCTTCGTCATGAGGAGGAAGCGAAATAGTGTATTTTTCAGATGAATGATAAGTAATAATAATCAGTTCTCTTCATGTAAAATGCCGCAAAAGATGTTTAAAATTGCAAAGAAAACGAAAACGTGAAAAAAGCTTCGCTTTTTATTTTTCGAAATGGAAAACGATCGGATTCGATGTAAATTGTGAATCCAACGCAATGTAACGTAGAGAAAGATCGTTGGTTCGCGGATGAACTTGGGAGAGACGCAACAGGCTTATAGGGTCGCATTTGCATTGATGGTTGCGAAAGGCGACGGCGACTTCTATCTTTTCCCCGATTCTGTGTGGTGCGCGCGACCGCACACTGTCTGGCTATGGACATCGCTATACGTTTTTTCCATTTCCTTTTTTTGAGAAAACGAGCGTAAATGTCGCTAGAATAATTTTACAACCATGTTTCTCGACGTATTCTTTCCTAATATAACCGCGAAACAACTCATTGTTGTGCAAAATCAAACAGTCCAAAAAGGAAAAATAATCACCTTCTCCCCATTTTAGCAATATCCTATAATTTTTAAGTGAAAAAGAGAAAATAATGTCTATAACCACTGGAATGTACGATTCAGAAATTAAATTTTGTTATTTTGTTTATTTTTAAACTATTTATATTTAGGTTGAATCCATTTCAAATCAGGCAAGCCGACTAACTTCAAGTCGTAGAATTACCTGTCGATGAAATATGTTTTTTTTATATGAAAAATAAAGAGACACGTATTTTTTATTTTTCTTAAAAAAGTTTTTTAACGAAGTTAGCCACATTTGAACTTTGAGCGGTAAAACCCTAAAAAACAGTGAAAAAATTAGATTTACTTGTAATTTTTTTTCTACTGTGTGTTAATAAATTTTTCCTCTTTATTCTTATTGGGGGTCTTCTTCTCTTTGAAACCCCGTTTAAAATTTATAAAAAAACTTCAAAATTAAAAAAATGGCGTCAGATTTAAAAAAAATAAACTTAATTTTCTCAAAAACACCACCTTTTTTGCTCAAATTTTTAGAGTGACTTCGTATTAATATAAAGAAGAAATTACATGAGTTTCAAGTGGGCTAAGCATACAGTAGTGGAATTACAGTAAGCACCTACACTAGATAGCGCTTCACTACATAGCGCCTTCAGCTATGTTCAGTTTTATAAATGTTGTTATTACCGGGTGTCTCAATAAAACTGAATTAATCAATACATTTATGTGCTCATACTTGTTTGTTAAAAACAAATTTAGTTAGAAATGTGAATTATTTAAATAAATATGTTATGTCACAAAATAAAAATTTTTCTTAATAAAACATAACCCAATAATTTGAGACTTTTTATGTGGAGACTTATGTGAACAACTATTCTAAAAATGTATTATTATAAATTTTAGAAGGCTTTTTACAATTTGTAAAAACCCTTCAGCCCCTGTAGAAAGTACCATCAGAACCGACAGTGACAAAAAAAAATAAATTTTAAATGCGAAAGATTGAAACCATACATGGTTTCTGTCTTGTTTTAATTTGGTGTATCAAAATATAAAAGTTACAATAATTTCATAACATAACCGTTTAAACATTTTGACAATTAAAATACTAAGAGGTAATTATTTTGAACAAAAAATAAAGTATTATTACAAAATGGAAGTACTTAATTAGAATTAATAAATTTCTCTTAACTATTAATTTAACAATTTTTTCCAATTTTAAAATTGAGATTATGTATTTAAATTAATTTTAAAAGTGTGTTTGGGCATCATTATGTTTAAAAATTAATGACGTGCAATGAAATTTTGTTTTTAATTTTAAACTTTTAGTAGTTTATTGAAAGATGAAGAAATTATTTTTAATAATTGGAGTTAATTAAGAGGAGTGATTTTCCGCGAGTTGTCTCACTCTCGTATAAGTTGACGTTTCAGGATCTAATTTTTAAGAATAATTTGAGAATAGCGAACTAGTTCAGAATCTTCTCCATATTTACAAATAATTTTTGGAAATAAGTACTTAAATTATGAAATCTTATGTGTGGATAATTCATAGGAGGTAATAACAATTAGAGCTTGTGGGCTATCACATAGGTTAAAGTGATGCCTATCAAAACCGTTCGAAATTCATTTGTAATTCATTCCAAAGTGCTCAAATTCCTATAGAAATTCGTGTGACATATGGAAACAACTCTTGTAATGTGGTAATTATTCGTTCGATTTGAATGATATGAAACTAACTGAATATATATCGCAATTTCCCTAGGTTTGTCTAAAAGTCTAAAAATTACATTTTTTGTGAAAAATAAAAACATTTAAAAAAATACGAAGTGTATTCAAAATTCCTAAAATGTATACTTAGATTTTTACCAAGTTAATAATATTCTAGAATATTTTAGAAATCCGATTAGGAGATATTTCGCGGTTTTGCTTTTTACTTAGCGGCGATTCTCACAATTTACTGTAATCTTTTATGAAATTTAATTTTAATTTTTTGGTGCAAATTTTGGTAATTTTTTAAAAAGAATCACACACGTAATTTTTACTACTAATTTTTTTTAATAATTCCGATGGAAATTCAATAGGAAATCCACGCAAAATGTTTGGTGAATAATTTTTCCAAAATGTATTTTCTTCCATCATTCCTCTAAACCTGATTCAATTGTAGAACCATCTGTAAAATGTAATGATATTCAAAATACTAAAAGATTTATTACTTATCTTTATATTAAAGATATCGTAAGAAATTAGGTTTATAATTTAATTATTAAACTAAATAGTAATTATCATTTACATTAGATTAAATTATTAAATTAGTTATGTATTTAATTCTTGAATTATTCAAATAAATTAAAGTATCGAGTATGTTAATTAGAATTCCATTTAAAAAATAATTAAATCATTGTAAAAAAATTTTTTGTGCTTTCTTTCACTAATTTGTTGAAAAAAGTGGGTGAAAGAATCCAATTATTTCCATACATAGCAAAACTCTTGAGATTTATTAAATTCTTTTGAATATTATCTTTAAAAAAAATTCTTCACAAGAATCCAATTATTTTTATAAATCTCTATAAAATTCTAAAAAACAATTCAACTATTTTCAAAAGTAATTAAGTTTCAAAACTTTTTTTAATTCTCAAAATTTCAATTATTTTTATAAATAATTAAACTGTTCTCAACAATTGACGTCGAGGTATATTGATGTGTACTGTCGATTATAGTCCGGTACACACCATTAAAACTCGACTGTAGATAAACCGGTTGTATTCAGGAGAAGGTTTTCTACAGTTTCCCTCTCCTCTGGCGAGAAAACCCATTAGACGGGTAGTCCAGGCTAATGCGAGTACTTCTAATTTCAAAAAGACGTTCTGTATATAAGAAAATTTGTAAAAGCAAGAAATTGTAAGAAACACTTGTATAGCCAAATATGTAAGGCTGAAGACAGGTTATAAGCCAATAAATAAAATAAATAAATACGAAACTACGACATTGAACTAATTTTGATTCCGATTGTTTGTCGGATTCTTCCTTAAGTAAAATTATTCAAAAGAGTAATTCTTATTAAAGAGTACTACAGGATTTACATTATTTAAAAAAAATAAAATCAGTTATTGAACGATTGATTGTTTAAAATTCTATTAAAAATAATAGAAATTCTGTCTATGATTTTCTTACATGAGAGAATCATTTTATTTATACAACAAATTTTATAAGAATTATTTAAAAAATTGAATTCCTGTATAGGTTTTTACTATTTTTGCATTATTTGAAAATCATCGAATTTATGTAAATGAACTGAATACTAGGAGAGAGCAGAGTAGAAATTTGACCGCATATTTGTGGGGGAGAAGTAGCTAATACATGTTCTTTTCTTTTAATAAAATTGAGAAAAACAATATTAAAAACTTTCATCAATATGATTAATTAATTTTTATCTACCTCAATGTTATATTAAAGAAAGAATGTAAAAAAATTTAATTATTATGATTTGTTTTTTAATAAAAGTAAATGCTAATGATCAAGGAAGAAGAAGTGAGTCCAAATGATTTCCTCAGAACGTCCTAGGGTTATTCTTAACCCATTAACGCCTGAATGCACTGAATTTTTAGTCTGACTTCAATCTTAAATATCTTCTAATAAACATATTATTTTCTCTTCGATAAATAATTTTTTTTTGCATTAAAGTGTCCTTTATCCGAATATGATATTAGAAAATTAATAAAAAATTGTTTAACAATATTTTTTTGCATATAATTAAAAAATTGCATGATTTTTTAAAGGTTTTTTATTACAAATTCTTAAATTTTTAAGTCAGAAAATTTTTTTGACATCTAATATTACCATAAATCGTGCACTCGATTGTTATACTTTTAAAAAATATATTGACTTTTTAAATTTAAACATTTGATTTTTCAAAATGGCGCCTAAAAACTAATTTTTTTTTTGAAAATTTGAAATTTGATGCTCGATATACATTTTTTTTAAACTGTGGCTTGAAAATGTTTACTCGGGGGTTTTTGGGGTCGCTGATTACGAATTTGATATTAGTTTTTCAAAATTCAAAATGGCGGATCCAATATGGCGGACGAAAATTTCAAAAATTGGTTGGATTCTCATACAAATCCGTACACAGGGGTTTTTAGGGTCGCTGAATACGAATCTGATATTAGTTTTCAAAAATTCAAAATGGCGGATTCAATATGTCAAACAAAAATTTCAAAATTTGGTTGGATTCTTTTATAAATCAGTATTCGGAGGTTTTTGGGGTCGCTCGTCGTGAATCTGATATTATTTTTCTAAAATTCAAAATATCGGATGTAATATGGTGAACAAAATTTTGATTCAGCGTCGCTGATAAATTATTAAAAAGATTTTAGTTTTTTTTTAATCAAAATGGCAGATCTAATATTATGCAATTATTATGCTAATAATTATTACATTTTATTATATTTATTTAATAAAATATTTAAATTATAAAAAAATAATGAAAAAATTATAAAAGTAAATATAACAATAAAAATTAATAACTATTTATTAGTAACAAGGATTTCTTAATGTTAATGACGACAAATTAATTGTTTGATATTAATTAATTTTTTTCTGCACTCTTTTACATGTAAAGTTTTTATTATTTTGAAAAATTCGCACATTTTTCGTTATAATTCTCTTTTCTTCCGCCAGGTGGTAGAGATGTATTTCTTCCGCTATGTAAATGCGTTATGAAATACAAATGAGTAGGAATCTGTTGTTCTTCAAATAATACGTATTTTTCGTTTTTTCAAAGGTAAGTGGAATTTTCTTTTTTTCCCTAATATTAGATCCGCCATTTTGATTTTTAAAATGCTAATATCAAATTCGTAATGAGCGATTCCAAAAACCCCCGAATACGGATTTGTAAAAGAATCCAACCAAATTTTGAAATTTTTGTCCGCCATGTTGGATCCGCCATTTTGAATTTTGAAAAACTAATATCAAATTCGTAATCAGCGAGCCCGAAAACCCCCGAGTAAACATTTTAAAGGCAAAGTTGTAAAAAATGTATATCGAGCATCAAATTTCAAATTTTCAAAAAAACTTTAGTTTTTAGGCGCCATTATGAAAAATCAAATGTTTAAATTTAAAAAGTCAATATATTTTTGGAAAGTATAACAATCAAGTGCACGATTTATGGTAATATTAGATGTCAAAAAAAAATTGTTGACTTAAAAATTTAAGAATTTGTAATAAAAAACCTTTAAAAAATCATGCAATTTTTAAATTATATACTAAAAAATATTGTTAAACAATTTTTTATTAATTTTCTAATATCATATTCGGATAGAGGACACTTTAATGCAAAAAAAAATTATTTGTCTAAAAGAAAATAATAAGTATATTAGAAAATATTTAAGTTTGAAGTCAGACTAAAAATTTAGTGCATTCAGGTGTTAATGGGTTAATATTCCAACATTGTGAGGGATTTGTTTGACGACAATAAATAAATTTATTCGAAGAACAAAAGGTAATTTAACATCTTTTTTTATTCTGATTTGATCTGTAAGAAAAAGAAAGTAAATTTAAATTTTAACTTTTCTTGAATTTTATATTTGTTTATTTAAGAAATAAATTGAATTTATTTTGGTTATAATTTACTTACAAAAGCTTCTTTTTTAAAACTTCTATTTTTTTAGTTTCAATTACAAATAACAGCCGTTTTTAAAAACCATTTAGCTCCAAATTTTTCGAGTTCATAACATTGGCTCTCTTCAACATTGACAGCAAACACTATTAAAAATTTTTCATACTAATTTTTTATTACAAGAAATGTGACATTTTAAACAGAAAGTAATTGATATTAAAATTAAATTGAAATTTGAATTAGGTATATACGATTAAAAACATTTTTTAGTTCGAAAATTTTTTTTCGAGACAACCTAATATATTTACTAATTAAGCGAATAATTTCACCTTCTGACATTTTTCTTCCTCTCTTGCACTTGAAGGGTTATCTTTATTCAATAAATCAGTCAATTCGATCCACTCTTTATGATTTGCTTCTCCTGAAAATCTATTTTTTATGTTTGACGTTAATGAGGGATTTTTTTCCACCCATTCCACTATTATTTTTTGTTGACTACACGTCATGCAGGAACATCTTTTTTTGTCTTCGAATTGTTTGGACACTATATGAAAGAAACAGAACTTTTTTCACTGAATTTATATATATCTACAATTAATTTATTTAAGTTTTGCAAATAATATACATTTTATACTTACTTTTCGTAAAAGTTATATTATCCAGTGATAGTAACACGAATTTACGGTATAAATTAATATCGTTTCTATGATTAAGAATTTTATAACGATATTCTACTATCACTATTTTTAATTTACAGTACGGTGTCAATTTACGGTTCTTTTCCTTACGGAATTTTTTTCACTGAAAATCAAAAGACAGTTAAATTGCAATTTCCGAAAAACTATGAAAAAAGCTTTAAAGTTTATTCTTATTAGTTTATGATTGTTAATAAATTTTTGAAAAATCGATTTTTATTAATGTGTTACTTTTTATCATATGAAAATAAATTTTAAAACGTAGCTCTCGAGAAATCGGCTTTGTAACAACTCACCTCGGTTTATACCCTACAAACGGGACTGTTAAATTAAACTTCTAGATATTATAATATTTTTAAAATTATTTTATTACAATTTAATTAAATTAATTTAATTTTACTTCTTTAACCTTACATCCTATAGAGTTCAGAAATAAAATTTTCATTATCTTAAATAACTTTTTGTTAACCTTCGCGCTACCAATAATTTTTGTATACGCGGACTACCGGATGGCCACCCGGGGTATCCAAACGCTTTTTTACTATTATGTTCCTAAAACGATTAAAATTCATCAAACGTTTTAAATATAATTATGTGTTAATATAAATACTGTATCTTAATAATGTCTTATGACTTTTATGGCATAAAACATTTATTTTTTATTATTAAACAATTATTTAAACAAATTATTGTTATTATTTATCAACTTTTTCCAAAATACACCTAGAAAGTTGCAGTTTTTTCCTAATTTTGCAATTTACAAAATCTTTTATAACTACAGATAAAGATTAAAAGTTGAATAAAAATAAAACTATTTTTTAAACAATTTTTAAACAAATTATAGATGTTATTTACCAACTTTTCGCAGAATGCACCTAGAAAGTGGCAGTTTTTTCCTAATTTTGCAATTAACTGAATCTTATATAATTACTGATAAAGAATAAAAATTTAACTATTGTTTAAACAATTTTTAAACAAATTATTGTTGTTATTTACCAACTTTTTCCAGAACACACCTAGAAAGTTGCAGTTTTTTTCCTAATTTTGCAATTTACTAAATCCTTTATAATTACAGATAAAGAATAAAAGTTAAACTATTTTTTAAACAAATTTTTAAACAAACTATTGTTGTTATTTACCAACTTTTCCATAATGCATCTAGAAAAATGCACCTCTTGTTTAAACAATTTTTAAACAAACTACTGTTGTTATATACCAACTTTTTTCAAAATATACCTAGAAAGTTTCAGTTTTTTCTTAATTTGGCAATTATCGATTACCAAATTACGTGTGATAATTGTTAAATTACGGTAATCTAAGTAAAAAATAAATATTTATTTGTTCAAAAAAACAAAATTGTTCAAATACTAATTAATATAAGGGTAAGAAATAAAAGGTACTTTTTTAACAAACTACGAAAATGTCTAAATTAGAAAAAAATTCAATCTTGTAGGTTCATTCTGTAAAAAAGTAGTAAGTAACAATAATAGTTTGTTTAAAAATTGTTTAAAAAATATGTAAATTTTTAATCTTTATCAGTAATTATATAAGATATAGTTAATTGCAAAATTAGTAAAAAACTGCAAGTTTCTACGTGCATTCTGGAAAAAGTTGGTAAATAACAACAATAGTTTGTTTAAAAATTGTTTTTAAAAAAGTTTAATTTTTATTTAACTTGTATTCTTTATCTGCAATCATAAAAGATTTAGTTAATTGCAAAATTAGGAAAAAACTGCAACTTTCTAGGTGTATTCTGGAAAAAGTTGGTAAATAACAACAATAGTTTGTTTAAAAATTGTTTAAACAATAGTTAAATTTTTATTCTTTATCAGTAATTATATAATTATTTAGTTAATTGCAAAATTAGGAAAAAACTGCCAGTTTCTAGGTGCATTATGGAAAAGTTGGTAAATATCATCAATAATTTGTTTAAAAAATTGTTTAAACAATTTTATGTCTTAAATGTCATAAAACATTATTAAGATACAGTATTTGTATTAACACATAATTATATTCAAAACGTTTGATAAATTTTAATCGTTTTGGGATCATAATAGTAAAAAAGCGTTTAGACACCCCGGGTGGTCGTCCGGTAGTTTGCGTATACAAAAATTATTGGTGGCGCGAAGTTTATAATAATATTTATTTAAAAATGAAGTTATTGTGATTTTCGGATATATTTTTAATTAAAAAATTCATAAATAAATTAATTAGAACATTTTATCTAATTATTATTTATAGTATCCAATTATTATTTTTAAAATAAACAAGAATATCTTCAGGATTAAAATTATGTATTTAAATCATGAAAAAAGAAAATTGAAATTTTGTGGCAACCTGTTTATTTTGAATTTTGATTTTTAAAATTAGCATTGTATTCAATGATCTAAAAATATATTAAAAACATTTTAACAAGAGTCTGAAATTTTATTTGTATTCTTAAACTTTTCCAAAATTATTTCGACATAAAAAAATCACTTATAAATGCCTCACAGTTTTTTAGGTTTATGTAGCAAAATTATTATATACTGTACAAAGGGCATTTATCCCGTTTATATGATTAATAAATAAATAAATTAATTAAAACCATTTTTACAAAATTCTGCAAAATTGCTTGGGTGAAAATAAGTATAAATAAACTCAAAATTATTTACACTTCACAAACTCTTTATTAAATATTACAATAAATACAACAAAATAAAAATAAATGTGAAAAAATCACTCTAATAAAAATAATATAATACAATTACAATATTTCTCGTAAAGGTCGTTCATCTTAGGTAAGTAACGTAACTACAATAACTTACGTAAAGGGTACAACTTACATAAGTTACGTAACTACAATAACTTACGTAATTTATCAATTTTACGTAACTTACGTATGTAATTTACGTAAAAGATCAAACTTACATAAGTCACGTAACTTACGTAACTATAACACCTTATGCAATTAATAAAACTTACGTCAGTTTGATCATTTACATAATTTACTGTAGTTACGTTATTTAGTCTGGTTATGTAATTATAGTATTCCTTATTATAGTATTCCTTTAATTATGTAAGTTACTATAGTTACGAAATTTACTCTGGTTGCGTAACTTACATTAATTACTTATTTTGCTCTAGGTACGTAAGCCAGGGAAAACAATTTTTTGTGTTTGACACTAAATAATTATGTTCTTTAATCTTTTGTTTTGAATTGTCACGAAACTTAATTCAATCAGTTGATTCAGTTTCAAGTTGACACTAAATTAATATTTATACGTTAATTTAGTTTCGTGCCATCTCAAAAACTAAAACGAAAGTAAACTTTTGAGACGTTCCCTGATTTATAGTAACAATAACACTAAAATTGATTATTTTAATCTTTTTTGATAAAAATTTGGAAATAATAAGAATTTTAATAACCTATTGTTTCATTACATAAAATACAAATTTAAACATTTTTCTTTATAACAATAAAAACATAATTTGAAACTATTTCATAAATTGACCTTAAATATAGTTAGAAATTATTCAGTAACATGGATTTAATATGGATGATTCTTTTGTTTTATGCAACTATTGTTTATTAATTTGAATTTTTCTCACAAGCGGTGAAATAAAATTTAGATTCATATATAAGGACAGTTGAAATTTTCTGAAGCAATAATGTAAAGCGTGCGATGTTTGTATTAATGTATGCGTTTAGAATGTACTGTAGGCAGGTGTAATGAATAAGTATTTGTTCGTCAATAATTGTAGGGGGTTTAGGTAGTGATTAAAGTAGATAAAATGAGATTTACGGGAGTATTAATATAGAACTACTTTAATGACATTATTTTTTATTCTTCAAGTTTTACCGAACTATTCAGTAATTCAATGAATATAAATTTTACCGAACATTGTACCTTACGTTTTACTGAACTTTTAATAAAAATAAGTGTAGTGAACACTTACCCTACGTTTTACTGAACTATACAATAAATATAAGTTTTACCAAAAACAGTGCCTTACGTTTTACCGAACTTTCAATAAAACTAAGTATAGTGTACATTTATCCTACGTTTTACCGAACTGTAAGTGAAGGGCTAATACATGTAGCGTAAGATTTATTCTTTTTACATTATTTTTCAATGCAATTGCTTTTACAGTCTTGTTCCTTAAAAATTACAGTTTTGACACTTCATCCTAGTTTTACGGAACAAAGTTCGATAAATTTTAAGGAATAAATTCTCTCCGTGTATGCTAACGACACACGTGTACAGTAAAGTTTTAATATCTCAGTATCATTTAAACTTACAATTATTGAATCAAAGATGAGAAAAAATAGGGATACGTTAGAAGTAATAAATTAAAATAAATTAAACTAAATTGTTAATTATAGAATTAAATATTTTTACTTATTGCATTTAACATTTTACAAGTGGTAATTTTTTAATAATTTTTTATCCAGAGTAATCTATTTAATAATATTTTAATAACCAAATTATTGTTTAAATTAAAGTTTAAATTTTATTTATAATTTTAATTTGTTTAAATAATTTATTAAAATTAAACAATTATGTTGAATTATAAAGGGTCTCGGGGGGAAAGTATGCTAAAGTTGCCCCCACACCTAATTGGCTCATTTTTGCACCATGTTTTGATATCCATATAAGAATAAAATTCTGAAATTTTCAAGTCCCCATATGGTTTTTTTTAAGAGTTATGGAAGGGGTAAGAAAAATAAAAAAACTTATTTTTCTCAAAAACTATTTATCACGTTAATATGAATTTCAAAAAAAAAATTTGAATTTTTTTTTCAAAAATACAAAAAAAAAATCAATTTTAGAATTTTCAAGCATTTTTTGGGGGGTTTTTTTCGGGGTACACCTTAAATTTTTTTTTAATTTATATCCTCAAATGTATTCTTAAACACAAATTTTTTCAAAATTTTTTTTGCAGAGGTACTAAGGGGTGAAAAGATTAAAAGTTTCCAAAAAGTACCCATATTTTTAAAAGTATTTTTGAAAAAAACTTCAAATTTTCATTTAATAAATTTGTATTACCTTGATTTAAAACATATTCAACTTTTATTCAATTCGGTCAAGAATTTTTTGAGAAAAATGATTGGTTTTTGAGGAAATGGGTACTTTTTGGAAACTTTCAATATTTTCACCCCTTTGTACATCTGCAAAAAATTAAAAAAAAATTTGTGTTCAAGGGGACATTTGAGGGTATAAATTAAAAAATAAATTTAAGGTGTACCCTGAAAAAAATAAAAAAAAATTTTTTTTGAATATTCCAAAATTGATTTTTTGGGTACTTTTTAAAAAAAAATTTCAATTTTTTTTTTTGAAATTCATATTAACGTGATAAATAACATATCCAAATTTCATTGAAATCGGTCCATTAGTTTTTGAGACAAATGAGTTTTTTGATTTTTGTTTCCCCTTCCATAACTCTTAGAAAAAACATATGGGGACATGAAAATTTCAGAATTTTATTCTGATATGGATATCAAAACATGGTGCAAATATGAGCCAATTAGGTGCGGGGGCAACTTTAGCATACTTACCCCCTAGACCCTTTAATGAAAATAAAAAGTGAATAACTGAAATGTAAAATATTAATTTTTTTCAATAAATTTATATTTATTAACATTGATAAACCTTTTTTAGATTTTTTTTCAAGTTGATGTCCAAAAAGCAATGTTGGCAACGAGTGTTGTGAACAATTTTTCTATACTCAGCCAGCACTTGCTGCCGTGGCTTGTCCAAGCTTTGGCGAAATAAAAATTCTGTACTGCGCCAGCATTAATTGTCGAAGCTCGACTAGACTACGACCGAACAATCGTCTGAGTACTAAGCCAGTGATGAACATCGCTACTACACTGGCATTTCCCATTGGGTTAACAACAATTTTGGTTATGAAAAATCTTGTTATATATACACTGAGAAAATTTTGGGGACGCTGCGGAAATTTATGATAGTCGCTGGCGATCTCTGTCCACGATTCGCAGCCGCTCCGCAAAAGGCAGCATCTACTCCTCATGGGGCTGATTTTGACTTTTGAAAGATAAGAATCGGTTCCATGAGCACAGAGTAATGTCTATGAGAACATATTCTTACTTTTTTCCGGGCGGCTGCAAATCGTAGGTAAAGTTGCGCTCCAACTCTTGATTTAACGTAGCGGTGACACCTACCGGAGCAGTATTGTCCCCAAAATTTTCTCAGTGTACCCAACAAACTTTCATTTGTTATTGTTCTTTGTTTTAAACAAATAACTTCAATAATTTTAAACTTAAAAAAAATTTAAAAAAAAATTCTTCTAACTATAAATATTGTTTAGCCCACTTGAAATTTATGTAATTTCTTCTTTATATTAATACGAAGTCACTCTAGAAATTTGTGCAAAAAAGGGTGGTGTTTTTGAGAAAATTAAGTTTTTTTTGAAAATCTGCCGCCATTTTTTTCATTTTGAAGTTTTTTATAAATTTTAAACGGGGTTTCAAAGATAAGAAGACTGCCAATAAGAATCAAGAAGAAAAATTTAGAAACACACAGTAGAAAAAAAATTACAAGTAAAACCATTTTTTTCACTGTTGCTTCCTCGTGAGGAAGCTTTGTAGTCGTTTAATTTACAAAATTTTTAAAAATCCTTTTAACAAATTTTCTTCTATATGGGACTATGTTATATAAGACCCTGAACAATTGTCCGGATGTATGTATGTGTGTGTATGTGTGTGTATGTGTGTGTGTGTGTGTGTGGATCCCGATTTTTGTGAACACGATAACTCGAAGAGGTTTTAACGAATTTGGCTAAAATTTACCAGGTATATTTATCATAAAAATATCTCGAATTGGATTGATAGACTTTAAAAAATTCTCAGAAAAAAAATTTTTTTTGACTTTTTTCTAAAAAAATTTTTTTTTCAAAATTTTTTTTTTAAGTTGGTTATTGAAGTTAATATATAATAAAATCTTATTCTTTGCATCAAGACGAATCGATTGGTATATAAAAAGAATAAATTGTATGAGAATTTATAGAGTTAATCGCAATTAAAGCTGAAAAATTCGCATTTTTCTCAAAAAATGAGTTCTTTCCACAAAATTATGTTGCTGTATAAGAAAATCTTACTCACTTATTTCTAAAATTTTATTCTTTGCATCAAGACGGATCGATTGGTATATATAAAGTATATATTGTATTTAAATTTATAAAATTAAAACCAATTACAGACACAAAATTTGCATTTTTAATAAAAATTCATTTTTTCTTAAGAATCATGTTGCTGTACAAAAAAATGTTATTATTTATTGAAAAATAAATCTAAAATCTTATTCCTTGCATCAAGACGAATTGATTGATGTATGTAAAATATATATTCTATTGAAAATTGTATAATGAATTACAATTAAAGATGAAAAATTCATTTTTTTATTAAAAATTTTATTTTGTTCATTTAGGATTAAAACAAATTTTATAAATATTTTTTTGATTTTATAAATATTAGATCGTATTAGAAATTACTTAAAAATTAAATATACTTAATATACTTAATTATAATTATAATAAATATAACAAATTTTTAAAATAAATTTTTAATTAGATTTGAAGACAACAACATGGAAAATATGTCAATACGTGACAATAAGTTAGTGCTTCCTCCACGAGGAAGCAAATTTTTTTGCTGATCGTATAGAGGAAGCAAAATGTTCATTACATGAACATCTGGATTTACAACTTGTTTTTTAGTGTTTTACACCTCAAAGTTCAAATGTGGCTAACTTCGTTAAAAAACATTTTTACGAAAAATAAAAAAATACGTGTCTCTTTATTTACCATATCGAAAAACATATTTCATCGACAGGTAATTCTACGACTTGAAGTTAGTCGGCTTGCCTGATTTGAAGTAGATTCAACCTTTATATTATTTATTTTATCATAAAAGAATAAACAAATGCTGGAAAAATAGTTTTACACTGCGAAACATTATACTTAATTAAAAAAAAATAATTTAGGGTCCCGATCAAATAACTCGACCGACGCTCGGAGACACGCGCTAATGACAGTCGGGTATCAGTGAACCACCAGTTAACCATTTAATTGAGTTAATTAATTTTTATTTAAGTTAATTAAATTTTTTAATGTATTTTGAATTTTTACACGGGATTTGAATTGGAGGATTGATAATTTTCTTGACACTTAAAATCGCGCTAATGCCAGTCGGTTAGCAGTGAGCGCGTCTGGGCCTGTTACTACTACCCGACTACCATTAGCGCGATTTTAAGTGTCAAGAAAATTATCAATCCTCCGAGTCAAATCCCGTGTAGAAATTCAAAATACATTAAAAAATTTAATTGAATCAAATAAAAATTAATTAACTCAATTAAATGGTTAAACTGTCTATTATTCAACAAATATATATTTGAACCAAGCAAATATTTATTAGATCTGAGTATTTTATCTAATTGTATCAAATAAATATTTATTTACACTAAAAACGAATTACTTAAGTCAAATAAACGGAATAATTGAATCTAATAAATATTGCTTTGAATCTATTATAAATTTTATTTGATTTAGTAATGCATGACTTTTAATAGAAATAAATATTTATTTTCATCAATAAAATAATTTCTTGAAGTAACTAAATATTTTTTGTATCAAATTATTTATCATAATTAATTCTTTTAATGCAGACAACCGAGCCGACATAGAAATTTTTTTTTCGATATATGGCGGATTTTTTTGAAAAAAACACCCAAAAAAATCATTGATTTTTTAACTATTTTTTTAGAACTAAAAAAAATTTTTAAACCTTTCTAAAGTATGCTATTGGTGGGCGAAATAGTTGTACTTTCAAAATGTAAAATAGAGAAACTTTGATTTCAAGATGGCGGAATCGAAATTTTGAAAAAGTGAATGCAATAGAGTAAAAAAAATTTCACAGCAATATTCAAAAAGTATCCAAATCCGATTCAAAATTTAGACTCGTGGGTTTTTGAGGTCGCTGATAACGAATCCCATGTCAGTTTTTCAAAATTCAAAATGGCGGATCCAATATGGCGGACTATCTTCTGACAATTATCCGCTGAGAGCCAGAAAATTCAGCAATGTTCAAAAAATATTTTTGCAAAAGATCAGTGACCTCGAAAACACTTGAGTGATAAGTTTGAAGCGAATCTAAGAAATTTTCCAAAAAAATGTCCGCCATATTGGATCCGCCATTTTGAATTTTAAAAAACTGACATGGGATTCGTTATCAGCGACCTCGAAAACCCCCCGAGTGACAAGTTTCAAGTGAATCCAAGAAATTTTTCAAAAAAAATTTCGCTATATTGGATTCGCCATTTTGAGTTTTGAAAAACTATAATTGGATTCGTCATCAGCGACCTCAAAAACCCCCGAGTGACAAGTTTCAAGTAAATCGAAGAAATTTTTCAAAAAAATGTCCTCCATATTGGATCCGCCATTTTGAATTTTAAAAAACTGACATGGGATTCGTTATCAGCGACCTCGAAAACACTCGAGTGACAAGTTTTAAGCAAATTTAGATACTTTTTGAATATTGCTGTGAAATTTTTTTTACTATATTGCATTCACTTTTTCAAAATTTCGATTCCGCCATCTTGAAATCAAAGTTTCTCTATTTTACATTTTGAAAGTACAACTATTTTGCCCACTAATAGCATACTTTAGAAAGTATGCCTATACCTCATTGCTGCTATAAGTCATTAGCTGAAAATACTTTAAATCGCGTGTTGAAGTTTAAGATAAGATTGTGGTCATATGGGCGTTAATTGGTTTACAAATATTTATTATTCTTATATTGCTAAAATAAAATTACCAAAAATTAATTGAGACAAATATCACAGGTCTGCAAATTTTGGCTTAGATCTGTTACAGAAAAATTGGTAGGTGATTCTTGTAGCTTTTTCAACGTTAAATTACAATCCGACCTATAATAGCCCATCACGTCAGAATTTCTTGTGATACTGCTTTAAATGGCCAAAAATTGCTATTTTTAATCATTTTTCGGAATTCTTTTTTTGCATTCACTAATAGTTTTAAAAAATAGCCCGTTATTTGTTAAACGAACCAGAAAAGATAAGATATAGCAGTGATCATAATTGTCAAATTTTGTAAAAAATTTTAGATCCTTTCTCCCTATTTTGATCCTACATATTTTATGGGCGTCCTCTTTAATACTACCCCGTTTTTTATAATTATACTTAAATCAGCTTTCATAGTTTTAAAAACCCACACTTGCCTAAACAAAAAAAGATTTTTAAATCTACATAACTTTTTTAAAAAAATTTCTAAAGCCTTTTTGAAAAATGGGTTTTGAAGCTTAGCTATAGTACTATATGATGCAATAGTGCAAATTGAAAAAATTTTTTGTCAATAAAAAAAAAATTTTAAATGAACAAAAATTGCCATTTTTTTACATTTAAGCCAGTCTTACAAGAAATCCGGACGTGATGGGCTATTTTGGAGGTCGAATTCATATTGTAAGTGTAAAAAGCTATAAGAATCACATTTCACTGTTTCTGTAACAGAACTAAGCCGAAATTTGCAGGCCTGTGTAATTTTTATTTATTTTTAACATCTATTTATTTGAATGAAATAAATAAATTAATAGATTCGAAAAAATCATTTATTATGGTTTCAATAAGTGATTTATTTGGTCCAAATATTTTTAATATCAATTAAATACTTTATTAGTATAAAATAACGCATTATTTGCATTAAAAAATTACATTACTTGAAGCCATAAAATGAATTAATTGCGTAAAATAGTTTTTACCAATATCAAATATTTAATTAATTGAGTTAAATAAATAAATTGTTTCAAGTTGGGGAGATCTAGGTGGAAAGTAACAGAGGAGAAAAGTAACAACGCTAATATCATTTAAACAAATTAGCGTTAGTATAGTCTAAATTTTTTTAGTCACTAGTACCCCCTCTAACTTCTCCATAGTGTGCAAGAGCATTTCCGGTTAGGTTAAGGCTGCTAGTGACATGACGTTACAAAAATACATGTTTTTCGATTTTTTTAGCTTAATTATTTGTGTTTAACTTGTAATAGTGTATTTTTAACTATTTCAATTAAAGTATTAACAAAAATTATTTGTTAAATGGTTTGAACGCTAAAATAAAATAACTGATATTTGTTACTTTCCATCTCGGTATCCCCTACGGTCATTTTGGGTAAATGTAAACAATAGATGTTTCAGCTGTACGACGTTCATATTTTTACCTTAGCTCACCTACAAGATGTTCTGAGTGTTGCCAATATTTTATTGGCAATGCCATAGTGTAAGTTATTTTTTAATGCAAAAAAGATTGGAAATCAGTTTTACTCATTTAGTATTTTGTTTCGCATTTGTATAAAAATAAATTAAAAAAATTGACAGTCAAAAAATTAATAGTCAAAAAATTGAATATTAATTAGCTATTTATTATTAAAAAATTGACTTTGAGTTTTGTTTTCGGCAATTTAGTTAATAAATAATGAAGTGTTTCCATTTACCCCAAGAATTCGAAAACTCGGGGTAAATGTAAGCAGAACTTCAACTACATTTTAAAAGATGTAATGGATCAAATTTTATAGCCTTTTATTTAATAAAATCTAACCTTACATGTATATTTATTTTGAACTAAATTGAAAACTGCTTTTGCATTGTATTTACCCTTTTTAAATGATAACCCAAAAAACAATAATTATTTGTTTTTACATATTAATTCTAAAATTAAACAAGAGATGTCAATTATTACATTTACCTCTCTCAAATATGACTTTGCGTATCAATAATATAAATACACGAGCCGGTCAGTGAAATGTCGCAGCCCATATGAATGGAACTATCGTGGTGTAAGTGCCAAAGATACCACTGCTGAGACGAACTTGTGTATGAAGAGCTATGCAGCCTGTACGGAGAGCCAAGTAGTTCGAAGAAGTAGGGAACGTCCAAAGTCTACGACAGTAAGCAGTTGTGTGAGTATACTACATATCTCGGTACGCCACCTCGGCTCGAGTATATGTATTTAATTATTAATGTGTACGCCACCTCGGCTGTTGGAACTTTCTTCTAATGCTCTCTTGTCGAGTATTAGATGCTCAATTCGTGTGCTAGGCTTTACCCTTTTATATTTGTATATTGCCACCCCTTTTTTATAACGTACGCCATTCCAGGCTGTTATAGATCGTATTTAATGCAACTTAGAGTCTAACCCTTTTCTTCTAATTATGTTTTTTATCCTAGTGTTTCTCAGAAAACACAAAATCAATTAATTCCTTCTTATACACATGTTTAATCACACCTCTGTGTATCCAACTTTTAGAGACATTAGATGCTCAGCTTCTTAGAAAACGCATAGTCAATTCTTTCTTACGCACATGTTCAATCACAACTCTGTGTACCCACTCCTTTAGAGACATTAGATGCGCAGCTTCTTAGAAAACGCACAGTCCAACCAAATCTACACTTATGCACAAATTTCATTACAAAACGAACCGTTACAAAAAAAATAATTGAATAAAATTGCTTCTATTTCACAATTAAATTTCTTTTAAAATGTAAAATTACATGGAAATGAAATTAGGTCTTCTTTCATACCTCCTTCGTGTCAGTCAGTTGCAGGTATAACCCTGCATAATATTGCATAGTCTATTCATTTGCATGCTTAATAATTTTTTAAAAACCTCTTTCTCCATATTGTATTCGCCATTTTGAAATTTTAAAAAATGACATCAAATTCGTATTCAGTGAGTTTCAAAACCCCCGAGCAGCCAGATTCAAGCAAATTTAATGAATTTTTAAAAATATTTTTAGGTTCATCCGTTATATTGGATATTTTAAAAATTAAAAATTTGACTTTATATTCGTATTCAGCAACTTCAAAAACCCCGGAGTAGCAAATTTGTTGAAGATATTCAAGTTTTTACATTAAAGGAGATCGTGGCGTAATAAATCACTTAAATTTATTCAAAAGTGATAAGTCAGAGTAAAGAAGAACAATTTTTTTAAAAACCCACCATTTTAGGTCCGCCATTCTTAACATATTTTATGTATTTAATATTTATGTAATTAGAGTCACTAAATTTAAATCAATAATAAAAATATGCGAAAAGTCTGTTTAAAATATAAAAAATAAGATAATCACCATGCAAATCATTTTCTCAGACTTTACCACCTTACGAGACTTGTAAAAAAATACCAGCAATAAACTTTTGGTCCTACAAATTTTTGTTTTGTGTGCCGATGAAGTAAAATAAAAATATGTTAGCGGACTACTGTTGGACGCTAAAAAGAGACATACCAAAGGCCGAAAATTCAAAGAGGAAAAAAAGAGCTCCTCTTCAGAGATCCTTTGAATCAAAGAGGATCTCCCGCAGGGGTCCCGGGCGCAGAATAAGCCCCCTGCGATCGGCTGCTTGTCGTAAGAGGCGACTAAATGAGACTCGGAGTGGTGCCACTGCTTGCGGTTAGTACTCGGTTCGTCCCAGGCTTTCCTATAGAGCTGTTGCTTATGATGATGATGGGCGGAGCAGTGTCGGTTTGGCAAGTCTAATATAAACCGACCCCCAGGGAGGATGTGCACGTCATCCTACGGGTTTGACGAACCCAGGGTACCCTAGTACTACAAGGGAGAGGAAGGGAGTGCCGGAGCTCCTTTTCTCTTTACGGGAGTTGGCGCTCCCGAGGTTACTAAAAGCGGTCGCGTCTTGGGGGCGTTCGAGTAGGGAAGATGGTGTCGGAGCCTTCTTCTACGAAAGTCCGCCCTACGGGTATAACGGACCTGGCGCATCCTGAGTTATTCGAGGGGAGAGTGGAACGCAGCACTCTTACGGGATTTGGTGGTCCCGAGTTGCCCTTAGACCGGTACTACGGGCGCTGACGGCCCCGGTACAACCCGAGTTGACCTCACAGGGGTTGGACCTTGTCCCGCCTCCAACCTCTACAGGCCTCGTGACACCGAGGTACTTGAACGAGCGTAAGGGTTGAAGATTTATCTTCAATATCAGACCAGTGGCGTGTCTGGGGCTGTCGTATCGACACCACGGGCCGCTGGGTCTAAAAGTGGTCGCACCAAAGGGTGTCATGCTTCGGGATGCCTGACGGGTGTGAGAATCCCGGTGCCAGCCACCAATTTCGGGGCCGTGATTTACCGGCAAGAGAATAGTAATTCCGTAGGCGATCGCGTGTCGTAAGAGACTACTAAAGAAGCACTTCCCAACTACCTATCCCTTCCTCCCATTTCTTCCTTCCCATCTCCTTTTTCCTGGGTGAGACTTCGGTCTGGAAGCAGAACCTCCGCGTGGTCCCCGCTGGTAGTGTACGAGACCTGGCCTTGTAAACTAACTGCTTCTCCAATACGTTGACACCCGTTTTCTTGCATTCTGTGCGTTGTCTTTTTTAACGTAAGGAATTCCACGCTTTCAGAAGCATTTTTCCTTTCCTCTCTTGTCGGTAGTTGAAAGCTCGTATGCTGAGCAACAGGCGCTTGCGTCTCGCTGAGTGAGTTGTAGTCCACAACTCGGGCGGTTACCTGCAGAGTAACAAGGAATTAGAAAGGTCCGCCCCCTACCTAGGGGCCCATGAAGATTTATCTAAGTGGGTGGGTAGGCAAGGTATGTCATGCCTTGCCACTGGTGGTTGAGGAATATCTCGATCCTGTTATGACCATAGGCGGTCCGTGGGGTGTGATATTCGTATGAGACGGTACAACACGTTAACCAACTAGGCGCTGAATCAAAGAGGATAAGATATTCAAGAAACAAAGATTAAAAGTAATGTAAATTTAACATTTAGAATTTTTGAAAACTGACAACATATTCATTTTCAGCTTCCCCGAAAACCCAAGAGAAACGATTTTCAAGTGGATCTGATTAATTTTTAATTTTTTTGTCTGCCATATTGGATACGCCATTTTTAATATCTTTTATGTATTCAATTTTTATGTAATTGGAGTCTGTGAATTCAAATCAATAATAAAACTTTGCGAAAAGTCTGTTTAAAACTTAAAAAATTAAACAAGTGCGAGTTGAACTCGCCCTTCAATGGCGGGTTTCGTACACAAATATTAAAACAATACTTGCAACATTCAGCAGTAAATGGTATAATTAATATAAACAATTAAAATAATATATTAAAATCATTTGATAAAAGAAATACTTAAAAGAAATTAAAGTATTGTATATCTAATATTGTTAACAATAATAAGTAGAGGATCTAATTGTGCGAATTTTGTTCCTCTACTTATTATTGTTTACAATATTACATATACAATACTTTAATTTCTTTTAAGTATTTTTTTTATCAAATGATTTTAATATATTACTTTAATTGTTTATTTTAATTCTACCATTTACCGATGAATGTTACAAGTATTGTTTTAATATTTGTGCACGGAACCCGCCATTGCAGTGCGAGTTCAACACGCACTTGTCCAATTTTTTTTAAATTTTATTAAAAAAATTTTTTTTTAGATTTTTTAATATATTTGCTTAATAATTTCCACTAATTTTAAAAGCAAGAACTTTCAGGAATGATTACTTACATTCAAACAAATTTTTTGAACCATCGGAATTTTCATTAGAATTCCAGCGAAAATTCCAAGGAGCAGTTTCCTAGGAATCTTTCCACATGGGTTTTTACACGAATACATTCGGACACGTGGGTTTTAATACAGAAATTACTCCAACGTTCCAAAATTAATACAATTTCTTCTTCAGGGAGTCTACAAAATAATACAAAAAAACAAAACTATACAATGAAAATACAAAGACATTGAATAATAATTTATAAACATTAAACAATAAATAAAATAACACAAAAAAAGAATACAAAGATGATATGATAAATAAAAAACAAAAATTTCCACACGAGCGATCTCGATAAGCAGGTTAAAAACTCTCAAGATTTGACAGATGCTGCGTTGCAACTGTAATACACGGTAAAAGTTGTTCATTTCATGAACATTTAGTTTCCTCAATATAATATAGGGGAGACTGGGGTAAACCCGCTCAGTTTTTTTCAGAGTGGTAAAAACCTAGAAAATTATTCTCTTAATCCAAGTTAATTTATATAATTTAAAAGCTTATAATTTATACTAACAAAATAAAAAAGAATTTTTCTCTCTAAATTTGAATCAGCGAAAAGTCGCTGATTCACCAGCCCAGAGTATGCAGCTGAGTCAATCAGCGAATATACACTGATGAAACAGTGTATATGCACTGATTTTCCAGTGTATATACGCTGTTTGATCAGCTGCATACTCTAGGCTGGTGAATCAGCGACTTTTCGCTGATTCAAATTCAGAGAGTTGATTTCAATTTCAAAGTTTAACTTGGGGAAAATTTTTAATACACATATACCAAATTTCAAAATTACAATTTTCCAGGGTAAATCCGCTCACCCCTCGGGGTAAACCCGATCACTTGATTTTTTTAAGAATATAAGGTAATCCCGACAGTTTTATTTTGTATATATTAAATTTCTCCTTATTTCCGTCTTCAGTATGATTTATTAATGATATATTTTGAGTTCTACAAACAATAAATATTGGTTTCTTAAATAATAAGTATAGATTTCATGAATTGCAACTGTGAATTTAAATAATATTTTATTAAGAGAAAATTGAAATGTAGTTAGAATTTTGGATGTAACAAGTTATAGATTTTATTATTGATAAAATATAACGAATTAAATTCGAAATTTTAAATTTAAAAATAAACAATGATAAAACGTGAACTGAACGAAGACAACAAACTTAGATTTGTGTCATTTTTTGGACGAAAAAGACAGCGACAAATTTTGATTATTTGTTTGCGTTGTTTGTTATAACCGTTATAACCTAATAATCACTAATAAATGACTGATTAAGTTATTATTCCGCTCAATGTTGCCAATAAATATTGATAGTTCAACGCCATCTATTGAAAAAATCCACTAGTGAGCGGGTTAACACTGTGCGAGGGTTTACCCCAGTCTCCCCTATGCCAATTGCTTAATCTTTTATTATGGAGTAATTATTTTGAAGTAAAATTTTAAAAATTTCAAAAAATACAGGAGTCGATTCGTTATAATGCCAGAAATACAATTTTGATAGGAATGAACGAAAATCTTTACAAATAACAAAGTTATTTCAAAAAATATAAGAATCAATTTTTATAAAAATCAAAAAATTGCTAAAAAAAATTTTTATAGATATTTTTGAAAATGCTTCTTCCTGATTCTAGATATTCATGACCGCAATATATCTATAAAATTTTATCAAAATCCGTCTAAACGTGTAAGAGAAAATTTGTCCATAAGAATCGGTGACATACACACACATTCATACATGCACAAACATCCGGACATTTGTTGCTCTTGACGAAATATATATAAATATATGTAAATAAAATATATAATAAAATATAAAAAAAAATAAATATAAATAATATATATATATATATATATATATATATATATATATATATATATACCACACTTAAAAAATTTTTAAAATATTTGATTCTAACACTGAAAAAATTTTAGGCGGTTGGCTGTACTGGTTATCTTAAAACGCCAGAACAAGCGTTTTCCTTCTGACCAGCACGTCAGACTTACTTTTTCTGTTCAACCGCCGTGCCGATAATCTTTCTTTAGTTCACAGATCAACGCATGCGCTAAAAATGTACGTCTACTATCTAGAAATCAGCACGTCTAACGGGCTGGTCGAAAGGGAAAATGGTTGTTCTGGAACCAGTACAGCTAACCTCCTAAAATTCTTTCAGTGAAGAAATTCCAATATCGACATCACTACAAGGCTTCCATTGAACAAGAATCAAAATAGAGGATGGTCCTAAGTTGGCCTTCCGGCGTTTCTCAGAGATGGGGTGTTTTCAGTATGTTCACGGATCATGATCCGGATCACTCAGTGGTGCTGACTCGTTTTAACCCTCCTGCGCATAAAGCCGAGTATACTCGTCCAAACTAAACCGTTACCGTATGCATGAGGACGAGTATACTCGTCCAAACATTTTTGTTAATAACTTTTGTTTAAATAAATATTAAGACATCGGTCAAGTTGCAAATTGCTTTCAATGAACAAACGAAGCTAATTGAATTATTTAGCATAATATATATTATTTATTTAACAATAAACATTGCATATAAAATGTTTAAACAAAGTGAAAAATTTCTGTTTTATAAATTAATGTTTGTTTATCGGATTTTCCAATAATTGTCTATCAAAGGGTTTCTGGGTGCGCTGATTACGAATTCAACGTCAAAATTCAAAAATTCAAAATGGCGAATCCAATATGTAGTGATGCACTTCGAGCGAGTCTCGTCTCGAAAAACTGAGAATCTCGTGAGAAAAACAATGAAAACAATTGAATGTAATATTTTCATCTCTTTTCTTTTATGAAAGGACAGAGTCTCGTCGTGCATCACTAAATATGGCGGACAATTATATTTTTTTTAAAGCGGACTTTTAAAAAAATTTTGTAGAATTTTACCAAAACTTATTATCATAGGGTTTAGAGGTCGCTGCTTACAAACATGGAGTCAAAATGACAAAATTCAAAATGGCGGATCCAATATGGCGGATGACAATTCTGAAAAAGTTTTCTAATCTCCCCGTCTATCGCTATCTAGGGGTATTTGAGGTCGCTGATTACGAATCCGAGGTCAAAATTTCATAATTCAAAATGGCGAACCCAATATGGCGGCTGACAATTATGAAAAAGTTTTCTAATCGTCCCGTCTATTGCTATCTAGGGGTTTTTGAGGTCGATGATTACGAATATAAAGTCAAAAATTGAAAAAATCCAAACTGGCAGACCCAATATGGCAAACAGCAATTTTTAAAAAGTTTTTTAATCGTCCCATCTATATCTCTCTAGGGGTTCTTGAGGTCGCAGATTACGAATCCAAGGTCAGAATTCCAAAATTGTAAATGTCTAATCCAATGTGGCGGATGATAATTAAAAAAATTAATCCGACCCTCTATCGCTATCTAGGAGTTTTCGCTGATTACAAACATGGTCTAAATTAAAAAATTCTAAATGGCCAATCCTATATGTCAAAAAACAATTTTAATAACATATTCTAATTGAATAATTTATTCCTATTGTAGTCTTTATTAAGAAAATAAATTAATAATTAAAAATTTTGTATGAATTTTGATATAATTTTTCGATTTTCACAAGAAATAGGTATATTGGTGCTTTCGGCGTCTTTGAAATCTGTTAATATGAATAAAAAGTTTGATTTTTTAACATATTACAGTCACAATCAATTGTAACTTTAAAAATTGATTTTAATTTCTAATTATAATTATTTTTACCATTATTATTATTATTATTATTATTATTATTATTATTATTATTATTATTTCTATTATTATTATAGATCTATAAAAAATTATTTGATTAAAATAACTATTTATTGACTATTAAATAAATGTTTAGTTCAATGGAATAATTTTTATTTAAGTCAATTAAGTTGCATTTTAATTATTAATTTCAGTAATTAAAGCAAATACAACTTATTTAAATTAATTAAAAATAATTTGCCTCAAGTAAATATTTTTTTGATAATAGATAAGTAATCGGTTATTTGAATGATATAATTTATTTTTAATGTAGTGTACTTACTATATTTTAACATTTTTTAACCTACAGATGGCCAACGATATATTTTGATTAATTTTCTTATCTTTAATTTAATTCACAAAATGTTTTTTTTTATTGTTGTTCCATTTTCCGCCATATTGAGTCCGCCATTTTGAAATTTTGGACTTTATATTCGTAATCAGCGACCTCAAAAACCCCTAGATAGCGATAGACGGAACGATTAGAATTTTTTTTAAATTGTAAAAATTGTCCGCCATATTGGGTCCGCCATTTTGAATTTTGAAAATCTGACCCCGGATTTGTAACACAGGCCTGAAAATTTAGGCTTAGTTTTTTTACAAAAAAAGTGGAAACTAATTCTTATAGCTTTTTTTGACGTAAAATATGAATCCAACCTCCAAAATATCCCATCACGTCAGGATTTCTTGTAATACTGCCGTAAATGTCCAAAAATGGCTATTTTTGGTCATTTTTCGGAATTTTTTTCGTTAGTCAAAAAAATTTTTTTTCAATTGTCAAAATTGCATCGTATAGTACTATGGCTTAGCTTTAAAACTCATTTTTCAAAATGTCTTTAGAAATTTTTTAAAAAAAGTTATGTAGATTTGAAAATTGTTTTTTATTTAGGCAAGTGTAGGTTTTTAAAACTAGGAAGGCTGATATAAGTATAATTATAAAAAACAAAGTAGTAATAAAGGGGACGTCCATAATATATGTGGGATCGAAATAGGGAGAAAGGATCTAAAATTTTTTACAAAATTGGATATAAGAGTAGAGGGGATAATAAAAATTTTAGTCAACTTTTTAAATGTTAAAAAGTTACATATTTAATTCAATTTTTTTTTGTATTCAAAAATTAAGACTACTGCTATATCTCACCCTTACTAGTTGGTTTAAGAAATAACGGTCAATTTATAAAACTATTAGTGAATGCAATCAAAATGACATTTTTAATTTATCTTATACCCACATTTGCCTAAATGAAAAAATTTCACATCTATATAACTATTTCAAAAAAAATCGTAAAGAAATTTTAAAATATGGGGTTTGAAGCTTATACATGGTACTATACGACACAATATTGCAAATTGAAAAAAAATTTTGGTTAACCAAAAAAATTCTAAAAAATGACCAAAAATAGCCATTTTTGGCCATTTAAAGCAGTTTTACAAGACATTCTGACGTGATGGGCTATTTTGGAGAGCGGATTCGTATTCTACGTCAAAAAAGCTATAAAAATCACCTTCCACTTTTCCTGTAACAGAACTAAGCTACAATTTGCAGGCCTGTGTAATCAGCGACCTTGAAAACCCCTAGATAGAGAAAGACGTACGATTAGAATTTTATTTAAATTGTGAAAATTGTCCGCCATATTGGGTCCACCATTTTGAATTTTAAAATCCTGACCCCGGATTCGTAATCAGCGACCCTGAAAACCCCTAGATAGCGATAGACGGAACGATTAGAATTTTTTTTGAATTGTAAAAATTGTCCGCCATATTGGGTCCGCCATTTTAAATTTTGAAATTCTGACCCTGGATTCGTAATCAGCGACCCCGAAAACCCCTAGATAGCGATAGACGGAACGATTAGAATTTTTTTTTCAATTGTCAAAATTGTCCGCCATATTTGGTCCGCCATTTTGAATTTTGGAATTCTGACCCCGGATTTGTAATCAGCGACCCCGAGAACCCTTAGATACCAATCGGCGTGCAAATCCTACCTTCTGAAAAATGTGTGCATTTGCAAGCGACTTTGTGGGTGAAAACGTATGCGCAGGAGGGTTAAATTTCGAAAGTGATGAATTTCGAAAAGTAGATGGTATGTGAAAAGAGCTTTATGTTCTAGACACTAAGGGTTCAGTGCCACGAATTATGTAAAAACCATTTTTGTCTTTTCTCTCCTATGAAATCATCAAATACAAAGCAAATTATCGTTAATTTATATGCAGAATGTGCAATTGCTCTGAATCAGACAAAACAATTCATTTTTAAGCTACTGCAGAATCACCTTTCTAGCTTGGTGTGAAGGCGATTTTGACTTTTTTGGTACATTTTTTTCGACGGTCAGTCGTATAAATACACCGTAAGTAATTATGTATTGTGACTCAATTGAAATTACCAAAATTTTTTTAGTTTCTCGAATGTTAAGTTTATTAAAATAAAAATTGTCACTTCATAAATAATATTGAAAAGAGCGACTGTAGACCACACCTCATAGTCTACATGGATACGAAATAGATGGAGTTGTCTTGGGATTATCTTAAAAAAATTATAAACATTTTTTGTAATTATGTGCATTTTAATTTAAAACATAAAAATATAAATATATACAATTAATTTTTCAATAAGAAAAGATTAATATAAATGTAACAGAAGTATAAATAAATTGATGTATAAATAATTTATTTTATTTTCCATAATAATAGAATCAAACTTTTTGTAATGGAAAAAGGATACCAAATAATAAAAAACAAGAAATAAATAATAATAATTGAAAAATTAAAAATATAAATCAGAATTAAAAATATAGCAGTAACAAAGTCGACCACGAGGCGGCCGAACAGGTGCTAGTGATCCGAAAGTATAATCCTGCTAGAGAAACAGATCTTGATCCAAAACTTCTAGTGATTTTTTGGTAAATTTTATAGTTTGTCTGTCTCTTTCTTTCTAATGCCCTTTCCCGTATCCGTACTCTTTTCGTTGGCCTCTCCCAGGATCATTTTGTCTAGAAAATTCATCACTTTTAAAATTTGAAACGAGTCAGCACCACTGAGTGATCCGGATCATGATCCGTGGACATACCGAAAACACCCGAGATGTGACAGTCCACGAGAAAACGTGCCTTAGCTCATAAATGTGAATTTTACGGGAAACGTATTAGAAGCTAGGCCTTCCTAATTAGTTCAAATTATGTTTATGTTTAAACATTTATTACAAAAAAATCTATAAGTAAAAAGGATTTTTGACTTTTGTTCCTAAAAGAGGGACTCAAAATCTTTAAAGTACTATTAAACCACTTCGCTGGCAGAGCATTCCAAATGACGTTCTAAGCGTCAAAGCCTACACTGGCAAAAACATATACGTATATTACCATTCATAATAATCAATAATAGTTATTTATATATATGGTATATTAATAGTTATATTATTATATTATAATATTGTATGTAAATATATTTTTTCAAATAAAAATACAAGTTTTATTGTGTAAAAATTGAAAGAAAGTGGAACGCCATTTTTTAAAAAATATTTAAAATAGCCGATTTAAACGTTCGGTAAAACGTTGAAAATCACAAAAACTTTAATTTTTATTGTGATAATCTTGTTCTCTGATGTCTAAACTATAGAAATATTCCTTTACAACAGCTAAATGTGGTGTACACTCTTTAAAAACATAGTTTTTTTAGGAACGCCATTTCGGTGTTTTTGCCAGTCTGGACCTCGGCGAGTGGAACGACATTTAGAACGCCCTGCCAGTGAAGTGGTTAAAATTCGACATTGATTTTTTGGGAGCTATGGTACGTTTTGTCGTGGACCGTCATATATACTGGACGAATCTATAATTTCGTGGTGTGATATATTGATAATTCATGATATAATTTATAGATCTAATTATAATCTAAGATTCTTCTATGCATTGTGAGGACAATAATATTATTTACGACAAAAAATTAGTTTTTCTGGTTTTTTCTAGAGCAACTACAAAAAATAAATAAATTTTAAATAAGTGAGTGCTCTAGTTTCTTTATTTAATGTTGTAATAAGAGGTTTTGTTCATTTTTAATTAATTTTTTTATTATCGTAATAATTTGAAACTTGTAAAAATCTACAGTTGTCCTAAATTGGCCACCAATTATTTTTAATTATGTTTTGCTTCCTTTTGTGTTTTTTATTACGAGAAAAACCGTGAAAGTGTAACGAAGGAATTAAACAAAAATAAAAATCAATGCAAAAGACATAACGCATAACGTTCTAAATAAGATAAAATCGAGGTGCTGTTCACTGTCAAATACAAGATTCGTAAAAGAATGATTATTTAAGAATACAAGGAAATCCTTAGAGAATCCGTTAGAATTTTAAGAAATCATAAGGATTCGCCTTTTGTGAATCCATGATTCGGAGAATTCGTCCCCTACGATTCCAGTTCATTCCAAGTATTGCATGAAAGTAATAATAAATTTCCAAATTATTGTTAAATTGGATTCTAAGCGATCAGCCCCTCTTATAAAATTATAGGAAAACGATCCCTGAAAACAATGACATACTTGCTGACTTGATTAATTTACATTGTGTTACTATTTTCGACCAATTAGCTTAGGCTATTTTTTTAATAATTGAATTTTATATCGAGCTCTAGCAGAGTTAGTCCCTCATCTTTTCATAGCTTTAAATTTGTTTTCGAATTTTATTTATTTATTAATTGAACGTGTTAAATTTCTTCTTTTTACTAAATTTAATATTTTATATTTCTGCTACAAAAAATTAAAATTTATATCTTTCATTATTATTGTATTTTTCAGATTTCTTTTCATCGATTTCAAAAGTGAAAATAAAGTACGTAATGTAAATTTTGTAGTTGATGTGTCGGGGGTAATATGAATTTTAAAACGAAATTAATTTAACATTTCGCATGAAAGGAGAATGGACAATAATTGTATTTCGATTACTATTGATTTTACCTAAAGAAAAATGATTATGCGGTTGATATATGTTTAGCGGAAATAATACCAACAATAGGAGAATTCTATTGAATCCATAAACAAATTTGTCAATATTATAATATGAAAATGGTAATATAGGAAAGCGCGACAAATATTAATTTTAAAAAATATGCTATACGTTTTGCTATTGGCAAAGTTAACTATTAACTACACCATAGTGACTATATACTATATTTTAACTATTAACGAAAAAATATTAATTCCTATTGTAATATTGAAATCATGTAATTGATAAATAAAATAAATAAAGTTTTGTTGGCAAAATAAACTATTAATTAAAATGTTATTAAAAAAATTATCTAAATGCAGTGTTATTGACAGACGTAACTTTTAGTATTATATCACTTTGGTAGAAATAACTATTAAGTGAATTGCTATTAGCAAAATTAACTATTAGGTCTAGTGCTTTTGTTTTAGGTTCTAAAACACTTTCCAATGTTCTTTTAGTATTTTTCTACAATAAAATATTCATAATAAAAATGTGTGTTTCAAGGGTTAAACTTGATATTGTTATAGATATTTACAATAAATGTTTATAACAAAAAAAGAAGAACATCCGTTGACGTTGTTTAAGACAAAAAAATGAAATTGACTATTGTTTTGATGACAGTGGCTATGGGCCAAACTAGTTTTGTTGGTTAAGGGGAGGGTACACCTATATTTTCAAATATACAAAGAAAATATTTTAAATATTCCAAAATATTATATTTATATAATAAGATAATATTATTCGAAGAATGTTTACCACTTTATTTAAGAGGGTAATATTATTGTTGCATATTTAAGTAAATTTTCTTCAAGTTAGAATGTCATTTTTTCAGTGTAACTGTAAATATCGATAAAATATCAAGTTTAAAATAGTGATTTAATTATATTTTACTTTATAATGAAAAATAGTTATTTGTGTGGCAAGGGCATAAAAATAAGAGAATTGATAAAACGAAGAGTGAGATCATTATTCTAACGTGAGTTCAAGAAGGCTAGAAGCAGGAGGTAAAAATTCGGTAGTGGGGGTGTTATAAATAATATAAAATTGTTTATTAAACAAAGTCTAGATTACAATAAGTGAACAATTTGAGTATTCGAAGTTGCCTTTTACAATGCACGGGCACGCGTTGAGCATTCTCGGCCTCTGCCGTATCTCTCGCGTAAAACACCGTTACTCCGCAATAGACTTCTGCACGTCTAACCTACAAATACAATATGAAAAAATTGTCGTTGGTTTTCAGTGTTGTGTTAATCTTTCTTCTTAATTCTTTTTACACAGCACGTTGTCAGCATTATATAAATATTTTAGTAACACTAAATGAATGCACTTACTTCACTAATCACTTGAATTATTTATAATACATGTATCCGTTTTGATCCACGTCGTGCTCTATTGTACAATATATATTATAATATTACTAAATTGTAATATGGGATGTGAGTAAATATTAATTATATATTAGCATTACATTATATTCTTTGGCTTCATCATATCAAGAAAATAATTACTTCGATTCGCTAAAAGTAATCATTTTATTAATATCTACTGACAACTCTTTTTATAATATATTGTACATACTCTTCTCTTTACAGTTCGTTAATAATATTTTTTTCTTATTTGAATTTTAATTTTTTCTGTCTAGTTGCTACGTTCTGGTCAATAGTAAATCATTACCACACTTTCTAAGTCACGTCAATCCTCCTTCATGCTCTTATAGTTCTCTCAAGAGTGACGAAGACAGTTACAAACTGTGCATGCGTATTATTTTTAAGGAGTTCATTACCACTCAGTGAACCATGGAGAATAGACTGCAGGAGACCAAACTACTGCACTTGAAATCAGTCTCTTTTGCGTCTAAAGTTCGTAGTATTTCATAAATTTCACGCCTGCAGCGTATGTATAGGTCGGGTAAATTTTGAAGGTACCACAAAGTAGTACAGTAGTATAAGGGTGAATTTTCTGAAAGTGAGACTTTTAAATTTCAGTTTTTTAATTAATTTTTTTCTTCAATTTTATGGGTTTATCTATTAAAGCTACTTAATTTCAAACTTAAGAGTAAGATTTTTAGGTTGCGCAAAATTAATTCTTAAAAATATTAAAGTTTTTTTCATTTGAAAAGTATTATTGTTGCTCCATTAAAATTAATAATTTGTATATTTTAATATCAAATATATTCAATTAGATAAAAATATAAATGTATTTAAAGTTTTTGATTTAATGGTAATTAGGGTTAATTTTTTCAAAGCAATGCAGGTAAATACTAAAAACAAAAGAAAAACTAGCATATTTCAAGGAAAAGGCTTCGGAGATGAAAAATAAATTATCTTTCATATTTGTATATATTAGGGCGCAATTAAAATATGTTTTTTAGTAAAACATACAAATCTCACAGCCTCATTTTATATTATCATCGAAATATTCTGTTAAATTTACTTCTACATTCAGTTACTTATTAAAAAGGAAGGCTTCGGAGAAGAAATTAATTTTTACTTGGAGAAAATGTAAATTTCGATTATTTATAACAGCAATAATTTTTCTCCTTTTTGTAGATAAAATATAGGAAAATTTAACGTCAGTTTCTCAGCTTTATTTTAATGTGCATTAAAATTATATTTAAGATATTTTTAAAGTATAAAATGTCAATAATGATTGTAAAGTAATTTTAACCCAAAACTGAAGACAATTATTAAACATTTTTATCAAAAATAAAAGTGAGGTCTACAAATTTTTAAAATGCACATAATGATAGAAAAAACATTGTACTTTCTGACAATATTTTTAAAAAATTTCTGAGAATTTGAAAAAACCATGAAAATTAAATTTTATTGTAGAAGTCCTATTGGAGACATGTTGAAAAGGCTTCGGAGATGAAAGTAATTTAGTTATTACGTAAATTAAGTTGAATAAAATTATTTAATTTTCTTTTAAAAATGATAAATAAGTGCTAAATTTTCACTATGGAAATTGATAATAATTATTAAAGAGTAGATTTTGTAAAATTAATCGAGACATCAAAAATGTCACTTTCAGAAAATTTACCCATAAAGAGCTACAGCTATTTTTTTCACTCTGCAGGCCGTTTTAGAAAAATTCTGACTCAATTGGAAAATTATAATTTAAAGATACTAGCGATCCTAACGGGAAAGCGACAGACTACAAATCACGTGTTGGACAGTTTCTGTTGTTTTCAAAAATACATTTGTCATTAACACGTTTTTAGATGCCGGTTAATTTTTCGTGTGTGAAATAAGTAAGAAAAATTATGATAAAAATGAGTTGCTTTGAGAAGGGATGTACAACATCATGGTAAATGAAGAAGAAAATTAGTGTCTCTTACTGTGAGCAGTTGGTGATGTAACCTAAAAATTACCAAAAAAGTTTTATAAATAAATGAGATGTTAAAATTCTGTTTACATAAAGTCTTTTTATTTTTTATGTAAATAAAAAACTATTAATTATTGTAAAATTTACTAATTTATAGTACACAGTTTTAAATAATACGAAACAACTCATTCAAATATAAATAATTATTTATTCATACAAATAAACCATGTCCTTGGATTATATTTCAAAAGCTTCCATATAAAAATATTGAATAATTTTGTAAAATAATGTAAACATATGGCTTTTAAACAAATAACCTATCATTATTACCGTCACGTGCAAGAAGACTGGAAACAGGAGTTGAAGTGCTATGTGTTGAAAAATCACGCTCAGTGCTAACACCAGTTTGTCAGACCACTATTCCCTTTTTACGGTTTTTTTGTAATTTATAGTTGCCACTATTTCCGTCAATAACAATTTAATAAATATAATTTATGTTTTTTATAAATAATTAAAAAATTACATTTTTATCACATTTTGACAATATCACGATTCACGAAAACGTTAAAACAATAAATACAGTCTATTTGAGAACTGCCAGTAGAACTAACTGCGCGTCAAGTTACGCAGACGTTACTCATGGGAATATATACTTTCACTTATAGCTTACCCAGGTCTCGCAAACAGCTATACATAAAATATTTATTTATATTACAAAATTTAAAGAATAAAAGTTTTTGAAAAAGTTGTCACCTAACAGATTTTTATAAAATATGAAGCTACTAAAAAGCTGAATTCCATATTATACTTCGAAAAATAGTTACATGCAATGAAAATTTTTATAGCGGTCTGTCAGACCGGCATAGCACATTAAAGGTTAACTAAAGTACTATTAATAAAATTATTTGCTTTAATTAAAAAATTATTAACAAAGTGAACTAGCAACAATAGTTTTATTGTCAGATTCAAGTATTAATTACTAACGAAAGCAAGTAGTAAATAGTTAGTATAAATATAAAGTATTTTGAACAGGAAATCATTTAACCTAAAGGTCGAATGCTAATTAGCTTAGACTAAACTAAATAAAAAAAGCTAAATTTAATTTTACCTCCCGCTATAACACATTTTACTAGTTCTTCAAAACTAGCACATAAAATTACTTTTAATAATAGTAATTTTTGTTTGTTTGACCGTATTAAAAATTTATTTGTAAGATAATGAAAAAGGCCTATTTAACGGTTTATTAAGATAATATTTATAATTTTAATCCCAACTAGTTTCAAGCCATATATCGTTCCAGGGTTTATATAGTCTCTTGGTTCATCACGTAGTCAATTAAGGTGGAGCCTTTAGTGTTCTTGATACATCGTGTTAATCATGTCGACAGATTGTTCTTCAACGGCTACTACTATGTTGTGGGAAAATATCGAAGAGAGGGAATATCCTTTGGATTTGTCCTCTCATCGTATTGTATCTATTGGTGAGTGGTGTTCACTCGTTGATGTATTGTGTTTTCTGTGTTCCGTTATTTATTTGTATATATAATTTATCTTTTCCTTTATTTTTGAATTTTTAAATAATGGACAACCTAGTTGTCAAAACCAATGAGGGTGAGAATAGCTCGTCCTATTTGGAACTGATTTCAACTGTTGACTTCGTGAATACTTCGTCCTTAGCAGAATTTGAATTAAATGAGAGTGTTCTTGACTTTGACATTTCGTATTTAGATGCGAACAATCGTATTCCAGTTTCTGCCGGTTCTGATGTTAATGACAGTTTTGTGCCTAAATGTCGAGCATTATCTCTTCGGCTTTCTCGTGTGGAAGAACGGTTGGAAATTTTTTATATTGCTTTTTGGAAATCAAAGGTTGAAACTGCTGTGAATCGTATGTTATCAATATGTCGCGAAAAGCTTCATTTGTCGGTTTCTGATGAGGATTTTAAAATTATGCAAAGAATAGATGCTCGTCGTCCTAGTGTTCTTTTTCAAGTTTCGTCTTTAATTCTTCGGGAGACCATTATTTCTAATGGTCGTTTATTTGTTTTGGAAAATCTTAATGTTGCACGAGAATAACGCAGACACATATGTAAATTTCCTCTTTTTTAATTTTTTATTGTTATTTATAGATGGTAATGAACGGAGAAAGCCTATGTCCAATTTCTCAATGCCGCTTTTCCTGAACAAACATAACGAATTATGTGTCAGTATGGAGCATAATGCAGAAGTATCGAGGGCGATGAGTTCTTTCTTGTCATAGCCTAACGCCGGTGTTTGCAAGAAAAGGGGTCGTCCGAAGAAGGAATCGACAATCGTCTCTGCCAAAAGTTTAAAAGCTTCTCGTTTGGAGGAACAGAAATTGGTGCAAGATGAGTTAATTAGAGAGATCGGAGAACTTAAAACTCTTCTTAATAATTTCTCTACATTACGTCCAATGCGTTTATGTAAACATGCGGAAGATAATTCTGCTATATGTTTGGGGAATGCACCTTTAATTTATTAAAAAATTTTATTTTTTTATTTTTATTTTTTTTTGCAATTATATATACTAATTCTGTTATTAATTATATATATTAAACATTTTTTTTGTTTTGTTGGATTGCTTTCAGTGCTGATGAATCCGGGAAAATCTTTTGTCCATGTGGTCGCTTTCTCCAATCGGAAACTTGCTATTGTAAGGAAGAAAAATTCATTAGAGTAGTAGAAGTTATATCATCGTGTCATTGCTCTTCTGTTGATCCTCAAGAAAGTGAAGATGAGGATGACGATAGTATTTTCGATATAATGGAGGAATTTGTTCCCAAATAGCGAACCGTCAGATCGCTGGTCAACACAATTATTGTAAACATAAGAGAACTGATACTTCGATATTCTTTCATGCAAAACTTAACACCGCGAGTTCTTGACTTCTCAACGCCCGGATTACTGCCGAGTTATGGCTCCGTATTCGTCCAACATAGGAAATGTTTCCTTACTTATTACTGGAAATAAATGCCGGTCATATTAATTGGCAGTAAGACTAATATTCATCGGTGGGGACATCAGCTGTCATAACACTGGCGCAGCTACCTTGCGAACCAGTCGTCGTCATGCAGTTCCCCTCGCGGAGACTAAACGAACTTTCAGGAACTCTTTTTCGACGGTCGATAAATGACCAGAATTAATGACTGTCGCGCATCGATTACCTACCGAAAATCTTTGTATGAAGTGCGCGTGAGACTCACCAAGAAGACGAGATGCGCATCTACTACTGCGTCTCCGTCGGCCATTTAATTCTGATTCTCGTTTTGTCGTTGTATTGACAGGTCGCAGTAGACTGCTTTCTGATAATAATTAAAATTTTACCTAATTGTGCACTCTTTCCTGGTGAGGATGAGCCGTGGGACAATGAGGGGACGTCGGCGTATCTCCGGTGAGTCTCGAAAGTGTTGATGTGTTGTCTCCTAAGGATTAATCGCTCAGAATTAATTTGTATCAATTTTCTTTGTTTCACGACATGTCATTTGTGTAACTTTTGAACAGGTCCCGTCTGGACCTGTAATTTCGTGTTATTAAATCAAAAATCAAAACAAACTAACTTGTGATTTCTCTTACCCAGCGCTCTCCTTGAAAAGATTGAGCTAGCGTAAAATTAATTAAATTTTAGGTTTGAATATTTTTCCATAAAATATCTCTGGCGTCGGGCAATTAATTCAACAACAAAGTAACGTGTGTTTTGTTTAATTTGTTGATTCTAAATTCAGTAAAAATAAATTCATAAAATAAAATAACCTTATTTAGAGTAATAAAATAATTAGTAATTTCACAAATAAATATTAACAACAATAATACACCCGTTATAAATGGCGACCAACGTAGCACGCGCGAGAAAATCACCATGTTATTCGTGAAACAAAGTAAAATTGTTGAATCGTGAAAAATGTCAAATGTTAAAACTAAGAATTGATATTTTTAAACTAAATAATCATTAAATTAAATTAAATAAATCTGAATTAAATTGTGAAAAAAATTGCTTTGTAAAATTTTGAAAATTAAAAATTTGTCTCCCAAGGACAAATCGAGTAAACAAAAAATTAGTGCGTCACTAGGCCAACAACATGGCCTCGTGTATAATATCAATTCTTGGTAAATTCACTGAATGAGCACAAAATTGAGAATCACAATTAAAAGAAAATTTATTTTTGCAATAAATAGATTTTCTGAAATAAATAAATTGGTAACTAAATTAAAATTGGAATAAAATAAGAATGAATAAATAAAAATTATTTTTTTTGATAATATTATTGATAACAATTTGATAAAGTGACATTTATTTGTTTATTATGTTTTTCTATTATGATGAAATATTTGTTCGTATGATAATTTTCTTGTGTAATGAAAATTCCTTGAAAATTTTCCTTAATTGGTCCGACTGCTCTGCAGTTTTGTAACGAGTTTAGTATTGATTAAAATTTTATTTTTATAGTTTTTCTTGAACTCAAAATGATAAAAATTATTTTTTTCTTATTATTTTGTTTATCGTAAATTAATATCACTGTCAAAAAAAAAATAAAATAAAATAAAAAATAGAAAATAAATAAATAAATCGTGTGACATGACATCAGTGAAGTAATTGAAAACAAAATTTTCTTAAATTGACTTGTAATAAAATTGGTCTAAGCTCTTTGGCAGAATGTCGTGAACCAATTCATATCCATAATCCCAATAAAAGAAAAATTTTATTAATTTCGCGAATTAGCTAAGAAGTAAATTTAAAAATGAATTCCCCAAATAATATCGGGTCAAATTTATTTGACAATTAGTCGGTTGACCAAATAAAAAATTATTTGGAATCGTTTAAGGTTAATTCACACGGAACCCTTCAAACGCTGAGAGATCGTGCTTCGCGTTTCATGCGCTTTTCCTCCGGCGATAGATCGGTGGAGTGGCTTCCCTCAGATGAAATTCAATTTGAATTAAGCCCTGTTAACACTGGTTCTGATTCTTCAGAACAAGTACATGAAATAATTAAAAATCCTCTTTCTCATGGAAATGCAATAGGTTTTTCAACTACGGTTTTGAGTACCCAGAATTTGCTTTTTCCCACAATAACCACGACTAGTTCGATTCATTCTTTTGTAACAGTAGGGTCAACAGTAGCAAATTCGGTTTCTTATTCACGAGTCTCTGAAACTCCAGGCCCATTAGGATTAACCACTCAAGTGGCTCCACCTTTAGAATTACTCCATTTTTACAAACCGGGAATAATGACAGCGACTATTGAAAAAGCAAAATTTGATTTCTCGTTGCCAAAATATTTTAAAAATTTGACCGCGAAAATAGATGGCGCTTCTAGCGACGTCTCCGTAACACGAACGGGATTAGAGTTTTTGACACCTTTACACACTGACGTAATTAAACAACCGATTAACAATTTTTCACATGACAAGTCAACCTTTCGAACCCTATTGACTACAAATCGATCGGTTGGGACTATTCCTAAAGTCTCGACTGTTAACTGGTCCAATCCTGGCAAAACCTTTTGCCAGTATCCAGCCAGTTCGAAGCCTGGCCCAAATATGGCGCTAGATAGCCCCAGGCAAGGGCCCGGTTTTAGCCAGCTAGTAGAGCGGGCTGAATCTAGTTCAAGTTTAATTGAACTAGAACCGAAAATTTCAAATAAACCAAAGCCCAGCGGTATCTCAGCTACCGTTGATGTTGACTCGCCCGTAAACAATATTGAAATAAAAATGAGAAGATAATTCTATCTTTTTTCGACCAATCAGCAACCATCTAGGAAGCCCCTAGATTCTATCGTTCGGAAATGGGGTATAAAATTTTCGGGAGATAGTAAGGTTAGCGTTGAGGAATTTCTCGAGCGTGTCGATGACGTCATGGAAATTTCCTCTGTCACCAGTGAAGAAGTCCTTCGCGCCGCGGTACTGTTGCTTGACGGAATCGCCCTTCAATGGTATGGGCAAAATAAATTTAAATGGTCCTCATGGGACCAATTTAAAGCTGCTCGTCGCGCTCGGTTCGGTGATGTGAATTATCAATGGCGACTCGAAGATCAGGTGACCAATAGAATCCAAGGCCCGGGTGAATCCACCGCGAATTATCTCACCTGCATGCAAGGATTGTATTGTAAATTTAACCGTGCCGTCACGAGTTCGGAAATGTTGGATAGAATTTACATGAACATGTTGCCGAGATTAAAACAATGTATTAAACGTCGCGAATTTAATAATTTGGAAGAGTTGTCTCTCATTGCGTCTGACGTTGAACGTATGTACAGCTCACTCGCGGTTGAGAGAAAGCCTCAAAAACCGGAAGATTCGTTCTTCCCAGAATTTGCCTTTTCGGGTAAAGAAAATTCAGTAGCTTCAAATAATACTAAAGACTCAGACTCGTCAATCGATAAATTAGTAAACATGTTCAGCGCGATGACTGAACAAATTAATAAAATCTCGAGAGGAAACAAAAATTCCCCTTCTGAGTCAAATTTTAAGAAACAAAATAACTCGGGTAAACCGAATCAATTAAATAACAAGTCTAAGTATCACCAGGCAACGAACAATAAAGGTAAAAATAAGCGTACAGAATTTCGGGAAGCGGTTCAACAACCGCCGTGTTTGAATTGTCAAGCTAATGACCATTCGTGGAATAATTGTAAATTAACTTGGAAAAAATTCTGCCACATTTGCGGTAAACCAGAATTCACGAAATATGACTGTAATTCAGATTACTGTCATTGAAACTAGTTGAGGAGAGCAGCGCTAGGGTCGATGCTTCTCCTTGTTCGTTACCTAGGGCCCTGACTAACAATAAATCGGATATTAATTTAACTCTAAACGTAGAATCAGCATTACCACCACCCCATTCAAGTAATGTAGTAATTGAAAATAAAATAAATTCTTTAACAAATAAATCTGAGATGAAAATAGATGATGAAAATAGTAATTTTGGTGAGCCTCTGGTTGAGCCACCAGTAAATCAATCTGAATCAAGTTTAACCGATTCAGAGGTAACTTGTAAAATTTCAACTGACACAGTAAGTGTTCAAGAGAAAAATAAAAATAACTTAACACTAGATTCGGACCCAATAATGGGCCCCGAATGCCCATGAGAATACTCAGGCTGGTCACTTAGGTGGCCAAAAGACCTACAATCGCGCATCAATCCGTTACTATTGGCCTGGCATGCTAAAATATATAGAAAACTTTGTTCGTAAATGCATTGTCTGCCAATTAAACAAAACCGAACAAGCTAAGCCGCGTGGCTTAATGACACAACGAGTTGTACACGAACCATGGAGTGTAGTGGCCACTGATGTTATGGGTCCTTTCCCCAAGAGTGCAAGAGGCTTCGAATATCTAATAGTATTCCAGGACCTTTTTACCAAATGGGTTGAGGTGGCCCCATTGAGAACAGCCAACGATAATACAGTAATTAACACATTCCGTGAACTCGTAATAAACCGTTGGGGCACTCCTCTAGTGCTTCATAGTGACAGTGGTACGGAATATAACAATAACGCGATAAAAGAATTAACAAAGACGTATCACATTCACCACTCTTTTAATCCTTTATGCCATCCACAAGCGAACCCCGTCGAGAGGACCAATAGGGTCCTCAAGACTATGATTCGATCGTTCATTAACGATAACCATCGAAACTGGGACATTTATATCGGCGATTTTCGTTTCGCGTATAACACGGCGCTTCATAGCACCAATCGAGTCACCCCTGCCTTCTTAAATTTTGGGAGGGAACCAGTTCCTTTACGATCGTTCCGTCGCCTTGTGGAGGGGGAGGTCGAGTTGCCTCCTCCTGATGTCAATGAATGGACAACTCGAATGACCAGATTGAATGACCTAAGAGAGAAAATAACGTTAAATCAAGACAAGGCTTTTCTTCGCCAAGCCAAATATTATAATCGTCATTATAGGGACCAGTGTTTTGAAATCGGAGATTTGGTCAAAAAACCACTTCATGTCCTCTCAAGTAAACGCGATAACATAGCAAGTAAATTGGCCCCAGCCTTTCATGGCCCTTTTATGATAACCAAAATTATTTCTCGTAACATCTATGAATTGGCGTCAATAGAAGTCGTCTCTCTGGTAGATATCACGCTTCACACTTGCAGCCTTATCATGCCGATGATGTGAGCAGCGAATCATAGGATTCGGAAGATGAACGCATCTTCAATAGGGAGTTGTTAAAAATTAATTGGTCCGATACTGAATCTGAGTCCGACCATCCGGACCCAGTAGTTGATCCGATCTTAGACGTGAACCCTGCTTTCGTCGAGGAACGTGTTCACCGGCGTAAATTACGTAATCGGTCTTATTCTTACTAAATCACCTCTTCTCGGGATAATCTCGTTCTGCCAAAAGTTCTGTCCCTAATATTATTATCAATTAACTAAATTTAGTAAATCATTTGACAGAGGAGATATTGTTGGGTCCACGTCGACTGGACTATAAGCTGAACCTATCCGCCTGTCACCGGAAGAGGAAATCTTCTTACCCAGGGTTGAGAGTCCAGAACCAGCCCTTCGTGAAGATTTGGCCTTAAGGCCTCAATCACCCCCAATTAATTTGCCAGAAGCTGGCCCTTCACTTGACGGGCCCCAACCGGCTTGGAAGAAATCCCTGGCCCAAAATTCAACTTACCCTAGGACTAATAAACCCAAATACTGGGGATTGGACAAGTCTCGTTGGGGCATTTGTGGTAAATGCCACCAACCAGGTCATGGTTACCTTTCATGTCCACGTCTCTCTGAACAGAGACCAACGACAAATTACCCGAACCATTCGGCAAATTAAAATTTTCTTGTACTAGCCCTTGTAGGGAGGGGAAATACCCTACTTTAGAATTAAATTTATTAATAATCTTATTTAACATGTTATTATTCTTATTTTCAAAACCTTAATCCTTTCATAAAAATAAGTAACTTTTTTAATATATGAAATAGACAAACTATATTCTATCATTTTGAATGTCACTTTATTTAATAACTTGAAACGTTCTCAATTTTTTTTTGTGAATTAATATTTGGGTTTAAATCGAATTAAATTAAAAATCTAATCACGGAAATGAAAGATTATAATTATAATATTAAATCTGATGACTATTGTGATCGATCGGTAATCTGACGGAGATGACTCGTTAAAGAGAGCTCATCGGTTCGCCTTCAAGGCCCCCCCCCAGGTTCACCCTTGGCAGGAGGGAGTTGTAACGCGGCATTTTATTTGCCGCGTAAAGATTAATAAACCTGGTCAATAATCGAATTTTTAACCTTTTTCTTATTCACGTCAAATCGAGAATCGACATTTATTTTCATCAGCTGTCATAACACTGGCCGCAGCCACCTTGCGAACCAGTCGTCGTCGTGCAGTGCCCCTCGCGGAGACTAAACGAACTTTCAGGAACTCTTTTTCGACGATCGATAAATGACCGGAATTAATTACTGTCGCGCATCGATTACCTACCGAAAATCTTTGTATGAAGTGCGCGTGAGACTCACCAAGAAGACGAGATGCGCATCTGCTACTACGTCCCCGTCGGCCATTAAATTCTCATTCTCGTTTTGTCGTTGTATTGACAGGTCGCAGTAGACCGCTTTCTGATAATAATTAAAATTTTACCTAATTGTGCACTCTTTCCTGGTGAGGATGAGCCGTGGGACAATGAGGGGACGTCGGCGTATCTCCGGTGAGTCTCGAAAGTGTTGATGTGTTGTCTCCTGAAGATTAATCGCTCAGAATTAATTTGTATCAATTTTCTTTGTTTCACAACATGTCATTTGTGTAACTTTTGAACAGGTCCCGTCTGGACCTGTAAGTTCGTGTTATTAAATCAAAAATTAAAACAAACTAACTTGTGATTTCTCTTACCCAGCGCTCTCCTTGAAAAGATTGAGCTAGCGTAAAATTAATCAAATTTTAGGTTTGAATATTTTTCCATAAAATATCTCTGGCGTCGGGCAATTAATTCAACAACAAAGTAACGTGTGTTTTGTTTATTTTGTTGATTCTAAATTCAGTAAAAATAAATTCATGAAATAAAATAACCTTATTTAGAGTAATAAAATTAATAGTAATTTCACAAATAAATATTAACAACAATAAGACACTCGTTATTATATATATATATATATATATATATATATATATATATATATATATATATATATATATATTTCTCCCCTTTTTATGATTTTTAACTCATTTATTACTGTTGTTAAAATGCAAAAAAAAATTTGTGTTTAATTATTATATGTATATTCAAATAAATAAGTAAAATCTAATTTTTCCTATTGTTCTATCCTTGTATCACTCAATCAGCCTTATACAAAGAATTCCTTCTAACCCTCACGGGCTCGAGTTCGTTTCTCCGCCTGCGCGCACAAGCCGGGTCCGAGGGACCCGGTATTTAAATTCAATAGAAATCAAAAATTTGATAGCAAAATTGTTAATATTTTTTATCTAACATATAATTGTATAATTTTAAAGAAATTATTTAAAAAAATAGTTTAAAAACAACATTATTTATAATAAAAAAAATAATATAAAAAATATAAAAAAAATATTTTCAGACAAATCACCGTATAATGTATGAATAATTATATGAACATTATATACGTATATATACATATAATATTGAAGATGAAAGAATTTATCAATTATCCGAATCAAATCTCTCGAAAATAAATTTCTTGAGTAAGCACTAGATTTCGTTATGAAAATACAATATATTTTTCATATGTATCCACAGCGCAGCTGTCCTAATACAGAAACCTGCTTTTTCTGAAAATCATTTTTTCGAAATTAATTAATAATTTCAAAATTATCAAAGAACTCAGAAAAAACTGGTTAGCATGGTGGGATACGAGCTCACGACCTTTCTATTATAAAATTAATTAATATAGAATAATGGTAGAAATATAAAACACCTGAAAGAAATCTTCAGCTAAATTACCTAATAATAATTATCTATATTTAGACGTAAAACAAAAAAAAAATTTAACGACCGCCATTTGTAATCAGCGACCCAAAAACCCCCGAGTACCGATTTTAATGAAAATCTGATCGATTTTCTGTTCTTTAACTTTTGGGAATGGAATTTTCCAAAAAACGTACAACACGCACTATATGATTCGCAATACGTCAGTTCCGGAATTATTTGGGATATGTTTACACTTATTACAGTAGGTGATATTTAAAAATTACAAAATAATGCAACATTGCAAAAAAATTTCTAACTTTTTATACGAATTTATAACCCGGGTCCCTCAGACCCGGCTTGAGTCTTTTCGTATGTTCGACTTAAAAAGGAATTTTCCAGAGTATTTTATGAATTAAAAATTGTTTAAAAAAGTGAAAAATGTGTGATTTTACGCCCTCAAGTCTAATGTGAAGTTGATTTTTTAATAATATTTTCTTAACCGGAAGTAGATAAAAAAAACTTTCCTCCGGGTTCGAGGGACCCGGCTCGAGCCCGTGGGGGTTAATTTTGTTGTTATTGACAAGAAGAAAAGTATAAGTTTCAATTGTTATTATATTTTTTTGTCATTAAATATTGAATTTATATAATTTTTATATAGAATACAGTGTAATTGGAACATAATTCGTTAATTACAATGAAAATTATTTTAAAAAATTTTTTTATTTTTGTTTGTTTTTTTTTTAAATTATTTTGCTTCCTCGTGAGGAAGCTTTGTAGTCGTTTAATTTACAAAATTTTTAAAAATCCTTTAGACAAATTTTCTTCTATATGGGACTATGTTATATAAGACCCTGAACAATTGTCCGGATGCATGTATGTGTGTGTGTGTGGATCCCGATTTTTGTGAACACGATAACTCGAAGAGGTTTTAACGAATTTGGCTAAAATTTACCAGGTATATTTATCATAAAAATATCTCGAATTGGATTGATAGACTTTAAAAAATTCTCAGAAAAAAAATTTTTTTTGACTTTTTTCTAAAAAAATTTTTTTTTCAAAATTTTTTTTTAAGTTGGTTATTGAAGTTAATATATAATAAAATCTTATTCTTTGCATCAAGACGAATCGATTGGTATATAAAAAGAATAAATTGTATGAGAATTTATAGAGTTAATCGCAATTAAAGCTGAAAAATTCGCATTTTTCTCAAAAAATGAGTTCTTTCCACAAAATTATGTTGCTGTATAAGAAAATCTTACTCACTTATTTCTAAAATTTTATTCTTTGCATCAAGACGGATCGATTGGTATATATAAAGTATATATTGTATTTAAATTTATAAAATTAAAACCAATTACAGACACAAAATTTGCATTTTTAATAAAAATTTATTTTTTCTTAAGAATCATGTTGCTGTACAATAAATTGTTATTATTTATTGAAAAATAAATCTAAAATCTTATTCCTTGCATCAAGACGAATCGATTGATGTATGTAAAATATATATTCTATTGAAAATTATAGAATTAATTACAATTAAAGATGAAAAATTCATTTTTTTATTAAAAATTTTATTTTGTTCAGTTAGGATTAAAACCAATTTTATAAATATTTTTTTGATTTTATAAATATTAGATCGTATTAGAAATTACTTAAAAATTAAATATACTTAATATTCTTAATTATAATTATAATAAATATAACAAATTTTTAAAATTAATTTTTAATTAGATTTGAAGACAACAACATGGAAAATATGTCAATACGTGACAATAAGTTAGTGCTTCCTCCACGAGGAAGCAAATTTTTTTGCTGATCGTATAGAGGAAGCAAAATGTTCATGTAATGAACATCTGGATTTACAACTTGTTTTTTCTTGTTATAATGTACATACTTGACATACTACTTGTGGCGCTAAATTCAAAAGTTTTAGTTAGTACATTATCGAAATTTTTATATAGTTTGTCATGTTAGGCTTAGATCATGAGTCGAATGATGCCGTTGCGCGAGAGTGTCGTTATGATGCGAGGCAGGGAGAGAGTATGCTCGTCGCATCGTATCTCACGCTACAGAATCGATGCTACGGTCGATGTACGCGTGACGTCACAGACGGGGCGATACATCGGTGCGAGTTGTTATGCTAGGCGGAGAAAGAGACAGAACATGCGCGTCGCCTCGTGTCTCGCGCTGTAAGATCGATGTTGCGGTCGTTTCACAGTCTGACAGCACGCAAACAGTGGAGCGAGTCGTATATAGAGACGGCGCGCCAGTAGAATAGACGTTGCTGCGCAAAACAGGGCGTGAAACAGAACATACGCGTTGCGTCGTGTCTTGCGGTGTACATGGGGTCGATGCTACGGTCGATTCACAGCCTGACGATGCGCATATACTGTTTTAGCGTTGTTGCGCAAGGTGTGTTTTCAATTGCTATATTTTGATGTACTTTTTTTTTTGAATTTTTATGAGCTGTCCTCCCTCCTTAGAATTTCCATTACCCTCAATGGTCCTTTTAAAGGCTAGTTGGTTGATTTTTCCGTCTTCGTCTCATGGAAATTACTTTATAACATACAGTAGAACCTCGGTTATCCGAGCTTCGATTATCCGAGAGTCCGCATTATCCGAGGTACCGAGAGCTGCTCGGATAATGCGGAATAACTCGGATAAAGCGGACGAAGCTGCCAAGCCGAGAAAAAAATTTTCACGCATGCTCTTGCGCCATCTGCAATAACGATTGTAACCTCAAATTCACTTGAGTTTGGTAGCCACACTAATCATTTCTGTGCACAGACGTGAATTTCTAGTTAATAACCTTAACCAAGTTTGACGAAAAAACTATACTTTTCACGTATATAGAAACAAACGGAATTTTGTGTTATTTACAAGACTTTTTCGGTGTATGTATTATTCGCAAAACTTAAAATAAACATTGTCATGTCGCAAAAAAGGAAGAAAATCGTAATTAATGTGGAACAAAAGTTGGAAGCTTTGAGAAGATTAGATAAAGGAGAAATTATTCGGCATGTCGCTGCCGATTATGGTGTCGGCGAAGTCACTGTCGGTGATTGGCGTAGAAGCCGATCTAATTTAGAACAATTTGCAATAACCACTCGTAAGTCGATGAAAAGTGCAGAGTTCGATAAAATTGACAAAGCTCTATTTCTGTGGTTCACTCAGGTGCGAGAAAAAGGAGTGCCAATGTCAGGTGAGTATTTTACAATCTTCAAATCAACATTTAATAAATATGTACATATAACGGGTTTGAAGGTTTTTCTCTAATAAAATATAAAATACAGTTCAAATTGGTTTTTCCCAAAATGATGTTTCCCTTCTTTCCTTGAAGGACCCATTTTACAGGCCAAGGCGATGGAGCTTGCGAAACAATTTCCTGATGAATGCGAATTATTCACAGCAAGTAATGGATGGCTGAATAGGTTGAAAAAAAGGCACGGCGTTCGTCAATTAAGTATCTGCGGCGAGAAAATGTCAGCTGACAAAAGTGGACTAGAAAAATTCAAAACGGTATTCGAACAGTTGGTAGTGAAAGAAGGATATTCGCGAGATCAAATTTATAATTGCGACGAGACCGGCCACAATTATAAAATGATGCCTGCGAAGACATTAGCTTCACAACAAGAAGCAATGGCGCCAGGGCATAAAAAAAATAAAGAAAGAGTTACCATTTTAGCCTGCAGTAACGCGACCGGAACGCACAAACTTCCGTTAATGTGCATAGGAAAATCGGCTAAACCAAGAGCAATTAAGCATATTAAACCCTCAGCTTTGCCAGTGTATTACACACATCAACGGAGTGCTTGGATGAGCAGTGATCTTTTCCAAACATGGTTTTTCGAAAAATTCGTTCCATCGGTTGAAAATTTTTTGAAAAAGCAAGGTCTTCCTAGAAAAGCGATTTTGCTACTCGACAACGCGCCATCCCATCCGAACGAGTTAATTCTCAGAAGTGAAGACATCATTGTCAAATTTTTTCCACCAAACGTGACATCCATTGGACAACCAATGGATCAAGGTGTACTTGAGACGTTCAAACGTCATTACCGACGTTTTTTACTTCAGGAAATTTCGGAAAAAATTACCACCGGAAGTACCTTCAGAGAGTGTTTGCTTGCAATAAACATGAAAAACGTCATTTACTGGTCAGCTCAAGCTTGGGATAGTATCCAAAGTGTCACGCTGGAAAGGTCATGGACAAAAATTTTGCCTTCTGAAAGTCAAAGCGATGAAATTGTAGAAATTGTGAATGATGTTGACCTCCATAGCATCATGGAGAAAATTCCTGGTTGTGAAGACGTCGAGAGAAACGATACTGAAGAATGAATTAATGGTGATGACTGTGAACAAGAATTGACTGACGACGAAATCGGGCACATTGTGAATTCGGAAGAAAACACTGTCGATGTAGAAGAGAGCGATGGGGACGAAAACCCTCAAGTCAGCCATGAAGAAGGTTTGAATGCTCTAGAATTAGCATTGAAATATATTGAGGAACAAGAGGAAAGTAACGCCAGTGACCTTTTGCTGATAAAAAGATGGCGAGATATAGCAGCGAAAAAACGAATCAGCAGTTTAAAACAGTCATCTTTAACTAAATTTCTTCAGCCGCGTTCTGAATAAGTAACTTGTTATGCAATAAAATTGCTTTACATATAACAAAAAGATTTATTTATGTTCGTTGGATTTGAATTTTTATCTATTTTTGTCATTTAATTTTATTGTATTACATAAAAAATAATAGAAATATTCGAATTTTTTATTTCGTCCGTATTATCCGAGGTTTCGATTATCCGAGGTACCTCTTCCCCACATTACCTCGGATAATCGGGGTTCTACTGTACGCATAAATTTATGAATACTATTATCGCTCATAATAGTAAGAGCAGCTTAAAGGCAATTGAAATGTAGTCAATTGCTTCGGAAATTGATCCAAGGATTGGGATATTCATCTGTGAAAATAAATTTCAATTAACTTTTTATTTCCGAATTTAAGGAATATGTATAGGGAATTTGAATTTAATTTTACTAGTGACTTTTAATTGTTATGGTTATATATTGAGTTAAAAGTATTTATTTGTTATTTATATTGATTTTAATATTATTTATTGTTATTTTAATTATTTATTTGTTATTACGATATAATTTATGGTATGTATATCATTGGTGGGTATTATCAGTATCGATTTCGAACAACGATATATCGATCATTGCTATCTTTCGAGTTTTTAATAAAATTAATGTTTTTATTAATAAACTGTATTAATCATCAAATATGAACTTGTTTAATTATTTTTATCCTTATTTTATTGATAATTATTCGAAAATTTTAAAATGAAGAGGAAAGAAGAAGGCGACCACCAAATCCCCTTCCTTCTTTTTCTCTCGTCTTTCTTTTTGTTTCCTTTCATTTACCATGAATTAATCAATACAGTATAATAATTGTCTAATAATTATAAGATTTATATATTATTTTTATAATGTAGTGAAATAAAAGTTAACTTATAGTAATATGGATATATCGATCGATATATCGAATGATAGATTGATAATTACTGAGATCGATATATTATTCGACATTAATGCTAATTGTTGGAAATTTTGTTTATATTATGTTTTATTTGTTAATTTTTGATTAACGACCATTTATTATGGTATTCTTATGGTGAAAATTGTAAAGTAAAAAGGAAAGAAGAAGGAGACCACCAAATCCCCTTCCTTCTTTTTCTTTCGTTTTCCTTTTGTTTATTATTTTTATTTACATGTAATTAGTTAATACAGTATAGTTTTTCATCAAGAATTGTTTAAATAATCTTATTCTATTGTTTCTTTTTACAATATAATGTATTTTTAAGATATTTAGTAGTTATATACATATATCGAATGAGAATCTCGAATGACAACTCGAACGATATGTCGATCGAGATATCATTCGATAAAACTTCAATTTTTACCCTTTTGATTATATATATTGTGTCTTATTGTTAAATTTTTTTTTGTTATATTTTATAATATAGACATACATATTGTAAATATTATCTTTTATAATTATAGTTTTTATTTGTTTATAATAATATGAGTAATTTATTTTATGTATTGATTTGATTTTTATTAATTTTCATATTATTATTTATTTATTTTTATTTTGATATATATGTATATATATGTTTTTGATTACTTGTTATATAGTATTGAATTATTTGCCATTCTTTGTTATGATTTTGTGTTAATTGAAAAAGGCTTCTGGAGAATCCCAAGAATCATTTTGAGATTTTTCAGATACTGGAGTGTCCCAATTTTTATTAATAATTTGAATAATGTTTGAATTTTCAATTGGCGTTCCTGGGATTTAGATTGTCTGGTTTGTACAAGAATTCTTGCTTGTTTCTTCATATTCAGTTCTTCTATTACGGTTTCGATAAGATTTCTTAATAGGGCGCCCGCATTATGATTTAATTTTCTTGGTTTATACTTAAATTCGTATTCGTAATCTCTTAGTTTTAATCTCCAGCGAACTAGTCTTTGTCCGGGGTCTTTAATTGAGTCAATCCATTTTAGTGGTTCGTGGTCGCTAACTAATGTAAACTTTTTACCGTAAATATATGGTCTTAAATGGTTAACCGCGTAAAGAACGGCTAAACATTATTTGTCAGTAGTAGAATAATTTTGTTCAGGAGCATTTAAAACTCTTGAAAGGTAGATCGATGCCATCCTCGTCTTGACTTAAGACGGCGCCTACTGCAAAATCTGAAGCGTCTGTTGTTATAATGAACATTTTAGTGTAATCAGGATATTGTTTTACATAACATAGATCTAAGTTCCTTAAAACTCGATCCTGTTCTGGTCCCCACTCGAATTTGACGTTCTTTTTCAATAAGTTTGAAAGTGGTTTTGCTTTTGCGGAGAAGTCTTTTATGAATCTTCGGTAATAACCAGCGAGGCCTAGAAATTGTTTTACATTTCTGGGTGTTTTTGGTGTTGGGAATTGTTCTACTGCTTCTATCTTTTTTGGATTCGGTTTAACTCCATCACTACTGATTATGTGTCCCACATAAGCTACTTCTCTACAGAGAAATTCGCATTTTTCGCGTTGTAGTGTCAAATTTGCTTCCTTTAACCTTTGCAGTAATCGTTTTACTTTTGTACCATGTTATCCTAAATCTTCAGCGTATATTACTATATCGTCTAGGTAAACAAATAATACTACACCTTGTAATTCAAGTAAAACTTGGTCCATCAATCTTTAAAATGTTGCTGGTGAATTTTAGAGTCCCATTGGCATTCGAACGTATTCGTAATGTCCATGTACTGTAGAAAATGCTGTTTCTGTCTATCCTTCGGATCTAATTCTATTTGATGAAATCCACTTGCTAAATAAAAAACTGAAAAATACTGTGCTTGTCCCAGGGAATCGATTTTTGGGCAGGAGAGAATCTATAAGGTCTGGTATGAATTAGAATTTCGTCTATAGTTATAATTTTGTGTTGTACCTTATTGGTTGGTTTTAAAGGTTCTCCTGTTAAGTAAAAACTTTCAGGAAACTCTCTTACTATATCTTTGACATGTTCTTGTTCTTCAGCGTTTAAATGATCTAATCTTAGACTGTCAATAATAGCTGAAATGCGATCTATTAGTTCGTCATATTCTTCATCCGAGGAGTCCTTATCTATTTCTTCGCCTGGTAATGGATAATATTCGAAAGGTATGAGTTCTTGGGGCGGAACATCTATTTTTACGTCTTCTACTGTGGTATTTATCGCAAAAATGTGGCACAATCCATCGTTGTTGCTTACTATGCCTTCTCCTATTATTAGCCCTTCTTCTGTTTTTATTAATGGTAAATATCCTTCTTTTACATCTTTATTTGATACCGTAATCTGAAGCTATAAGGAACAGATTTCAGCTTTAAAGTCTTGCAACTTTTTTTTAATTGAAATATTGCCTTTATTTTTTTTCTTTTCTTGATCTTGGCGAGCACTTTGAAGGGTTAAAGAATTGTTTTGATGAAAGCTAGAATTTTAAGCATAAAATACGAAAAAGACGCATTTTTTCGAAATTACAAAATGGGGCTATAAGGAACAAGGCGGTAAAACTATTGGAAAACGTATTTAAAGTTAAAGAAGTTATTTTTTATTGATCGAAAGTAAACACAGAATATAAAACAAATGTAAAAACAGAACTAAACGTTGCTGGTATCATCAGTTGAGGTCGATGATGATAACTGGTCGTTTTTTGTGACTTGTCGGTACCAACACTCTTTTACAATTTCGAACCATCTTTGAACACTAAAAACCAAATTAAGAGATAAAAACAAACGAAATTACGAAAAACTTACGTTTTGGCAATACACTTTAACAATTCGGAAGAAATAATTGTGTCCCTTATATACCCGCCGTTTGTGAATTTTGATTTTTTTTTCGTAAATCTTACTGTAAATACAAAATAAACGTATTTATTACTTAGTGAACTCAATAAAACTTCCCATAATAAATCCCTTTAATAAAAAAAAATTACTTTGAGAAGTTAAAATAGGAACAACTTACCTCGGCAATCAAATGTTTCCCAAGTTTGAAATTTCACTAAAACACAATTGAGGCATTTTACGTGTAATGTCCTAAGTTGAAATTTCAACTTCTTGAAAAAATTGAAACTCGGGAAATTTGTTGTTCTATCAAGTAGAAATGTGCCCCAGAAAATATTTTTGACTTTTTCGAAAATTTGAAGGGGGTAGAGAGGGGCCAACTTAAACAATTTTGCTAACACCGGCTACTTTGTTAATTTTTTCTGAACGTACTTTTAATGGGAAAAATTTTTTAGAATATGTTTCGGAAAGGTTTTTTCGTCCTCTTTTCAATGGTGAATTTTATTTTTTAATATTTTAAAAATTTATCCCAATTTTTGATAATTAATATTTCAATTTCCCAAAAAAGGGTCCGTTTTATTTGAAAATAAATTATTGCAAACGAAAGCTGAGGTTTTTTCCTATGCGCATGTAAATTTTCAGAATGCCCTTTTTTATTGTTTTTGAGTTATTAAATTTCAAAGAATAAATTGCTGCGCGCAGCGTTGCGGTGGCGCTGAGCCGCGTGGTACCCAGCGTGATGCGAGGTGCCCGCGACGCTGCGCGCAGCAATTTATTCTTTGACATTTATTAACTCAAAAACAATAAAAAAGGGAATTCTGAAAATTTACATGCGCATAGGAAAAAACCTCAACTTTCGATTGCAATAATTTATTTTCAAATAAAACGGACCCTTTTTTGGGAAATTGAAATTGAAATATTAATTATAAAAAATTGGGATAAATTTTTAAAATATTAAAAAATAAAATTCACCATTGAAAAGAGGACGAAAAAACCTTTCCGAAACATATTCTGAAAAATTTTTCCCATTAAAAGTACGTTCAGAAAAAATTCTCAAAGTAACCGGTGTTAGCAAAATTGGTTAAATTGGCCCCCCTCTACCCCCTTCAAATTTTCGAAAAAGTCAAAAATATTTTCTGAGGCACATTTCTACTTGATAGAACAACAAATTCCCCGAGTTTCAATTTTTTTCAAGAAGTTGAAATTTCAACTTAGGACATTACACGTAAAATGCCTCAATTACTCACTTACAAGCTACTACTGTTCACAAAATTATTAATAGTCGCAATTATTGCATTGAATAGTATTGGCAGTTACCCCAGCAACAATTTTTCAAAAGCAAGTAACACAATTTATTTATACACGGCCCCGATAACTTTAACTCCACCCGAACACAGAGTTTTGTTCCTTGTAGCCCCGGTTTACGGTACTTCTATTGGTATTACTTGTCGGCCTCTGGCTTTGATGGTTAATCCTCTTCTTTTGTTTTCTTTATTTTCCACTAGATTTTCTCTGCACGTGATTGATTCTGCATCTTGAAAAAATATGGGGTTTACCGGATTTGTGTGGGAACAATAGAATTATGCCAAAAAGAAATTTCGGCTTTTTCTTGTCGAAGATATTCCCGTCCTAATATGCCATCGGACTGCAAGGAAAATTCTGAAGACACTACTTGAAAGATAATAGGTTTTTTTATTTACATTGACTTGGACTGTTCCAAGTGTGGGTATTTTTACAGGGGCTATTCCTTTAAGTTGTATAGTTTCGTTTATTGTTACGTTTAATTCTGGTTGTAAAATATCCAACTTTATTAAATTTACGTCGGCACCTGTGGATTATTATATCCATCCTTTCTTTGCGGTTGTGGGTAAAATGGGTATGGATGATAGGGCATGAAAGGTGGTTGATTAAATTGATTAGGATAATAGGGGTAAGGTGAATAATATCTAGCAACTGATTGTTGCGGTTGGGGTAAGATAGGTTGCTTTAAGATTCCTATGGGAGTAGGAGAGTGAGAACGCGGTATGTTTGACTTGGCCTCAGGATTAAAGCGTACACGAGGGCTCGGACTCCTATTTCTAGCCTCAAAATTAGTATTATAAGTCTTATTTTTGCTCAGCTGCTGATATCTCGACACATGATAAGTATGATTATTTTTCTCTGCTTGATGTTGGTGTCTTATTTCAAATTGTAGTGCAGCTTCTACAGTATCTTTCATGTTTCTTACATTGCGTGCTTCTATTAAACTTGCAATAGAATCGGGTAGGCCGTTGATGAATGCTTCTAAGGTACAATCGTTTAAAGGTTCTAGAATGTTTTTCATTTTGTCTGCGCCATATGAATTCACTAGTGCAGACGTAGTTCCGGCTACTAAAAGAGTTAATCTATCATAAAATTTGCTTACACTTTCACCTCAGGTCAAACAAATTGTTGATATCTCATGAAGATACCATACATAAGACTTTTTCGGAGCATATCTTTGTTTTAAATGTTGAATTAGATCGTCAAGAGTGTCAAAGGTTTTACCATATGTTCTGTCGCGTGCGACACCTTTTAATTTTGATAAAACAAGTTTAATATATTGTTTTTCACAATTAATGGGAATAGAAGATTCCCCGTTAGTTATATCTTCAATAAATTCTCTTAATGGCATGTTTTTACCATCATAAAAAGGAATATTTACAGTTCCTTGTTGAAGTGCAAATCATTCCGCCATGGTAGTAATCATGGGGTCATTATTGGTAGATTTCTTATCGTCAGGCATTTTGCTGATTTGATTGCCTATTTTCATATGAATTTAACAAATTAATTACTTAAATTTCATTAATAATGTCAAAATTGAAGGGTAGCCCTAAAACACCGGTTATATCCGTAAAACCTGTATAATTAATAGAGTGAAATTCCAATACCGTATGATTAACACAAACTTGGGTTTGTCCTATAGTTTCTATTGTACCGTTTCTGAGAGAGAAAGCTTTAGTATAATCAATTCCAAAGAAAGAATTTAATTTCTTGCTTTTTATTAAATTTATAGTTAATCGATAATAAATTTTGCTTAAAAATCCTTAAAGAATGTTGATTTTAATAAGATATGTGGGTATAAATTAGAGTATCTTTCTATGAAATAAAAATATGAACTCATGAGGGGTTCGCTTGTGGAGACCTCTTAAAAGCTTAAGCCTATTAAGTGCAGTTGTTTCTGCGGTATGGGCGTCCGACTTGACTCGACTAGAACTACTGCGATTGAACCGCGCGCGAAGTCAGTGAGTAGTTATAGTCAATCGTATGATTTTTGCGCTATGTTTGAATTTAAATTTATTAACTTCTTTCTGAATTCTTGTTTAATATGATTTATTTTGATTTATTATTAATTATACTCAACGCTGTTGGGCTTTAAACTATAGCTTCGATACTTTTTAAGATTAATTTTCTCTTTGCATCTTGAGTCCAGTTTTTGCCTTGAGAATTTATTTCGTTTTGAAAATAATTAAAATGGTAAACTTGGTCAAGACTAGCAGCTCCTAAAACTGCAATACTGTTAGAATCGCTTTGGTAATCTACAACTTCGAATTTAGTTAAAATTTCGCCAATTATCTATTTTTCACTAGTAAATGAGTTTATTATATTTATAGGTAAATTTACTTCACCAATAGTTTGAATTTCGTTGTTATGAAGTGAATAAGTTAATTCTTTATTAATACTAACAGAAATGTCTAACTCTGAACTTGTTATTAAATTTTTAGATATTGTAGGATCAAGAGCGTAATATTTATCTTGAGAAATAATATATCTAGAATTAAATTCACCAGTTGGGTAGATACAAGGTGTTTCAGTGTATTTATGCATGTGATTGCCTGAATTTATTTTTTGTTTTAATGGTTTTATTAACTGACGTATTAGACTTTTCTATTAAATATACTTAATGTTGTTGGATTTTGAGTTATTGCTTCAAGGCCACCTTTAAATCTATGAATTATTATATCCTTATTCCAATTTCCGTCTTGACCAACTATTTTGTTTTAAAAATAATTAAATTGACAAAATTGATCGAGCGTAGCGGCTTCTTAAATTGCAATTATACACTCAGATGCATTTAATGCTGTTCTTCCGGTTTAAAGGAATTTTGAAAAGTCGTGTCATTTCTATCAAATATTCTTAGTTCGTGACATATGAATGTTCTCATATGTCATGAACTAAAAACATTTTGATAGAAATCATACGACTTTGCAAAATACCGTCAAACCGGAAGGACAGCATTAATGCATCTGAGTGTATTAGAATTGGTTTTATAATTAACTACACCAAATTTTAACGATACTTTTTTACTAGATTCTCCTTTTGTGTAATATTCGTCCGTTGTGTAAACTGGTAAAATTACTTCGCCAATAGTTTGAATTTCTCTGTTCAAGAGTGAGTGAACTTTCTTGTAATTAATTCTAACAAAAGGATTTAACTCCAATTGTTTGATTAGATTAATAGATATAGTAGGATCAATAAGAAATCGTTTATTTTGAGATATGCACTGATCAGAAATAAAATGTCCACTTGGATAATTAAAAGAGGAATTAATGTAATTATTCATGAAATTATCTCAATTATACTGTTTATTAAACCTCTTTAGTTATTGTTTGCGCGTGTTATCCACCAAATAAAAACAAAGAATGCAATATACATTAAAACAAAAATAGAATAAACGAAACACATTTAAGTTAGTGATTTGTACTATTTATTCAAAATTATTTTTCAAATTTTAGTGTATGTATAAGATTCTGAATTAATGTTGTTAGAATAATCGTTTTCTTTTGTATTATTTTTATGGATATTTGTATTAATAGTGTGTCACCAGTCCGACTTTAATTAGTTCGTATTACTGTGAGACAATTTGCCTAAAGGCGAGATACAGTAGTTTAAGTAAATGCAATTCTTGTCCAGGAGAAATACGCGGGAAATTTAAATTACAGCTAATGCAATTTCTTTAATTAAAAGACCTTTAAATCATTAATATGATACGATACAGATTCTATGTCAATGTCTATCACATAGAATTCCAACTTTCGTATGAAATCGATTCCTACAATTCCTGAAATTGGTGAATTTAACCCAGTATTTATAATATTGAATTTGAATTCTTCACAGAGAACAGGAATTATACTGTTTTTAGAGTTATCATTTTTAGATCGAATAAAAGGAACTAACTTAATTTATTCTACTAAATTATAATATACTGTGCAATCAATGATTAAATCTGCCGCTCTGTTTAGTAAATAATCTGAATAAATTGTTACTACGTTAATTTTTTTGATTAAAATATAGCATAAATAATTAAATTTTTAAACAAGAAAAATTTACTTATAACTCGTTTTTATCCCTACCGTTAGGTAGGGATAAAAGGTAGGTTTTATCCCTACCGTTTTTTTAGGGTTCCGTACACCGTAGGTGTACTGACGGAACCCTTATGAAATCACTCGTGTGTCCGTCCCAGCCACGCAAAATGGGCTGTCCCCCCCCCTTAACTTCTACGAATCTCAACCTTGTGAGCTGAAATTCGGTAAGGATCTACAGTTTTAAGTGCAGATTACAGGAAAAATATAGCAAACCCAATTGGCTTACATATTTGCGAAAGGGAAGGGAAAGAAATTAAATTTTGTCAAAAAAATTACTAAAAATGACCCTGTCCCCCCCTTAACTTCTACAAATCTCAACCAGGTGAGCTGAAATTAAGCAGGGATCTTCAGTTTCACGTGCAGATTACAGGAAAAATATAGCGAACACGATTGGCCTACATATTTGCGAAATAGAAGGGAAAGAAGTTAAATTTTTTCGAAAAAATTGCAAAAAATGACCCTGTCCCCCCCCCTAACTTCTACAAATCTGAACCGGGTGGGCTGAAATTCGGTAGGGATCTTTAGTTTTAAGTGCAGATTACAGGAAAAATATAACGAACAGGATTTGCCTACATATTTGCGGAATAGAAGGGAAAGAAGTTAAATTTTTTCGAAAAAATTGTAAAAAATGACCCTGTCCCCCCCCCTTAACTTCTACAAATCTGAACCGGGTGGGCTGAAATTCGGTAGGGATCTTTAGTTTTAAGTGCAGATTACAGGAAAATTATAGCGAACCTGATAGGTCCACATATTTGCGAAATAGAAGAAAAGAGGTTAAATTTTTTCGAAAAAATTGCAAAAAATGACCCTGTGTCCCCCCTTAACTTCTTCAAATCTTAACCGGGTGAGCTGAAATTCGGTAGGGATCTTCAGTTTTACGTGCAGATTACAGGAAAAATATAGCGAACCTGATAGGTCTACATATTTGCGAAATAGAAGGGAAAGACATTAAATTTTTTCGAAAAAATTGCAAAAAATGACCCTGCCCCCTCTCAACATCTACAAATCTGAACCTGGTGAGCTGAAATTCAGCAGGGATCTTCAGTTTTAAGTGCAGATTACAGGAAAAATATAGCGAACACGATTGGCCTACATATTTGCGAAATAGAAGGGAAAGAAGTTAAATTTTTTCGAAAAAATTGTAAAAAATGACTCTGTCCCCCCCCCTTAACTTCTACAAATCTGAACCGGGTGGGCTGAAATTCGGTAGGGATCTTTAGTTGTGAGTGCAGATTACAGGAAAATTTTAGCGAACCTGATAGGTCTACATATTTGCGAAATAGAAGGGAAAGAATTTAAATTTTTTCGAAAAAATTGCAAAAAATGACCCTATCCCCCCCCCTTAACTTCTACAAATCTGAACCGGGTGGGCTAAAATTCGGTAGGGATTTTTAGTTTTAAGTGCAGATTACAGGAAAATTATAGCGAACCTGATTGGTGAACATAAGTATAATTACAGAGAAATAATATTTTGTGAACAGTAGTAGCTTGTAAGTGAGTAATTGTGTTTTAGTGAAATTTCAAACTTGGGAAACATTTGATTGCCGAGGTAAGTTGTTCCTATTTTAACTTCTCAAAATAATTTTTTATTAAAGGGATTTATTATGGGAAGTTTTATTGAGTTCACTAAGTAATAAATACGTTTATTTTGTATTTACAGTAAGATTTACGAAAAAAAAATCAAAATTCACAAACGGCGGGTATATAAGGGACACAATTATTTCTTCCGAATTGTTAAAGTGTATTGCCAAAACGTAAGTTTTTCGTAATTTCGTTTGTTTTTATCTCTTAATTTGGTTTTTAGTGTCCAAAGATGGTTCGAAATTGTAAAAGAGTGTTGGTACCGACAAGTCACAAAAAACGACCAGTTATCATCATCGACCTCAACTGATGATACCAGCAACGTTTAGTTCTGTTTTTACATTTGTTTTATATTCTGTGTTTACTTTCGATCAATAAAAAATAACTTCTTTAACTTTAAATACGTTTTCCAATAGTTTTACCGCCTTGTTCCTTATAGCCCCATTTTGTAATTTCGAAAAAATGCGTCTTTTTCGTATTTTTTGCTTAAAATTCTAGCTTTCATCAAAACAATTCTTTAACCCTTCAAAGTGCTCGCCAAGATCAAGAAAAGAAAAAAAAATTAAGGGAATATTTCAATAAAAAAAAAGTTGCAAGACTTTAAAGCTGAAATCTGTTCCTTATAGCACCAGATTACGGTAATTAATTTTAAAGATTTTCTAGAAGCACATTTTTTAAAAACTTGTGCCTCTATGATTAGAGAGTTTTGACAAAGAAGTTGGGTTACATACACTACCGGCAGAAATTGTCGGTACGAACGACGGGCGAGCTACGAAAAGTTGCTGCCGAAATTAAATTAACATATTTTATTATTGAAAAATGATAGGAACTTGGATCTTGGTTCGTTTCAAAGCCAATTAAATTCTGCGTCGATTGATATATAAATGAAAATTATTTGATATTTTTGAGAAATTTGATCACCTAAAAGATTTTGAAAAAAATTGATTAATTTTTCTATTTTTGTGCACCATGTTTGAGTGGCTGCACATTTTAGAAAAATTTAGAGAAAAATTTTAAACTCTAGCAACATAATCTTTAAAGTCTCAGCTTATATTTGAGCCTTGAAAATTAAAAATCCGTTCAGTAGTTTTTGAAATATCTAAAAAAATGTCCAAGAATGTTGTTTTATAATTTAGGCGGTGATACACACTTATTGCACTCTCGCTGCTCACCTGGTTCGTTGCGGCAGGACCGAATAAGCGGCATATAGAGTAGGGGTCATATTTGGAGCCCTTTTTAAGTTTTTTGTAATTTTAGATTTAATATTCATTGAAAATGTAATAATTGTTAATGGTGATTATTATATATATATATAATTAATTTATCACTAGCAATCTAACGCGCGCTAAAGCGCGCGTCTAATACTTCGTTCTGTGATTTAGGCAATTTGAAATAAATATTTAAGTATTTCTTATAACGATCACCTAAATAAATAAAAAAATTTAATAATTTTCCTTCGTCATAAGAAAGTATTATTATAGTAATATTTTTAAATCTCTATTTGTTAATGTTTTTATGACCCTTACAAAAAAATATTTTCGTTTTACTACTAATTAGCATTTTTGATAATAAAAACTTCAAAACAATTTGACATTCCTAACCTATTGTTTTATTTGTGACGTCGAGAAAAAACGCCATATAAATATTAATATAACTTGCGTAACTAAACTAAGGGTATAACTTACGTAGTTTACGCAACGCACGCAATTTACGTAAGTAAAGTAACATACCCAAAAACGTAAGTTAGTTTACTATTTTAGTTAGTTTACATTTTTTAGTTTACGTATGTTAGTTTACTTTATTGTTCTTACGTAAGTTATGTAAGTTAGTTAAGGAAATTTATTAGTAAATAATTAATTTATTAGTAAATACTAAAAATGTTAAACTTTTTTTAACCACCTGAACCGACAAATGGAGAAAACATTATACCCCCTTCTAAACCAAAAAGTGGGCATTACTTTCTTAACTATTCGTCTCTCTTTCACCCCCACTCTAAACTAAAAAGAAAAACAATACCTCCCTCCCTCTCTTTCTCTCTCACTGTGAACAGAATGTATAAGGAAAGACTAACTTAATATATATGGGCAATTCCACGGGAAATTTTTCTACGACATTTTAGAATCGGTTAAACATATTTTTTTTTAGTTCTTGATAGAAAAATATGAAATACGTATTTTTTTATTTTTCCATATTTTCCAAAATTTTCGAGTTATGAATTTTCGAAATTTTGGATTTTTAAAATTAGACCTTTTTTCAATAGCGTATAACTTTTAAAGTATTGAGTTTGGAAAAAAGTTGTCAAAGAAAGAAAGTTTTAGTTTTTCGTCAACTTTTAAAACATTAAAAAAAAATTTTTCTGAACAATATAATTTTTTTAAAATTTGGGCGCAATTATTTATTATTATTTTTTTATTTATTTATACCTACCCATATATAGAAAATTTTCCAAAAAGATTCGAGATGGACCGACTCGTAGATTTCGTTCTATAAATTTTTTATAGAACGAAAACTATGAATTATAAACCTAATAGCTTATAACTTTGAAAGTTTTGAGTTTAGAAAAAACTTGTCAAAGGAAGAAAATCTTGATTTTTCTTCAGCTTTTAAGTAATTTAAAAAAAATTTGTTTTTGATAAACAAATTAGTTAAAAAATTTATAGGACGAAAACTATGGGTCGACCTATCTCGAATCTTTTTGGAAAATTTTCTGTATATGGGTAGGTATAAATAAATAAAAAAATAATAAAAAGTCTGATTGGAAATTGTCTTCTTACCATTTTAAAAGGAAATGTATCTTCTGAAGGAGATAAATCAATACGAGGAATAAAAACTATTTCACCTTTCAATCTTCCAGTAATTATTTCTGCAGCAATAACGTATTTCAATAAAGATTTTACAACTAATCGAGTCCCATTACATAATCCTTGAACCAAATTCATATTTCTTAAAAGCATAATTACACACCCTATTTTTAATGATAATTTATGGGGAGGCATACCATCTGGTGTTAAACTATTTAAAAATTCTACTGAAACAATATTATTTATATTTTTTGCATCATCATCAGCTATATGTGAATCAACACTGTAATAAATTACTTCTTCTCCTTCTAGTTTTGACAAAATACGATCATTCATGTCTAATACTTCTGAATTAGTCAATGAAAGAATACAAGAAGAATAAACATTTACATCATTTGGATTTATCGATGACCCATATATTTCTTCTATTAAATTCCTATTCGATATCAAATCTTGTGGAATTTCTAATACATCATTTTCTTTTTCAAACGTACTTTGAGGTTTGCCATCACCAACATTCAATAACCAATTTGAAAACTCTACTTGATTATCATGTAATCTAACGTTAACATTTAAAGATCTAGTTTCAAAGTATTGCCACAATTTACTATTTTTTACACAAACCTCAACAATATGAGTGCGACTACCATGCGGAACAATTGGCAAAGTTTGACTAAAATCACCTGAAAGCAAAATAACTTTACCTCTAAACGGTTTATTACATTTTGTAATGTCTCTTAACATGGATTCCATTGCTTGTAAAGCATATTTTGGGGCCATTGAAATTTCATCCCAAATAATAATTTTTGCACTCCTTAAAAGTTCAGCATGTTTCGACATTCCACTTATATTACATGTTGAATCTTCATTCATTGGTATAGGGAATTTAAACATAGAATGTGACGTTCGTCCTTCTTTTAGAAGATTAGCCGCTATACCAGTCCAAGCAACTGATAAAACTACTATTTCCTCACTTTCGACTGTAGTAATAATTGTATTATGTAAATAGCTTTTACCACTTCCTCCAGGCCCATCAAGAAAAAAGTATCTACTATTATATTCATCATTATGTACTGCTATCATAACATCATTAAAAACTTGCCGTTGTTCATCATTCAAACTTTCAATAAGATTATTAGCTTCTTCTTTTAGCAATTGTAATGTTAATGCATTATCTTCCTTATCAGCAGAACTATAATCTTTAAGAATTTTTAGATCGATCTTTGGTTAACCAAATTGATGTAAATCCATGAAAATTAAATACTTCATTAATTAAAAGTAATGATTTTTGAAGCGATATTTCCACAGGTAAATTATTATCAAAAATCATGTGTTCTTTAAACTTATTCAATAAATCAACAGCATTCACAGGTAAACCAAACACACATATATATGCAAATAAACGACATAGTTCTTTAGGAAATTTCATACTCACGGCTTCAGTCAAACAATTATCCCACTCGTTATCGTCTACCATCAAATTTCTTGCACGTGCTGCTTCTGTATAAGTATTATATGTAATACCTTCATATGTTCTCACATCTTCAAACGATTTAGCACCACGTACATAAAGTAGTAAAATTCTCAAAAAATATCTTTCAATGTCTTTTGGACTTACAAAATACATTCGGCAAATTATAGGTTTTGTAATTCGTTCTCGTTTTTTCCAAGTTTTAGATGACTCAACAAAAACATACTTATGTGGTATTTCAGAGTACAAATATTTGCGTGCTTCAGGATCTTGTCTATTTAACTGAAACCATGCTGTCAACATTGTATTTTTAAATTTCTCAATTGCAGTTTGTTCCATTCCTTCTTGAAAACATATTGATTGTTGTTTAGGCAAATGTACAACTAGTCTGTATGTTGCATGTGATTGCTCGTGCATATTGAATTCATAAAGTCTATGCATTGCTTCTGGTGGACACACATACCGTGTATTTAAATAATTTTGAATTTCATCATAATGCATTACTTGATTATCATTTTTATAACCAACTATTGCATAATCATGTCCCTTATAACAATATTTAAATAAATATTTAATACCACCTGTACTACCACATGCTACTAAGTTAATATGACATGCAATTTTTTTACTTAAATACGGATTATATGATACAATTATCGAATTGTCAGCAGTGCATTTAATTGACCCGTCTCTATTATAAAAAATAATTTTTTTGCCATCATTTCTCTGTCGATACTCCGGATAATTTTTTGATTCATAATTTGTTTTTGGAGAAAATTGTTTAGGATAATTTTTCGTGCATGATTTTGTTTCAGGATTCATACAAGGAGAATGTACATTTTGCTTTCCACAAGGTCCATGAACTTGAAACTGCTTCACAATTTTATAAAGTCCTGGATTCTTCATTTCATCAGGAATTTCTGCAAATATTATTTTGTCTACAGTTTCTGCATCACGAATAGCAAACTTTTTATCTAAAAAAATTATTGAATGTACATGAGGCAATCCAAAATTTTGAAATTCTATTACATATACGTAAGCAATGACTGGACCAAAAATTTGTTTATCTTTTATTTCATACATTAATTTTTTTACTTTCTTTTGAAAAACTCGGGAAACAATATCTGGTCGGTCAGATGCAGTTTCCGAATCCAACAAATTTTCCATAATCTCAGGCCATTTTGGATTACATGTCATTGTAATAAATAAATCTGGTTTTCCAAATTCGTGAACTAATCGCATAGCGTCCATAAAACATTGTTGATAAGCACGCGGTCCTCCAGTAAATGTAGAAGGTAAAATAATCATTTTTCCTGGTCGAATATTTTCATCTGTTGCTTTATTATTGATATAATCCATTAATTCACAGTACATTTCTGCTCGAAGTTTTTTCTATTCATAACGAATATATTTTAAACGCTCACCTTCTACTTTTGACCAACTATCAACAATAAATTGTTGAGTTAATTTACCCATTTGTAAACATGGATTAAATGATCCTCTATAAGACAAGCGATACATATAAAATTGTAAAGGAGTAATATTACGAACACCGTCAGTATGTTTCATATTTACAGTCCATCCTGGATCACCTGACGGAAACATTAAAGGATATGTCATAGGATCATCATGTGTGCTAAGACTACTAATTGGAATACTTTTAGAACCCCTTGGATGAATACATATATCACGTTCAATTGGAGGTTCACCATCTTCGCTAACAAATATGACTGTTACTTCATTGCAAGACGGAACATTATATTTGCTTTGAGAAAATTTTCTATCACGTTTAAACCACATTTGAATGCTTCTCGGAAACTCATTCATTAATTTTGCCCTTGCTTCTTCTTCCAATTCCAATTCTTTCATCATTTTTAATGACTTTGCATAAATATTAATATCTCTTAGTAAAACATCTATTTCAGTCACTAGTAATTGCAAACACTTTTTATTACATTCATTATTCAATCGTTCGATCACCGCTTCGTCAGTATCAAGAATATACAATTGACCATATTTTCGGTTATCTCCATCATCAGGATGAAGAGTGTATGTATTATGATACACTTGTCCATGTATACGAAAAACATAAGGACCATATCCTTTTGGAACTTCTAATTTAGCTCCCATGCTAGTAAATGCACACGAACTATTATAAGAGCGAATATTTTCCTTATAATTCTTACTTTCAAAGTTATTATCAAATAATAAATTTTTCAAATACAAAGGATAAGGATTTAAATCATACAATTTTACTTTTCCTTTATGACAACAACTACTAAATTTTTTATCCGTTGGCCTTTCACACAAAAAATGTAACGCATCACAAAATATACATTTGACATTCATCAAACCTAAATAATTTTGAGAAACTCTATTTTCATCGAAATCTTCAACCAAGATCATTCCAACTCCTAAAGTTTCCATCATTTTTCCATTTTTTTATCAATTTTACTTGTTAAATCCTTTTTTTTGGCGCTGCTCTTTTCCTAATTTTGTTTCTAATAACAATTTCTTTTTTTTACTTTCTAAATTATTATTTTGTCGTTTTTTTTTACCATCGTCCGTTTCTAAAGATAATTCTTTTCTTTTATAATTTAAATTGTTTTGTTTTATTATTTGTTTTTCATCTACATTTTTCGCTTTTCTGTAATTATGTTTTCTCAATCTATCATTCTCTAGTCTTATTTTTTTCTGTTCATCTGTTTCTTTAAACCTTGCTTTCCTTTTCCTCTCCTTTTCCTTGTCCTTGTCTGATTCTTTTCTCAGCAATTTTTCAAATTCAGTAATATGATTGTCATTTAACTTTTCAAATTCAGTAATATGATTGTCATTTAACTTTTTTCCTTCAGTATTTAAAATTTTATAATCTTCATCACTTAAATTTTTTGGATCTTTTGTTTCATTTTCTATTTCTAGAGCTACTTTAATTTTTTTACCTTTTAAATTGTTTTGCTTCATTACTTTCTCTTTATCTATATTTCTAGTTTTTTGGTAATTACGTTTTCTCAGTCTATCATTTTCTAGTCTGATTATTTTCTGTTCATCTGTTTCTTTGAGCCTTTCCTCCCTTTTCCTCTCCTTATCTTTTATTGCTCGATGTCTCTTTTTCTCATCGTTTTCATTTTTATTAAGCTTCTCCTCTGAATATTCTGTAGATATACCTCTATTCACATTATTATTACTAATACTGATACTAGTTTCACAAATGGAAGGTAAGTTTGGTATTTCTATGAGTTTTGTAGCTCCATCCCTTAAAAGACATTTCCAATCATACTCAACAAAAAAAGGTCCAATAACATTTGTCAATTCCACGGAAGGAAATGAAATTAAACGATTATTTTCAAACATAAAAATTAGATGTCGTCTCATTTCACTATGAATATAATTAACAGTATTTGGCAATTCATTGTAGTATAAAGATGTTGCAAACGCTATTGCATATATGCCACAGTCAATTCCATTCGGCTGTAGATTAACTGTTGAAAAAACTACCGGTGGTTTGAAAGGATATAATCTAAGTAAATATTTTTTTTGATCTTCATTTAAGTATCCCTTATTAGGACTGTTATAAATATATAGCCTTAATCCATCATAATAAGTACAAATCCAATGACCAGCTTTGCAAGCACCACTAAAAAGTATTTGAATGTGCTTCTGATTTTTATCAATCGGAATAATGAATTCAGGCGTAATTAAATATAAAGTACTTTGCATGTTAAATGCTAAATTTGATTCTCTTCTTAACAACTTTTCAAATTCAGTAATATGATTGTCATTTAACATTTCTCCTTCAGTATGTAGAACTGTATGATCTTTATCACTTAAATAAACCTTTTCTTCTTTGTTAGACATGATTTTTTAATAAAATGAACAAATAATAGAATATTTTTCAAAAATTTATTTTTAGAAAACAGGTTTAAACTTAAAACTTCTAAATCATAAATAAAGAAATGAAAATAATGAATGAATGTAAATAAATTTTTATAATTTATGTTATATTTTATTTTTTATATAAACATTTTTTTAGATTTAAATTTAAATTTATTTTATTTAATATATATTTTAATAATAAATAGTCATCTAACTTCTTATAAATCTCATATTTATCTCATAAATCACAAATTCGCATAAATAACATAAGTCACATAAATCTCATTTTTGTCCCATATAAATCAAATAATTTTCATAATTACTGTAAAAAGAATGGTACTAATTTAGTACAAATTTTAGTACTGAATCTTAATTTGGTTCTATTTTAATACCAAAAATCAGCTCTAATTTAGAACCATTTATTTACAGTGAAGTCACATAAGCACATATAACTCATGAATCTCAAATGAATCATAAACACATGTAATTCATAAAGCTGATATAAATCATAAGCACATAATCTCATATAAATCATAGGCACATAAGTACAAATAAATATATTAAAAATTGCAATATCTTTCCTATTATAATTCCAAAACTTTTTAATCAAAACTTACCCAAAACAAAATTAACAAAAATTAATAAATGTATTCACTCAATAACAAAATTATTGAATTCAATTTTTTTTAAAGTAGAGTTATTTTCAAAAACATATACCTCGTTCTCAATCGTCCTCTTTTTCACTCATTAATCTATCTGTGAGTGAGAAAAGAAAAATAATTAGCCAATAAGGAAATAAGACGCCCATTTCGTATTTTGGCTTGAAAGTAAAATTCCCCACTTTTCCTTCCTCCATAAAATTCTGTTCCTCTTTTTCTACCTGACCCGAAAAATGGAGAAAACATGATACCTTCGTATTTTGGCTTGAAAGTAAAATTTCCCACTTTTCCTTCATCCATCAAATTCTGTTCCTCTCTTTCTACCTGACCCGAAAAATGGAGAAAACATGATACCCCCTTCTAAACCCAAAAAGTGGGCATTACTTTCTTAACTATTCGTCTCTCTTTCGCTCCTACTCTAAACTAAAAGGAGAGACAATACCTCTCTCCCTCTCTTTCTCTCTATCAACCTTTCTCTCTCACTGTGGACAGAATGTACACGATCTGGACAGACTGAATGAATGAATACCAAGTTTATTATAGTTAATTTTACAAACTTTCATGATCAAATAGTCGTTTATTTCTACGTACAAATTTTCACTTTCTAACTTTTTTCGAAAAATAAACGACTATTTGATCATGAAAGTTTGTAAAATGATAAATTAATTATATATATATATATATATATATATATATATATATATATATATAATAATTAACTTTAACAATTATTAAATTTTCAATGAATATTAAATCTAAAATTACAAAAAACTTAAAAAGGGCTCCAAATATGACCCCCACTCTATATGCCGCTTATTCGGCCCTGCCGCAACGAACCAGGTGAGCAGCGAGAGTGCAATAAGTGTGTATCACCGCCTAAATTATAAAACAACATTCTTGGACATTTTTTAGATATTTCAAAAACTACTGAACGGATTTTTAATTTTCAAGGCTCAAATAAAAGCTGAGACTTTAAAGATTATGTTGCCAGAGTTTAAAATTTTTCTCTAAATTTTTCTAAAATGTGCAGCCACTCAAACATGGCGCACAAAAATAGAAAAATTAATCAATTTTTTTTCAAAATCTTTTAGGTGATCAAATTTCTCAAAAATATCAAATAATTTTCATTTATATATCAAACGACACAGAATTTAATTGGCTTTGAAACGATCCAAGAACCAAGTTCCTATCATTTTTCAATAATAAAATTTGTTAATTTAATTTCGGCAGCAACTTTTCGTAGCTCGCCCGTCGTTCGTACCGACAATTTCTGCCGGTAGTGTATGTAACCCAACTTCTTTGTCAAAACTCTCTAATCATAGAGGCACATGTTTTTAAAAAAATGTTCTTCTAGAAAATCTTTAAAATTAATTAATAAAAAAATAATAATATGGAAAATAATAACAAAAAATATTTTGTTACATGCTTTTATTTTTCGAAAGGGTAAGAAACCTTTTTTTACTTTCTTTTTCACAAATTGAAATATAACCTTGAAATACATATAATTAAAATTTTAAAATAATTTTTATTTCTGATCATTTTGTTATTTAATCCTTTTTGAAATCTTTTATTTGTCCTTATGATTCTGGATTAAGTATTTGTAAAAAATATTCCTTCCCTGATGATGAACTATATATGGCTTGAAACTAGTTAGGAATAAAGTAATAAATGTTATCTTAATAAACCGTAAAATAGGCCTTTTTTATTATCTTACAAATGTATTTTTAATAATATTAAATATTTAACTCCTAATGAAATATTTATGGTTCATCAAAACAATTTCAAGGACAGAAAAAAATGTCGCCCTGGTTCTAAATGATAGTGTTGTAAAAAATGGTCATGCGGAAAAAAATTCCCTACAAAGAGCTTCTTTGGTGCAAATATGCCGTAAAACAAAGATGTAATTTCTGATTTGGTGCTGATTCTTAGTAACACACATGACCTACATTTTATTTGTCAATAACAAACATATACAAATACACGAATGATACCATAGAGAAAAGTCTGTTCTGTAGAGGAGAAATTCAATGCGGTTAGTCTTCTTTAATGAGCAACAGTGAATATGATTAAGGTCAGAAAGTGCAAAAGTGTATGAGAGACATCCAAGAAGTTGCTTCTCTCGTCGAACACTAGTAGCATTGTTGCACATCCGCTTCTCTTTCTCCTTATTAATTAAAAATTAAAAAATATTATATCTAATTTCAACAAAATACAACTTCTTTAGGTATTCTTATGCTCTGATCATGAAAATGATTGTTAAAATTGGCGCTTTTTTATTTCTATGATAAAAATTATAACAAAACTATGAAATCATAGTTTTTGCTATTACCTTTAAAACTACGCCAAGTACGCCAATTTTTACACAAATACACAATTTTAAACAGTAAGAAGATACGAATCAGAGGGAATCAGTCTGAAACCAGTTGTGGTGTGAGAAATTTGTGTGATTTGGTCAAATTGCAAATTAGGTAAATTGGCTACCTACCCGTTTTTTCAATCCAACATCATTTCCTCTCCCTAGGGAGTACTGTCTCCTGCTAGTCTCGACCATTTAAAAAACAGCGATTTTTCCTATTTCGCCTTTTTTAGCCTATTTGACATTATATTTTCTCCCTAGGGAGTATTCACTTCCGCTACTATCCGACCAGTATGAAAACATCGATTTACGGCCCGCCTCGCATGCATGGAAAATAGCAAAATTCATGGCTGTGTGGAAAAATACTGCCGTACTTGGTAAAAACTCAGTTAAGTCACTTTGTCGCTAAGGCAGATTTTCGCCGATCCAGTAGTGTAAATGTCGCCCCTAGCGACAAAGTGACTTAACTAAGTTTTTACCAAGTACGGCAAAATAGTATATTGTGCATCTGGGGAGGAAAATAGATTTTGCAGTTCAAGGCGTAGCGAGAACTGTAAACACACGAGTGAAAATCAATTTCCTCCCGTGGTGCACATACTATTTTTTCTAACACACGTAAACAGAAAGTACAACCACTTTTGGATGACAGGGAGGTAATAAAATATTGTGTGGTAAGGGCGGAAAGGTGTCAATTACTGACCGAGTTCGAATATTTCCGCACGAGCGAAGTGAGGGCGGCAATCGTACGAGGTCAGAATTGGCATTTCCGCCCGAGTTGCACACGATATTTTTTGTCCAATTGCGCGATAAACAAGACGCATTCGTAAATTGAAAAATGAGCATGCACTTATTATTAAATGTGTATGAATTATTTTTATTAAGCTTAAGGCGAATCCGAATATTTTTGATAAATTTACCAATAAAACTTTACTTAAACATTTTATACAGTAGAACCCGGTTAATACGATTTCCCGCTTAAGACGCTCATTTATGGTGGTCCCTGCAATTAAAGACATATTTTCAAACATTTTATCACGTTTAATACGATTTGTTTTCCCGCTTAATACGCCAACGCACCACTGCTACTTCTATCCGCGACTTGCATGTTATCTTACACTATCTGTCGGTGTCTGCAATCAACTAAATAACTCAGTGCAAGTAGTACTAAGCATTCACTTGATTCCAATTAATTAAAATCGTTTTTACAAAAAAAGTTAATGATTATTTTAAGTAATTTGCGAATATTACGTAACTATATTGTAACGTCCAAAGATATAAATGTTTCTTATTAAATAAATGAATATATTGTACATTTTTTGGGCTTTTCCGCCTAATACGTTTTCCCCCTTAAGACGCATTCTTAACGCTGTCCCTACAGAATCGCATTAACCGGGTTCTACTATATTTTCTGAAACACCGATAAAATACTAATTTTGTAATAAGTTAAATAATATATGGTAATATTAAACATTTTAATAACAAATAATAATAATCTTAATAAAAACACATTAAATAGTGACGTGATAAAATAACAACAGAATAAGTAATAGAAATTAATAATATAATAATTAGTAGTATTTAATTAATACTGCTAAAGAAGCGGGCGGAAAAGTCGTTTTTTCGCCCGCCTCCATGGCCTTAGCGGGCGGCTGCTTTTTTAGCAGTATTAATTAAATACTACTAATTATTATATTATTAATTTCTATAACTTATTCTGTTGTTATTTTATCATGTCACTATTTAATGTATTTTTTAGGATTATTATTATTATTATTATTTGTAATTAAAATGTTTAATGTTACGATATATAATTTAACTTATTACAAAATTAGTATGTTATTGGTGTTTCAGAAGATATAAAGTTTTTAAGTAAAATTTTATTGTTAAATTTATCAAAATTATTCGGATTCGCCTTAAGCTTAATAAAAATAATTTATACACATTTAATAATTAGTGCATATTCATTTTTGAATTTACGGATGCGTCTTCTTTAGCGCGCAATTGGACAAAAAATATTGTGTGCAACTCGGGCGGAAATGTCAATTCTGACATCGTACGATTGTCTCCGTCGCTTCGCTCGTGCGTTAATTTTCGAACTCGGTCAGGAATTGACAACTTTCCGCCCCTGCCACACAATATACTATTATCTCCCCGCTATGACGTCACGGGGAAGTGATGTATACTTTTCTCTCCCCTTTATGACGTCACAGGGGGTAAAGTAACATTCTCTCCCTCTCGACGGAAAAGAAATACTTTCCACCCTCTACACATGTAAGAAATGATGTATTTTCCATGCGTGTGTTAGAAAAAAGCATTTTTTCTCCCTCCTAAACAAAGTAATTCCTTTGACTGGAAAATGATGATTGTAATTTATTCATAATACAGAGTTGACTCGCACAATAACAGTCAGCACACAGCATTAAAATCGATTACTCTATCCCAATTGACTTTGAGCGGAAAATGTCAACGTCCCATTGTGCATGCAGCATAATGGTCCGATTATAATTCCATGTTCGCACGTTCCATCATTCATACTGATCAAGGGCGAGCACCATATTTGGTTCCATCTCATCTGGGGCTTCCCTATACACAGGGAGAGCCTCTATTTATACATTAATCTTATAATGCAACTCCTGCAATGGCATCATTGTAAACATGAATAACCAATATCGTATGTGTCAAACAAGCGCTCTTACACATACATACTCTGCTTTTATAACTATTTATGTATTTACACTATTTTTTCACCTCAACAAAAAAATGAGCAAGAATAAATAAGTGATGAAAATGTGAACAAAAAAATTCCACTACATCTGTTAAAAATATTCTAGAGAAAAAAGTGTTTTCAAAAGCATAATTTCCGGAAACGTATTAAGAAATCTCTACTGATAATGTATTGACAATACAAATAATGAAATTCAAAATTCTAATTCTTTTGCATTATATATACAAAAGGGAAAACGAGGAGGAAAGTAACAACGCTAATATCTTTTTAAACAAATTAGCGAAAATACAGAGTCTAAATTTTTCTTTAGTCAGTATTACCCTTTACAACTTCTTCATAGCGTGCAAGAGCATTTCCGGTTAGGTGAAGTTCGTTAGTAAGGTGACGTTAAAAAATTCATCAAAAGTAAGTTTTCTTCAAATATTTCTTCAGTTGTGGAACCTCAAAAATGTAAAATTTTCTCCCCCCCTTTTTTTAGAGTACTTTTATTCAAAATATGCAAAAAAGGTGTTTTTATTCAGAATTTCTCTTATAAAAAAGGGGAGTTGGAAATTTCCCAGTTTTTGAGGTTCCACTTACAGGCTTGATGTCGCCGAATCAAAAGCCGTTTGATTTTTTAAAATCGCTTTAGAAGAACTCGAGATATCAGTCTTACCAGATAGTCCAGTCGCCCTGTGAAAAAAGTGGTCATTTTTTGCCAAAATTGATACCTGAAATCTGATTGTGGATTCATATAGTGTAAGTGGTAGTATGAAGATGTAAATGTTTCTTACTCGAGATTTTTTAAGCTGTGCGTTATAAACAAGTTTGAAGGTGCCGAAAAACAGTTTTTTGATGACCGTTCTTTCCCATCAAATTATAGGGGGAAAAGTTAATAATAAAAGTTATAGAGCTCGGAAATACCTTTAAAATAATGGGTCATACGTTAAAATTGGTTCATTTGTTTACTTGCAAATGAATTTAAACCACTAAAACTGACACTTTTTTATTTGTTTAATAACTTGAACAAAAGTTAACAAATTCTTTCGATATTCTCCAAAAATGTACCTCTCAAGACCCTCAAGATGTGTGCCAAATCTAAATACGATTCGATAAATAGTTTATGAGAAATTCCATTTGTTAACTAAAAACATGATTTTTTAAAATGGAATTTCTACATTTTTGGCAGGATGAAAATTTAATTTTTTTGTTGGGTTCTCTTCATGAAATGTCAATCTACACAGCCACATAAAAAAATAAGTGTCTTGATCTGGGGTCGAGACATATATATTCCGATGTATTTCGATGCGCTGAATCCGAATCCGTCATCAGAACTTGGCCAATGGGCCCTGGTTTCGCCCTAACCTCAAAAAATACCTTAAAATCGCTAAAATGGTCGCTTTTGAATGATCAAACTTGAATCTAAGCGCATATTAGTAAGTTTCTAAGGTTCTTTATTTTTAATAAACTATTCTATAAGCTTTTCAATTGAAAATTCATATGAAACAATAAATCTATCGAACATAACTTCAAAATTATAACTAAGCTTCCAAACAAACAAATTATACCATACACTGCGCAATAAAAATTTTGTAAGATCATGAAATTTACTATTTAGGTCTTTCTGTGATTACTGATTACGGACCCTATGTCAAGTTTCCAAAATCCAAAATGGCGGATCCAATATGGTGGACACAATTATAAAAATTTGTTCGGATTTGTTTGAAAATCGTTACTCTGGGGTTTTCGGGGACGCTGATGACGAATCTGACATTAAATTTTTATTTGTTCACCCATAAATATTTCTAATAATTAATTTCGAATCGATATATTTATTGTGTATATTCAATCTTTAAATGTATGGTATTGCTACTTCATGGTTCAGAATCTCTCCTTGTTAGCATTTTTCGCCTGTATCTGTAACCAGGGCACCTCCACGTGGTGACGGTGGGCAACGGATCCATACTAGCAGAGTCCCTGGGTTAACGGCGTTCATGCCGTCATGGCAGATACAGGAAGAAAATGTTTTACGATGTAGGGATTAGGAACCCCAGTATCGGCGTCTGGTCCGGGGTGGGAAAGCGGGCCCTCCGACGTCGTCATCCGGCAACCGTAGCTCTTCATTGATGGGTAACTTGGTTAATAAAGAGTCCGATGCTACAAGAAAAGTGACTTCTCGACTACATAATTGTAACAAAAGTCCCGATTCCTTTTGTTACATTTGTAGCAAATATGAAGTCAGCTCCTTGCGGAAAAAAATAAATAAAGAAGTAGAAGATCTGTACGAAAATTGTTTCGGTCGTAAATTATTACACTAAGAAACAAATTGGGTTCCTCATATTGTTTGTAACTCCTGTAGACTTATGTTGTATCGCTCAAAAAATTCGAAAGATTAAAAATATCTAAAGTTCTCTACACCCACGATATGGAAGAAACCACGAAATTTAAAAGACTGCTATTTTTGTATAAATGACATCAAAGGAATTACCTAAAAAAATAAGAGTTCCATTACATATATAAATGTGTCAACAGTAATCAGACCTACTGAAATTGATCGAAAAGCGGGAAAACTTGATGTTACTTTTAAAATATGTCGAAAAAGTAGAAGTCGATAATGAAACAGAAGAATTTAGTAGTGACAGTGATGAAAATGACAATGATGATGAGGAAAATGAGTTCACCGCGTATTACAATAAAGAAAAAAAGCCAATATTAGTATCGCAACCGAAGCTAAATGACTTTATTAGAAATCTTGGTTTACCAAAAGATGGTGCAGAATTTGCTGCTTCATTCATGAAGAAAAGAAACTTCTTGCATCCAATTACGAAAGTGTCATTTTATAGAGATAGAGATAAAGAGTTCCGAAAATATTTTACGAAAGATGAAGAGACATCTTTGGTGTATTGTACTGACATAATAGGTTTGATGGACAATTTAAAAGAAAATGTGTATAAAGATCAAGACTGGAGACTTTTTATCGATTCCTCCAAACGTAGTATAAAAGCCGTTTTACTACACAATACAAATGTCTACGCTCCTGTTCCAATAGCTCATTCTACACAAATCAAAGAAGAATATAATAATATAAAAATGCTTCTAGAGAAAGTGAATTACCAAAAACACAAACGGTTAATTTGTGGTGATTTTAAAATTATAACAATATTACTGGGTCAACAATCGGGTTTCCCGAGAGAGCCATGTTTCTTGTGTCTATGGAATAGCAGAGATCGTGCTAATCTTTACAAGAAAAAAAATTGGCCTTCAAGAGATTCGTTTAAAGCAGGTTCTCACAACGTCATTCATTAAAGTTTGGTAGACCGCGAGAAAATTATATTTCCATTTCTTCACATTAAGCTTGGTGGGATTAAGCAATACGTGAAAGCGTTAGATAAGGACGGTCTATGCTTCAAGTACATTGCGAAAAAATTTCCAACTGTTTCTGACGCTAAATTAAAACAAGGGGTATTTGATGGACCACAGATTCGAGCATTATTTAGAGACACGAATTTCGTTTCTCAAATGACCGACACTGAAGGGGCAGCTTGGGAAAGTTACAAAGAAGTTTCAACAAATGTTCTAGGAAACAATAAGAGTCCCGAATCTAAACAAATTGTAGCCCAAATGCTTAAAAACTTTCAAAAATTAGGATGTTTAATGAGTTTAAAACTACACATCCTCGATTCGCATCTGAATAAGTTTCCCGAAAATTGCGGACATTACAGCGAAGAACAAAGAGAGCGATTTCATCAAGATATCAAATTGCTGGAAGAACGATATCAGGGAAGATGGGATGAGGTAATGATGGCTGACTTTTGTTAGATGTTGAAGAAAGAAACGAGTAGAAAAGGAAAGAAACGTAAGCAAAACCCTTTACATCGGTCATTTGAAGAAAAAAGAACACGGTATAGTAGCAAGACAATGGACTGAAGAGATGTTCCCAAAAAACCGCAAGTAATAAATCTAAAAAAAATCGTTAAAATAATAAAGACTGCCATATTGGATCCGCCATTTTGAATTTTTAAAAACGGACATGGAATTCGTCATCAGCGACTCCGAAAACCCCCTGAGTAACGATTTTCAAGCAAATCCGAACAAATTTTCATAATAGTGTCCGCCATATTGGATCCGCCATTTTGGATTTTGGAAACTTGACATAGGGTTCGTAATCAGTAATCACAGAAAGACCTGAATATTAAATTTCATGAACTTACAAAATTTTTATTGCGCTGTATATGATATAATTTGTTTATTTGGAAGTTTAGATGCATTTTTGAGGTTATGTTCGATAGATTTAATTTATTATATGAATTTTCATTTGAAAAGCTTATAGAATGGTTTATTAAAAATAAAGGACCTTAGAAACTTCCTAATATGCGCTTAGGTTCAAGTTTAATCATTCAAAAATGACCATTTTAGCGATTTTAAGGAATTTTTTGAGGTTAGGGCGAAACCAGGACCCATTGGCCAAATTCTGATGGAGGAATCGGATTCAGCGTATCGAAATACATCGGAATAAACATGTCTCGACCCCAGATCAGGACACTTTTCTTTTTTTGTGTGGCTGTGCTATCAATCACAATTTGTAGCGAATTGAATTTTTACAAGAAAACTGGTTTTTGGAGGGGAGAAATTTTTAGCATATAAACAAATGAACACTTCATCAATAATTTTTACTTTAACAATTTGGCATAAACGCCAGTTGATTACTTATTCTTTTCTGCAAATTTTGCAAAAAAAAAATTATGATCTAGGTCAAAAGGGGGGGGGAGATAATTTTTTTTCAAAAAATTCCTGAGCCTTTAATTATTAATATATTTTTTTTATTATATTTTTTCAGTTGATTAGTCATACTAATTATGAAAAAATCAATCTAAACATCTATGCACTTCTTGTTCGTAAAAAAAATTGTAAAAAGTATGCAACGTTTAAATGCAACGTAGAGCAGCCTATCTGCTCTAGGCTGCATAGTGGGGGACATCATCAGTCGCTCGCGCTAAAGTTGAATTCAAACTTTCAAATTCGTAAAAGTTGTCATAACATTCAAACAAATTGATGAATTTTTATCATTTTTTTTAAACTTCCAAGTGGTCATTTTCATTAGAGTAGCTTTATTTAATTTTCGATTTTATAATTTTTGTTGTGTATCTTGCCATAAACATACTTTTTTATTACTGTAAGGATCAAAAGATTATTAATTCTTTATTGAACTATAAATTTTTTCACAAAGTAGAATAAATTTGGAGGTGTTGGGTTTTTGAAAATCAAAAATATTTCAATTTTTGTCAAAGTTATTAAGGTTTAAAATCAAAAGTGCTTTCGATCGAAACCGCTGGGCGTTAAAAGGTTAAGAGGAAAGTAACAAATGCAAAGTTCGTGAAAAAGTAATGCTGTGAACTGATTACTTAAGGGGGTTACCCCGTGTGATGGCACCTATTTTTGCAATTTTTTTTAAACTATGAAAACATAGAACTTCAAATTTGTTACTGAGTATTTAGTGACATTTTAGGAACAAGTACAAATTATTTCAAGTAAAAATTCTTTAATTTTTTCGACTTATAATACATAGAAGTAACTTAGATTTTTAAACAGTTGTCTATTGGCGTCCACGATTCCAGCTAATTGACTGATCTAAAATCAATAAATAATATATCTTTTTAATCTGTAGAACAATAGCTTCCTCCGGAACTAGGATAATTTAAAAAAATTAAAAATTGAATTTTTTATGCGGTTCTGAATTTTTTTCAAAAAATCACGATTTTTTGTGTCTATTTTGTCATATAAAAGAAAAACTACTTGACCTTTTTCAATTATCCTAGTTCGGGCTGTAGCCACACATGTGCTGAACAAGCCCTAAAAATTTGACCAAAAATGGTTGAGTGGTTTCTTAGATATCATGGATGCCAGTTCAAAAAAAGTAGTTTCGAGAAAAACGCGTTTGAAAGTTGAAGTACGTTAACCGCGCTCTTGATCGCGCTACCTTAAAAGTGCTATAACTTTTTCAGGATGTTGTATATCGAAATATCGCTTTATCCACATATTCTACATATGTTATAGATGAAATTTATGCAAAAAAATCGATTTTTTGAACCCATCACACGGGGTCACCCCCCCTTTAATCTAAATGTCTAATTCAAATTTTATATGAGCTCCATACGGCAAAAAATCGCCAGGTAGAAGGGATTATATCAGTGAGTGTTGTGACTCTGTGAGTGTCATGAATTGAAGGGCCGAAAGGTTTCGAATTGCAATTTTTATACAGATGTTTTATATTTGATTTATAATTTTTGTTTATTTCGTGATATATTTTCTTTTACAAAAAAATCAAAAAATTACAAATTATTTTTTTTCTATTTCTATTACTTATTTCTTCCTAATGGGAAATTTACAACTAGCGGAGTACTGCGCCAGCACTGTCAGTACTATGCCAGTGGTGAATATCGGTACTACACTGGCATTTCCTATTGGGTTATTTGATTTATAATTTTTGTTTAATTGTTAATATATTTTATATTGTTAAAAATAAATACAAAAAATAGAAAAACACATCAAAGTAATTTTTAAAAAATAACATTAATTACATTTTATTTTTGTACTGCATCCGAAATACAGTATAGGAATATTTTTAATATTTAATTTTTTTAATATTTTTTTAATTATAGGAATATTTTTAAATAGAATTTTTAATAAATTATCATAATTTCTTTTTCATATTTAAAGATTATGTGACTTAAAATGGTTGATACCACTGATCTCTATTATAACTGGATGGGCGACACGTCTAAAACTGTGATAAAATTAGAAGCCCGGAAGGCGCCATATTTTAGACACCCACTTTACAAAAGCAGGCGGGAATTTTAAAATTACAAAGAAGGTTGAAATACATTTAACTATGAAAAAAATACTTAACTTATTTTAATAATTATTAAATTATTTTATTTTTATTAATAACTATAAATAATAATAAATAAATAAAAATTATTAAAATTAACTTAATTTACTTAAAAATAATTAAATATTTGACAAGTTAAATTTAAGTTTCGTTTAATTTTTTTCACTTGGTAAGATTAATCATTTCACATAAATACTTGCTTCTTAATTTAATTTGGTAAAAAAACTGAAATTATTCAGCATTATACATATAATGTTTATAATAAAACAACAGTGAGTAAAATATTACGCCTCGGCAAAGAAGCAAAATATAACCTAAAAATACACAATTCAATAATATATACACATTTTTTAAAATATATACCTACTTGTGAAAAAAACACCTTTCGCTTCCTTTTTCCCACAAAATAAACAAATTAAAACCATATTGGTATTTATATATTTAAAAAAGTTACAAATTATTTAATTTAATTACTTGAAACATACGAGAGAAGTGTCAAAACATCGAACAACACACACTATATGCAAAGCACACTTACACGGCAACTCACACAATCAAGTCGCTCTACGCTGTTTCACCGGTGTCTAAAACATGGCGTCGATGGTTTCAATTATTTTCACACCGGAAGCTACTTTTATATAGGAGTCGCCCATCCAGTTATATATAGAGATCAGTGGTTGATACATCCTTGAACGTTCACTCATTAATAGCATTTTATCGAACCTTTTTACGGTGGAATAGTCTAATTGTCTTCCGCCGTATAGAGTTTTTCTTATATATCCCTATATTACAAAAAAGATATCGACGCCGTTGCCGCTATTTCAAAATTTTTTGACCTACAGGTCAAGAGTTGACCTTTAGCTTCTCCTCTCAAAACTTACGTCAATTTTAAAGGAAGTTTTGACTTACACGTCAAAAATTGACAAACAATTCCCGCTACCCTCAGAATTTAGATAAATTTTATAAGCAGTTTTGATTCACACGTCAAACATTGATAATTAATTCCTCCTGCCCTAAAAATTTATATCAATTTTAAGATCAGTTTTGACCTGAACGTCCAATATTGACAAACAATTCTCTCTGCCCAAAAAATGTTTGTCAATTTTAAAGGCAGTTTTTATCTACACAGCAAATATTAACAAAAAAATTCCCTCTGACCTGACAACAAAAATGAGTCCAATTTTTTTGTGTATCAAAAAAAAGCAAATTGATTAGGATCCTTCAAGGGGTCGTTCCCCTACATTAAAATTTGGGTCAAATTTGACAAAATATTTGACTTATAGTTCTTAAACTTATAGTTCTTAAACTTATTTCTAATATTAAGTTTCAATCAATAAAAGATGTTATAAACTGACATCTATTTTTAAAAAATTCTATTAAAATTAGTTTTCTGTCCTCAAAATTTAGGTTAATTTTGAGCTATATGTCAAAAATTGACAAACAATTTCCTCTGCACTCAAAATTTATGTCTATTTTGAGAGTATGTTTCTTCTGAACGTCAAAAATTAGAGATTCATTTAATCGAGATCAAGCGAGAAAACGTCAAGCACAAGAATTTATCTTGACTTTTAACTCAAATCATTTTTTATTTTAACAAAATTCTTGATAATATTTGATAAAATTGTTTTTGGGTAAAATTTTTTGAACAGATTACTTTGACAACTGTGAAGATGAATAAAAAGGATGGAAATAATTTATTAGATAATAATATTAATATTTCAATTTTTATTTGTTAAAAGTTTATATAGATTATTATGTAAACATACCCAAAATACTGGATAATAATTGACTTTAAAACTTACCATCAATTTTAAATTATTTTTTCAAAAGTTTGTGAATATTTTAAAATTTATTACTACTTAATATTAGTGATGCACGTCGGACGAGACGATCAATAAAAATGATTATGATAAAAGTGATCGTGATTTTAAACATTATTATCATTCGGATCGTCATCGGATAGACAATCTCGACAAAATGTCGATTAAAAGAACTATGTTTCAAAACTGTCATTTGACTCCATAAAATTATTAGAATTTAATTTTGATAAATAGTTATTTAATAATAAAAAAATTAACAAAATTGTTATCAATATTAATGTGTCGAAACTGTCATTTGACTGCATAAAATTATTAGATTTTAATTTTGATAAATAATTATTTAATAATAAAAAAATCAACAAAATTGTTATCAATATTAAAAGATTTAATAAACAGTAAGTAAATATTACTCTTGGAGTATTTGAATTAATTTAAATTGTAATTTAAATAAGTTAAAACTTAAACTAAAATAAATATATTTTTCAAAATAAATTATTTTTGATTATACTATTCTTGTAAATATGGTAACTGAGTTTCTAATTTTCACGTAATCAAGTTAAGAGTAAATGTTAATAATGAAATAATTTTAAATGTGGACATTACAATAGTTTGAATGTAAATTTTTTATTAATTTTAAATGACAATTGTTTAAAAAATATTTAAAATAATTAATGAATTTTTATTGCGTTGAATTTTATATATTTCATTTAACCCTCCGTCACACATTTTAGAAGTAATTATATCATTAAACACGTTTATAAAGAATCCTTTACCAAGTTGTAAAATAATCAGCATTACAACATAAACGAAGGAATAAATAAAAATTTAGTTTTAACACATACTATATCAAATATGTATTAAATTATTCTAAATTATAAAATTAATTTTCAGTTTCAAAAATAAAAATTAAATACACGAATGCGCACATCCATGAAGCAATTTCACTTTACATGTAAAAATAATACAACATTTTGCATAACTTTTACCACAAACATCAAAATATTTTTATTTATGATTAATAAAAGATAATAAAGTCACTTATGTCATTTACAATTGATTTTTTTCGAACGATCCGAGACGATAAAAAACAATAAAAAATCACAAATCTCGACACCTTGAAGTGCGTACGAACCGAGAATTGTCGATCGATGTCGAGCATTTATCGGTTCGACGTGCATCAGTAATTGACTACTTTCAATGCACTTTAATATTGTGCGTTGACTTTTAATTTTCTAATGTAAAAATATGTGTATAAAATAAAAGTCAGCACATTATACGGAACTATATTTAATGCACTTAATATTAAGTAGTAATATTTTACAATATTCACAAACTTTTGAAAAAAATAATTAAAAGGTGATTTTTTTTGACATTATATAGGTAAGTTTCAAAGTCAATTATTATCCAGTATTTTGGGTATGTTTACATAATAATCTATTTAAACATGTAAATAAGCCTATTTTGAACAAAAATAAAACAAATAATTTATATATTATTCTCATTATTAGGGTTTCGTACCTGGTAGGAACCCTAATAAAACTGTTACGGAAAATTGCCATGTACCCGCTCTAGCGCTCACAGTTTTTTATCTAGAGAGCTAAAAATAGGTACACGTTTGAATTTTCACGCGTAAATTGCACAAAAATATTGCGAACGTGATTGAAGTTGATCTTCATAGAGTTTTTCGCGAAAAATACATGTACTTAAATTTTAAAAAAATTTTTTCTCAGAAACAAAAAGTAACGTTTGTCAAATTTGGCAAGTTATTTTGTCGTATAGTAAGCAATATTTATCTTTTTTGACGGATTTATTGAAAGCCAAAAACATGTTTAAATATTTTTAAAAATTTATTTAAAAAGTTAATTTTTATTTAATTAATTTTATTTCAAAAAATTTAAGCCATTCTAAACAAAAAACTTTTAGACAACTTTTTCCTATAAGCAAAAATAAAAAAGTTATTTAAGTTTTAAAAAAATATTGCATTATTTTGTTAATGCAAATATCTAACAAAATATTAAACATTTTTAATTAATATTTGGTATAATTACATAAACAAACAAACTCTATTGAAAAATAAAATTTGATAAAAGTTCGAGAGTTGACCCCTCAATCTCGTATGAAACTCCTCATTTTGTATTGATGTTTATAGTTTTCAGCGAAAAACTCAAAAATTTTGAAAATGTAAAAAAATACATGAAACCCTCCCCCCCTAACACCCACAGTTTTTTTCCTAGAGAGCTGAAAATTGTGCACACTTATTCATTTTTTTGCGTAGATTACAGGAAAAATATAGCGGAAGTGATTAGAATTGATCTTCATGGTGTTTTCATTGAAAAATTAAAATCTCTTATTGCAAGGTCATAAATTCTTTAACCCTTGCTGGTTCTCACAATTCTTAATCTAGTGAACTGGCGTTATACATTTTTGTTTATTTTATCGTGTAGATTTCAACAAACATACAAAAAAAATTATTGGAATTTATTTTCATTTTTTTTTTGCGAAAAACTAAAATTTTTTTTCGTTTTAGAAAAAAATGTGTAGCTCCCCCCTGGGTTTTCACAATTCTTGATCTAATGGACTTGATTAATGGACTTGGATTGATCTAATAGATTATTTTATGTAGTTTTGTGTGTAGATTTCTGAAAAATATAGCGAATATGACTAGATTTGATCTTCATATTCTGTTCATAAAAAAACTCGAAGTTTTTAAAAATTTCGTCAAAAAAGCGTGCATTTCACTCTAGCGCCCACATTTTTGTACCTATAGGTCTGACAATTGGTACATTTTTGTAGTTTTACGTGTAGATTACAATAAAACATAATTATAATTAGATGTAGTTTTTTAGTTTCGACTTGTGGATAAATATATCATATGCAAAGTGTAAATAATAGTTTCCTGTCAAGTCAATTTCATGAAAGTCATATTTATTATATAAACTTTTCGATCAGGTCAACGCTGATCATCTTCAGTATTACTGAAAATTAAATGTTCATAAAAATTATATTAACAAAAAACGAACATTCTATAGAGAGAGACAAAATTATTTTCATGTTACAAACCTATGTTAATATGGTAATATATATATTATTATTACGATGATAAAAAAACGATGTTACATTGCCGAAAACATCAAATATTTAAATAATCACCACAGGCATATTGCACGCTGAGACATTAAAAAAATTGAAAAGTGAGTCTTGCTGTCAATATCAGCATGATAGCTGATGCAAGCCTAACGTTCAGATCACAAGTTTGGATTTAATTTCAAAATTAGAATTAATATTTCCTAGTACTAACAATAAAATTTTTATATGATCTATTTAAAAATTGCGTGTCGGTTTTATCGTTGACAGAGTTCGGATTTCTCATGATGTAGAACAGTTCTAGGAAATTCCATTTGTACCAATTTACTTCAGAATCCAAGATTCTTGTATTACTAAAATTAAACAGGTAATCCAAATCATGAGAGTGACGAACTAATGCTGTTGTACTAGTGTCTTTCCCACATTCTCCTTTGTGTTCGTAGATTCTTTTTCTTAGCTTCCTGCGCATTTGACCATTATATACGCCGTTACAACTATTACATGGTATTTCATATATCACATTTGATTTGTCAAGCGGTACTGTAGGGTCTTTCACGGAACGGAAAACATCAATATTACATTTTTCAGTTTGTAGAACTGGTACTAAATCGTGTTTTTTGCAGATACCATTCAGCTTTCTATGAAGTTCATTCACATATGGTGAAAAGAGCTCAGCAAAACGATAGATGATAACATCCTCGGAACTAAAATAAAAATCCTTAATATTGAGATCAAGGATTGCAATTATCAGGTAAAATTTCTAAGAAATCGACTAATCGATGTTGAGTATAAATTAATTAGTATTTTAGACATATCAACGATTAACAATTTTCTGAATGCTCAGAACGTCTACTCCAGATAATACTCTCGGAAGTTGATCGAGAAATCTGTAAATAAATTTAACTGGATAAATTGTAAATATTATAAAGAAAATAACTGTAAGCAAAAGTATAAAATCTAACCAAAATGGTTAGTTAACTTGTTCGACTCGATTTTACCAATAGAGGCCCAGTATTTTTTAAGTTTAGGCAGAGATTTTAACACCATAGATAATAACAGAAATAAGACCGCGATTAAAATATTTAATAATTTAGAATATAGTATCTATAGAATGGACCAAGATAAGAAAGACGAGATAAGATCTGAAGTCATTTTCGAGGTACAAAAATATATCAATAGCAACAGAGACGAGAAATTTAACAACAATATTTTTCTAAACTGTAAAAATATTACTAAGGATTTCTTGTCTAAATATAAACAATTTTATGTAACTATATCCGATAAAAGTAACAACACGGTGATTATGACTAAAGATCAGTATGTGACGAAATGCATCGAACTACTACTAGACACAAGTACATACAAGGAGCTAAAGAAGGACCCAACCACTTCGATTGAAGTTAAATTAAATGAGAATATTGATAATTTAAAAAAGAAAGATTAGTTAAGTAAGATTAGTAAAGAATTAGCTGACCACCTAAAATCTAAAAATGGTGTTTCACCAAAGTTTTATATATTACCTAAGACGCATAAATCAAATATTCCTGGCCGTCCAATAACATCCTTCATTAACTCGCCATTGTATAATCTGTCAAGCTTCTTAGCTAAAATTATCCAAAAAGTAGTAGGTAAGACAAGAACTTTTGTTAAAGACTCATGGCATCTGATTGATTTAATTGATAAGATTCACATTCCTAACGACCATATACTTGTTTCTTTGGACGTCGTTTCATTGTATACAAATATTCCAACCTCTATGGTCGTTGAGTCCATTGAGAAGAGATGGCACGAAATCCAAGAGTTCACGAATATTGACCATAATGATTTCATTAAATTGATTAAATTATTCATTAATAAATCATATTGCACTTTCAATTGTAAATTTTATTCGCAAATACACGGTACTCCTATTGGTTCCCCTATATCGTCAGCCATTGCGAACCTAGTTATGGAGGACCTTGAGAACATTGCCATTCAACATTTGGATTTCGAACCAACCTTTTTCAAACGATATGTTGACGATATTTGTGCTATAATACCTTTGGATAAAAATGACCATCTTTTGGATGAATTCAACAAGTGTCATCCAAGAATCCAATTCACCATGAAGGTAGAAAATTAAGGAATAAACTTTTTAGACGTTACTTTAATAATTGAAAACGATAAAATTATCACAAATTAGTACAGGAAACCGACCTGGTCCGGAAGATATCTTAATTATCATTCTAACACTTCCATTAAATTTAAGGTTAGTACTATCAACAGTCTAGTTGATCGTGCTATAAAGTTATCAAACAATAGATTCCATAATGAAAACATATACTTAATAAAAGAAATTTTGATTTTGAACAATTACCATATATAATTTCTCAATAAGTGCATATATAAAAGATTAAATGTAATTTCTAATTATTATAATAGACTGAGTAATCGTGTCAGGAATACCGTTCAGTTGAAAAAAATAGTGATTTTACTATATGTGAATGAACTTCATAGAAAGATGAATGGTATCTGCAAAAAACACGATTTAGTACCAGTTTTACAAACTGAAAAATGTAATATTGATGTTTTCCGTTCCGCGAAAGACCCTGCAGTACCCCTTGACAAATCAAATGTGATATATGAAATACCATGTAATAGTTGTAACTGCGTATATATTGGTCAAACGCGCAGGAAGCTAAGAAAAAGAATCTACGAACACAAAAGAGATTGTGGGAAAAACACTAGTTCAACAGCATTAGTTCGTCACTCTCATGATGTGGACCACCTGTTTAATTTTAGTAATACAAGAATCTTGGATTCTGAAGTAAATTGGTACAAATGGAATTTCTTAGAAATGTTCTATATCATAAGAAATCCGAACTCTGTCAATATTAAAACCGACACGTAATTTTTAAATATATCATATAAAAATTTTATTGTTAGTACTAGAAAATATTAATTCTAATTTTGAAATTAAATCCAAACTTGTAATCTGTACGTTAGGCTTGCATAAACTGTGTATAACACTTCAGGTTTACCAACCTAGGCTAACCTACGAATTTTCTTTTTAATGGCTTCTGCTATCATGTTGATATTGACAGCAAGACTGACTTTTCAATGTTTTTAATATGGGTCAAAATAAGTGAAACCGGCCACTTGAAAAATTTTTGTCCCCGAATTTAAAGCTATCTATGGTTTTTGATAGATATATAAGTAAACTTTTACCCGCTAAAATATTTTTCAAAAATTTTATTTATTTTGAAAGTTATCAGGTGTTAAACTTTTAGGGTACTTTTTATTCTTTTCATTATTACTCCGAAACGAATAAAGATAATTTCAATTTTTTTTTAATTAAAGCAAAAAGTTTGTAGTTTAATGTCCAACTGAAAAAATGGCTGTATAATAAAAATTTCTAAATGTTATTAACAATTATTTTAAACAATTGCGATTTAAAGTATGTTCTCAATGTCGGAAAAAAATCAAACTATACTCATGTGATGCGCAAAACTCTAACGAGTAAATTAAAAAAAAAGTGAGTAACCTCTAAAATTACAGAAGTTATGCGTATTTTTCTGACGGCGCGCGGGAATTAACTGATTCGCAAACTCTCGAGCGCGCGGGAATACGCCCGCCGCACTGCTCACACTTGTGTTTTCAAACAATTTTTTCATCAAAGATATATATATATATATATATATATATATATATATATATATATATATATATATATATATATATATTTATATATATATATATATATATATATATATATATATATACAGTGTAGCTCAATAACTTTTGCCCACCCTACAGCGACTGAAGACTTTACAAAAAGTTTTGTATTTTTTTTTACTATTGAAGTTACAAAGCTCAAAAAAATATTGTTTGAAAGCCCATTTCCTTAGCTTCAGCATTACATAAAATCGAAATTAAAAAATAATTTTGTTAATGAGTAAATAATGTTATTACAAAATAAAATTTTCCGTTTTTTTTTTTGTTTTTTTAATGTGATACAGTTTCATTAGAAATCATCACAATTTAATGCCAGACATATCTTTTGAAAGCTAGTTTTATCACCTTTAAAACGCATTTTCTAAAACTTTTGTACGATAATTTTTAAGAAAAATATGATCTTTTGTTTAAAAAATCAGCCATTATTTTCAATTGTTGATATCTCAAAAACAATTACTTTAGGAAAAAAATTTTAAGAACTTAAATTGTTCCTTTTTGTGTATAGAATTAAAAGAAAATTATTTAAAAAATTTTGTTAAAAAATTGTTTTTTTATTGTTATTTGAAAAAAATTTTTTTTTACATTTCCAGATTTTAAAGTTTTTTGTGTAGAAACTCGCTTTTTACACTCATTATAACAAGAAAACATATTTTTTTCGTATTCATTCAATTTTTCCAAATATTTTAACTCACAAAATCATTTGAAGATTTGATATAATTTCCGTTTTTAAACAATAAAATAAATAAACTTATAAGAACTTATTTAATAGATTGACGAGATAAAATTATTTAAAAAAATTGAATAAATACGAAAAAAATATGTTTTCTGGTTATAATGAGTGTAAAAAGCGAGTTTCTACACAAAAAACTTAAAAATCTGAAAAATGTAAAAAAAAATTTTTTCAAATAATAATAAAAAAACAATTTTTTAACAAAATTTTTTAAATAATTTTCTTTTAATTCTATACACAAAAAGGAACAATTTAAGTTCTTAAAATTTTTTTCCTAAAGTAATTGTTTTTGAGATATCAACAATTGAAAATAATGGCTGATTTTTTAAACAAAAGATCATATTTTTCTTAAAAATTATCGTATAAAAATTTTAGAAAATGCGTTTTAAAGGTGATAAAACTAGCATTCAAAAGATATGTCTGGCATTAAATTGTGATGATTTCTAATGAAACTGTATCACATTAAAAAAAACAAAAAAAAAGGAAAATTTTATTTTGCAATAACATTATTTACTCATTAACAAAATTATTTTTTAATTTCGATTTTATGTAATGCTAAAGCTGAGGAAATGGGCTTTCAAACAATATTTTTTTGAGCTTCGTAACTTCAATAGTAAAAAAAAATACAAAACTTTTTGTAAAGTCTTTAGTCGCTGTAGGGTGGGCAAAAGTTATTGAGCTACACTGTATATATATATATATATATCTTTGATGAAAAAATTGTTTGAAAACACAAGTGTGAGCAGTGCGGCGGGCGTATTCCCGCGCGCTCGAGAGTTTGCGAATCAGTTAATTCCCGCGCGCCGTCAGAAAAATACGCACAACTTCTGTAATTTTAGAGGTTACTCACTTTTTTTTAAATTTACTCGTTAGAGTTTTGCGCATCACATGAGTTTAGTTTAATTTTTGCCGACATTGAGAACATACTTTAAATCGCAATTGTTTAAAATAATTGTTAATAACAATTAGAAATTTTTATTATACAGCCATTTTTTCAGTTGGACATTAAACTACAGACTTTTAGCTTTAATTAAAAAAAAATTGAAATTATCTTTGTTCGTTTCGGAGTAATAATGAAAAGAATAAAAAGTACCCTAAAAGTTTAACACCTGATAACTTTCAAAATAAATAAAATTTTTGAAAAATATTTCAGCGGGTAAAAGTTTACTTATATATCTATCAAAAACCATAGATAACTTTAAATTCGGGGACAAAAATTTTTCAAGTGGCTGGTGTCACTTATTTTGACCCATATCTTAGCGTCAATATGCCTGTGATGATGATTTAAATATTTGATGTTTTTGGCAATGTAGCCTCGTTTTTTGTCATCATCGTAATAATATATATATATATATATATATATATATATATATATATATATATTACCATATTAACATAGGTTTGTAACATGAAAATAATTTTGTCTCTCTCTCTATAGAATTTTCGTTTTTTGTTAATATAATTTTTATGAACATTTAATTTTCAGTAATACTGAAGATGATCAGCGTTGACCTGATCGAAAAGATTATATAATAAATATAAGTTTCATGAAATTGACTTGATAGGAAACTATTATTTACACCTTACACATGATACAATAAAACATCTTTAATGTTTCATGTTTTATAAACAAAAAAATTTCTTAATTTAATATTTTTTGAATAATCGTTAAATAATATTTAAAAAAAATTTATTTATTTTAATTTTTTTAATGTATGTTTAAAAAGACCATTCATAAATTATGTAAAGTATTTAGGGAAGCAAAAAGATACCAAATTTAACGTTTTATTATGGAAAAATACAGCGAAAAATATTGGAGTTGATCTTTTCATTTTTTAGTAAAAAAGTAAAAGTTTTAAACAAGGGTACGGAACCCTCGGTGTTACTACAAGTTCCACTCGCCCTTGTCCGGTTTTTTCAAATTAAACTCTTGCAGATCCAAACTAACCTGTTCTACGTACAACTCAACTTCAAAATTCAAATTCGAATAATATTTTCAAACAATTGTCAATAATTAATTTCACTCTTTTTATAAGGTTTTTCTTTAAAATAGTCCGCAACTACTTCAAGTGCAATATAATAAATTAATTCAAGAAAATTTTTTACTTTTTGTAAATTTCTATAATTGGGCATTTAGTGTTAAATAAAAAACTGGACAAGTGCGAGTTGCACTCGCACTGAATTAACGGGTTCCGTACAAAAATATGAAAATAATACTTGTGATATTGTAACAACAATTGGTAGGATTTTTTTCACATTTATATTATTTTGGTAAGTTGAATTTTCGACACTAGGTTAAAAATAAATAAAAATGAAAAATATAAGTATTACATATTTTGTATTATAAGCAATAAGCGAAGAGGAACCAATTTTTTAATTTGTTCCAAAATTGGTTCCTTTTCGCTTATTCCTTATAATGTAAAATATGTAATACTTTCATTTTCTTTGTTATTTATTTTTAACCTAGTGTAAAAAATACAACTTAGGGGCCATTTACAAACTACGTCACGCTTTTTCCGACTAATTTTGACCCCCCCCCCCCCTTCGTCACATTTTTTACAAAAAAAAATTTTTTTTCCACACCTCGTCACACACAGCTTGACACCCCCCCACCCCTAGGATTGTGACTCAGTTTGTAAACGACCCCTTACCAAAATAATACAAAAGTAAAAAAAATCCTACCAATTGTTGTTACAATATCACAAGTATTATTTTTATATTTTTGTACGGAACCCGTCAATTCAGTGCAAGTGCCACTCGCACTTGTCCAGTTTTTTAAATTTTTTTTTAGATTTTTTAATATATTTTTTGTGATCAGACTGTAAAAATATACTAATAAACCCATTTTCAGTTAATTAGATCAAATAATGTAAAATTAAAAAAAAATTTTTTCAAAAATTTTTTAGTTTTTCCTTGACAACGCTATGGCCATTATTACATAGCAAGTTCTCTATATTTTTCCTGTAATATTTGCGTTAAAATACACCAGTATGCCAAATTTTAGCCCCCAACGTTGAATGGTTTAGAAGTTGAGGGTGGGGGAATGGTCACTTTTTGTGAATTTTTGACCAAAAATCTTGTTATTTCGTTGTCCATCACCTCCAATCACATTCTCTATATTTTTCCTGTAATTTACATGTGAAAATACGCATGTGTACCAAATTTGAGCTTTCTAGGTCAAATAATTTAGCCGCTAGGGGGGGACACGATTTGGTTACGGACACAAGAATCTCACCAATAAGGTTCCGTCGGTACACCGTAGGTGTACGAAACCCTAAAAATGACATGCAGTGCTATATTTTCGTAATGTGTTTTCTTCGTTTTAAACTGCAGTCAATGCTATACACTTTTAAAAATATGCTCTTGACTGTACAAATCTGTACAATCAAATAAAAGTGCTCATACTTCTTGATATTGAAAGTATGTAATTTTCAATCTTTCAGTGTAAATTTGGTGTCCCATTTTTAACAGTGCATGATAATAAAATTTGTAAAATTTTCATATTTTCCATTTTCTATAATATATGAATTCTCTCTCTTAATAGAAAACATTGTCTGTAATTCAAGGATTTTTACAACTTTAATTTATATTAAACTAGCGTTATATTCCTCACTCGCTAACGCTCACTCGGATGACATTTTACTTATTTCTACTTACATATAAATTAATTATTTCACAATATTATTATAATATTTTAATTTTTATTATTCATTTAATAGCATCTTTATTGTTAATATATAATATAAGTAGTACATGCACCTTAATATGAATTTTCTACAAAATGCGTATATTAAATTAATAATTTTAAATAAATAATAAATAAAAGACTATTTATATTTAACTTATAATTAATACACATATATTATAATAATTAATTAATCTTAAAATTTAAATTTTTAGAAAGTGTATTTGGTCATCTCAATATAAATAATAATACATTGATTTATTTTTCTGTATTTTCCGACAAAACTTTTCAAAAATTAAAAATTCCCTTTTTTGATAAACAATGAAAGCATTACTCCGCTAGTAGACTAAGTTAAAAAAATTGAATTAATTTTGAAATATTTAAGTACAATTTTTCATTAAATTATTTATTTAGTTTATGATAGTTCTTCATTAATAATTAAGATATTTGAAAAGAATTATTGTTAGAAATAGAAAAATTTAAAAGAAGCGAGAAAAATTGAATTTTTCATTAATATTAAAAAATTCAGTTTGAGGTGAGATAAAATACATGGGAATCAGGGGGGATCATCTTGTACACCCATTGAGGGATCATTGTCCCAAATGACACTGATTTTTAATTTGTTCGTAACTTAACCTATAAGCTTTGGTAATCCAAAGTAACAATCAATTATTAAAAAAAATAAAAATGACACTTTTCAAAAAATTGTTTATTTAAAAATTATTTTTTTAATAATTTGTTTAAAAAAAATTTTTTTTTCTAAAAAATTTTCTTAAATTGTCTGTAAACAATAAGCATTAAATGAAAATTTCATTGATTTTCCTTAGAGATATACCATTTTCAAAATTTCAAAAAAAAAAAAATTAAAAACCTCGTAAATCCAAAATTTTTCAAAATCGAATTGAGGCTTTTTACTGGCATGTATTCCACTTCAAAATTTCGAAGTTTCAACAAAATCGAAGAACTAGTGTACAACTTTGATTTTTTAGGCATGGAGCTACCCAAGTAACTTCTTGGTCGAGTTCCACATTTTCTCGGATCAAGAATATGTGACCTGGAATGTTAAAAGGGACCTTACGTCCAAAATCAAGTTTTCGAGAAAAACGTTCTTAAAGTTAACAAACCGATATTCATATTTCTGCATATTAAAATGGCTTGAAATTAGTTACTCGGGGGTTTTTGGGGTCGCTGATCACGAATCTGCTATCATAATTCAAAAATTCTAAATGGCGGATCCAATATGGCGTCAACAAAATGTAAGAAGCAAATAAATTCGCTTGAAACAGTTTGCAAATTTATCAGATTTACTCTATACATGTTGCTAGGAGGTTTTTGAGGTCGCTATGATTACGAATCTAGCATCAGATTTTCAAAATTCAAAATAGCGGATGCAATATAGCGGACAAAAATTTAAAAATTATTTAAAATTGCCTGAATTCATTCCTTGAAGGTTTTCAGGGTTGCTGATTACGAATATGACATCAGATTTTTAAAATTAAAAATGGCGGATACAATATGGCGGATACAAAATTTTTAAATTATCTAAATTTGCCTGAAATTCATTCGTTGGAGGTTTTTGGGGTTGCTGATTACGAATCTGACCTCAGATTTTAAAAATTCAAAATGAAGGATCCAATATGGCGGACAAAAATTTTAAAAATCTAATTCAAGATTTGTAATTAGCGACCCTAAAACCCATAAGAAATGAATTTCAGGCAAATTTAAATAATTTTCAAAATTTTGTCCTCCATATTGGATCGGCCATTTTGAATTTTAAAAATCTGATGTCAGATTCATAATCAGCGACCCCAAAAACCCCCGAGTAACAAGTTTCAAGCAAATCTGATTACTTTATATACATTTCTTTTGTGCTGATGTTTTTCTACGTTTTTTTAGCCAATTGCGTCTATATTTGAAGCGCAATTATAGAAAAACTAATAAAGCTAGAGGTGTGGGATTTATTGTGTTGAAAAGAGCAGATCGTTTTCTATAAGAATCACTAAAAAACTGAAAATTGATTTTTTTGACCTAAGGTCCCTTTTAACATTCCAGGTCACATATTTGTTTTTTCCCAAATATACTATGTCAAAAAATCGTTTTCTTCAATCACTACTATAATAGTCTTGGCCGTATTCAATCTCACGATTTGCTTTAACCAAGAAAAATTATTTTGGTTCAATACTTTTTTTCTGTGTAATGAATTTTTAAACTATTTGTCTGCATATTGATAAGCAGTGCTAAAACTGCATATCTATAGTTTAAACTAATTTTTTATTTATTTATAACAAACAAACAAAATTTTTTTACGTTAGTAAAATGAAAAAAAGTTTAGTCGTGGGTACCCGGGTATGAACACAAGGGTTAATGACCATATTTAAAATACACATAAAATTTTGTCCCATAACGATGGCTCTTTCAAGTAAAAACTAAAAATAAAAGTATAATAAATACGCCAAAAAAAATTTATTTCATTCAAATAACCGATTACACTGGTCGACAAAAAGTTACTCTTTCTCTGATTCAAAGATCGGACAATGATATTCTTATAGGATTTTCATCGCTGAAGACGAATATTACCTCTAAAAGTGCCCATCACGTCAAGATTTTGAGAAAAATGGACTCAAAGTTTCAAAAAACACTGGTTTTGACCTTCTTTGATCACGTGTAGAGAATGATGCCGACGTGCTAAAAATCTCTATTTAGGCTTAAATTAAAGCTTGAATTGTTAACTATAAGAATCAAATCGAAAAATTTTTTAATCAGTCAAAAATTTTCATGTAGCACAACTTTTTTATTTCCCCGCGCGCTCTACTTGTACTCATAGAGCGGTCCACTAAGGCACTATTACTAATTAATTTTATTTGCGCTATATATTGTTATTTATCATTTTTGGGCTCGCTAAAATACCAAGTTTTATTAGTCAAATCCATCAATTTTCAAAATTTATATGTTCGGCCATTTTAAAACCGCCATACAATTTTTTAAAAACGACCTTACATTTAATCAGCAACATTCAACGAGTCCAAAAATGATAAATTACAATAAATAGCGCAAATAAAATTAATAAGTAATATTGCCATAGTGTACCGCTCTATGAGTACAAGTAGAGCGCGTGCGCACATGAAAAAGTTATGCTATATGAAAATTTTTGACTGATTCACAACTTTTTCGATTTGATTCTTGCAGTTGACAGTTCAAGCTTTAATTTAAGCCTAATTAGAGACTTCTAGTATGTCGGCATCATTTTCTACATGTGATAAAAAAAACCAAAAACAGGGTTTTTAAAAACTTTGAGTCCATTTTTCTCAAAATCTCGACGTGATGGGCACTTTTGGAGGTCATATTCGTCTTCAGCGATGAAAATCCTATTAGAAAATCATTGTCCGGTCTTTGAATCATTTTTCGTGTCGACCAGTGTTATTTGACTATTATCAAATAACTAATTACTCAAATCAAATAATTTTTATTTCAATCAATTAAATAATATTTGCTTCAAATACTGAAATATTTGATTCAAATTCAGTTTATTTGATTCAAATAAAAATTATTTGATTTAAGTGAATATTTATTTGATAATAGTCAAATAATCGGTTATTTGAATCAAATAAATTTTGTTTTCAGTGTAATAACAACATAATAAAAGTTGCTTCGTTCAGAGTATTAATTTCGCAGGACATTCTAAATATTACTCGGTTTTTATAATAAAATTTAGATTCCTTGATGTAAATTATACTTTTTTAAAAAAGTACATTTTGTTTGAAAACGAAGAAAAACTTATTTAGGGTCTACTGGTGGAGTAATGCTTTCATCATTCATCAAGAAAAGGGAATTTTTAAAATGTTTTGTCGGAAAATAAAGAAAAATAAATCAATTAATTAATTATATTGAGATGACCATATACACTTTTTGAAAATGTAAATTTTAAGATTAATTAATTATTATATTATATGTATAATAATTATAAATCAAATATAAATAGTCTTTTATTTAATAATTAATAATGAAATTAATTTCATTATTAATTTAAAATATAAAAAAGTAAAATTTATCATTGGAAAGAGCATGAAAAAACCTTTCAGAAACACACAACGTGTCTCAAAATAGAGTGTTAAATGTGTGAGACATTTTGTAACATCTTAAAATGAGACACATATCTGTTTCAAATATGTATCTCATTTTAAGATGTTACAAAATGTCCAATAAGGGAACAAAACGTCTCAAAATGAGACACCTGATTTTGCAGTGCGTCAGTATGTGTTGTGTGTATATATGTGCGTATACATGTGTATGTATTGAGTGTATATGTGTGCGTATACATGTGTAAGTATTGAGTGTATATGTGTGAGTATACATGTGTATGTATTGAGTGTATACGCGCAGAAAATTTCTTTATTAATTATTAAAATAGTCTATATTACAGCTCGGATATGTGACCATTTTTTGTAAACATTACGAAAACTATGTTATTTATTAAGAATTTAGTAGGAGCGATTACTATAGTTACTTTAATGAATCCAAACACTGTATTGATCGTGTTGAAATTCATTTTTTGGAACTATTAATAATTTAGATGTACAGGTGCAGAAAGGGGACTGTACTCATTCACGCAGAATCTTGTTTTGATTACAATAGTCTACGTGACAAAAAATCTTGGATTTATGTACTTAGGGTTTAGTAAAATTGTCTAGGTTAATAGTATAATTAATCTTGAAGTTGGGAGTCTTGGAATAGTGAAATTAATTTGCAATTTATGATTAGAAGTTATGAATTACAAAAAAATTTTCTTTTAGTTGAAAATTTTCTTTTTTTGATTTAAAACAGTTATTTGTAATCAGAAATATAGCAATAGTAGTCTTAACAAAGAACTATAGTAAAATAAGAAGGCAAGGCAGCCGGCCACTTTATTTTACAATAGTCCTGTTGTAAAGGCTACTATAGTCTGTATCACTGATTCCCTTAGATTGCTGCAAATGTGGATAGAATCCAAGATTTCCTTTTAACGTAGACTACTGTAATCAGCCACATTGATTTTGTGCTCACTTATACTTAGTTCGTATTTATTTTAAATAAATTTTTAATGAGTACGTTCGACTTATAGCATTATTACAACGAAGCTACTTTAGGCATTACGAAAAGTTGTCACATATCCGAGCAGTACTGTTCGACTATTGTAATCATTACCAGAAAATTTTTCTCCGTGTATGTGTAATTATACATGTGTATGTATTTCGTGTATATGTGTGAGTATACATGTGTATGTATTGGGTGTATATGTGTGAGTATACATGTGTATGTATTGAGTGGATATGTGTGAGTATACATGTGTATGTATTGAGTGAATATGTGTGAGTATACATGTGTATGTATTGAGTGTATATGTGTAAGTAAACATGTGTATGTATACATGTGTATGTATTGTGTGTATATGTGTGTTTATACATTTGTATGTGTTGTGTATATGTGTGAGTATACATGTGTATGTATTGTGTGCATATGTGTATGTATTGAGTGGATATGTGTGAGTATACATGTGTATGTATTGAGTGTATATGTGTGAGTATACATGTGTATGTATTTAGTTTATAAACAAATGAATGTTCAAGAATCTTGGGTATACAAGCTTTATTGCATCACTATTAAAAATTGACGAATAAATTCCTTTGAACCGTTATTCACTTAAAATTTATGTTATTTTAAGGGTATTTTTGACTTACAGGTCAAAAGTTAATAACACTCTGTTTCACCTACTTCTTCTTCAAATTAAAAGTCCAATTTTTGGGTCAATTTTTGCATCCAAATCAAGAATTGAAAAAAAATTAACTGTCTTTTACTTCCCTCAAAATCTGGTTCTCATAGGTCAAACAAAAGCCCCATAAAGAGTTTGTAAAAATAGAAGAAATTATATCGTTGAGAGTTTTAATAGTGTGGAGTGCCATCCAATTCGGGGCCAAAAGGTTCTAGTGCCACTTACAAGTTGAAAATAAAAAAACCTCAAATAGGTGTAAAATTTAAGTTTGGAACATTTCCTTTAAAATTCATCTGATTTGCTTGAAATTTGTTGCTCGGGGGATTTTTTGGGTCGCTGATTACAATTGTAAATTCCATTTTGCAAAATAAAACAAATCGGATCCAATTTGACTGCAGTTTTTTCTTAAAATCAAATTCTATATATATAACCTGGGTTCGGCAGAGAGCGAGTATATTTAAAAATAGAATTTTATATAAAACGTCGAAATTTGGAGAAAAATGGACTCAAGTTTCAAAAACCCTGTTTTTGGCCTTTTTTGATCACGTGTAGAGAATGATGATGACGTGCTAGAAGTCTCTAATTAGGCTTAAATTAAAGCTTAAACTATCAATTATAAAAATCAAGTCCAAAAATTGAATATAAGGTCGTTATTAAACAATTTAAAATTACGGTTTCAAAATGGAGAACATATAAATTTTTAAAATTGATGGATTTGACTAAAACTTGATATTTGGGGGTTCTCGAGGTCGATGATTACGAATCTTAAGTCAAAATTAAAAAATTAAAATTTCAAAATTCGTATTAATTAGCGATCCTAAAAAAACCAATAACAGGTTTTTTTGAAACAGAGTTCATTTTTCGCAAAATCTCGTAGTTATGAGCGTATTAATTAGCGATCCTAAAAAAACCAATAACAGGTTTTTTTGAAACAGAGTTCATTTTTCGCAAAATCTCGTAGTTATGGGCAGTTTTGAAGGTCATATTCGTGTTCAGCGATAAAAATACTATATATATAAAAAAAATTAAATCCTATATATATATTTCTATATATATATATATATATATATATATATATATATATATATATATATATATACTGAAAAAAAATTTAAATAATTCAAATAACTGATTAATTTACTATTATCAATTAAATATTTGATTGAATCAAATAATATTTATTAGAGTCAATTAAATGGTATTTGCTTCAAATACTGAACTTATTAATTTAAATTGTATAACTTAATTGACTCCATTTAATATTTGGTTTAAGTAAATATTTAATTGATAATAGTCAATTAATCGTTTATTTGAATCAATTAAATATTTTTTCAGTGTAAGAAATATTCATTGTTCGATCTTTGAATCAGAGAAAAGTAACTTTTTGTCGACCAGTGTTATGAATGTTTGAACAAAGTATTAACAATTAATATTTAAATATTATTACACCGAAAAAATAATATACTGAAACTTAGTAACTCCCACTAACATCCCCCTAAAATAGGTACCAAGAATATATTCTACACATTAGAGGGGATTCGCCTAATCATCAAGTATGTATATTCTAATGTGAAGTGTATTATATTCTTTCCCTATTGATAAAAATATTTTAGCATGAAGAATAGAATACTTTACCTTAAAGAATATATTACCTTGAACAATATAGTATTCTATTAATAAAGAATTAAAATATTGATATTCTATTCTCAATCCGATTTCAGGAATGAATTCTCTTATTACACTCTCGTTCAAACCACGTAGCCTTTTTAAAGTGTTTATTTTTTGACCTAACACAATCAAAAAGCGAAAAACAAATTCCCAATAAAATAAGAAGAAAAATAGTAGTAATAAATTTAACTAATGAATCGAAAAGAAATGAAAATGAAAATTAAGTATTACAACATTTAAATAAATAAAAAATCAATTTTAAGTATTTACTGTTATAACCTCAAAATGAAAGAAAGATAAATTGAAGGCATGTAACAAGTTAAATGAGAAATACAATAAAAATTTACTTTCTTTCAAAACGATCTTCTAGTTCACGAAGTTCATACAACCGAAGCCACATTTTTACTTCTTCCGTATTAATTTTATTTTATAAAAACAAAACAATAACAAACATTCACGAGCCCGCGCGAATCTTTGCACTTTGTAGTTCCAATCTGTACGTTTATGGATCCAAACCGTGATCGTTAGATTGACTTGTTCAGAAGTGCGAAGGCAATAAATAGTCACAACCCATAATTTATTATGTCCACATTATTTATTACTATAACCATCACATAGGTTAAGTATGGAGGCAGCCATGACACACAACACAACTTTATACACACACCCGTCCTCACAGCTCAAAAGCTAAATCGTTTCTAATCACATGAGTTTTGGTCTAACCTAACCAACTCGGTTGTAGGGGAAAAAGAGTGAGAAGGGAGGTCCTAAAGGCGCATTCCCACACACTCCTCCCCCCGAGTGTCAACGAGTTAACTATAATCATTTAAAATTATTTAAGATTTAATTCATTTATACTCACAAAAAATTTACATACATTCTTACATACTTGCTAAGCCTCCATATTTTTCTACAGTTTGTCATTAATTATTTTGTATTTATATATTTACAATATCAGTCTTATGTTTACAAGAAACTTTCGTCGTGGATTAAATTTAATATAAAATTAGTTTTGATGATTATTATAATTGATATATTTAGATTTTTCATAGCGCTTTTTTTTTACTAAAAATATAATTTCATTAAATACATTTTTTTATTTTATTTTCATAGACAATTTGTTAGATAAATCCTTCCTAAAAGTTACATTCCTTTTTAATAAAAAATCTGGCATTCGTGGTAATATTTAAAAGTATAGCCAAAAAAAATATATTTTGTTATTTTTCAATTAATTGTTTTATATGTGCACATATTTGTTTCTTATTATTTTTTTTACTTTGATAAGTTATACTATATTTAAAATTGTGAGGTGATCAGTCTCGCAATTCGTTAATCAAATTGATTCTAAATAGGATTATTTTTTATATGTTTTGTACAACCATCTATATAAAAAGTGACTCTTTTTGATCCCCTGCGCAAAATCGAGGCTACGAACCTCTGACGTTTTACGGGTACATCTGTTTTTAATTTATCACTATTTGTTGATGATGTCGTTGGAACATCCTCGTTAATTACAACATTGTCTGGGATTTTATTTACTATTTTCCTACGTAATATTGACGGTATGAATTTAGTTCGTTTCAGGGGTGGAAAATCCGAAGGGTTAATTTCCTTAGAAAAATTTTCCGTATTTGTTAGAATTGTCTTAGGAATAGATTTTGCGTTGTTTACGATAGTCGGTGTGACTTTTGATATGGGAACAAAATTGCTACCATCATTTCCAGGAGTTACAATATTCGAACCATTTTTTTCTTTTGGATTTTCGTTCTTTTTATACACGATATTTTCTTGAGGGACAACATGCGATGTTAACTCCGGATTTACGGGTTCCTGATCTGGTTAAAAATACGCAGGTTTAAGATTCTCTATGGAAACACTTTTTCCTTTATCATTTATATCTATCACGAACACTCTATCAGTTATCCTATTCAAAACTTTATAGGGACCAGTATATGGTCTCTGTAAAGATAATTTGACTCCACCAACTCACATAAAAACGTGAGTACAATTTTTTAGATCGCGGTGAACGAAAACCTTCCGTTTATCATTGTGAGAGACAGGTATTGGTTTTAAAGAACCATGACTCATTTGAGTGACACATAAGTGCTGCTTTCAAGAACCGGTGCCACCGCTCTATCATACCGTTGGATGCGGGATGATAGGCAGTGGTCCGGATTCTTTTGCAGCATAAAAGTTTCACGAGGCCCTGCATTAAGCGACTTTCAAATTGAACTCCCTGATCGGTAGTGATAATTTCGGGCACCCCGTAATGGGATATCCAACTGTCATAAAATGCTCTACACACAACTTCCGCGGTTATGTTGCGCATAGGAATCGCTTCTGTCCACCTAGAGAACCGATCGATCATCGTGAGAAGGTATGAATATCCTTCGCTAGAAGGTAGTGGTCCCACAATGTCGATATGTACATGGTTAAAACGTGTTTGGGGTGCAACGAAATGATCAGGACTAGTACGAGTGTGACGAATAATTTTTGATTTTTGGCAATCGATGCACGATCTAACCCAATTAGCAATATCTTTGTTCATTGACGGCCATACAAATTTCTCTCGAATTATTCTGTTCGTGGCTTTAATACACTGATGAGAAAGACGATGATATGTATTAAAAACTTGTTCTCGACAGGATGCTGCTAAGAAAGGTCGGATAACTTCATTATGGACATTGCAAAATATGAGAATTTTATTCTCTCCAAACGGAAGTTCTTTGAATTTTAATCTTATTTTATCCGAGTTTATAATTTTTATAATTTCGTTATCTTTTTTCTGAGAATCGTCGAGTTCTTCGAGGCTAAAACCGATAGGAGTTAAAAAGGATTCAACCCGTGACAATGAATCGGCGACAACATTATTCTCTCCGGAAATGTGTTCTATCCATGTCGTGAACTGTGAGATGAAAGATATTTGATTTTGCTGCCGTTTGTTAACCTTATCATTTTTCTGCGTAAATGCGTAAATTAAGGGTTTATGATCGGTGAGAATTTTAAACTGACATCCCCCCAAAAAATATTCGAAATGTTTAACGGCTTCGTAAATAACATATAGTTCTCTATCATATGTACTATATTTCTGTACGGTAGGTGATAACTTACGCGAAAAGAAGGCCAGTGGTTGCCATACGCTCCCTGGACTTCTCTGCTCCAATACGGCTCCGATTCCGGTATCGGAAGCGTCGGTTACGAGTCGCACTTGAGCATCGTTATCCGGATGTACTAGTAACGTGGCGTTTGTGAGTTCTTTTTTTATCTTCTCAAATGCTTTTTCAGTGATTTCGTTCCATGAAATAACCCGTTTATCGCGTTTTTTTGAATCTTTTAAATATATTAAGAGGGGTGCCTGATAATGAGCTGCATGTTTTAGAGATCTTCGATAAAAATTCACCATTCCCAGAAAAAGGACGGAGATCCGATACGGTTTTTGGTTTTGGATATTTCAAAATTGCTTCGACTTTTTCGTATGTTGGTTTAATACCGTTCTCATTAATAATGTAACAAAGAAACTCCATTTCGGGTTTACCGAACTCGCATTTTGTTATATTAATATGCAATCCGTACTGTTTTAATTTTTCGAAAACGGCGCGTAGATGTTTTTCATGTTCAACCTCGTCGTTAGAAGAAATTAAAATATCTATATAAGCATAAACAAACTCAAATTCGCCAAGTGCTTGATTAATGTAGCGTTGAAAAGTTTGCCCGGCGTTTCTTAGTTCGAATGTAGACGAAGTATATTCGAATAAACCGAACGGTGTAATAACTGCCGTTTTAGGGACGTCCTTGGGATAGATGGGAATCTGGTGGTAGGTTTTGTAGAGATCTAATTTGGTAAAAATTTTCTTTCCGTACAGATTCGAAGAGAAATCGTGAAGGTGGGAACCGGAAATCTGTCAGGAATGGTTTGAGCGTTTAATCGACGGTAATCACCACAGATACGCCTTGTACCATCCTTTTTACGCTTCATAGTGATCTGGGTAGCCCAAGCGCTGCGCGAGGGTCGACAAATACCTGCTTTCACCATTTCGTGAAATTGTTGTTTTGCAATTTTATATTTTTCCGGTGGTAATCGTCGAGCACGCTGTGCGGCTGGAAGACCCGTGGTTTTAATTTCATGAAACACCTCGGATATTGGTACTGTAATACTTTAATTCAATCTTGTAATTTCCGGATATTCCGATAATATTTTACCGTATGGCTCGTTTTTGTCTACAACTCCCACATCGATAAAAGAAGATGTCCACAATTCGCCTTTCACCCTGAATCCCGATAATGAATCTACGAGATTGCGATTTCTAAGATCGACCAACAAACCGAAATTGGAAAGAAAATCAGCGCCCAATATTGGACGAGGAACATCTGCAACACAAAATACCCAAGAAAAGTCTTTTTTTAATCCAAATTTTCGTTTTATTTGCTGCGAATAAAAAAACTTCGGTTTGTTGACGATTACGTAAATATTTTCTAGGAATAATGGACATGTCCGATCCGGTGTCGATCAAATATAATTGTCTCGTATTTCGGTCGCGAATGTAAAGACGATGAGTTCCCAGGCCGACAAAGTTCGTCTCATAGCTGTGACGGCATTTTAGTTTTCCGATCCACTTTCATTACAACAAGAACTACGTTGTCTAGAACATCAGCGCTCACATAAATGGGTTTTCTCGCCATTATGATGATAACGTCCATAAGGACTGGAGCTGCGAAATCTACCATGAAACGAATTGCGTTGATATTGGTTGTTATGCGAATTTTAATTTCTGCTATAACTGTTACTGCGATAATGACCGCGACCTCTATAATTATTATTGTTACCACGATGAAACGAGCGACTTCTACCCCTACCTCGATTATAATTCCTATTTCTGCGTCGTTGATGGTCACGTGATTTATGACCGTTCGATTGCTCGACTTTTGTTTTTAATTCAGCTATTTCTGTAGCAAGTACTTCAATTTTATCTGGAGCCGGAGGTTGAGGTGGTTCGGATGAAACGACGGCATTAGACGCAATAGCAATTTTATCTACTTCAAACATTCTATCAGCTCGCATAGCTAACTCATTTAAGGTTAAATCACTAGCCGTCGTGAGCAATAATTGATGTTGATGGGGTAATTTAGACAGGAATATCGTTTTCAAAACTTCGTCATTACAATTGCCGGCATTTAGACTTCGAATTCGACTTAACGTTTGAGAAGGGTTACCGCTGTTGTTTACGTCACCACGAATTAATTGAAAAACGCGTGTCTCATTAGATATAGAAAAATATGAAATTAAACCCATTTTTAATTGTGTGTAATAAATCTCTGGTCTGGGAACTATCATAATGATGTGCCTAAAGCAATTAAATAGATCGGCATCCATGTGCGACATAATTATTTGACATCTTGCTTCCTCAGTATTAATTCGCAATCTGTCAAAAATCGATTCCACCTGGATGAACCATAATTCGGGGTCATTTTCGCAAAATTATGGCAACCTAATCGCCTGATTAGTTTCTAAGTTGTATTGTCAGTTTATTTCTAATCTAGGAATCATGATATCTGCGCCTTGTACATTGTTTATGTTTTGATCCCTTATGCGGTTCTCGAATTCGCGTTCGCGTCGATTAAGATCTTCGATCCGTAAATTAATTGCCCGTTCGCGTTCATTGAAAACATTCTGCCTATCTTGAGGACCAGGATTTGGTGCTCCTAATGGGTCCGGTCTGTTATGGGGACCTCGATTCTCACCCCACCCCCCCCTGTTAGCGCCTAGTGGTTCATTTTCTTGATTTTGGCGCTAAGTCTGATCTCTTGTGATAACCAAGTTTATTTATTTCGATTTCAAAAAAAAAATAAATTAAAAAGAAAAGAGGAAGTGAGATAGTTCCTATTTGCCTTATCGATGTTTAATAAATTTTGATGTTATTCAAAAAATAAGTAATTATTTCAAAAAAAAATTTTCTTTTTTGAATGGATTTAAATGATTATCTATTCCCCCGAGTTTGCGCAGGAGAACCAAAAGAAAGCAGTTCAATAATCAATTTTCAATTTTTGGTATTTAATTCCTATCGATGCTCGAGAGTGATCATCCCTGCAATGAGTCATTATATAAAATTATTTTTCTCCCCACTTTAATTGGTAAATGCAAAAAATTATTTCCAATGCCACGAATGCCAAACATTTGCACAATCCTGAACTCCAACATCAATCATTAAGACAATTAAAAAAAATATAATAATAGTTCGCAATAAATTTCAATAAAGTCACTCAATATGTTATACAAGGTAAGACAAAAGTATTATTAAAATTTTATAAATCAAAAATATTATTGCAAAGGGTGAGGGGGTGACCGGTAATCGAAAACTTCAGTGTTATGATTGGAAATAAGAGAGAAAAAATTTTTTTTTTAAATTATGTTATGTTGTTGTATTTAATTTGTTAAATAATTATTATATTTTCATTAAAATTGTTTTTATACTGTCATTATAATTCTCTTCCAATATTGAGGGGTTAAATATTTAAGAGTATCAAATAACAAGTGAAATTTAAGTATTGAAAAATATTAAAGAATAAATAAAAGTAATTTTTTATTATAAAAAGTCATACATTCCAAATTAATGGAAATGTAATTGATGATCCCATTCAATAACAATCACTCAGCGAGTTTCGACTATGTATTACTGTTTGTCTTACTAAATGTACAAAAATACTATTTAGGAATCGAAGCATGTATACACCCACGCTAGTCATTTTGAATAAAAGATCATATACATTTACGTTCAAAAATCAGGAATCTTATTTCTTTTTTTTTAACAATTAAAATAATATCTAAGAATAAAAATATTTATCTTTTTTTTAAATGAGAATTAATCAAATTATATTACTACGTTAATTATTAAAAAAAACAACAATTTCCGATCACCGGTCACGCCATCTTCTATCACACTACTCACTCATTGTACACAAGTTTAACATTTCGCAGAAACTGATAAAAAAAACATTTTTTTTTAAAACAAAAAATTTTGATTAACATACAGTTTTTCTTTTACTAATTGAAATTTATAGTTTAAAATGATTTTATATTTAAACATGAAATGAGAAAATAGACTAAATTTTATACTTGGTAAAATTAATTTATCACAAATATCATAGTTGAAAATAAGGAAAGGTAAAAAAACTTTACTTTTGCAAATTTATTCACTTTATGATCGAGTTTTTATGAAACTATACCTTGCGATATTGTGTAGAAACGCCGCTGTTGTACTGTTCCTTGACTTCGGTGTAGATATTCTCCATCATATTGGTTAATTGAAAGCGTCACGTCAACGAAATGGAAAAAATTTTAGTGTTTGTTATAGGTATTGGACTCGTACTGGATACAAGATCTCACAGAAATTTACCAGCTCGTTCCTGATGTCCCAAGATCCTTTTTCATCTGAGACTCGAACACGTGCTGTGCCGGAGTTCACCTTCGGTGTTGCTCCCGCGAAGTCCAGTTGATATTTTTTTTATATGTTATTTTCTCGATATGCTCCGAGAAAATATTAAATGTATTCTATTGAGCCTCCTGGAATTTTGTTCAACCAGGGTCAGTTCAGACGGTGTGCGTTGGTGTAATATTGATTTACAGGTTATGTTTCTCACGAGGTATTGAATGTGTGAAAAAATGGAAACTTTTTAGGCGAAAACCTTGCCAATAATTTTTCATAATAATTTTGATGCTTGTTAGTGTCAGACGTCAATGATGTGGTTGATTATGTTGGATGAAAAAATATTTTTATTGCTATGCGGTCATCGTATGGTTTTGCTCAAGTTCGGGGTCACCAATGTAGTTCCAATCTTTACGTTTATGGATCCAAACCGTGATTGTTAGATTGACTTGTTCAGAAGTGCGAAGGCAATAAATAGTCACAACCCATAATTTATTATGTCCACATTATTTATTACTATAACCATCACATAGGTTAAGTATGGAGGCAGCCATGACACACAACACAACTTTATACACACACCCGTCCTCACAGCTCAAAAGCTAAATCGTTTCTAATCACATGAGTTTTGGTCTAACCTAACCAACTCGGTAGTAGGGGAAAAAGAGTGAGAGGGGAGGTCCTAAAGGCGCATCCCCACAACTTTGCAAAAAGTTTCTGTTATCACGCGATAGCACATGCCTTTCCATACAAGTATATATTCTAAGTTGCAGAATATATACTTCTTTTAAGAATATCTACTTAATATTAAAAATTTGAGTTGAAAATATACTAAAAGTTTAAGAATATATACTAAAGAAAATAGTCTAGAATATTTTATACTTAGTTCCAGTATACTTTTTTTGTGTAATTAACAAATTGATTAAATAATTCTTTAATAACGTAAATTTCATCGAATTGTTTGTATTAACTTAATAATAATAATTGCAATTGCTAAACTAATTATTATAAACAACCGAACATTATTATGTTGAATTTAGAAAATATGTTAAAATAATGAAAAATGCTATTCCTGTAAATTTTAGAAATGGGATTTATTATCTCCAAAATTATGCCTATGGGAGCTTGCCACCAAAGAACTTTTCTATACAATATTTTCTCATAAAATTTTTTTTCAAGTTTTTGGGCCCGGTCAACTTCTCTATATTTTAAAAAATGTCATTGATTTTTTCAAATAAAAATAATTGTTATAAAACTTTAATTCAATGGAAATATCCTATGACCGGTTTGCCCAATCGAAAACGGTCCGGTTTGCCCCACAGGCTCATTTTGAGAATAAATGCTTGTCAAAAAGAAACGCTTTGCAAATTTATCAAAGTTTTTGGTTCAAAACCATTAGGTTCAAGACCTAATATTTGGAAATATTACAGGATTTCCTCAGAATCTCCTTAAGAAAAAATTCGTAAAAGTGTAGAAAAAAACTAAAAAAAACTTTTGCTTCCAGCGTTGCACAAACAAAAGTAAAAAATGTCAAATTGAAAAAATAATGTATACAACACATTAGGGTGGTCCTAAAAATTTTTTTTTGAATTTTAACCATTCCTACCCTGAATTTTGTTGTAAATAGAAAAAAAAGATACGTATTTTTTTATTTTCATTTTAATAAATATTTAATGCTGCCTAAATGCTCATAACATTTTACAAAAAACACTATTTCGTAAATTTACTATAAAATAACTAAAAGCAAATATTTTTTTACCGTACCACTCTAGTTTTCTTCAAAAATATTCAATAAAAAACAAGCAATGATATATCTAAAAAATTCTTATTGTGTACTATTTGTCATAACACCTCAAATACCCTATAAATAAAAAAAGAATGTAATACATTGAAAAATTGCTTATTACACAGGCCGACAAGATTTACTTTCCAAGAATCAGACAATACTTTTCCGAAGTATTTCGACGTGCTGAATCTGAATCCGATCTCAAAAAGGACCCATCATGTCAGGTTTTTGACATATTTTAACCTAAAAGTGCTAAAAACCTGTTTTTAGTTATATTTGATGTCATGTAACACCAAGAGATAATTTTTTTCTCTTAGAGGTCAATCTTGCAACTAAAAGTGCTACTCTTCTCCATTAATATACATTTTGAAAATTAAAAAATCTTTATCTGTCTCTGAGTAATCATTCATTGAATTTTCTGAGTTTATTGAACTATTCGAAAACTGAGTAGAAACAAAAAAAAATTTGATAATAAAGCAGAATTTAACTACAAACATATAAATTTTAAATAGTTCTGAAGATTTTCAATATAACTGAAAACAAATTCGATATCAGATTGACAGAATTAAAAATTACATGTGACGTGCCGCAACGAAAGGGACCTTATCTGCTTAGAATTTTAGGTTATGTTCAAAGTACTGTTAACTTCATTAAAAATTTATTATTGATTATTTAACATCAAAAGCATATTTTTCTGAAAATATTGCACATAATAATGAATTAAATATTAATAGTTTGTAAAGAAAATTGGTCATTTTTATTTATTTATACTTCTAATTTTAGTTCTGTCAAAAATAACTAAGTTCCCTTTTGTCGCGGCACGTCACACATATCTTAGGGAAATACAATCAATTTTAAGTAAATCGTCTGCCATATTGTATACGCCATTTTGAATTTTGTGAATCTGATATTGAATTCGTATTTAGTTATATCGAAAATCCTCAGAACTATTTAAAATTTAGATGTTTGTAGTTAAATTCTGCTTTATTATCAAAATTTCTTTGTTTCTACTCAATTTTCGAAAAATTCGCCAAACTCAGAAAATTCAACGAACGATTACTCAGAAAAAAATAAAGATTTAAAAAATTTTTAAAATGATATTAAAGGGGAAGAGTAGCACTTTCAGGCTCAATATTGACCTTTCAGAGAAAAAAATTATCTCTTGATGTTACATGACATCAAATAGAAGTAAAAACAGGTTTTTTGCACTTTTGGGTTAAAATATCTCGAAAACCTTACGTGATGGGTCCTTTTTGAGGTTGGATTCGGATTCAGCACGTCGAAATCCTTCGGAAAAGTATTGCCTGATTCATGGAAAGTAAATTGAAACAAATTTTGTTGGCCTGTGTTATTTATCTGTTCTTAATTTCTTTAGTAGAATTTTCTCTTCTTAGCTAAAAAAAGTATTTTTATTTGTATTTACATAACTATTCAAAATTCTTTAAACAAATTATAACTGTTAATTTTTAACTATTTTAACACTTATTGAACAATAAAAAAGCCATTCTTAAAGTAAATGATAAATTGCTCAAAATTTTTATGGACAAATATTAATTGTGATACAATTTTGCAAATAACTTATTAAACGAAATATCATAATTTCTTATTAATATTCTTAGTAGATAGATGCATAAATAAATTAATTTCATTATATATAAAGATTTCAACAATTAATACTGAAGGCTAGCTATCGATTATAATAATTTTAACAATTACTTACAAAAATATTGTTTTTTGGAAACAATTTTCGAAATGTTCTAAGAGATACAATATGCTCTTATAATTTTACAAATTTACATTGTCAAAATAAGTAAAAGATTAACTGGTTGTAATTTAATGTGAAATATTTTTCCACAATAAATTGAATTATTTATATTCAAGGCTTACATAAGCTGAATAATTTATTGAATACTAAAAATATTATCTGTTATTGTTGTTAGTTTTTTCTTTGTTTTGTTTGAATTTATAATCTTTCAAAGCTAACTTATTGTAAGTGGGACACCTTTTTCGATATTGCTGGACAACCTGAAAAAGAATTTTGTATCAAAAATTTAAAAAGAAATAAATATAGATAACTTTATAATAGTTCTCCTTTCTAATATATAATGCACAGAAGTACAGTTAATATAGTTAATTAATATTAACCCATTAACGCCTGAATGCACTGAATTTTTAGTCTGATTTCAATCTTAAATATCTTCTAATAAACATATTATTTTCTCTTCGATAAATAATTTTTTTTGCATTAAAGTGTCCTCTATCGAAATATGATATTAGAAAATTAATAAAAAATTAGTAAGATAATGATAAAATCGATCACTCCGAGTCAGGATTAATCTGTAAGTCAGGATCCTGACTCGGAGTGATCGATTTTATCATCATCTTACTAATTTGTCGACCGAGTGATAGCATCATTAATATATATATATTAATAAAAAATTGTTTAACAACATTTTTTTGCATATAATTAAAAAATTACATGATTTTTTAAAGGTTCTTTATTACAAATTCTTAACTTTTTAAGTCAAAAATTTTTTTTGACATCTAATATTACCATAAATTGTGCACTCGATTGTTATACTTTCAAAAAATATATTGACTTTTTAAATTTAAACATTTGATTTTTCAAAATGGCGCCTAAAAACTAAATTTTTTTTGAAAATTTGAAATTTGATGCTCGATATACATTTTTTTTAAACTGTGGCTTGAAAATGTTTACTCGGAGGTTTTCGGGGTCGCTGATTACGAATTTAATATTAGTTTTTCAAAATTCAAAATGGCTGATCCAATATGGCGGACGAAAATTTCAAAAATTGGTTGGATTCTTATACAAATCCGCACACAGGGGTTTTTGGGGTCGCTGAATACGAATCTGATATTAGTTTTCGAAAATTCAATATGGCAAACAAAAATTTCAAAATTGGATAGGATTCTTTTATAAATCAGTATTCGGAGGTTTTTGGAATCGCTCGTCGTGAATCTGATATTATTTTTCAAAAATTCAAAGTAGCGGAATCTGTTGTTCTTCAAATAATACGAATTTTTCGTTTTTTCAAAGGTAAGTGGAATTTTTTTTCTAATATTAGATCCGCCATTTTGATTTTTAAAAAGCTAATATCAAATTCGTAATGAGCGACCCCAAAAACCCCCGAATACGGATATGTAAAAGAATCCAACCAAATTTTGAAATTTTTGTCCGCCATATTGGATCCGCCATTTTGAATTTTGAAAAACTAATATCAAATTCGTAATTAGCGACCCCGAAAATCTCCGAGTAAACATTTTCAAGCCAAAGTTTTAAAAAATGTGTATCGAGCATCAAATTTCAAATTTTCAACAAAAATTTAGTTTTTAGGCGCCATTATGAAAAATCAAATGTTGAAATTTAAAAAGTCAATATATTTTTTGAAACTATAACAATTGAGTGCACAATTTATGGTAATATTAGATGTCAAAAAAATTTTTTGACTTAAAAATTTAAGAATTTGTAATAAAAAACATTTAAAAAATCATGCAATTTTTTAACTATATGCAAAAAAATATTGTTAAACAATTTTTTATTGATTTTCAAATATCATATTCGGATAGAGGACACTTTAATGCAAAAAAATTATTTTTTGAAAAGATAATAATAAGTTTATTAGAAAATACTTAAGTTTGAAGTCAGACTAAAAATTCAGTGCATTCAGGCTTTAATGGGTTAAATATATTATAATTCAGATAAGTAAATACCTATAGTAAATACTGTTTTTGATCTTCATTTTTAGTAAAATTGCTATTAAATTCTTCTATGAGTTTTACACCACGCTCTGCTACATCATTTACTACTTTCAGACATGCGAAAATTCTACGTCCTTCCAGATAGCTTTTGTAATTTTTCCATAACGAAGGATCTTCATATAAAAAATCGGTGGAAATGTTAAATCTCTTAAACAGCTGTTTTGATCGAGTTGTAATTAGATTTTCTGGAAAATCTGACTTCAGAAAAATTCTATTCTGATTATCAAGTCTGTCATCAAACAGGCACATTGCAGCACATTCTTCGTTTAAATACCACAAATAATTAAAAAATTTCTTTTGTACTTTCTCGTCAATTATCTTGTTATGTTTCTAATACATTTCTAAGCTTTGCAAAAATTATAAGTCAGTCAATGGAGCTTCAATAGCATTTGGTGTACAAAACCATGCTTGAATGTAACATGTAATCACAAAGCAACAAATTTTATTTATCGCTATTTTTTCATGTTTATTTATCTGGAACTGTTCCCTAAATAAAAATATTTTCAAACAATAAATAGCCTTTGCCATCCATCTTGCTCTGTGATAAGCTCCGGGACATTTAAATCGAACACCATTTGGTGGGATTTTTCCTAAGAAAATGATAACTAGTTCCAAAAATTCTTTGTAATCATCACGAGGAAATTCTACTAAATTGTGATTTCTGGCGAAGGAGAGAACATCTTCTTTAACGTCACGTAGTGTTTGACATACATTATTGTCTGAATTCCAAGTAGAATATTTAGTTTTATCGATTTTTGTCGAATTTTTTTGAAATTTTTTAAAAATTTGAATGTCTGGGCCAGTCTGAAAAAAAGTTTTGATTTTTCGAAAACACTCGCAAGCATGATTTCGTAGATGTGATGTCTGCAAGCTAAAAAAAGAGTATCTCTATTTAGTTTTTGCTCTAGAAGAACACAGACACCATTTAAACGACCAGAATTAGAAGCCGTCGTATCAAAAACAAATGCTTGGATTTTATTTTCTAACGACCATTGCATTAATATTTCATAAACAGCACAAGCTACTTCTTCTCCTGTTGTAGAAGATAATTTAGGCACTCCAAGCAATTGCTCTTTATCCTTAGACGTTACAATTACAGGAAGGCGGTCTACAGATTCTTTTCCACTTAAATCGGGTAAAATCTTGGAATCCCAGCGAACAACAACAAACTCTGTATTTGAATTCATAAATTCATTCTGTGTTTTGCTTGCACTTTCTTTACGAAATTCTTCTCTTTTTCTTTTAATTGATGATATTTCAGTTAAAATATGTCGCGTTCCTCTTTTCGGTTTGTATGAAAGTGAAAAAGTTAATGTTGCATCCGATTCAAGACTCGAATTGCTTTCGTCCAAAAGCTGATCCTCATTTAAATTAATCGATTTCAAAGTACAAACTATTTCTTGATCTTCTAACGGCGGCACTATCACGCAGGTTTATTTGAAAAACTCTCATGTTGTAAAATAAAACACTTAGATAATGTCGCTTTGATGGCAATTTACTACCTATAATTTGATTGTCGATAACTCCAACAAGAAAAACTTCTTCACTTGACATCATGGATCAAAAATGCAAACTCAAATTAACTACGCTCTACATTTAAATAGTAACATAAATTCTTTTAACCACAAAAACGCAGATTCATTTATATCAAAAGTAATTTAAAAATGAAATAAGTAGGACAATAGAACGTATGCGAGATATATTATTAGAACTATATATTTATAACGTAGACCTGTTCATAATAAGCAATTTTTTAATATATTACATTGTTTTGCATTTATGAAGTATTTGAGGTTTTATTAAATATAGTAAACAAGAACAATTTTTTAAATAATTAATTACATGTTCTTTCTTGAATATATCTGAAAAAAAGTAAAGTAGTCCGGTCAAAAAATATTAAGGTTGAAATATTTTATAGAAAATTTACTAAAAACTGTTTCTTGTAAAATTTGACTTGCATTGAGGCACCATTAAATATTCATTAAAATCAAAATAAAAAAATACGTATTTCTTTTTTTCTATTTACAACAAAATTCAGAGCGGGAATGGTTAAAATTCGAAAAAAAATTTTTAGGACCACCCTACTACACATGGTTGTTTCAAATTTCTAAATAGCACTTTTGACAATTTCGCCATTTCGGAAATATTGAGAGGTTCCGGTTTACCCACCGGTCCGGTTTGCCCCACTCTCCCCTAACTAAAAATGGGTTTCTTAGTATATTTTTACAGTATGATCACAAAAAATATATTAAAAATCTAAAAAAAAAAATTTTTTTTAATTGTTTTTTTAATTTGAATTTTCTTTTGTAAATTCCACATTATTTGATCTAATTTACGAAAAATGGGTATATTAGAATATTTTTACAGTCTGATCACAAAAAATATATTAAACAATGTAAAAATAAAATTAAAAAAAAATTGGACAAGTGCAAGTTGAACTCGCTCTGCAATGGCGGGTTCTGTACACAAATATTAAAAGAATACTTGAAACATTCATCGGTAAATGGTAGAATTAAAATAAACAATTAAAAAAATATATTAAAATCATTTCATAAAAAAATAAAGTATGGTATATCTAATATTGTAAACAATAATAAGTAGAGGAAATAATTGTGAAAATGTTGTTCTTCTACTTATTATTGATTACAATAGGGTAACAGTTCCTGAAGTGAGCTTCAGATTTTCCAAAGTTTGATATTTGAATAACCAACTTTATAAAAATAAAATACTAATAAAGACACAAACAACCACCAAGTTTTATTTAAAAATATTAATTTGTTTATTTTTTATAAACAATTTAATTGTAATGTACAATTTTTTTAAAACTTTTATATCTTAGGAACGATTTGTCGGATTTTAATGGAAATTTTTGCACATAATTCATAAAGATTCGAACTTAAAAAAAAATATTTCATTGTTAAAAAAAATTATTGTTATTCTTAAACAAATGAAATCATCAATTGTGTTGTGGACCTTTGTCGTAAAATTTATTTTAAGATCTTTAAACTATATAAATCAAGAATTTAACAACTGAAATAAAAAGTTGGTAGATCGAAATAGTTTATTTACTACGAATGTTTTTTGTGAGCGCGACGGTTTGCTTCGCATAAACTCGTTGCGTGCTGACCATGAATACCCCTAACGCAACGAATTTATGCGTCGAGGGTAAGGCTTTTGAAGGGTACCGATGGTTTTTAAGCTTGTTCTTAATGAGATAATTAAATTTTCTTTATAGCATTTTATTCTAGGTAGAATTTGAAAATATTACAAAAAATAATTTTAGGGTCTGTATTTTATTTACAAATTACAGCTATTTTTGTTACGCGCTGTAACAAAGACATGGCTCATGCAGTTTCGCGAGCGGTCGCACTGACGCGTTATATGCGTTAAATTGGTTTCAATTCGTTAGTTGGGGGTCATTTATAAAGCATTTAATACATAATTTCGAAAATTTAAATTAAAATTAATTGCAAAATGGGGGATCCAATATGGCGAATAATATAACGCTTAACAAAAATATAACTTTATTTTGTAAATAAAATACGGGCCATAAAAAATTTTTTTTTAATAATAGTTCCACATTTTACGTAGAATAATATGATATAAAGAAAATTTAATTATTTCATTAAGAACATGCTTAAATTTTCATTTGTTTAAAAATTTTTATTATTATTTAAACGAATTATATGATAATATGAAACTGGAATTAGAGTTGTAGAAAGAAAGAATTTTTAAATAAGTGGTTAAAATTATATCGAATTCTGTCGATTAGCTTTCGAGTAATTCATTTGTTTTGAAAAATGTGTTAAAAAATTAAATTGTTAATAACTTTTTAAAAAACAATTTTTTTCAAAAAATAGTTTCAGGTGTTGTTTTTATCATTATTGTTACGTCAAAACAAGAAACCTTTTTAAAATATACCTAACGTTCCTCGTTTTAAATTAGTTTCATAAATGAATCTAATTTGGGATGAGGATAAGTCAATGAGCCTACTAAATGTTTTGAGAGAATAATTTATTTAAAAACCAACAAGAAAGAAAAGAGTTGACAAAAATACAATGAGTATAATTAAAATGATAGATCTTACTTAAAGAATAACGATTACTGGTGGTGTGATGATAATCTGGTAGTCCAATCTCAATGGTGTTGAGGAGTAGACGTGAAGGGGCCTCAGGATTGTTGTCCTTATTGGTTTGGTATTAGTCCTCTTATTTACACTAATGAGATAGTGTATTGTATTGTAAAAATATCTGCTTTCTTCCAGACGGTTGTCGCCTCCTGAGCAAATTTCAATGGTTCGAAATTTGGAATGTGTTGTTTCAATATTGGACTTTCGTTGATAGTTGAGTTTATTTCCAAATTTATAATTTTTGGAAATAGTTAAAATTTATACTTTGAAAATTGATGAATTATAAGAGGTCGATTCAATTCAAATTCAATACTTGGGGAATAGTTCACTTTTAAAAATGTATATTTAAAAATAATATTTGGGAATATACTGTTCACTTTTAAAGATATACTTTGTGTTCACTTGTAGACGATCTGATGTATACTGTTTGATTTCCAACAAATTACTCTCTGTTCTAATCAGAAAAGGTACCCCTTTTTATATCAAAAATTGGCTGTTTTTCCAGTTAGAACTTCCTTCATTAGTCATGCTTTTTCATGCGTCGTCGTTGTCGCTTGTTGCTTGTTCCACCAACAAATGTTTGAATGTCCTTGGTTCCTCCTGGTGCGACAAGGTCTTCATCCCAGTTTGTTGGTTTTCGTTACTGCTGTTTCGACTTAATTTATAGAACATGTATGTTATACACATTTTGCTTTTCTTCCACGTGTCGAAGGTTGTTGAAGATCGTTGAGATGATGGACAATTATTATTTTGATTACGTGATTACACATTACTTTTCTTCTTTCGTGTAGTGAAACTTGTGGTAGGTCGTGTGGCTTGATGCGCGATCGTTATTCTTTTTACATTGTTTAAAATATTACTCTTCTTTCTTTAGTATGTTATAATTGATAACTTTGTTTAGATACATATAAAATATATAATAATAACTATATTTATAAGGTATACTGAATATAGTGCAATAATACGAAAGAGTATTTCAAATACAACAATATAATATGTAGGCAAAATTAGAAGGAATTAAACATGTAAATATTATAGTTAAATTAAGTATATGGGAAGAAGTTACGGACGTAACACCTCCCCCCTCAGATTGAGCATGGGAGTGAAACAAAACATGCTCAAACTATTCGAACTATATTGTAGAGGAAATGTTATGACCGTTTATACATGCATTCTATCCATTCTTATTTTTTTTAACAATATTCAAAGAAATTTCCATTCAAACTTAAGATCTGATTTACAATAATTTTTCTTGTTATTCATGTATGTTCTTTGCATCAATGCTCGAAAGTTATAACACATAGGAAGTATGTGTAACTACTACATTTTTAACAACCTTTTTATATACTTTAAAATTTACAATTTTTATTTGTTTTATACAAAAATAGCTTTGCAAATTGTTTTCCAAACTTGAATCTGGTAATACTTTGGGTTTTACATATGCATTTTAAATTTTAATTTTAAAATGCTTTTTTTTATTTTTTATATTCTATTCATTGAATTTATTTTATTTTTGTAATTTTTTTTGTACCCTAATTACATTTTGACATAAATCTGTTGACGTAATTTGATATTTATACAATATAGTCAATAATAAGGTACAATTTTTAAGTAGTCACGATGTTATTAGAAATTTGTATAATGCCATTTTAGAATCTTTCTCTATAAAATGATACTGAATAACTTATAGGGTATATTATAATGCGTGATTATAGTAAGGTTCAAAAAAAAATTTTTTTTTAGTTTTAAACAAGTACATAGAATAATGTTTTAAGATTTAAGATAAAATTATTACAAAATCAAAAACTGACAAAACATTATGCAAAATTTATTGCAGATCTTTAAATGAAATATTTTTTCAAATTAGGTTATTGTTATAGTGATTTAAATTTCGTTTAATATTTATAAAAGTGTAAATGATTGAAAAGAATTTAAATTCTCTTTTATTTAAGTCCTTCCTGAAACATAAAACTATACATTATTAAGAGTATTTTATTATTCTTGTTTAATTCGCGAAAGTTTTAGTCTATTTACATGAACAATTTTTTGTTTATTTTTAACTTGTATTTTAACGTTCCCTTTATTTAAAATTTTTAGTATTTTGTGTGGACCTGTATATTGATTAGCAAATTTATGAATTTTTCCCCCGTGTAGTAAAAATACTTCGTCTCCGAGTTTAAGATTTTGTGGATTGCAATTTCTGTCGTAATACATTTTTGATTTTTCTTTTGCTAAAATTAAATTTTGTCTAGCTATGTTTCTCATTTCATGAAGTCTTGTTATTAAATCTGTTAAGTATTGATCATATGTCTCTAATTTTTCGTGTTCAAGTGGTGGATCGCTTGATGGTAAGCGTGCTAATTTTCCAAAAATTAATTCATACGGAGTACATTTCGTACCTTCATGAATGCTTGTATTATAAGAAAACATGGCTAGTTCTAACCAATCATCCCATTCTTCATTCTTATTAATAAATTGTTTTAAATATTCTCCTAAAACATGGTGAGATCTTTCGATTGATCCGTTTGACTGGGGATGAAAAGCAGTTGTTTTAAATTGTCGTATTCTAAATCTTTTTGCTAATCTTCTCATTAAATTGCTTAAAAAGTCTGTTCCTTGATCTGTTAACACTCCTTTAGGTGATCCAAAAATACAAATAAATTTTTTAATAAATGCATCAGCTATTGTACTAGCTTGATGATTTGGAAGTGCAATTGCTAATGAATATTTTGTTAAATTGTCTTGTATTGTTAAGATATATTCACTTCCATTTTTAGTTTTTGGTAATGGACCAACAATGTCCATTGCAATTTTTTCAAATGCTGTACCTGGTGTGTCTGTAATAATCATTGGATCTTTTGTTTTTACTCTAACTAATTTTTTTAATTGACATTGAAGACAACTTTGAATATATTTCTGAATATTATTTTTCATATTTTCCCAGTAATAATTTTGACGTATTCGACCATAAGTTTTAGTTACACCTTTATGTCCTCCAACAGAGCTTGAATGGGCTTCTTCGATTAACTGCATATATTCTTCTTTAGTAGGATATTTTGTATATCCATTACATACAACAACTTTTACAAATGAATTTTCAAAAATTAATTTTATCATGGAAAGGATTTCGTCCCAAGTTACATTGTTTATTTGGGCTGTTTTTGCAATACTTATACTTTTTAATTTTAATTCTTCGCATAAGTTTTTCATTGAAATAATTGTAGATTTAAGTCTTTTTATTGTATCAGATAAATTTTCTTTCATTTCACTTTCTATAGGGAGAGCGATATGGTAATATATGCCTCTCTTTATTTTTCCTGCTATACCTAATTGAAGTTTACCAAAATTTGGCAATTTTTCACGTTTGGCTAATGATCTGGAGCCATTATCTCGAGGATCTCCCTCAACTGAAAGAAAATATGTTAGATTATCTCTTCGCATTGGTAATTGGTCTCTACAGTCGATAATATTTTTTCCTTGTTCATTATTTTTATTTTCCACTAAGTTATCATCTTCATCGGATGATTCTTCAGAATTCGAATTTTCGTAACCTTGGTCAATGTCTTCGTGTTTTTTCAATATTGATTTTTCTTTAATATACTCAGGATCTGACTCAATTTCGTCAGCAATAACTTCATTATAAAATTTTCCTTTACTTTTATTATTTGTATTACATACCTTTTTCGGTCTTCCCCTTCTCTTTTTTGAAAAGGAGGTATTCAAACGTGTGCTTTGTTTCTTCGGTCTACCTCTTTTTTTTTGTGTGTTTTTATTTCATTATCTTCAATGTCTTGTATTTTTTCATTTTCTTTTTCACATATATTCTTTTCTTGATTTCCATTATCTTGTATTCTTCTTTGATTTCTCGTAATAACGTTACAAGTTTCCATACTTGTACAATAATTTCTTTTATTAAATATCTTTTTAATAGATAGGAGAATTTTCTTTATCTCCATATTCATGTAGCATTTATTGTCATTAATTATTTTTTCAATATATGGGAGACTTTTTCTTATCTCCAAAGTTAAATAGGATTCATTGTCCTTTAATATTCTTTCAATTGATTGGAGACATTTTCTTATCTCCAAATTCAAACAGGATTCATTGTCCTCAAATATTTTTGTAATAGATCGAAGAATTCTTAGTATCTCCGAATTACCATTGGATTCATTGTCCATAAACATTTTTTCAATATCCTGGAGACTTCTTATTATCTCCGAGTTTGATTCATTTTCATTTGCTACATGTTGGGTATATTCTTTCATTTTTTCGTGCACACTTTTCATTATATTTTTATCAATGTTTTTGGTTTCTTGAATTTTTTCTTCTTTTATTCCTTGTACTTTTTCTTCAATTATATCTTCAATTGGATTTCTGGATAAGGCATCAGCATTAACATTTGTTTTTCCAGCTTTGTAGACCACATTAAAATCATATTCTGCTAATTTAAGTTTCCATCTTGTTACTCTTGAACAAGGGTCCTTAGAATTTTGGAACCAAACTAGTGGTTTGTGATCCGTGACGAAAGTAAATTTTCTTCCATACAGGTATGGTCTAAAATGTTGCACACTATATATAATTGCCAAGGCTTCTTTTTCATAAGTATCATATTTTCTTTCACATTCATTTAAAGTTCGTGAAGTATAAGCGACTGGTTGATCTTTACCAATTATTCCTTGTGATAAAATTCCTCCTATTGCAAAACCTGAAGCGTCCGTTGTTAGTATAAATGGTTGAGAAAAGTCTGGTCTTCTTAAAAGTGGTTCCTCACAGAGTTTATTTTTTAACGTATCAAAAGCAGCTTGTTGTTTATCGGTCCAAAGGAAAGGTATATCCTTTCTTAAAAGTTGATTTAAAGGATTTGCGATTTTTGAAAATCCGTCTATAAATTTTCGATAATAACCTGCTAGTCCTAAGAATTGCTTTATATTTTTAACGTTTTTTGGTATTGGGAATTTTTTTACAGCTTCTACTTTCTTCGGGTCGGGTCGTACACCATTTTTATCAATTATATGACCTAAGTATCCTACTTCTAACCTCAAAAATTCACATTTATCTGGTTGCAATTTTAAATTAGCAAAACGTAATCGTTCCATAAGTTTTGAGAATTTTTCTTCGTGTTCCTCCAAGGTGTCTGCATAAATCACAATATCATCTAAATAAACAAATAGTTCTGATCCTTGTAAACCCAATAATACCTGATCAATAAGTTTTTGGAATGTACTTGGCGAATTTTTTAATCCAAAAGGCATTCTGTCGAATTCATAGTGTCCAAATGGCGTTGAAAATGCTGTCTTATAAGAATCTCTAGGATCCATTTTGATTTGGTGAAAACCTGATGCCAAGTCAAAGACTGAAAAATATTGAGCATTTCCGAGTTGGTCAAGTAGGTCCGTAATATTAGGTAGTGGGTAAAATTGACCTACCGTGCGTTCATTGAGTTTTCTGAAATCTAAAACTAATCTCCATTTTTTATTTCCTTGTGAGTCATCTTTTTTTAGTACAATCCATATTGGTGTATTAAAAGGTGAATCAGAATGTTTAATAATCTTTTGTTTTAATAATTCATTTACTTGACCTGTCATTTCTTCTTTATGAACAGGTGGAAATTTATATTGTTTAGTAATAATTGGTGTGTCATCTGTAGTTATTATTCTGTGTTGTATAAGATCTGTTCCTTCTAAATATTCTCCAGGTATATGAAATCGATCCGAATAGTTTTCTACTAAATTCATGACGTGTTCTAATTCTTCTTTGTCTAAGTGTTCAAGACGAAGTAATCTTTTAATTTCTTCAACTCTAGCGTTGCCTGTAATGTTGAAAACATTTTCTGATTTAATATTTTTTGAAAATACATCAATAATTTGCTTAATTGATGAGTCATCATTATTAATATCAGATTTGTTTACAGGATTTTCTTGTTTTATTTCATCAAAATCTTCTAAATTTATTTCGAAAATTGGAATGTCAATTGATTCATTCAGTGTGTTGATTGCCTTTAAATAGGCTAAGCCTTCTATGTTTGAAACTACTGCATCACCTAAGTAAACACCATCTTTTACTTCTAATCTTGGAATAAAACCTTCTTTTTTATTTTTATTTAAAATCATTACATGGATGTTACATACGGACCTTGGTGGTATTGTAAAATAATTTTTTGAATCAAAATTAAATTTTTGTTTATTGATTTCTAGATGTCCTTCTTCATAATTAATTTTTACTTTATTCTTGACAAAAAATTCTGTTCCTAAAATACCGTCATGTTCAATGGGAACTTCATTGGGTAATAAATTAAAAATTGTTGGAATTCTGAAAACATTAATTTCTACTTGTCCTAAAGTATAAACTGCATGATCGTTAATTCCTGTTAATTTAAGACATTTATTTTCATCAATTTTTACATCAGGATTTAATGCGCGAATTTTTAATAAATTTGGTCCTGCTCCTGTGTCAATCATCATTGTTATTGGAACTTTTAACTCTTTAGCATCGATTCGAATGTATGGAATTGCATTAGTTTTTGCTAAATTAATGTTTCTGGATGCATAGTAATTTCTTCTTCATTCTTCTTCAGAGCATCCTACTGAAGAGGAATTTTGGAGTTTCCCTGATTTTGTGTTTGTGAATTTGTTGGTTGTTTATTGTTATCATCCCACATCTTTTTCCTACAATTGGTGGAAATGTGTCCTAGTTTTTTGCAATAATTACACGATATATTTTGATTTCTATTTGGAAAGTTTGTTGCAGTGTTTGTTCGTGGTTCTTGAGAAAAATTTCGTTGGAAAAAATTTTGTTGTTGATTTTGCCTTTGATTTTGGTAAGAATTTCGAAATTGATTTTGTGGTGTGTTTCTAAACTGATTTTGTAATGTGTTTCTAAATTGATTTTGAAACTGATTTTGTTGAGGATTTTTGTAAACGTTTTGACTTAGAAATTTATTTAACATTGGATTTTGATTGTTAAAACGGTTTTGATTTGAAAAATTTTGTTGTGCCCTTGAATAAGAAAAGTTTTCTCGTCTTGCTCCTATCAATTTATTAAGTTGAAAACAATTTACCGCAAAATGACCCCTTTTTCCACAAACTAAACAAGTTATTACATTATCTTGAGCAATATTAATATTTGTTGTTTTAGCAAATTCTTTATTATTTTTAGGATGGGAATTATACTCAGTATGCTCACTTTTTCTTAATTCTCGGTGTGATAACAATTTTCTTTCTATTTCCACTGCTTTATTAACTATCTCTTGGAATGTATCTGCTGTTCCAATTCGTATTTCAATTTCTGGTCTAAGTCCTCGAGAAAAACAATCGACAGTTGTCTGATCTAAACTTGTTTTAAATGCTTCATCTACTCTGTTTTCATTACTAATCCTATGCGCGTCTAATATTCTTTCTGCTGCTTCTGCGATTCTTGAACCATAAGAAATTACATTTTCGTGTTCCCACATATATATTGCTCCTAGTTCTCCTTGTAATTGATAAACAGATTTTGCTGGCGCGTAAATTTGTTTTAACCTTTCTGTTAACTGCTCTACTGTATTAAAATTATTTCCTATTATAATTCTTCTTGCTTCACCGGATATTCGACTCCTAATTAATTTTACTAAATTTGTTTGTACTTGTGCATTCTCAGGAAGCATGGATTTTGCTTCTAAACAACTTTCAATAAATATTGATAATGGGATATTTTTTCCATCAAACATTGGTATAGTTTCCAATGCATCGCGTAAAGACACTTGCTGATTGTTTGGAAGCGCCATACTTTCTTCAAAAATAATATTATTTCTAGAGTTATCAAAAGAATTATTTTCAGAGTGATCGTTTGTTTCAACGTCGTCAATTAAAGAGTTATTTAACTCTGAATTTACTTCAGATTGATTTGGTAAATTTTGACCTACTAGAGTATTTTCTAATATAGAATCTTTGCTGTTGTTATCGTCAGTTTCAGAAGAATTATCGTCAGTGTCAAAAAGATTGGAATTGACAAAACCTGAGTCAAATTCTCTATGTATATCTTCGGAATCAGGATTTTCTTTAGAATATCTGGGTGTACTTGTGTGTGGATTTTCTTTATAATAAGGAATTCCCGAATGCAATGACAATTGTGGATTATTTTTTATTTTAGAGCGAGTTAAATGTGAGGAATCAGTAGTATTTTCATTCGAAGAAGACATTAAAAAATAACATAGTATCAGAATTTATGTACGTGTTAACTGTAAATTTGTCAATCTTGTCTCTTTAATGTAAAATACACTTTTCTTTTATAGTAAATATTTTTATCTTGCTTCAGTACAATAAAATACTTTTAAACATGTAATAATAACAAATTACGAAAAAAAACAATTTTGTTTTAGTACACAAAAAAAATGATTCATATACAAGACAAAAAATTCCTTAAGTCTAGAGGACTCGAACCTCTATTCAGTAATATAACAAAGGATTTAATTTGATGAATGCACCTTGCAACTTTAAAAATTATTAGATGAGAGGACACGAACCTCTATTTATTAATACAGAATTGAATTAATAAATGCACCATGCACATAAAAATATTTATAAGTTAAGTGGACTCGAACCTCTATTCATCAATACCAATTTAAATGTATATTTACGAATGCACCTTGCGACTTAAATCTTGTATAATGTTATCATTTATTATAAAATGTACTATATTCAGTAAAAATATTTTTTTATTTGTTAAATGTTACTGATTATTATTTTTTATTATTATATGTTGATAATATTCGTTATTAAAAAAAAAATTCCCCTTTTTTTTAAACAATTGGTACACTCATTGATTAATATATTTTTATTTTATTATTTTAATAATATAAAATTGACGTTCAATAAAATTTTCGAATTTTATTAAAAATTTGACAAAATTATGGCTGATCGACTTTATAAGTTTCCCGGGCCGATGCACCAAAATTTTAAAAGGGCTTCTGTTACGTCAAAACAAGAAACCTTTTTAAAATATACCTAACGTTCCTCGTTTTAAATTAGTTTCATAAATGAATCTAATTTGGGATGAGGATAAGTCAATGAGCCTACTAAATGTTTTGAGAGAATAATTTATTTAAAAACCAACAAGAAAGAAAAGAGTTGACAAAAATACAATGAGTATAATTAAAATGATAGATCTTACTTAAAGAATAACGATTACTGGTGGTGTGATGATAATCTGGTAGTCCAATCTCAATGGTGTTGAGGAGTAGACGTGAAGGGGCCTCAGGATTGTTGTCCTTATTGGTTTGGTATTAGTCCTCTTATTTACACTAATGAGATAGTGTATTGTATTGTAAAAATATCTGCTTTCTTCCAGACGGTTGTCGCCTCCTGAGCAAATTTCAATGGTTCGAAATTTGGAATGTGTTGTTTCAATATTGGACTTTCGTTGATAGTTGAGTTTATTTCCAAATTTATAATTTTTGGAAATAGTTAAAATTTATACTTTGAAAATTGATGAATTATAAGAGGTCGATTCAATTCAAATTCAATACTTGGGGAATAGTTCACTTTTAAAAATGTATATTTAAAAATAATATTTGGGAATATACTGTTCACTTTTAAAGATATACTTTGTGTTCACTTGTAGACGATCTGATGTATACTGTTTGATTTCCAACAAATTACTCTCTGTTCTAATCAGAAAAGGTACCCCTTTTTATATCAAAAATTGGCTGTTTTTCCAGTTAGAACTTCCTTCATTAGTCATGCTTTTTCATGCGTCGTCGTTGTCGCTTGTTGCTTGTTCCACCGACAAATGTTTGAATGTCCTTGGTTCCTCCTGGTGCGACAAGGTCTTCATTCCAGTTTGTTGGTTTTTGTTACTGCTGTTTCGACTTAATTTATAGAACATGTATGTTATACACATTTTGCTTTTCTTCCACGTGTCGAAGGTTGTTGAAGATCGTTGAGATGATGCACAATTATTATTTTGATTACGTGATTACACATTACTTTTCTTCTTTCGTGTAGTGAAACTTGTGGTAGGTCGTGTGGCTTGATGCGCGATCGTTATTCTTTTTACATTGTTTAAAATATTACTCTTCTTTCTTTAGTATGTTATAATTGATAACTTTGTTTAGATACATATAAAATATATAATAATAACTATATTTATAAGGTATACTGAATATAGTGCAATAATACGAAAGAGTATTTCAAATACAACAATATAATATGTAGGCAAAATTAGAAGGAATTAAACATGTAAATATTATAGTTAAATTAAGTATATGGGAAGAAGTTACGGACGTAACATTATTTACTTTTAAAATATGTGACATGCCGCGACAAAAGGGACCTTAGCTCTTTTTGACAGAACTAAAATTTGAAGTATAAATAAATAAAAATGACCAATTTTCTTTACAAACTATTAATATTTAATTCATTATTATGTGCAATATTTTCAGAAAAATATGCTTTTGATGTTAAATAATCAATAATAAATTTTTAATAAAGTTAAAAGTACTCTGAACATAACCTAAAATTCTAAGCAGCTAAGGTCCCTTTTGTCGCGGCACGTCACATATAATGTTTGAATGAAATTAAAAAAACCTTTCGAAAATCATGAGTACACTTCAGAAAGCCTTACCCCGGAACAAACCGTCACGCAGCGACCGCGCTCACAAAAAACATTCGTAGTTAATAAACTATTTCGATCTACCAACTTTTTATTTTAGATGTTAAATCCTTCATTTATATAGTTTAAAGATCTTAAAAAAAATTTTTACGACAAAGGTCCAGAACACAATCGATAATTCATTTGTTTAAGAATAACAATAATTTTTTTTAACATATCATTTTTTTCAACAATGAAATAAATTTTTTTTTAAATTCGAATATTTATGGATTATGTGCAAAAATTTCCATTAAAATCCGATTAATCATTCCAAAGATATAAAAGTTGAAAAAAAATTTTACATTACAATTAAATTGTTTGTGTCTCTATTAGTACTTTTTTTTATAAAGTTGGTTATTCAAATTTTAAACTTTGAAAAATCCTCACTTCAGGAATATTCTTACCCAATATTAGATATACAATACTTTAGACTAAGTCCATTTCAAATCAGGCAGGTCGACTAACTTCAAGTTATATATTTAGCTGTCGCTAAAATATGTTATTGTACATGAAATATAAAGAGACACGTATTTTTTATTTTTCAAAAAAGTTAAATTTAAAGAAGTTATGCACATTTGAACTTTGAGTGGTAAAACTCAAATAAACAGTGAAAAAAAATTGTTTTGCTTGTCATTTTTTTCTTTTGAGTATAATTTAATTTTCTTTCTTGAGTCTTGTAAATGGGCTTATCCTCTTCAAAATACAGATTGAAATTTGAAAAAATATTCAAAATTATAAAAATAGGGGATGATTTTCTAAAAATAAATAAGATTAATTTTCTCAAAAACACCACCTTTTTTCTATTCAAATTTTTACTACAAGTTCTTAAAATAATTATGAACATTTTCTATGAATTTCAAGTGGGCTAAACAATTCTGGCAATCAGGAGAATTTTTTTTTTGAAATATTTATTTTCGCAAATTTTCAAATTGTTAACGTACACTTCAACAATATTATAGCGATTTATTTGTTTTTAAAAATGCAAGTTAACAATTTGAAAATTTGCGAATTAAATATTAAAAAAAATTCTCCTGCTTGCTAGAATAGCTTAGCCCGCTTGAAATTCATAGGAAATGTTCATAATTATTTTAAGAACTTGTAGTAAAAATTTAAATAGAAAAAAGGTGGTGTTTTTGAGAAAAATAATCTTATTTATTTTCAGAAAATCATCCCCTATTTTTATAATTTTAAATATATTTTTTAATTTCAAACCGTATTTTAAAGAGGATAAGGCCATCTACAAGACCCAAGAAAGAAAAGTAAATTATACTCAAAAGAAAAAAAATGACAAGCAAAACAATTTTTTTTCACAATTTATTCGAGTTTTACCACTCAAAGTTCAAATGTGCATAACTTCTTTAAATTTAACTTTTTTGAAAAATAAAAAAATACGTGTCTCTTTATATTTCATGTACAATAACATATTTTAGCGATAGCTAAATCTATAACTTGAAGTTAGTCGACCTGCCTGATTTGAAATGGATTCAGTCTTCATTTTTTTTATCAAATGTTTTTAATACACTTTCCCAGGTGCGAATTTAGGTTGGCCGCCAGAGTTTGAAGGTTGGTCCACGGTTGGCCTAACTTTGGCAAGCGAAGTTTAGGTTGCCAGAGTTTGCCCAAGTTTGGCAAGTACTAGTGCCCACAGTTGGCCCGACTTTGCAAGCCAACCATTACATGCAGGAGTATAACCAACCGTCGGGCCAACTTTGGCGACAAAGGTCGACACAACTATGGGGAACGTATCTCATATGACTTACAAATTTAGGTTGGCCAAACTCTGGGTCACGGTTGGCCCGACGGTTGGCAAAACTCTGTACAACGCAGTTTAAATAACTCAAACTTTATGGTTGGCCAAACTCTGGACCACGGTTGGCCCGACGGTTGGCAAAACTTTATGAAAAACAGTTTAAATGACTTAAACTTTCTCGGTTGGCCTAACTCTGGGCCACGGTTGGCCCGACGGTTGGCAAAACTTTATGAAAAACAGTTTAAATGACTTAAACTTTCTCGGTTGGCCTAACTCTGGGCCACGGTTGGCCCGACGGTTGGCAAAACTTTGTGAAAAACAGTTTAAATGACTTAAACTTTCTCGGTTGGCCTAACTCTGGGCCACGGTTGGCCCGACTGTTGCAGCTTTAATATACATTTAACGGTATGGACGCCCATGTGAGCGTAGCGTAGTGGTCAGTGTATAAGTCTTCGGCGCGTTAGGTTAGGGGTTCGATCCCAGCAAGCGGTAGATATTTTCGAAAATGTTTGTATGAGATTGTGTTTAATAATAATAGGTAAAGGTTATATCTGATGTTCTTGCTAATAATAACGTGTTAATTGTTTAAATAATTTAGTTTTTTAATAATTTTTTACCTTTGGCTGTTAAAGTTAGCCAAACTTACGCATTTAAAGTCGTGCCAACTTTGGCGTCAGTTTTTGGACCAACCATTGAAATGTATAGCTGGCACAACATATGCATTTTAAGTTGGGCCAACTTCCTTATGACTTGTCGGGCCAACCATCGTCGCCATTAGACGGCCAACCGTTATCATCTGTATGGTTGGCCCAACCTCTGGCACGAGAAGTTGGACCGACCTTGTAAAAGTTGGCCCAACTATGGGCCAACCGAAAATTCGCACCTGGGTTTTTAATTGTTTATTTTAATTCTACCATTCACCGATGAATGTTGCAAGTATTGTTTTAATATTTGTGTACGGAACCCGCCATTGCAGTGCGAGTTCAACTCGCACTTGTCTAATTTTTTTAAATTTTTTGCATTATAACTGAATATTACAACATTTTTAAAAATACTTTATAAGTAAAAATGCGTTTACAATAAATTAATGAAACTTACACTGATTACACGAAATGGTTAACTCTTTTAAATGAAAATATTTGTATGATTGTAAATTTAAAAATTCCACAGTTTTAGTATCAATTTTATAAACAATTTAAATTATTTGTGTTCAGCCCCCCAACCCATATTGCAATTTAATTCATAGGAAGTGTATATTCATTAGCGTCTTCTGGATTCGAATACTTTTAGAATATTACAGCTGGGCAGCTCCATGCCTAAAAAATCAAAGTTGTACACTAGTTCTTCGATTTTGTTGAAACTTCGAAATTTTGAAGTGGAATACATGCCAGTAAAGAGCCTCATTTCGATTTAGAAAAATTTTGAAAAATTTTGGATTTACGAGGTTTTTAAATTTTTTTTTAAAATTTTGAAAATGGTATATCTCTAAGGAAAATTAATGAAATTTAATGAAATTTTCAGGGAATGCTTATTGCTTACAGACAATTTAAGAAAATATTTTAGAAAAAAAAATTTTTTTTTTTAAACAAATTATTAAAAAAATAATTATTAAATAAACAATTTTTTGAAAAGTACCATTTTTATTTTTTTTAAATAATAATGATTCGATTCCCACTTATTTCACGAGTATTTTCCAAAAAAAAATTGATGGAGGGTCTGAAACTTTAGGAGATATTGAATTTTTTGTCCTTGCACGCAACCGTAAAAAGCGCATTTTCCGGCTATACTCTACATACAAACTAACGTTCAAAGTCACCTCTAAGTCGTAAATTTAAACCGAATTCGATTTTTCTTTTTGGAGAATGTCAGGCTATAAATTCGTAAGAATACTGTGCAATTTTTAAATTTATATTTGTTTAAACAAATTATTATTATTATTGTTAATTACTAACTTTTTACATATTGTACACAGAGAGGTGTATTTTTTTCTAATTTTGCAATTTACTGGACCTAACATAAATACCAATGCAAATTTAAAACATAATTATTATTGTTTTAGCAAGATTTAAACAAATTATTATTGTTAATTACTAACTATTTACAGAATAGTATACTTAAAAGTTTCAGTTTTTTCTAAACAGGCAAAGTTATCAAACTTTTTTGATATGCAGATTTACATTAAAAATAAAATTATATTTTAAACAAAAATAAGAATAATAATTTATTTCAAAATTAATTAACTTTTAATTGTTCTTTTAATTATAATCTGGGTAGCTCCATGCCAAAAATTTAAAGTTGTTTCCTAGTTCTTCGATTGAGAAATTGTCACAGAACACATGCAAATGAAAATTGTTAAAACGACTTTATAATTATTTGTTTATCATGATTATAAATATTAAATAAAAAACAAATTACCTATATTGAAAGCTCTTGAAATTAAAATATTTTTGAGAAATAAAAAAACAAGAACACTTCTTTGAGTTCACAAAATAAAGTGAAATAAACTTTTACAAAGAAAAGCAACACAATTAATATTAAATACAATTGTTGTTAACAATTACTTAAACAATTTTTTAGCTTTGTTATTTTTGAAAAAAATTTTTTTTTAGTAATTACAAAAATTTATTTTTTTTGAAAGAAAAATAATATAATTAGGAAAAACATTACCAACCCTAATTAAAAGTTAATTAATTTTGAAATAAATTATTATTCTTATTTTTGTTTAAAATATAATTTTATTTTTAATGTAAATCTGCATATCAAAAAAGTTTGATAACTTTGCCTGTTTAGAAAAAACTGAATCTTCTAAGTATACTATTCTGTAAATAGTTAGTAATTAACAATAATAATTTGTTTAAATCTTGCTAAAACAATAATAATTATGTTTTAAATTTGCATTGGTATTTATGTTAGGTCCAGTAAATTGCAAAATTAGAAAAAAATACACCTCTCTGTGTACAATATGTAAAAAGTTAGTAATTAACAATAATAATAATAATTTGTTTAAACAAATATAAATTTAAAAATTGCACAGTATACTTACGAATTTATAGCCTGACATTCTCCAAAAAGAAAAATCGAATTCGGTTTAAATTTACGACTTAGAGGTGACTTTGAACGTTAGTTTGTATGTAGAGTAAAGTCGGAAAATGCGCTTTTTACGGTTGCGCGCAAGGACAAAAAATTCAATATCTCCTAAAGTTTCAGACCCTCCATCAATTTTTTTTTGGAAAATACTCGTTAAATAAGTGGGAATCGAATCATTATTATTTAAAAAAAATAAAAATGGTACTTTTCAAAAAATTGTTTATTTAAAACTTATTTTTTTAATAATTTGTTTAAAAAAAAAATTTTTTTTTCTAAAATATTTTCTTAAATTGTCTGTAAGCAATAAGCATTCCCTGAAAATTTCATTAAATTTCATTCATTTTCCTTAGAGATATACCATTTTCAAAATTTCAAAAAAAATTTTAAAAACCTCGTAAATCCAAAATTTTACTTAATCGAAATGAGGCTCTTTACTGGCATGTATTCCACTTCAAAATTTCGAAGTTTCAACAAAATCGAAAAACTAGTGTACAACTTTGATTTTTTAGGCATGGAGCTACCCAGCTTTTTCAACAATCATGTTTCTACTAAAAGAGTTAGTAATTAAATATAATTTCACAATTTTACTCATTAACACCAAAGATATACATTTAAGTCTACTTAATCTTGCAACCATCAGCAAAATCATGTGAAGAGAATGTAATCAGTCGTAGTAACTTTAAGAAAAAAAAAGTTTTATGAAACATTTAATTGGAAACAGAAAGATGAACGCAAATAATTAACAACAATCGTAGACCTTCGCGAGCTATTTGCGCGCAACAACACACGGAGCGCGAAGTCCGAAATAATCATCGGAACGCGACGAACGATATTCGTACACCCCGACGTGTGCTGAAAGTTGCGAGCCCTCGGCGCGAAGCGCGGGCAGATTTTTTCTATTTCCATTTTTTCTTTTTTATGTAATTTATAATTTTTGATTATGTACTTTATGATATGCTTCATATTACAAAATATAAACATAAAAATTGTACAATAATAAATAACTACATTAGTAATTGTTAAATAAAATTATAAGAATTAAATTTTAGCTTTTTGACAAAGCCGAAAAAGTTATTGTATGCATATTTTTAGTAAATGTCGTTTTTTGCTATTACATAAACCTACCTGTTCTTCTTTCTTACTTATAAGTCTTAAGTCCCTTTTGATATTATAAAACATAAAAGTCCTTACCTGAAACAAAAATAAATTTCATTTTATTTAAATGTGTTAATTTATTTTTTTTATTTTGTACCTATGCATGCGAAAAATTCCTAATGCGTTGTATATTAATGTAGTATTATTATTTTTAAAGTCATGTATAATTAAAAATTTTTATAATATTAATCTTGTGTTGTTTAATTTTGTTAATCATTTGTGTAAAATACGACAATAAGTAAACTATTATATTTTTCGAAAAGTTTATACTTATTTATTTCTTTAAATTAAAGTCGGTAAGTATTAAGATTTCTATAAATCGACAGTTTAGACCAGCTAACTGCATTTTTTATCAAATTTTAGATTTTTTTCTATTTGATAGACAAAGTGGTGATACATCAGCCAAGTAAAAGGATAGTTTACCGCAATTATGCCTGTAAATTGTTAAAAAAAGAGTGAGTAAAACAGCTAAATCCATATCTGTAATAACAATTAATATTATTAAATAAAAGATGTTTTTGATTCTTGTGTTTGGCCTAATGGCTTCACTGTATATTTATGTATATTCACAATATTTATAATAAGATGACGCGTATCAGATCTACAAAGATAATTTACTACAATATAACAAATATATAGACCAAAGTTAACATAATGTACTTTTTAAAAAGAAATTTACATTTTAGTATATTAATTGTACAACAAATTAATTTGGATAAGTAAAATTCAATTTCCGAAAAAATTGTGCAAGTTTGTCAAATTAAATTTTTTAATTCCAAGAATATCGTTTTTATTACATTTATTTAATTTTAATAACAGTCTAATTAAGTTAGTACAAAATAATAATATCTTTGGTGTTATGCAAATGTTTAATTTTCAAAGAAAAAGCATAAATAATAAAAGTAATGGTGCCCGGAAAAGCGCCCAATCGAAATCTTCTGTTTCGGCCCTGGCGCTTGAACAAAAGAGTTAGCGAGACGGAAAAAAAGAGCGATTGACGGTCGAATTTTTTTCTGTGCACGCTCGCACATTTCTTTTAATTTCTAGGAAACCCGTTAACGGTTTTTATTGTTCTTGGAATCAATTAAAAGCTTAGATTCCAAGGAATATTCATGTGAAATGACAAAATTTTCTGTAAATTTTCCTGGACCATCCAAGAGGTTAAAGTCAAGGTAAGAAATGAGGGAAAAATAACAATTATTTTTTAAACTTTGTAAGACGATATACTGAATCCTATTTAAGCAATTTGATTTAAATAGACATTATTTTTTTCGAAATTTTATTAGCTTTCCAACGCTAAAAAGAAAAATCGTTTTCGTTTATTTCTCTCCGAGTTACATCTCCCAAGTAGCACGCTGTATCACCTGAATGTCATGGCGATATCTATTGGGAATATTCCTGTGATATTGAGGAATTATCATAATGTCCGCTTTTTTTAATAACCCTGTGACATTCCTGCGATATTGAGGGGATATTGCTGTGACATCGAGAAGATACTGCGGCGGAATATTGCTGTGATATTGAGGGAATATTGCAGCCATATTGAGGGGATATTCCACAGAATTTTTTCTATTATTTCAAATTTGATATTATAGCGAAAATTCTGTGGAATATCCCCTCAATATCGCAGCAATATTCACTCAATATCACAGCAATATTCCGCCTCAATTTCGCAACAGAATCTTCTCGATGTCACAGCAATATCCCCTCAATATCGCAGAAATGTCACAGGGATATTAAAAAAAGCGGACATTATGATACTTCCTCAATATTACAGGAATATTCCCAATAGATATCGCCATGACATTCAGGTGATACAGCGTGCTACATGGGCTATTTTAATGCAAGTATGTTTTTCAATGACTCGCGGTGTAAGCGTTCGCACAATTTCGGACGGTAGTGTAAGTATTCTTTTTAATAAATAATTATGTGTAGAATTTAACAGTGTCCAATTTAAATGTAAAGAATTAAACCAAATTAATTAGCATTTTATTTAATAAAAGTGTGTAGAATTTAACTTTGTGCAATTTAATTCCAAAGAATTTAATAAATATATTTTTCTATTATTAAACCAGCGTGCGTAGAGTTTATCGGTGAGAGTTTAATTGTATAAGACTTAAAAATAATAATTTTTATTTACTCAATTAACTTGTGTAAAGTTTAAATAGGGTAGATTTTAACTGTGTAGGATTTTCAATATAATATAATTACACTGGCACACAAAAAAAATTGATTCTCTGAGCTTTTGATCAGACTATGACTACTTTATGTTTTTTGGGTTGCTGAAACCAAAACTAAAGTTCATTTAACCCCATAACGTCAGGGTTTTGAGATAACCTCGAAAAACTCAAAATTTGACCCCAAAATTTTTTAATCAACAAAAACTTTTATTTTCAAGTCTTACTATTATTACTTTATGTTTTTAGGGTCACTGAAACCAAAACTGAAGTTTATTTAACCCCATCACGTCAGGGTTTTGAGATAACCTCAAAAACTAACCACAAAATGTTTTAATCAACAAAATTTTGTATTTTTAAGTCTTACTACCACTACTTTATGCTTTTGGGGTCGCTGAAACCAAAACTGATGTTCATTTAACCCCATCACGTCAGAGTTTTGAGATAACATGAACAAAACCAAAAATTATTTATTTGAAGAAGGGCATTGATGAGGATTTAGTGAGGCCAACCATACCAATAATGTCAAGATTGGTGATAATAAGACACTGACTAGAATGCCTTCTTTTTCTAAATAGGAAAATCTAGCTGGATCTATTTATGCCCCTATTAAATATTTCAATCAGGCTCTGACTAGAATGCCCTTTTTATCTAAACAGAGAAATCTATCTGGTACCTATTTATGCCCCTATTAGGTATTGTAATTAATGTTCAATTTCATTGACAAATCACAATTTCTAAATAATAATTAATGAAATTGATCAGACAAATAGTTCTAAACGCATATTAAAATACTATTTAAATATAAAAACCATTTGAGCAAAAATTATTGCTATTTTAAAATTTCAAAATATTGCACTTTTTCTCACAAGCGGTAAAGAAATGTTCTGCTTAGTATACTGCCGTCCTAATGAAGAAAGTAGGTATTCGACATTTTTATGCAAAATGAGTTTTTTATATCACTGGATTCCTTACGAAAAAAGCAATCTAGCTATAGTAATATTATTCATAAATAATAATTAGTTTTAGAAATAATTAGCTTTTAATTACTCTACTAACGTAAAATCATTTTGAAAGGTCGGTACTTAAAAAGGATGACGTAGTTATGAACTTTCCTAGAAACACAGCCGTAATGGCTAGTACTGCCAGGAAATGTGGTTTGACTTGGATTGAAATCCTAATGTCAATGGGCCGTATTGCAAGTACCGACTTTTGCGTCCAGGATTGTCGTCGAAGACAGACCATGTTTCCTTTTCGGAAGAATCGGTACTTGCATTTCTACAATTATAACTTATTAATTCAAGCAATTTAAATAAAAAATTAAATTAAAATAATTGAATATATAAATGAAAATATTTATTTTAATTAATTTAGTTACCTATTTATTAATAAATAAATAAATTAATATTTAAGTAATGTTTCAATCATTGATGAATCTAACATATTTTTAATTTTTCTATATTAATTATTAAATTTAAACTGCAAAATTTGTAATTAAAATATGTACATATTTAAATTTTTATTTCCTGTAACGCTAAACTTAAATAATATTTACACGTATGCCCCAAGTGGCGCTAACGTTCTATTCTTTGTTTTCATTTTTCACGGTATGTGTATAAAATAGTTTATAGTAACCTCAAAACTTGGCCAGTGTTTTTGTCGCTTAAAAAAGTTCATTCTTCTAAGCTTGGATTTGTTTGCAGAATGTAGTTTAAGTCAACATGAAAAACTTACGACTCGTTTATAATTCTTGAAAAAGTCCATTATCTTCTAAATAATAGTGCGTGTGAAAAAAGATAGTCAAAGTTAACCTCAAATAATTGACAGGCACTTTTTTGTTACACTTGTTGATTGATATTAAAAACATGGATGTGGATGATTTTTATTTAGGTAAGAAGAATTAACACATAAAACTTTGTCTATTATTGTAATAAATATAAAATGTACATGATATGTAGAATAATTCTCATATTCTTTCGAATTTCAGAAGAAATGTCTCCATTTCCTCTACAAATCGCTACGGCAATTACTGGACATGGTTTTCAAAATGTAGAAGAAAATACTAATTTATTACATTTGAATGAAGCAACAGGGATTACTGACAATAATTTACAAAATTCTCCTCAATTTATAATTGAGGAGAATTCTCAATTATTGAATTTAAATGAACAATATCAAAATTACGGTGATCTGGTAAATAATGGAAGATTTTCAAACACACAACATACATTCAGTTTTGCACAAACATCAATGATGCCTGAAAATTCTTTTACCTTTCAAGACCAGCAACATTTATTTGAAAACAGTGAATATAATACACTAACACATACGGAATTTTTACAAAATACATCAAATTGCAATATTCCATTAGACTTATCAAAACCAAATTCGTCTCAGATGTCAAACTTCTCAAAAGCACACTGTTAACAATTTTGGGAATTTTTCTAAACATTTGCATGGGAATTTTTCTAAAACGTGTATAGAAATAATTCTTTCCCAAAAATATGGTAATTTTCCTAAGTGTTTGGAAATTTTTTGAAAAAATTGAAATTTTTCTAAATTCTGTTGGGAATAACATTTTTCTTAATAGAAATGGTACTTTTCTTATTTTCAAGAATTTATTCGAAAAGATGCAGGAATATTTTTTCCAAGATATTGGTATTTTTTTAATAATTAGGAAAATTTCATGCTTCAGTTTCAATGTTTAACAAAATTTTTAATCAGATTCTCATTAAAAGTAAGAAATTATTGGAATTTTGAAAAATATTTATAAAAAACTGGAAATTATTTTATCAGATCTGGTTTGTCTTGGGATGACCAACTAAGGGTTTCTCGTTACTATAGAAAGTCTATTTATGAGTTTTTCTGTACCCGTTTTTTATAGATTTATCTTACTTATAAAATTTGTAAAATTTCTTGTATAGAAATATTCTCAAAAAGTGTTTGGAAATTTTATTATTTTTCAAAGAAATTTCACAAGGATAGCATTTTCTGCGTCAGTTGCTCTCAAGCATTTGCCGAAATCAGTTTGAGAACGCTAGTGAAAAACTTATAAATCTATTTAAAAGTGAATGTGAACAATTTTAAAAGTGAAAAATTGTGTTATTTAAAAAGCGTACATAAGGTAAATATTGATTATATTTTTCTTAATTTATTTAAACATTTAATTTAAAAGTGATTACCTTTTTGTTTTTGATCATTTAATGTAGTTTCTCATTATACAGATATCTCAACAATATAAATTAAATTTACATAATTTAATTCTAAATCAAACAATTTTTAAATAATTAACTCTTACTACTAATATTTATAAATAAAAAAAAACTTTTTTTGAATCTGAATTAGTCACTTCTAACTAATAAAATAAGACTTTACTAATTATTTTTTAATAACCAATAACCGGTAATAGAAACTTAATAATAAATTTGATTGTTCTAATGTTTTTCAGTATGCTGTTTGTTGTAAGTAAGCCATTTTAAGGACACCAAATAGAACGACAACGTCAACGAGTTTTTTACAATATACTTGTTTTTTCTTACAAATAAATAAATAAATTATTTTTAATTCAAATATGACAAAAGTTGTTTTATTAAAAAAATCCAATATTTTTTCCTAATCTAAATAAGAGAATTTTTGCACATGTTTAATGCGATTTTTATAAATTTTTTGAAATCTTTTTATAATATTAAAATGGGGTTTTTCCAAACGTTTAAGGGAATATTTGCAAATTTTTAGGAATTTTTCTATATTTTTTTAAAAAAATTTTCTAAACTTTTAAAGGAATTTTTCCAAATTTTTGGGATTTTTTCTATTCTATTGCATAAGAATTTTTCCAAATTCTCAGAAATTTTCCCAAACTTTTGGGATTTTTTCTATACCATTACATGGGAATTTTTCTAAATTTTTAAAGAAATTTTTTCAAACTATTTAGAAAAATTCCCTTATTTATATTAGGAAATTTTTCTAAAAGGATGTAATAACATCCTCACGATGATGGAAATTTAGGAAATAATAATGCTATTATTATCGACGAATTGCGGGCTGAAATAGATCGATTACGCACATTAAATTCTGCTCAAAATGCCCGCGCCTGGTTTGAATCGCAACGTAGTCAGATGATAAATTACGCGGATTTTAAAAATAAATTCTTGGCGGAGTTCTTCTCGATTCCAAATCGTGTTAAATTACGTGCGGAATGGTTGGCGCGTCGATTCGATAATTCGGCTGAGACTTTGCAAACATATTTCATGTATTAATATAAAGAAGCACAATTTTTCACTCCGAGATATGAGCCATACGAATTGCATTTCATGATAATGCAACAATTACCTATGAGAGTGCGGGAAATTCTGTCTACAATCGATTTTGTTTTATATATTTCAGTGACCCCAAAAACATGAAGTAATAATAGTAAGATTTGAAAATACAAAATTTTGTTGATTAAAATATTTTGTGGTTAAATTTTAAGATATTTTTTGAGGTTATCTCAAAACCCTGACGTGATGGGGTTAAATAAACTTCAGTTTCGGTTTCAGTGACCCCAAAAACATGAAATAATAATAGTAAGATTTGAAAATACAAAATTTTGTTGATTAAAACATTTTGTGGTTAAATTTTGAGTTATTTTTTGAGGTTATCTCAAAACCCTGACGTGATGGTGTTAAATAAACATCAGTTTCGGTTTCAGTGACCCCAAAAACATAAAGTAATAATAGTAAGATTTGAAAATAAAAGTTTTAGTTGATTAAAAAATTTTGGGGTCAAATTTTGAGTTTTTTCAAAGTTATCTCAAAACCCTGACGTGATGGGGTTAAATGAACTTCAGTTTTGGTTTCAGCGACCCCAAAACAAAAAGTAGTCATAGTCTGATCAAAAGCTCAGAGAATCAATTTTTTTGTGTGCCAGTGTTATCAATAAAAAAAATTGTGTAGGGTTAGAAAGTTTTTAATTTACATGTGGAGAATTCAACAAAATTAATTTTCTTTCTTTATAATTGTTGTGCGCAAGATTCAACAGTGTTATATTTAAATTTAAAGAATTTAATGAAATTAATATTTTATTACTAAATAAACTAGTGTATAGTTTAACAGTGTCGAATGTAACTGTATAGAATTCTAACATAATTAATTTTCTCAAATATATTAAACGTGTGCAAAGTTTATAGGTGAATAATTTATCTGTGTAGAGTTTAAGAAATCAATTTTCTAATTATTCAATAAATGTGAGTAGAATTTATCATTGTTCTATTTAAACGTGAAGAATTTAACGAAATTAATTTTCATTTTACTTGATAAACGTGTGTAGAATTTAAGTATATGTAATGTAACTGCGTAGAATTTATTAATTACCCATGTGGAAGGATTTGCGGAAATTTTCCGCAAATTTTTTTTTGTACAGAAATTATTCGGAACTCTTCCGGAAATTTATTTTTTTGTACGGAAATCTTCCGGAAACTTTCCTGAAACTTATTTTTTTTGTACGGAAATTTTTCGGAAATTTATTTTATTTTTGCGGAAATCATCCGGAAATCTTCCAGAAAATTTCCGGAAATTTATTTTTTTACGGAAATCATCCGGAAATTTATTTTTTTAACGGAAATCATTCGGAAAATTTTCGGAAATTAATTTTTTTTACGGAAATCATCCGGAAATATTTCGGAAATTCATTTTTTTACGGATATCATCTGGAAATCTATTTTTTTACGGAAATCATCCAGAAATCTTCCGTAAAATTTCCGAAAATTTTTTTTACGGAAATCATCCGAAAATCTTCCGGAAAAGGACCCCGCACTTTTACTATTGAATTTGGCTCTCAGCCAATTTTTATGTAACTTTGCAGATTTGTAGTTTTTGACCTTCTGAACAAAAGTGTATGGGACAAAATTCAAAATAATGACCAGTTTTTGAGATACAGACGGTCAAAGTTCAAAAAAATCAAATAACGGGTATTAGTTGTTCAAGAATGTTTTGTTGACCAAAGTCAATTGAATTCGCTTGAAACTGGTTACTCGGGGGTTGTTAATGTCGCTGATAGCGAATATAATGTTGGATTTTCAAAATGCAAAATGGCGACTCCAATATGGCGGACATATTTTAAAAAAGTCAATTGAAATCGCTTGAAACTGGTTACTTGGGGGGTTTTTAAGGTCGCTGATAACGAATATGATGTTGGATTTTCAAAATTCAAAATGGCGACTCCAATATGGCGGACATATTGTAGAAAAGTCAATTGAAATCGCTTTAAACTGATTACTCGGGGGTTTTTAAGGTCGCTGATAACGAATATGATGTTACATTGGTAAAAACACACTTAGGTAGAGAGAAAAATAGACAAAGAGAGGGGAAGAATCTAATAGCTTAATAAAATGTTAGAAATAAACGTAGAAAGATATACAGATAGTTGTAACATAAGGTGATAAAGCAGTTTAAGGCAAGATCAAAAAATAATTCAGCAGTTTAAAGAATTAGTGTGTGATTCAGCCGTTGAAGGCAAGAGCAGGGGGTGATTTACAAGTTTAAGTCAAGATAAGTTAGTGATTTACTAATTCAAGTGTTTTTTTATTCTGCATGCTCTTCATTTTGGTGCTATATCTGCTGCAATTAAGATATTGTTTGTAAGTGTGATCGATATACTCCTGGGAATTTTCGAAAACCAATCTTGTTATTTATTATCAAACTTACACATTGTATGCTTGGGTAATAAAAGATAAGTTTCTCAAAGTCGTCAGGCAATCCTTGTCTTAACTTACATGAGGAAGTCAATAAATGTTATTTGCAATGTTTTTCATGTTTCTAAGTTGGTAGTAAAACAGTAAAAAGATGCCATTTTTATTAAAATAATGTCGTCACGCCATAACTGCACTATAGATAGTCCAACCACGTTATTATTTTGGTTAGTAATGACGCAAGAGTAGTTACACGGAGAGAAATTTGTTGCGAATAATGCATGGAGTAGACACTTACTAGCGTAAAGTATAAGAAGTCCACCTGAGTATCAGAGTCGACTCCACCTAATATTCAGGCGGACTCGAGCAATAAATAGGCCCCTTTGTTCGAATTTTACCATCAAAGAATCTATGGAAAAAGTACAATGAAAGCTACTTGAGATAAAACATTTAATGAAAAATAATGAGGATCCTCATTTGATTACCTTGCGCTATTTCGTTTGAAACTAACAAATAGCATTAGAAGTATAATCTGGAATGCTTATTTATCTGAAGTGCAGAATAGTTGAATTAATCTCTTGTTATAAAAACGTTTTAACTATAATAATATAAAAACAGTAGAAAAAAGTGCACAAAAACTTGTTTTTTGTTTTTGAGTTTACCTTGGTAAAAATAGCTATAAAGAAAGATACTTTAATAGTTAGGAAAGAACAAGTAGCAGTTGTAAATAATGCAAAACAAGATCAAATATATGTTAAACGAAAAAAAAGTAAATGAATCTCAAGAAGACTCGAACAAGGAGGTGAAACTTAGCTGTTTTCTTACGATGTTGATTTTACTTATTTTCTCGCAGCGTTGACCTTCATTAATTTTGCCAAGCTATGAGTGCTGTAAGTTTCAATATATTACCGTATTTAATTCTACGCGAAGTATAATAGTCATATCCTCTGTTCCAAAAGAGAATTCTCTGTTCTTTTCGTTGAATTTTTTTGCAATGGTTTTCATTTGCCTTTATTTCTTTATTTCATTTAAATAAACTCTCAAATAAGTTAGACTATTTATTTAATTCATTTTTTTCCTTTTAGGTTTCATTTACTTTTTTTCTTTCTCTCTTAACGATTAAAGTATCTTCCTTTATATCTACTTTTACCAAAGTAAACTATCAAACAAGAAATAAGTTTTCTGCTCTTTTTTTACTGTTTTTTATATTATTACAGTTAAAACGTTTTTGTGAATAATTAATGACTATTGTAGTTTTTCAAAATGGCGTTCAGAGTCCGTTTGACGTGTTATACGTGTAATGCCGAATTTGGAGGGCAACAAATGCGATTAATGGTCGGTCATGAAAATATTATTAGGCGCCAGATTGCCATAACAAGAAGAGATCAACTCAATCATCCTGCGCTTCAGGTAAATGATAATTCTAGATTATGCTTCCAATGCTATATGTCAATTTCAAATGAAATAGCACAAGTTAATGAGGATCCTAATTGTCTGCGATTGAATGTTTTATCTCAAATAGCTAGCAGCTCTTGTGTCATTTGTAACCAAAATGATAACGTGGTTAGACTATCTGTAGACTGTAGGGTAAAAGTCTTTGTAGAAAGAGACATTTACATGCCTGAAAATGTTAGAGCGTGTCCAGATCATTTAGATGAAAATGGCATCTTCTTTAATATTTTACTGCCAGGTTTACGTTCCATCAATAGACCTTGCAACATTAATGGACATACTCTTGTATTATTTCTGCAGTGTTTGAGAAAAGAGTGCACCAAAAAAGATAGACTTTCAGATGAAAATAATTTAAGTGATGAAGAATTTGCGTGCATTGCTTCTATCACAAAGGTTCAGTTTCAAGAACTGTATACATTTTGTGATCCAGTCATGCAACACGGAAACATGAGAAACATTACAAAAAACATTTATTGACTTTCTTATGTGAGTTAAGACAAGGATTGACTGATGACTTTCTGAAGCTTATCTTTGATTACTCAACCAGGCAATGTGTGAGTTTGATAGTAGATAACGTAAGAAAGTCATTAATGTTAAGGTTTGTTCTCGAAAATATTGGCATCAGATCAATAACCCGCCAGTAGTTTATAGATAGGCATGTTACTGATTTCGCTAATGCTTTATACAACCCTGAACCGAATGAAGCTAAGGCTATTATTGCCATTGATACAACATACGCGTATATGCAAAAAAGTACAAACTTTCGTGTACTGCGTCAATCATATTCCCTTCACAAAGGGAAACATTTATTAAAACCCACCATGTTGATGGTTCCTGACGGCTATATTTTGTCAATTTTCGGACCACACTTCTCTGATGCTAGAAATAATGATGCTCAGATCTTGCGACAACAATTTAAAAATAATGTTGATACATTAAGAGAGTGGTGTCAAAACGGTGATATATTGCTAGTTGATAGAGGATATCGCGATGTGAGGCCACTTTTGGATCGTTTGGGAATCAACATCAAAATGCCAGCTGTTCTTAATCGAGGTGAGAGGCAACTAACCACAGAAGATGCTAACGCATCTCGTTTGGTTACGAAGAGTCGATGGATCGTGGAAGCTAGAAATGCACACTTTCGATTAGTTTTCAAGTTCCTCTCTGGAACTATTAGCGTCTGTCATGGGTAGCCTCCATGCCTAAAAAATCAAAGTTGTACACTAGTTTTTCGATTTTGTTGAAACTTCGATATTTTGAAGTGGAATACATGCCAGTAAAGAGCCTCATTTCGATTTAGAAAAATTTTGAAAAATTTTGGATTTACGAGGTTTTTAAATTTTTTTTTGAAATTTTAAAAATGATATATCTCTAAGGAAAATGAATAAAATTTAATGAAATTTTCAGGGAATTCTTATTGCTTACAGACAATTTAAGAAAATATTTTAGAAAAAAAAAATTTTTTTTAAAACAAATTATTAAAAAAATAATTTTTAAATAAACAATTTTTTGAAAAGTACCATTTTTATTTTTTTAAAATAATAATGATTCGATTCCCACTTATTTCACGAGTATTTTCCAAAAAAAAATTGATGAAGGGTCTGAAACTTTAGGAGATATTAAATTTTTTGTCCTTGCGCGCAACCGTAAAAAGCGCATTTTCCGACTTTACTCTACATACAAACTAACGTTCAAAGTCACCTCTAAGTCGTAAATTTAAACCGAATTCGATTTTTCTTTTTGGAGAATGTCAGGCTATAAATTCGTAAGTATACTGTGCAATTTTTAAATTTATATTTGTTTAAACAAATTATTATTATTATTGTTAATTACTAACTTTTTACATATTGTACACAGAGAGGTGTATTTTTTTCTAATTTTGCAATTTACTGGACCTAACATAAATACCAATGCAAATTTAAAACATAATTATTATTGTTTTAGCAAGATTTAAACAAATTATTATTGTTAATTACTAACTATTTACAGAATAGTATACTTAAAAGTTTCAGTTTTTTCTAAACAGGCAAAGTTATCAAACTTTTTTGATATGCAGATTTACATTAAAAATAAAATTATATTTTAAACAAAAATAAGAATAATAATTTATTTCAAAATTAATTAACTTTTAATTAGGGTTGGTAATTAATTAGCCTTAATTAGCTGAATCACTTTTTGATCTTGCCTTAATTGGCTGAATTAGTTCATGGTTTTGCCTTCAACAACTGAATCACTTTTTGATCTTGCCTTAATTGGCTGAATCAGTTCATGGTTTTACCTTCAACGGCTGAATCACTTTTTGATCTTGCCTTAATTGGCTGAATCAGTTCATGGTTTTGCCTTCAAGGGCTGAATCACTTTTTGATCTTGCCTTAATTGGCAGAATCAGTTTATGATTTTGCCTTCAACGGCTAAATCACTTTTTGATCTTGCCTTAATTGGCAGAATCAGTTTATGATTTTGCCTTCAACGGCTAAATCACTTTTTGATCTTGCCTTAATTGTCTGAATTAGTTCATGATTTTGCCTTCAACGGCTAAATCACATACTAATTCTTTAACTGTAACTTTCGGGAAAATTTTGTTTTGACCTAAATGAACAACTTTCTCGCTGGAAGTTTTTTGTTGCTCAAAATTTGCTCAACTTCCCCGCTTAGTGAAAATTTCAGTTTACGAATTTTGCAATATCTCAATAAAAAATTAATAACTTTTTTATTTATAATTAAAACATCATTTTTCTTTTTTAGTCACTCGTAAGATAAAATAAAGAATATTTTTTTTGTTTCATTAAGAAATTCGAAAAATTGATTGAGTTATCGCGAGTTGAAGTAAAAAAAACAATTAAAAATTCGTTTTTAAAAAAAACAGTTTGTCCCTTATATTTCGAAAACGGTAATAGATACAAAAAAATTTCATAAGAGAAAAAAGCGCATTGAAATTTCCTATAAGGATATGTACATGAGATTTTTAAATTCGAAAGTTGAATTTTGGATGTCCAGGGGATTTCTATTTCGTCTGAGAGAAAGGACAACACACAAAATGTACAGAAATTAGCTTTCGGCTAAATTGGCTGAAACTTGAGGAAGATATTCTTTGGGATGTTCTGAACAAATTATGTATGGGGCAAAATGCCCCAGAAAGAATATTTTTCGAGTTACACGCGATAGAAGTGAGGAAAATATAAAAGCGTAGAGTACTCACATTTTAGAAATTCTGAGCTGCTATTATGTGACTTTACACATCTGATTAACTTTTAGGGTCAGTTAAGCTTCTTTGTATTAGTAAGGATAGTGAAGAAATAGTAAAAGTTTAATAAATGCGATTTAAGAGTGAAGTAAACTTCAGAATGGTGGAATAGCAATGTAAGATTAGAATAGAAGTGAGTAAATGAATAATCTGATTAACTTTTAGGGTCAGTTAAGCTTCTTTGTACTAGTAATGATAGTGAAGAAATAGTAAGAGTTAAAAAATGCGATTTAAGAGTGAAGAAAACTTCAGAATGGCAGAATAGCAATGTAAGATTAGAATAGAAGTGAGTAAATGAATAATCTGATTAACTTTTAGGGTCAGTTAAGCTTCTTTGTATTAGTAAGGATAGTGAAGAAATAGTAAAAGTTTAATAAATGCGATTTAAGAGTGAAGTAAACTTCAGAATGGTGGAATAGCAATGTAAGATTAGAATAGAAGTGAGTAAATGAATAATCTGATTAACTTTTAGGGTCAGTTAAGCTTCTTTGTATTAGTAAGGATAGTGAAGAAATAGTAAAAGTTTAATAAATGCGATTTAAGAGTGAAGAAAACGTATTCGTGTCATAAGAAGTTTTTAAGACATCGTTAAGAGATCCAGGTGCTTATCAGTTGGTTTTATTTGGTTATTGTACCGTCAGCATTAGCATTACCCAATGTGCACCACGAGGAGGTAGCATGATCGGATTTTGCACATCATTTAATCCTGAAAAGGACAGATTGATTTTAAATATATTTCGTTCTGATTTTTTTGTTATTCCAAATATTTATTTATGGACGTGGTCTATTTCCAGCATCAAGAATGACATCTATGAGTCTTGTCGATGGATATCGGATGTTTTGTAAGTGCTGAGCGTATCCAACATAATATAAGACACTGGTGATGTGTGCACAAGTGCCAAGAGTACGCGCACCGCACTTACATGTACAATAATATCCTCGAATTACATCTGTAATATCACCATTCCCCCAATGGTCACTTTTTGTGCATTTTGGCAAAAAATCTTATTTCCTTGACAACGCAACCTCCAATCACATTTTCTATATTTTTCCTGTAATCTACATGTGAAAATACGTATCTGTACCAAATTTGAGCTCTCTAAGTCAAATAGTTTAGCCGCTAGGGGGGCTAACTTCTAAACTATTCAACATGAAGGGCTCAAATTTATTTTAACGCGAATATTACAGGAAAAATATAGAGAACTTGCTATGTAATAACGGCCATAGTTATTGTTTACAATATTAGATATACAATACTTTAATTTTTTTAATTATTTTTTTATCAAATGATTTTAATTTATTTTTTGAATTGTTTATTTTAATTCTACCATTTACCGATGAATGTTGCAAGTATTGTCTTAATATTTGTGTACGGAACCCGCCATTGCAGTGCGAGTTCAACTAGCACTTGTCCAATTTTTCTTTAATTGTTTATATTCCTGCCCTATTGGCCTTACGCACTTGGACAAGAGTCCCCAAGAAATACTTTTTTTGGATTAAGCATAACCATTCTACATATGAATGTTTCTATATAGTAACCTAATTTGCGTCTGCAGCCGGCTTTATTAGAAGTACTTGCATTCGACTGGACCACCTGTTAATTAGTTTTTCTCGCCAGAGGAGAGGGAAACTGTAGAAATTTCTCTTGAGTACAACCGGTTTTATCGACAGTCAAGTTCTAATGGTGTTTACCGAACATTAGTCGACAGTGCACATCATTATACCTTGACGTCAAACCTGCCGCTCGATAAATCACGAAAGTCCTTTAAGCTGAGTCTCCAATAGGTGCCAATGTATGTGCAAGTGCCAGTGCCAATCTCCAATACATTTTAAATAGGTTTGGCACTGGCACTTGCACATGCATATTGGCACCTATTGGACACTCAGCTTTAGAAAAAAAGACAGTTCGAGAAACACTCGAAATGTATCGAATGGAATCGAATAACTCGAAGGATGGAACCACATGGACATACACTATATATACATGGGGCGTTCCACGCGAAATCGGACAGTATTTGACTTTTGCATCTCAGATTTTTTTTAAATATTTTTTTTCTTTTAGTGCTCATTGAAATAAGCTACCATGATTTTTTTCAAATTTTTTCATCAAGCTGTTTAAGAGATACAGGTTTTTGCAAAATCACGTTTTTTACGAAAATGTTTTTTTGAAATGGTTATAACTTGGTCAAAAATTGACCACATTTGACGTTCTGTATATGGAAATTTTTGTTTTTATACGTAGTTTTTGATAAAAATATAAAAAAAATTATTTTTTAAATTTACGAAATTTTTTTTAATATAAAAAAAAATTTATTTTTAAAAATGCATGTATCGATCGATTTTTTTCAAAATTTTTTGTAAGAAACTAGAACTAAATTAACAACTTTTAAGCGTTGTCTGATTGTGGGCAAACGATGGGATCTATTTATTTCGAATTTTTTAATTTTTATATCCATATAATATAGCGCCTATGTAGAGTATATGTGCAGCACCTCCAAATACTGGTATAACCTCACGGCTCGCATACGAGCGTAACTGGGAGAGATTACGCTCTCCAACGGCGATGGTCAACAAGTGACCATTTGCCGATCTCCGCAAAGTTGGTAAAAATATTTGCGGCCCTTCGGTGAAGGGCGAGACCTTTCCAATCTCTGGTTACTCTGCAGGTAACCACCCGAGTTGGCACCACAACTCACATGTCGAAGCGCTAGTTACTAGGTCCATTACTCCGTTTTTGCGAAGCTCTAGTCCGTTCATAGCGCCCCTAGCCTCAAGCGATGTAGGCAATAACCACTTCCCCCACGAGGCCAACCCAATGACCGGAAGGAAACAAGCCTTTTGGCAAGTCCCCCGGGCTCGGACCGGTCCCCATGGTACCGTTTAGTACTCTGGTATGAGTATCAATTAAGAGTCTTACCACCCTTGCTTCGGCAAGTGAGGTCGATGGTCTATAATTAGACTTGCCGGGCCGCCACGGCACTGCCCATCATCATCGTATGCCACTGCTCTATAAGAAAGCCTGGGACGAACCGAGTACTAACCGCAAGCAGTGGCGCCACTCCGAGCCTCATATGATCGCCTCTTACGACCTGTAGCCGGTCACAGAGGGCCTATTCTGCACCCGGGCACCCCACGGGTAATCCATATAATATAGCAAACAATAGGGCTTTTGAGCTAAAATGATTAATAAGACACACTGAAAAAATTTAAAGCGCACTGCTGACTTGAATGCGAGACAGCAGCGCGTTTTCTCATAAGGGATAGCAGTTAACCTCAAAAAGCGAGCATCTCTCTTTTTCGGGGGCAGCAGTTACCCCTGAAAGAGTAACTGCTTGCTTTTTGCGGTTAACTGCGTTCTTTTCTGATAGAGTGTGCTGCTGTCCTGCAAAAAAGAAAACATCTATCTCTACAAAGACAGCAGCGTGCTTTTAATTTTTTCAGTATAGGTCACCAAAAAAAGTCTTACTTTTTTATGAGATACCATAGTATCCATTAAAGACGCTGAACACGATCCCGGGTCACAAAATTGGCCATCACGTCAGGATTTTGAGAAAAGTGGAGATAAAGACCCTAAGAAACGTGTTTTTGAAGGTTTTCAAATTTTTTTTTATACTAAACCTGACGCGCCAGAAACTTCTACATAGATTAAAATTGAAGCTTGAATTGTCCACTACAAGACCCATATCCGTAAAACCAAAAAAGATTAAAATTTTTTTCAAAACATGGGGTTAAAGTTACAAAAATGTGATTTTTAGGGTCGCTGATTATAATCATCAGATTATAACATTTTATAAGTTTCTGGCACGTCAGATTAAAATCCGCAACCTCAAACACCCTTGAGTAACAATTTTTAAGCGAATCCAAAACAATTTTAAAAGTCTATTAAAGCAACCCAAAAAACACATTTTTGGTAACTTCCATCCCATTTTTTGAATAAATTTTAATCTTTTTTGGTTTTACGGATATGGGTCTTGTAGTGGACAATTCAAGCTTCAATTTAAGTCTATGTAGAAGTTTTTGGCGCGTCAGGTTTAGAATAAAAAAAATTTTGAAAACCCTCAAAAACACGTTTTTTGGGGTCTTTACCTCCACTTTTCTCAAAATCCTGACGTTAAGGCCAATTTTGTGACCCGGGATCGTGTTCAGCGTCTTTAATGGACACTATAGTATCTCATAAAAAAGTAAGACTTCTTTTGTTGACGTGTGTTATTAATAATTTTAGCTCAAAAGCCCTATTGTTTGCTATATTATATGGTTATAAAAATTAAAAAATTCTAAATAAATAGATCCCATCGTTTGCCCACAATCAGACAACGCCTAAAAATTGTTAATTTAGTTCTAGTTTCATACAAAAAATTTTGAAAAAAATTGATCGGTACATACATTTTTAAAAATAAAATTTTTTTTTAAAAATTAAAAAAAATTTTCGTATATTTAAAAAATAATTTTTTCGATATTTTTATCAAAAACTACGTATAAAAACAAAAATTTCCATATATAGAACGTCAAATTTGGTCAATTTTTGACCAAGTTATAACCATTTCAAAAAAACATTTTCGTAAAAAACGTGATTTTTCAAAAACCTGTATCTCTTAAACGGCTTGATGAAAAAATTTGAAAAAATCATGAAAAAAAAATATTTAAAAAAAATCTGAGATGCAAAAGTCAAATACTGTCCGATTTCGCGTGGAACGCCCCACATATACCAGGCCTGTAGCTGTACATAACACAATGTTAAACTCACGACGAAATATACACTTTTTGAATTATATATCATTATTATACAACATAACCCTGTTAAAAATTCCTGTGAAGTATCTTATACAGGATCCTGTTCCACGAATATTCGTAAGATCCTTTGCAAGTTCGTACATAAGAACGCTATAGCGTTCTTATGTACCCAGGGTTCCCTAATGAACCTTAATAAGATCAAGCGTGTTATCTTTTGTACCGAAACAAACAACAACATAGCATCCTGGAGCGGGACTCTGAGTTGGCGCCACTATAATAGCGCGCACTATAATAGCGCCACTATAATAGTGCCATAGTGCTCACTATAATAACACGCACTATAATAGCACGCACTATAATAACGCCACTATAATAGCGCTCACTATAATAGTGCCATAGCGCCACTATAATAGCGCTCACTATAATAGTGCCATAGTGCTCACTATAATAGCGCCACTATAATAGCACGCACTATAATAGCGCTCACTATAATAGTGAGCGCTATTATAGTGGCGCTATTATAGTGAGCACTATTATAGTGGCGCTATGGCACTATTATAGTGAGCGCTATTATAGTGCGTGCTATTATAGTGGCGCTATGGCACTATTATAGTGAGCGCTATTATAGTGCGTGCTATTATAGTGGCGCTATTATAGTGAGCGCTATTATAGTGCGTGCTATTATAGTGGCGCTATTATAGTGAGCACTATGGCACTATTATAGTGCGCGCTATTGTATTGAGCACTATTGCACTATTATAGTGCGCGCTACTTTAGTGGCGCTATTATAGTGAGATCTATGGCACTATTTTAGTGAGCGCTATTATAGTGAGCACTATTATAGTGGCGCTATGGCTCTATTATAGTGAGCGCTATTATAGTGCGTGCTATTATAGTGGCACTATTATAGTGAGCACTATGGCACTATTATAGTGAGCGCTATTTCAGTGGCGCTATTATAGTGAGATCTATGACACTATTTTAGTGAGCGCTATTATAGTGGCGATATTATAGTGGCGCTATTATAGTGAGCACTATGGCACTATTATAGTGAGCGCTATTATAGTGGCGCTATTATAGTGGCACTATTATAGTGCGCGCTATTATAGTGGCGCTATTATAGTACGCGCTATTATAGTGGCGCTATTGTAATGTGCGCTATTATAGTGGCGCTAAGTCAGAGTCCCGCTCCTGGATAGTTTCCTTTGTAAAATCATTTGCAAGATCTTGCATTATCAATCTGGAAGTAAAAAACTGCAGCTTAAAATCCCCGTACAGGATCCGAAAAGGATTCTTTTGGGATCCTGTGCAGGTTCCGATGCAGGAACTTTAGCTATTAAAGGTTCATGTAAAGGTTTGTGTACCGGAACACTTGAAGGAACCTGTATAAGAAACGTTGTAGAGGTTCCTGTACAGGAACCTTTGCAGTTTTGTAAACTGCAGGTACTTAAGTGTAAATGATCCTGTAAGGGACCCGTAAAAAGATCCTATACGGTTTCTTCAATTAATTTATTTATATTTTTAACTCCTGCGCAGTAGTTTTCTATAAGTTTTACGAATGCGCAAACCATTTTTCTGTCCAACAGTGTTATACGGACCTAACATATTAAAGTATGAAGTTTATGTCTGTCAAATGCTGCGTAACATAAAAAAACATGTAAAACTTAACATTTCAAAAATTAAAAAGTTTCCTGTAGAGGATCCTGCAAGTGTTCCTGTACAGTACCCTTGCAGGAACATTTAATAGCTAAAGTTCCTGCATCGGAACCTTCACAAGATCCCTAGAGGATCCGGTACGGGGATTTTAAGCTGAGTTTTTTACTTCCAGATTATTGTTAATGCAAGATCTTACAAATGATTTTACAAAGGAAACTGACCAAGATGCTATGTTGTTGTTCGTTTCGGTACAAAGGATAACACGCTTGAACTTATTATTAAGGTTCATTAGGGAACCCTGGGTAGTAGCCTTCTTATGTACGAACTTGCAAAGGATCTTACGAATATTCCTGGAACAGGATCCTGTATAAGATCCTTCGCAGGGATTTTTAACAGGGAAAAGAATAGTAAATGAGTAATTAACAATTGTAACATTTGTTAATAAAGTAATATGCTTTTTTTAAAGTTGTTGTGTTTATATATAATTATATATTACATTTTTAGAAACAATAGAGTTAGCTGTCAAATTGTATATATTAAAGCTAGGTCGGGGTCGAAATATGGCGCGCAAATTTGAATTGGTATATTGTTGAGCTTGCAGCTGTCATGGACACCAAAAGAAACCTAACCTAATTGTTTTAAATCACCTGCGACTGGCAAACCTATTTGAATTAATATTTTAATTATTTTCTGAAGTATATATGTAAAAAAACAAGATTTATTTTATTTTTAGTAATTTAATTAATAATAATAATTTAATTACTCCATTGAAACCTAAACACATTTTATTAAATTAATTTCTTTAAATTCTATTCTCAATTAATTTATACACTGAAGCTTTACAGATTTATTTTTTAATATTAAAAATAAATTTTGTTAAACCACCGTGAAAAAATAAAATGTTTTATTGGAAAACTTTACATTATTAAATTCTGTAATTTAAAATTTATATGTTTATATGAAAATAAAGAATAATGATAAATTATTCTACACAGTTATAATGAACACACTGTTATAAACTTTACACACGTTTATCAAAATATTAAGAAAAAATGATGTCGTATAACGTCATATGGAATTTAATAAGAATAATTTTTATTGAGATATATAAAGGGCGCAGATTTTAAAATTATGGAATTTAAATATGTCGAATTCAACAAAATTATTTTTTATTATTTAATTAACAGGTGCAAAGTTTATCGGTATGTAATTAAACAATGTAGAATTTACCATTATTTTTTCATTCTTATACTGTTAAAATTGTTGAATTTAATATGTAGTGTATAAAGTTTTATAATAAGAATTTCCATTTTCAAAAACAGATTCACTGTGTAAGATTTAACGGTGTTTAACTGCAAAAAATCATTTATTTCGAATAAATTGTGCACAATTTAATTCTGCAAAGCCTGAATTGAACATAATATAAGTAATTAAAATAAATAAGTCATTCTAAGGTAAATGCACCAAACCAAAAATATTGCCTGAAATAAATAAATTACGTAATTTATTTGTGAATATAATATTAATATATTATTTTTAAAATTCATGACACTTAATAAGCATAATTCTAATCATTGTTTGCATTTAAATCGTAATATTATATTTATGTCAAAAACAGAATTTGTTGACTCGAGAAATAGGTTCACCCTCGACAATTGATGCGTTTACCCTATAGATTCTTTAATTTTACATAGATTTCGTGAAGTTTAACAATAATACTCAGCAACTATAACATTTTTTGAATTTTGTTCTTATAAATATTAACAGTATCCAAATTAAAAGTGTGGAGTTTAGATGATTTTTATTTTATTAATAGCATATTACAGTGGAACCTCGATTATTCGAACTAACGTATAGGCAAGGCCTGATTCGGATAATCGAAAATTCGGATAATAGAGGTTTTAATGTTTTTCATAATTAAAGTAAAAAAATTGGACAGTTGAACAATATGTATTTAATTTAATACATTTTTTAAAGATATATAAGTATACTGTATATCAACTGTGTTGAATTGATTCCTGTGGGGAAGCAAGGAGCTGGTTGTAACAGTTTTTAGAAAATTGTATAAATTATGAAATCTATGAAGTGTATTGTAATTATTATTAATGTTGTTATATTGCAAAATAAATTCTCCCTGTTGTAAAGTAGAAACGAAAAGTCATTAAAAAGTATTATATGTGTTCATAAAAAAACGTTTTGCTATTGAAAAACCAGTTATTAAAAACTTGCCCTGTAATCAAATTGATTGTAGGGGATACCGGGGCGTAATGGATCACTTTTCACTTTTTGTTGCTTAACTTCGTCATTCTTGCTATAATAAAAATTCCAACATGTGAAAAACTTAGCCTAACATCTCAGCTTTAAATAAAAAAATGTACGCCCTAATATTACTTATACTTTGTTCTAGAACAATGTGTTTGGAGATATGCAAGGTGAGAAATTACGCCTACCCGGGGCGTAATTGATCAGCAATGAAATTATAATTTAGATTATCAAATATTATTACGGTATTGGCAATTTTAGGTTCTAATGTATATTTATAACAAAGAATATCCAAATGGAGCATATTTAATTTAAACTTCAAACATTTTCATGCAATTTTCAAATTTTAAAAAGTTGTAGCGAAATACAAAATCCATTTACTTAAAAAATCTATTCTCCAGTTATTTTTTTAATAAAGGGTTATCATTGGTAGCTATTAATATATAAATTATTATAAGAAATTAAACTTAATATTGTAAATTTTATTAATATTTAATAAGTATTAAAGAAAACTTGTCAATTGTTCTTTAAGAACAAATGTTTGAAGCGCAAAACCTGATAAACAAAAATTTTTTACAAATAATTCTGAAAGAGATATAACAAAAAACAAAAATTTTAAAAATTTACTTTCGAGCGTCAAAATCACTTTTTCTACCATATTTTTAACAATAATAAATAAATAACAATGAATCTTGGTACAAACTTACAGTATCCAAAGTACATTATTTTAATCAAAAACCGAAATTACTCCGATTTACCACTTTTGAATAAATTCAAGTGATCCATTACGCCCCTGATACATTACGCCCCGGTCTCCCCTATATACCATTTAATAATTTAAAATTTACTGGTTAAATTATTTAAGGTAAACTCTTATAATGACACAGATAAGAACAATAATATGAGAAAAAGCAAATTTCGTGTTACAAAATTTTGCGTAATTGTGAAAAATAATTATTTTTTAGCGTTCAGTACACAAAGTGTATATCGTTCGGAACCCATTTAGTCTCGCTTTTTGTGACAAAATTATAGGAATAAGAAACAACTAGACCAATTGTGTTTACAGTTGGTACGGGTATTTATTTTTTAACGAAAAATCTGAAAAAGCCTTAAAATATTATTGAAATTGAATGAATAGCAGTATTTCCCAAAAAATGAAAATTTTGAAAAAACTGGAATCTTACGAACCAAGTTTGAGAATAATACAGGAAAAAATTTCCCAATTGATTGAAAAGAAATCTGTTTTAAAAAATGAACAATTTCAAAAAATATATTTGTTATCTTTTCAAATTTTTTTTTTTAACATTTCGTTAAAATGACAATAAAATGCACATATTATGGAGAATGTAAAGTTAAAATTATATTATTCTCTTATATAAAATTTGAACAGTTAAATTAATTCATAAAATTAAAAAAAAATAAAAATTTTTTACATGAAACAGTACTTTTATTATATTGTAATAACAAAATTGAATCAAAATAATAAAGGAGAAACAAAATTTAATGAACAAAATGGATGAAGAACAAAAGCAACGGAGACGGCCGAAGGGCGTCGTAGGCTCTAGAATTGAGGAAAACACCGAGCTATAGCGGAGACCAAGGTGGTCACCCATCCAAGTACTAACTGCACTGAATGTTGCTTAATCTTTACGTGATTGCAAGCCACAGAGTCTCACCACTGTGATTTACGTTTGGTAATTCCCCTTTAATTTAAAGCAAACAGCACTCAAATAGATTACAAATTGTAAGCTGTAGACAGATTTGAAAAATTTTTTTTATTTACGTTTCTTAAAAGTCTAAATAAAACTAAAACTTTTATTCTTTGACAACTTTTTCCTAATGTCAATATTTTTGGACTTATTAGCTACTGATTATAAGTCTACAAATAGAAGTTCAAAGTTTTGAAAATTCATAACTTAAAAATTTGGCTTCCAAAAAATAAAAAAATACGTATCTGTTTTTGTCAATACAGAATACAAAAAAAATGTTTTTGGCCTATTTTAAGAGGTCGGCTGAAATTTCACGTGGAATTATATAAATGCCGAAGGAACTTCAAAGTGAAAAAGAAAACAAAGTAGAGCGTGTATGAGTTATAGGTTTCAGGTCGCATGCCGGGGCGCAGTCAATGACTGCTGGGTCCCATTCAGGAAATTTATCGCGGTAATCACTCGGTACTTTATACTATAGAATAGCTAATACATACATCGTAGCAGTAACAATGCCGCTTACCAATATACTTGTGCATGAGTATATATATATATATACAATAAATTTTCATCCAAATTCTTCTGTTTGTCCAAAAAAAGTTCTTAAAGTAATCTTTTTCTTCATTAAAAATTTCCACTATATTCGAAACATGATGACGAAAGTCGAATACTTCTTTTTTCCATACAACGAAAATAAATAATGTTATGGACATCCTCTCAGGTGTGTTTATGTATTTTATTATGTATAAAGTACAAATAAAAAGTAAACAGTATATATATATATATATATATATATATATATATATATATATATATAAATATAAATATAAATAATAATTTATTTTTTTTTTTTTTTTTTTTTTTTTTTTTAAGAACTTTTTTTGGACAAACAGAAGAATTTGGATGAAAATTTATTGTCGATTTGTGTTATTTTTAAGTTGGAAGCTAAACTTTGAAAATTGTTTACACTTATCTTTAAATTTTTACTATTCTTCAAATAAATATTACCACCTCCAGAATAGATTTTCACTGCTTTCTGTATATATTATATTGCTTCCCGAATTTTACTATTTCTAGAGTAAATTATAGTATTTCTAGAAGAAACTATAGTTTATATAACTTTACTAACATCTACTGAAATTTAACTATTTCTAAAAGTGAATTCTAGTACCTTTAAATTTTTAGTATTTTTGAATTTAGTATCTTCCCAATGGGAAAAAACCATTGGCGCATTAATGGTCCAATAATGGGAGCCACCATTACATTATTGTCCCATTTATGGAACCCAACAGTGGACCACTAATGGTAAAATCGCAGGATGACAACCATTATTGTCACATTATTAGGCCAATAATTAAAAAACCATTAAGCCATTAAAAAACCAATAATAATAAAAAAAATTTTATTATTAAAGTTATATTAAAGTTCTGACATGTAATCACTTTTTGAAATGATTACGAATACTATGTGATATATTCAAAATTGTGTAGAAGCGATTACTATAGTTATACTTTAATGAGACTGAACATTGTATTTATTGATTTTCTAAAATGTTAAAACTTTTATAAAAATTGGTAGTTCACAACAATAAAAAAACACTTTTAACCGTTTTTTGAAGATTTAAATTTTTGTTATTGTTTTTATATTAACAAAATAATACAAAATTTTTAAAAAAATTAATAACTCAAAAGCAGTTTACAATAAATTAATAAAACTTACACTGATTACACAAAATTGTTCACTTATATTTAAACTAAATATTTATTTACAAGAAGAAGAAAAAATATTTCAGCACAAAATCCTCAACTACTAGAAAACTGTGTTAAATATAAAAGAAATATTTTGTTCTGAAACTTTTTTCTCATGAAAGAGAGAGATAGAGAGACTTTCTGAAATTCTAAACGTGGCAACGTTGCTACGGCAACCTGACCGTGTTACCGAATACCCTCTCGCTTTCTAGCTTTTCTCCATGTTGGTAACCCACGCACACATACATAGTGATACGGAAGTTTGCCTCTAGAAGATAAATATTTCACCGTCATTCTCCTCAGAATATAAAATCGCAAAGTTCTTTTCTTTTCACGATAAAGAAGGACATTCAATTTTTTTAATTTAATATATCAGGAAAACGAAAGTGTATCACATGGTCTTATTACATTTAAAAAATATTTAATTTTATATTTTATAATTTTTGGGTTTTTACAATTCTTAACCTTCACAACACATTTTATACCCTTCCTAAACTTTTCAACAGATTTCTACATTCCCCTTGTTTGCGATCCGCAGCCAACTTTTATTAGAAGTATTCGTATTCACTTACACAGAGAAAAATGTATATTTCAGCGGAAATATATAGATGTTAAAGCTTAACATATTTTTCTTTTAACATGGGGACAGCTATCCAGATATTAAAACTCAATATTTATATGTTAGGCATTAATATGTACGATCTAATTTGAAAATCTAGATATCAATTGATAAAATATATGATCCAATACAATATTGCCAAGGTTTGCCAATATTGATTATTGGGTCTATATTGGTCTCAGCTTGGCATATACCAACCCCGTGTCTCTTCTTGCTAAAAGTTAATGAATAAAAGAATAAATAAATAATTAAATATTTTCAATAAATTATGTGTTATATTTATAATTTTTTTTGGTAAATTATTTTACAAAATAAAAAAATATGCAATTTATTAAATAATTTTTGAAAAAGACAGTATAAATTTTAGTAATAGGAATTTTAAAATAAATATTCCGATAATATTATAAATAATATTAATTTATTTTAAAATTTCGATAAATGTTTGAAACATTAATATATAAATTTTAATTTTTACCGTCCAATTTTTAATAATTTCAGACAAAACTCAAATATAATGTATATATCTAAAAAAACATTTTTATATAATATTAAATTTACACATATAATAAACATTCCATTTTCATAAGTAGGAACTAAATTAACAGCCTTTTTTGGACAAAATTTCTTTCTTGGGAATTTGCCATTTTCGAATTTATAAATCTTCTCATTTGAATTTTTAAGTAAGAATCCAACACATATGCAAGAACTTCATCAGCATGATTTGGGCAAGGAAATTTAATTAGTTCTTGTGTTATTTCACATAAGACTAAATCATACACATTACTCCTGGGTAGCTCCATGCCTAAAAAATCAAAGTTGTACACTAGTTTTTCGATTTTGTTGAAACTTCGAAATTTTGAAGTGGAATACATGCCAGTAAAGAGCCTCATTTCGATTTAGAAAAATTTTTAAAAATTTTGGATTTACGAGGTTTTTAAATTTTTTTTTGAAATTTTGAAAATGGTATATCTCTAAGGAAAATTAATGAAATTTAATGAAATTTTCAGGGAATGCTTATTGCTTACAGACAATTTAAGAAAATATTTTAGAAAAAAAAAATTTTTTTTTTAAACAAATTATTAAAAAAATAATTTTTAAATAAACAATTTTTTGAAAAGTACCATTTTTATTTTTTTTAAATAATAATGATTCGATTCCCTCTTATTTCATGAGTATTTTCCAAAAAAAAAATTGATGGAGGGTCTGAAACTTTAGGAGATATTAAATTTTTTGTCCTTGCGCGCAACCGTAAAAAGAGCATTTTCCGGCTATACTCTACATACAAACTAACGTTCAAAGTCACCTCTAAGTCGTAAGTTTAAACCGAATTCGATTTTTCTTCTTGGAGAATGTCAGGCTATAAATTCGTAAGAATACTGTGCAATTTTTAAATTTATATTTGTTTAAACAAATTATTATTATTATTGTTAATTACTAACTTTTTACATATTGTACACAGAGAGGTGTATTTTTTCTAATTTTGCAATTTACTGGACCTAACATAAATACCAATGCAAATTTAAAACATAATTATTATTGTTTTAGCAAGATTTAAACAAATTATTATTGTTAATTACTAACTATTTACAGAATAGTATACTTAGAAGATTCAGTTTTTTCTAAACAGGCAAAGTTATCAAACTTTTTTGATATACAGATTTACATTAAAAATAAAATTATATTTTAAACAAAAATAAGAATAATAATTTATTTCAAAATTAATTAACTTTTAATTAGGGTTGGTAATGTTTTTCCAAATTATATTATTTTTCTTTCAAAAAAATTAACTTTTTGTAATTACTAAAAAAATTTTTTTTCAAAAAAAACAAAGCTAAAAAATTGTTTAAGTAATTGTTAACAACAATTGTATTTATTATTAATTGTGTTGCTTTTCTTTGTAAAAGTTTATTTCACTTTATTTTGTGAACTCAATGAAGTGTTCTTGTTTTTTTATTTCTCAAAAATATTATAATTTCAAGAGCTTTCAATATAGGTAATTTGTTTTTATTTCATATTTATAATCATGATAAACAAATAATTATAAAGTCGTTTTAACAATTTTCATTTGCATGTGTTCTGTGACAATTTCTCAATCGAAGAACTAGGAAACAACTTTAAATTTTTGTCATAGAGCTACCCAGATTATAATTAAAAGAACAATTAAAAGTTAAATAATTTTGAAATAAATTATTATTCTTATTTTCGTTTAAAATATAATTTTATTTTTAATGTAAATCTGCATATCAAAACAGTTTGATAAATTTGCCTGTTTAGAAAAAACTGAAACTTTTAAGTATACTATTCTGTAAATAGTTAGTAATTAACAATAATAATTTGTTTAAATCTTGCTAAAACAATAATAATTATGTTTTAAATTTGCATTGGTATTTATGTTAGGTCCAGTAAATTGCAAAATTAGAAAAAAATACACCTCTCTGTGTACAATATGTAAAAAGTTAGTAATTAACAATAATAATAATAATTTGTTTAAACAAATATAAATTTAAAAATTGCACAGTATTCTTACGAATTTATAGCCTGACATTCTCCAAAAAGAAAAATCGAATTCGGTTTAAATTTACGACTTAGAGGTGACTTTGAACGTTAGTTTGTATGTAGAGTATAGCCGGAAAATGCGCTTTTTACGGTTGCGCGCAAGGACAAAAAATTCAATATCTCCTAAAGTTTCAGACCCTCCATCAATTTTTTTTTTGGAAAATACTCATGAAATAAGAGGGAATCGAATCATTATTATTTAAAAAAAATAAAAATGGTACTTTTCAAAAAATTGTTTATTTAAAAATTATTTTTTTAATAATTTGTTTAAAAAAAAAAAATTTTTTTTTTTAAATATTGTCTTAAATTGTCTGTAAGCAATAAGCATTCCCTGAAAATTTCATTAAATTTCATTAATTTTCCTTAGAGATATACCATTTTCAAAATTTCAAAAAAAATTTTAAAAACCTCGTAAATCCAAAATTTTTCAAAATTTTTCTAAATCGAAATGAGGCTCTTTACTGGCATGTATTCCACTTCAAAATTTCGAAGTTTCAACAAAATCGAAGAACTAGTGTACAACTTTGATTTTTTAGGCATGGAGCTACCCACCTGTTACGGTTTTTCGTAAAACACGCTTAAATTTTTGTTAGCAAGTCATAAAAATTATTGTTAGTGTGTCGTAATTCCTTATCACTTTATAAAGTAATTAATTTCGCCAACGGGTAATTTATTACTTGAGGAACATTATCCGAATAAAAAAAAGCAGAGCGACATATTAAACATTCAAAAAATTTCGACATATTTTTGCAAACTTCGCCAGTGATAAAATATAACAAGCAATCTACAACCTCAGGAAAATCATAGTAGTGATCTTTAGCGTTAGTAAAGTCCGAAAAATCACAGCCTTTTCTTTTAATAATAATGTCTAATTTCTTATTAATCTCCTCTACACATGAAAAATCTTATCTTTTTATAAATTTCTTGTAATTTATCTAATGAGATTAATGGCTCTACTGCAGTCTTGTTTTTAAATGTACAATTGCCTGTACTTGGTGGATTTAAGATACCATAAAATGCCAACATTTTACATATTTGCAAAAAAGTAGGGGTAGCAGGATGACTATTCGTGCCTTCTGTAAGTCGAACTGTCCTGAAAAACCTGTAAACCTAAAAATAAACAAAATCAAATATTATACATTTTTTATTTTTTTAAACAATTAACATAAGAAAAGAGTAATTTGTACTTTCGATGATTTTTTATTAGAAATATAAATTTAATTATATCTATGTTAACTTATATTTAATTATATTAAGTATATCATTATAAATATATAAATATATAAATATATATAAATATGTATATTAAATATATATAAATATATATTAAATATATATATATTTATCATTATAAAATATTACATGAATACGAATTCAATATATTTCACATTAGTTTGTTTTTTCGATGATTTTTAATAAAAATATAAATTATAACCATAAACAAGCCTGAGTTTTTGTTTGTGAACTAATTAAAATTGATTTTAAATTATTTAAATATCACTTTTTACCCTTTTAAAAGTGAAGTTCCAAAAACATTAATAATTTAATTAATTAATACTCTAATTAAAATTAATTTTAATCTAAATATATATTATTTCTTACCCTCTAAAAATAAAGTTAGAAGAAATTAATAATTCAATTAATTAATATTCTAATTAAAATGGTTTTAATGATGATTTTATTAATTAATTTAAATGAGTTTCGATACCTCTAAAGCGTCTTGGTTTATTTGGCCACTCATAACATACTTTAGTTTTAAATCTTTGAGTAAATAAACAGATAAGTCCAAAGTAGAGCTTAAGGTCATCCTCCAACCCTCTGAAATTTCCGGCGTCAAAAATTTGTTATGATCGATTAAATTTTGGTTAACTCGATTTTCACAGGCGTCTAACCACTTGAGACTCTCATGCAATATCTATAAGAAAAGTCGTAACAGTTAAAAAGACTTAATGATAAATTTGAAATATTTAAAAATATTAAGATATATACTGTAAGATCATCAGACTCAAGTCGAAGTGCTGACTCTATCGTGGTCCTATTTAATGCATCAAACATGTCGTTCATTTTTTCGCAAAAATCAGATGTTGATTCCGAATATTTTAATCTGGCTTTGTAAGCTTTATAAAAGCGTAATCCTCGAGCGACAGATTTACTAAATACCTGCATTAATAAAATGATAATAACAAATTATTCTATTTATAAAGTGCGAAAATTCATAGAAATTAGATAAATTAGAATATTTTTCGAAACTTACTTGCGTAGCTAATGACACTCGCCTTTTAAGAAAACTATTGTTTTTTTATAAAAATGTGTAAATCAGTTAGTTTTTGGCATAATTTATTTGCTGTCGGTTGTAATTTTTCTATTTCATACATCTAATCAATGGAGTTTTCATCTGGACGAATCTAATTAATAGATAAGTAATGACAGTAAAGTAAATACAAAAATATAAACCCAACTCTCCCCACATTCGTCTGTTGGTAGATGCACCATCTGCAAAAACTCCGTGAATTTTTGCTCCTGCTTTTTCAAGAAGAATAATAATACATTGCACTACTAATGATGCTAACACATCACCATTAGTTGGTCCATTTGATACAAAAGCGGCAAATGGTTGCGAATAAGCATCGTACAGTGGCTGAAACATCAGCACGAGACCTAATCTGCCATGTTTTCATTGAGATCTTTTGGAACATTGTCGCCACAACATTTTCTTCCAGATCTTTGAATAATTTTTCCCGAATGATGTCTTCATCTTTAAAATGCTAACTACACACAGCATTACCCGCCTTTAATTTAATATCATCCCTTATTATAGCAAGTTGCCATTTTTTAATAATTTTCGCATCATTCGGAACTTTAAAAATACTTGTAAGGTGTTGTTTGTCAATTGCCTTGTTACTTTCATAACCAGACTTGCAACCGACAGCAAGACACTTTAAGCTTTACTTTAGTAAAGAATTACTTAATATTTACTTAAAAAAACTTGCATGTAATAAATATTTTTAAAAAACAATGTATAAAATTAAAATTTTAAGTTAAATTTTTAGTAAAGAACTTTAGTAAAGTTTAAGCACTTTAGTAAAGAATTACTTAATATTTACTTAGAAAAACTTGCATGTAATAAATATTTTTAAAAAACAATGTATAAAATAAAAATTTTAAGTTAAATTTTTGGAAAAAGTTAAAAGCCAACTGTTTTTCACGCATCTACGCATGTAAACATGAATGTCTGTATACCTAGCGGGCACGCTTCTCTTTTTGATAACTTTAAGATATCGTTTCAAGTAGATGTTAACAATTTTTATTATGATTATGAATAAATTTTTTCTAATTGCTGTTACCAAATTGAGTTTCTGATAATTAGTAGAAAGTTACTGATTTGATTAGTAAAATTCAGGTTACTGATTCAATCTGTTGTTAAAAAAATGACATAGTCAAATTTACTAATTTACGAGTTAGATTTAAAAATTATAATGGTTTTTTTCTTTGGCTACCAGCATATTTACTAATTAAAACTATTTGAAAATTGAAATTAACTTGATTGCAACCTTCTATATCCTTAGTTCCGAAGCTCATGGAACTTGTAATAAATCTTTAAATGTCTGCAGTTGTTCAATGTTGGGCGCATGAGTTGACTAAACATTGCATAAAAATTGAGATTTAAGCTTCAGTTAATTTTATTTGCATCTTGATTTTAAAAAAGTTCTTTTATCTTTTTGCGTCCACGGAAATATTATAGACTTATATTTTATTATTTTTATGACATTAAAGTTTTACTATAATAGTAAACATGATCTTTATAAACACAAAGAAGGGTGTCGTTTACGTAACTATTATAATAAAAATAAGAAAACTCTATCTTAATGAGATAATTAAAGTGACTTATGGTGCCAAGAATGACCTAAAGCATCAAGGAAAGTAACGTGTGCAAGCTTGGTTAAGTGGTTAGGTTATCGGCTTACGATGTTAGGGTCGTGCGTTCAACTCCCAACGTATGGGGATTTTTTCTGTGATAACAAAAAAACATGATAACAGAAGAGTAAGCAAAGAAAGATGAAAAATAGACTCGAATAATAATAAATGAAACTAAATAATTTTTTTTAAATTGTTAATTCAACTGTTCACTTTATTGGTCCTAACTAGATTCTCTAGGTAGAATTTATAAAGGGCCATTACACAATTTCCACACTGGATGTTAACTATTAGTATCTTTTTTCAATATCTACCCAAGTGCGAAAACCAACGCTGCCCAACGCTGGCTCACTATTGACAAAGCTGGCACTGAGTCTTGTTAGACAATACCAATATTGTTATTGTAATCCTATTGGTGAGACTCTGGCATCCGTAGCCAAATCGTGTCTCCCCTTGTGGCTAAACTATTTGTCAGAGTCGAATTTTTTATATGCTTTTTCGCGATTCTGAAAAATTTTATTAATTGTCAAAATATTGCATAGATTTTAATTCTAAAAAATGTTTGAAAAAATTTACACACTTAAACAATGTAAATATATAAAATTCAAAATTTAATCCGATCTCTCTTTTAAATTTTGACTCAGTCATTATCTAAATCTATCTAATAAGGTCTCCATTAAAGTGCAGACATTTTTTTTATTTTGTTACACAGATATTAATCAAATGGTACTTTTAAATAATTAACTATTAATTTTAATACTATTAGCAAAATTATTATTTCACTAAAGTAGTATTAAGATAAGAAACAGTTATAAAACTCTTATTAATACAAAATGATTAAATAGTATAGATAGGAGCAACTATTACTTAAAATATTAAAGCGATATTAAAACAACTATTTATTAAATACAATGATTAATTAATCAAAATACTATTAATTACTTAAGGTCAGTTGTGGTAAATAGAAACAGATAAATTTCACCAATAACACAAATTTTTTCTTTTAAATCGTATTACTTCCGGTTTTCTTGTATGGAGTTATTATTTCACTTCCGTGGAATAATTTTATAGGGTAGTTGGTTATTCCAACATATAAGAAACAATCGATTTCAAGAATGAAAGTGTTAAGAGATACAAAGAATTACATGAAAAATGGTGTGTTATTTTCCGTTGCCAGTCATTTTCCCGAAACCAATTACCCGAAAAGTCTTGTCGCGAATGTCCAATTTCCCGAAAACCTTTTTCCCGAAGCCCTTTTCCCGAATGTCTATGTACCCGAAATTTTTTTTTAAATTAAATATATTATTGCATGCTTTAAAATACAAGAAAGACAATTGTATTGTAAATTAAATTATAAAAATTATAAAACAATGTAATGAACTAATGCACGTAAAAACGTTAGAACTGTGTTATTCAGTCTGTGTTCCTCGTAGGTGTTAACAATTCCCTGAAGCCGTTTTTGAATCGTAATCCAAGTCTTTTTTGGAGCTGCTTTCACGGATCGTCCTAAACTGAGATCGGCAATAGCCACCTCCGTGTCTGCCTGTTCTTTTTGAATTTCTTTCAGTAAGGAATATAGATCCGGGTGATGTTTGGCAACGACTAAGGCAAACCGATTGTGCCAGCCTTCACTGACGTTGTTGGTTTTGTGAGACCTTCGTACAGCTGCATCGCGTTGGTTCCATACTGGAATTGGATATCTCGGCAAAATTGCTTTTCTTCGACCTCTGCATGGTTTCCCCACAACATAATTTTCGCCAAAATAATCCAAGATTGGACGAAGTTCCTGCGGTGCATGCGTAACGAGTTCTCGAAACGAATCTTGTACGTCTTCAGGAGGCACGAATGTTAAGGCCAACATCATGTGTGTGTAGGTTTTTAGGTCGCGATTATCGGCATTATTATAAACCTGTTGAAGTCCTTCACTTTGGATACGTACATAGATTGATAGTAGTTCTCTAAGTTAGGATACTTTTTTTTAACCAATCCAAGAATTGTAAACACTTGAGTAAAAATGTTTGGAGACACCTTTAAATGAAAACAAACAGGAGTAAATTAATTTAAAAAGAATTAATTACAACTAATTAAAAGTTACCTTAAATGTTCCGTCCAAAAACCATGTAAGACTTCACGCCAAAAACTCCAAATTCCGTCGGTTACTAAATACCAATACTCTGCCTTCCTGATCTCCAGTTGATGTCGAAGAATCGTAAATCGAAAATGTCTCTCCTACTAATGTATTCCGATATCGCTCCGGAATTTCTTCCAAGTGATGTAACGATGTAGGGTTAGGTGGTAAATTTTTCCTTCGAACTCGTCTCATAGACTTTTTAAGATTTTCTCTTTCCGGTAACAGAGGAAGGACTTCTTCCGGCACATCCGGTAACTCGTTTCTCAAAATCTGTGCGGGACGTTGTTCGGGGTGTTCCTCAGCTATTCTCTTCAATCTATGCTTTACCATTTCCGCCTGACACTCTTCTCTATTTGGAGCGTGTTCGTGGTCTTTATCGTCTCCTCCTTTAATTATTACTACTCTCTCCCCACAAAGAGTGTCTGCTGTGACCATACGAGCTGTGCAAGTTTTTCCTCTAACCCTCACACAGTCCCAGTACGCTTTACTATTTATCTGCTTAGATCGTTGAAATATATACCCGCGATTTAATAACTTGTTTCCTAAATTCACTGGTAATTCTTCCATAATAATTAAAATAATTGTAAAAATTCTTAAAAAAATTGTAAATATAAAAATATATAGAAAAAGAAACTGCGAGGTAAACAAAAATTTTGACACACTAATAACATTCTGTTGGTTGCTATGGTGACAGATTATGAAACAAAAAATGCTACACATACATACATACATACATATTCTTTATGTTTTTTATGTAAATTACTTTTTCGTGAAATTAGTTATTCGGGAAAAATGTTTTCGGGAAATTAGTCATTCGGGAAACTGGCATTTGGGAATTTGGACATTCGAGACAAGGCTTTTCGGGTAATTGGTTTCAGGAAAATGTCCGGTAACCCATTCAAACTAATGAATAATAAGGAATTATATAAATTTAAAAATAAACTGTGCCAAAAGTTAAAACACTTTACACACAAAAAGGTTTATTCTTTTCTATTTTCTCTCATTTGCTACCGTTCTCTCTTATTCTCTCTTATTATTATAGCCTTGTAGGGGTAAATCTCTTATTTTTAATTAAAGTTTGGAAAATAAAAAAATTCAAGTTGATTTTTGTTGTAGCATTAGTAAAAGATAATTATAAATTTTAGTATGAATTTTTAGTTTAGTTTTTTTTCAAATGAGAAGTAAAAAAGTAAGAGGATTTCTTTTTCGATTTTCAATTTTTAATGCAATAGAAAATATTTTTTACATACTGCTCTTAAATGATAAACGGAAAATGGGAAAATGCTTAGAACCAGTTGGGTGTGATTTAAAGTTCAAAGCCGTATTTAAAAAAAACATTTTAACTGAAATAGCTACTGTTTCGATTTATCGCTTGTTTCTATTAAAGGGGACATTACAGTTCAAAACAGGCAAAAAGAAGGCTTTTTTAATAAATATTATTAAAATAACTATGACATTTATTTATAAAATTTCTTTTGCATGTAATAAATAATTTACTTAAGAATTTGTAAAAAAAATTTTCTTTTGCTTCCTCATATAGAAGCTTTGCATTCATGACGATTTTCAATTTTTTAAAACATGGATTCATCTAGGATATATGTATATTAAATTCTGAGCAAATGTCCAGATATATGTGTGTATGTGTGTGTGTATGTCACAAAAAATTGTGGACAAATTATCTCAAACAAATTTTAATGGATTGCCCTGAAATTTTGCAGGTTTATTGCAGTCATTAATACCTAAAATCTGACACAAGGATTTTCAAATTTATCCACAAAATTTTTTTTATACAATTTTTTCAAAATTAAAAAAAAATTTTTTGTATTTTTTGAAATAACTTATTTATTTCTTAATATTTTCATAAATTATTCTCAAAATTACATTCCTGACAAGAAAACGAATCGATTGATATATACAAAGTGCATATTTCATCAAAATTTATTAAATTAATCAATATTTTTCTTTTTCACAAAAAATTCAAATTTTGTGTTTTTTGAAATATTACCTTAACATATTAAAATTAAATTAAACAATTGGTTTATAATATTTTAAAAAAGCGAAATGGTCATGAAATGAACAACTTGTTTTTTTTAAATGGCGGCGATGTAAGCCATTTTTCGAAAATACCCATTTTCGGTGGTAAGATCAATTCCAAACTTTCTAAAACAGATAAAAACAAAGTGACATTCTCTTCGTTAGATATTTCTTCAGATGTGGAACCTCAAAAAAGTGGAACTTTCTCCCCCCCCACCTTTTTTTAGAGTACTTTTTCCAAAAAATATGCAAAAAATGGTGTTTTTATTCAGAATTTCTCTTATAAAAAAGGGAGATGGAAATTTTCCAGTTTCTGAAGTTCCACTTATAGGCATGATGACGCTGAATCAAAAGCCGTTTGATTTTTTAAAATCGCTTCAGAAGAACTTGAGATATCAGTCCTACCAGATCAAAAAAGACATTTTGAGAAAAACGCATTTAAAGTATTTGTTTATAAGTTTCGACTCGGGTTTTTGAGCTCGCTAATTACGAATATGGAATCAGATTTTAAAAATTCAAAATTTTGGATCCAATATGACGGACATTTTATTTTTCAAAATCATTGGATTTTCTTGAAAATCGTTACAGGGGGTTTTTGGAGTCGCTGATTACGAATATGACATAATTTTTCCAAAATTAAAAATTTCGGATGTAATATGGTGGACGACAAAAAATTAAACGAAAAAAAAATTAAAATTAAAAAATTTTCCTTTTTCGCCATATTGGATTCGTCATTTTAAATTTTGAAAATTTGATATCTAATTTGTGATTAGCAACACCAAATACATTTTTGTTTGTCTTTTCTAAAAAATGCAAATAAGAAAACATTTAAATCATTCGAATGCTTATCCGTATACAAAAACATCTTTGACATGGCGAAGAATAGAAATGTGTAACTTTTGTTGTACTTCGAATTTTGCAATAATATTTTAAGAGAGTATTCTTGACACTATAAGAAATCCGAAAATAAAATAAATAAAAATCGAATATTTTAACATTTTGTACTGGAATGTCCCCTAACCCATCTGACCCTACTAATTTTAAATACTTAAACAGTACTTTTTAAATTAATTTAAATTAATTCACTTCATTAACCGCTTCACTGGCAGGGCTTTTCAAATGGTGTTCCACGCGCCGAGGCCCTGACCGTCAAAAATACCCAAATTGCGTTCCTAAAAAAAACTCTGTTTTTAAAGAGTGTACACCACATTTAACTATTGTAAAGGAATATTTCTATAGTTTAGGCATCAGAGAACAAGATTATCACAAGAAAAATCTAAGTTTTTGTGATTTTCAACGTTTTTCCGAACGTTCAAATCGGCTACTTTAATATTTTTTAACAAATAGCATTCCACCTTTTTTCAATTTTTACATAATAAAACTTGTATTTTTATTGAAAAAAGATATTTACATACAATATTATAATATAATAATATAACTATTAATAATATTTATTAGGGTGACCATTATTTTGCAAAAGTTGGAATTTCTTAGGTCACCGGGCAGAATTTGCTTCAGAATGTGAAAAAAAAGAGCTATGGACAAGAAAAACTTAATCGATCAATTTTAACCCGTGCCACCGAAGGGTTAAAGTTTAAATGGGGTTTAACATAGGATTAGTGCACTTTTTTACATTTTGTATAAGAACTTTTTTTAAATTAATCTTTTGCTTCGGCAACATTCACAATTATGGTTTTTGATGTGCTGAACACTAATCCGATGTCAAAAATAAGTTTTGACAGCTTCCAGATGTAAAAAAAGCTGTAAATATTTTTAAAACGACAGTTTTTGTGTTTAATTTAGTAAATCAAACAAAATTTTGCTGATATATAAATATTTAAAAAACTACAAGTTCAAACTAAATAGCAATATGTAATACTGACAGTTGACAGCTGTGAATTAAACTGTCAAACTTTCAAAAACGAGAGTTTTTGACAGTTTTTACATTAAATTACTCAATAAAAATATTTTCAGAGTATTGAGGTAAACCTAAATAGAATTATGTAAATTTGACAGTTGACAACTGTCGATTAAGATGTCAAATTTTTGAAACCCTAGTACAAAAACTTATGTAAAATAACAACTTTATGAAAAAAGGTACTTACTTAAAAATTAAATTTTTATGTCTAAAAAGTAAAATTCTCTTATTAATTTTTTGACGGTTGCCAATTGTGAAAAATACATGTCGCTAATAGGATTAACGTCATTGTGCTTAAAAATAATTGTATGCAAGTAATTTAATGTAAAAAGTCTCAGTTTCAAAAGTTTGACATCTTAATTGACTATTATAAACTATCACATTTACATAATTCTATTCACGTTTGCCTCAATACACTAAAAATATTTTTATCTGAGTAATTTAAAGTAAAAACTGCCAAAAACTTGTTTTTAAAAGTTTGACAGTTTAATTGACAGCTGTCAACTCTCAATATTATCTATTTCCATTTAGTTTGACCTTGTTGTTTTTGAAATATTTTTATATGAGCAAAATTTGGTTTGATTTACTAAATAAAACACAAAAACTGTCGTTTTGAAAAGATTGACAGCTTTTTTGACAACTGGAAGCTGTCAAAACTTATTTTTGACATCGGATTCGTGTTCAACATATTAAAAACCATAAATATAAATGTTGTTAACCCAATAAAACTTATCTCTCGATAATTAACCATTTCTACTGGCCCGGTATGCGCGAAAATATCAAGCGTTACGTTAATGAATGCGAAATTTGCCTCAAGTGTAAACGAAAAAAAAACACACCCCCACAAGGCAATATTATGATATCAACAGTATTATATTGTATTACGCAAATTATTCAAAAAAAATTAGTTTAATGTTAAGACTTGTATAAACTAAGTGTACTTAAATAAAATAAGTAAATAATAAATTCAGCCTGATTAATACCGTTCAATTCTTTTATACGGCTATTATCTTACGGATGATTAGTGTGATTGGTGTGTGCTATAGTTTAAAATTCTTTCCCTCCTTTTTATTAGATTATCTGACCTTGGTAATGACATTATTATCATCAATTCTTATTACTTTCTTTTATGATCCTTTTGTATCCTAACTTTTAAATCGTTCTTTTTTACCAGCCGAGATTTCATAGGATGGGGAAATTTAGCAAACTAATCCAATCCAGAGTGTTAGCAACGATATAGAAAGGGGGAATTGTAACGATCATAATCATTTCTTCTATATTAATCGTTGCCATCACTCAGATTTTTATTATTGATCTCACAAAATAATTAGATTTTAATTTGAATTCGCGCCTTAGCGCCAAATTTTGACTCTAGGCGTCGCGCGAGTCTTTATCTAGCAGACGACAAAAGCACATGTTGTTTTTGCCGGTGAAAAACACCTCAGATTGGTGTGAACCTAGTAATAAAACTTAACCTCTGCGCTTATACAAAATGTATTTAAATTAGTAGTGTTTAATAAATCAATTAATTAGAGTGTCAGAAAGTGTGCTATTATTTGTTATTGTCTCCATTATCATCTTCGAAGCCCAGCGCGAATTGCAGTGCCGACCAACAAGGGAAACACAAGTAAGTTTGTTAAACCTCTTCATACTCTTGGCTTTGCAATGGAAGGAAAGGAGATGCCATAATGACATGTTCAGGTGAGGTTTGGATAGTGAAATTGCGTCGATTCCGTCTAAGTCGAACCCCCGTATTAAATTGAATTAAATTTACCTAATCTTAGATAGTATATGAAGAAATCTCACCAAATAAGGACAAATTGGGTACTGAGATATCGGTGCCACAAAAAGCCTCCACATTGCTAATTCACATTTATATATTTTTGTTAACTCTCTTTCACGAGTATGAGAAAATAAAAAATAATTGTTTTTAGGCAAAATTAAAGATTTGTGCAACTGATTTCTTCATTAAAATCGTAGAAATTGATAAATTCCTGGCGTAACTCGCATTTATTCGAATTTTTATTAAGCGATAACTTTTTGAGCAATTTATTTTTTATGTTTTGAGTTTTTCGCCATTCATCCATGAATTGTTAAGATTAGAAAAATATAAATTGGACAAGTGTGCCAATCATAATATTCCAGATAATGAGCTCTTAATAAATGTAACTGTATTTTCACCAAACTTTAAAAATCATTAATTTTCTTATAATACTCGTTGAGCGATCATCATTTAACATTCGCTCATATACTATTTGCATTTTTAGGTATTCAGAAAAAGAATTTTGGGTGGTAGAACATTGTGCCACTTGATACATCTATGAAATCGGCCTTGGAAAACGCGCAACGAGTGCGTAACTCGTTGTCAAAATATGGTTTTTCGACGAGCACAAGAAATCACTTTTAAAAAAATGGATACACCTTCGCGTAATATCTTGCTTTAGTGTAAATAAATATATGTACAAAATGCTCACCCCTAAAAATAATATTTGGGGTTAATATTAAATAATTTTTCACCTAAATATATTAGTTACTCTGTTTATAGGGCCATTGCTGAAAAACATTTATTTGAACTATATTGCGGGTGGATTTTTGATGAATGTAAGTTCAGGTAAATAAAAGAAAATGTGTTTTGAAGGGTTTTAAAATATATTAAATTTTTTTGAATAAGTGAAGTGACTGATAGGGTGGTATCCATCCCTATTTTGAAAAAAATTTTAAATAATTGAAAATTAATTTAAAAAAATTATTTTACTTAAAATAAGACTAATTTCTTTCCTTAAAATAAAATTCTATTTTAATCATGCTTACGTTGTTTTATCTAAAAACAAGAGTAGTGGAATTACAATCTTCATTTGTAACTTTTTTCTCTTAGAAGTAAGTTTAACCTGCACTCTTAACCAAAAATATGAATAATATATTTTAAATACAGTAGCAATTAAAAAATATAAGTTAGGCCAGTTAAAATATACTTTTATTTGGTCGAAAAATAATAATTTATGGTAAAAAACAATGTGCCACTAAATTGAAAATAAAATTTTTTTAAAAGAAAAAGTCCCCACTTAGTGAGATTTCCCCATATATATATATATATATATATATATATATATATATATATATATATATATATATATATATATATATATATATATATATATATATATATATATATATATATATATATTGTAACGCGGCATTTTGTTGGCCGCGTACAAAGTGACTTTTTTTCTAAATAATAAACTAAAAATTTCAATTATACACGCCAAATCGAGAATCAACGATGCTTTTTCTCCTTCCAAGAATTATTATTTTATTTGAAAATTTTGTTCGCTGATTAATATTGGGCCTGATAATTGCCGCGAACCGTCAGATGACTAATCAAATCAAGCAATTAATCATAAGAAAGCTGATGCTGTTAATTATTGTTTCATGTAAAATACACTTCGAGATCACTGACGATATGTTGCTTCGTGTTCTTTCATCAAGGAGTGTACTTCCTTGTACCTTTTACTGAAAATAAATGCCAGTAATTTTCCTACTAATTAATCGGGTTTGAATATTTTTCCATAAAATATCTCTGGCGTCGGGTAAATAATTCTCTCTACCAAATAACGCATGTTTTACATAAAATATTTGACTCCGATTCATTAAATTGATTAATCAAAATTAAAATAATCTCATTTTGATTAATTAGACTAGTAAAATATTAAATTCCTAAATAAATAATCATTAAAATAATAAAACACCAGTTATAATATATATAACTATTATTGATTATTATGAATGGTAATATTATACGTATATATTTTTGCCAGTCTGGGCTTTGGCGCGCGAAACGCCATGCCTGCCAGTGAAGTAGTTAATTATATTAGCTAAATTTACGGTTATTGTAAGTAGTATTAAGGTTATGTTATTCCGTGGTCCTGTGCCCCCTATATTTTACTAAGGAAAAACTTAACGCTAAATAACATGATCCAGAAATAAATAGTGAAAAAAGTTATATTAGTTGAAATAAATGAAATTATAAACATACTATTAATAGGAATAAATAATAGTAAAGCAGAAAAAAAGAATCAACTTTAAAATAAAGTACTATTAACATAATTACTAATTAAAGTAAGCTGTAATAAAAAAAGATTTTTTTTTAAATTAAAGTAAGTAGTATTATTAAGAGAGATTGGGGAATTGTGGGCCACACTTTTTTTTATCAATATCTTAAGGGTAAGTCCAAGGTGTGAAATGTAAACAAACCAAAAGGTAAACAAGCCAAACACAAGAATCGCACTTTTGTAACAGCCATTTCTGTTACAAAAATTAATATTTTTACACTTTATCTACAAAAATGGAAAATTAGAGCGTCAAAGTTTCCAAAAAAAATATTTTTGAGTGTGATCAATAAATAGCAATTAGTAAAATAACTAATTAAAATGGTCAGTAAAATAGAATTTTGACGCGTCACGAAAATAAACTGCTTGAGTATATCAACCGCACTGACGATGAAGAAGTTTCATGTCAACGTTTGGACAGTCAGCATGTGGAAAGGGAAATTTTTCCCTTTCCTCCTTGAAATTACAATAGAAAAGGTAAAAACTTCTTCATCGTACGTGCGGTTGATATAGTCAAACACATTAATTTTTTGCGACCTGAGACTCTGCTGGTCTATGCGCATGCGCATACCTTACTAAGAATGCATTAACAGCACCATGTGGAAGTGCACATTTTGTTTAGAATAAAACATGGTTGTTTACTAATTTTTTTCAGCTCTGCAAGGCGTAGTAACCAAACTCAATACGTCAGCTCACCATTTTCATAAAGAAACTGTGAATTTAGATTTAAGTACGAAAATGAGATGTCGTACAAAAATGCTTCACAATATCCAAAAGTTAAGCATTTTTGTACGACGTCTCATTTTCGTACATAAATCTAAATTCACATTTTCTTTATGAAAATAGTGAGCTGACGTATTGAGTTTGGTTACTACGCCTTGTAGAGCTGAAAAACTCAGAAAACAACCAAATTTTATTCTAAACAAAAAGTGCACTTCCACATGGTACTGTCAGGTCGCGAAAAATTAAAGTGTTTGACTATATCAACCGCACGAACGATGAAGAAGTTTTTATCCTTTCTCTTGTAATTTCAAGGAGGAAAGGTAAAAATTTCCCCTTCCACATGTTGAAAGTCCAATCGCTGATATGAGACTTCTTCATCGTCAGTGCGGTTGATATACTCAAACAGTTTATTTTTCGCGACGTGTCAAAATGCTATTTTACAGGTCATTTGAATTAGTTGTTTTACTAATTGCTATTTATTGATTACACTCAAAATAGTATATTTCGATACAAGGTGCCAAGTGAGCGTTTTGTACATTGCGAGTGTAATGGCGTGGCGAGAACTCAATGCGAGGCGAAGCCGAGCAGTGAGTTGTCGCCACGCCATTACACTCGCAATGGGCATACGCTCACGCGGCACCGTGTATCAAACAATATTTTTCTTTATAAGTGCAGGCATAACCTCGTTTGGTAAGCACTTTCAGTAGTTCAAAATATCCGATCGCCTTACAGTGCGAACAAACGATGCGCAAAATATTTTGCCCACCGCTACACTGTGAGCAAAATGTTTTGCGCATCGGTTGGTCGGGCTGTAGGGAATCGGCCATTTTGAAGTGCTGCCAGTGGTTGCCAAACGAGGGTTTTGCATGTACGTATAAAGAAAATGATTTTTTTGGAAACTTTAACTCTCTAATTTTCCATTTTTGTAGAGAAAGTGTAAAAATATTAATTTTTGTAAGAGTAATGGCTGTTACAAAAGTAATATATTCGTGTTTGTCTTGTTTACCTTTTGGTTTGTTTACATTTCACTCCTTAAACATACCCTTAAACACAATTTTTTTTAAATTTTTATATTTGTCGTGTCAGTAGGAAGTATAAACTAATATATGTCAGCCAGTTTCCCAAAATTATCACTTACCTTAAAGAAATTTCAGTTTAACAAAGAGTGCAATTTTATGATTTTTAACCATCAGGGTACTGAATGGGTTAGCGTAACCCAGGAGACTTTTATAAATAGGAACATATTTTGGAAGAAGTCAATAAAGGCGGTCTAGGTAGTAGGGTAGCGGTTAATTTAAGGTCCCAACAGTTGAAAAACATTATATTAAATCCTCTAAAGTTACCGAGATAAGCTAACTTTCACTAAATGTAAAATTGCGTTTTTATAGTCAGTACCCTGAGGGTTTAAAATGTTGGCGAATTGTGGGCCACTGCTTAAATTAAGTTCCAAATAAAAAATAACCATGAAATAGGGGAGAGGGCCCCAAAGGTGGTCAGGGCCCTAAGGTGGTCACCCTAAGATAATTTTTGTATATTAGTTAGTATCTTTAAATGTTTTCTGTTATTGTTATTATTTGAGAAGACAAAGATCGTAGTAAAGTTTTGAGGTAAATAGTCGTATGAGTCTCTTTGTAACGTAATAATGAAATAGAACTATTTTCCAAATTTTACGTGTCTAATGCATACACTAAAAGTATCATTTTTGACGAAAGGACAACTTGCAAAAAAATATGCAATATGTTTCTGTAATCGTGATAAATAATTAATTTTAAATAAACAACTTAATATTACGATTTAAAAATTTTTTAATAACTTTTTTAGTGAATTTTCGTATGGTGACCACCTTGGGGCCACTTTTTTAAAAGTCAAATTTTCAACTTTTTTTAAAAAGTGACATAATTTTTTTATTAATGAAATGAAAAATAGGAAGTTAGGTAACAAGACAAAGCTTCAAACGTCGTATTATTGACCTTTATATATAATTCCATTTGAAATCTACAGTCGTTCAAAAGATGAGTAACCACCTTAGGGCCCTCTCCCCTTTATTTATTACATGGTTAGTAATATTCAAAATGTCAAAAATGTTTAATTATTAGTTTCAAATTCGAAAAGAAAAAGTAAGAAAATAAAATTAATCGGAATTACAATTTTGACATACTAAGGAAAAACTTAGGTAAGCAACATTTTCACAAAAAATGAGTTTTTGATATCAATGGATTCATTGAAAAAAACTGCATCTGATAGATATATTTTTAATTATTTTTAAAAATTATTTGTTGTAAAAAACTTCTTATTAAAATCTTAGAAACTCTAGAAAATAAAAAAATAAATGATAAAAACTTAAGAAAAAGTGCTTTACTTAGTCTAAAAATCGTACGAGGTTTTGAGCTCGAATATAAGATAAGAATCAAAAATTCCGCTAAAGTCACTTACGTAGTTTTTCTATCGAAACGTGGTCGAAGCTGAGCACTGACTACGAGATAAAAACCTCGGATATGATATGCTTGGATATACCTTAGTTCTTCTATCAAAACGTGAGTCGAGCGCACTACGTAACCGCCATTCGGCTAAACTCGGATTGCCTTCGGATTAAGTGATTTGTAGCAAGAAGTAACTGGCAGGCGTTTTATGCGTAAGACGTGTGTCAAACAAAATTTATTTGTTGATTTAAGTATTTAATTTATATTAATACTTATTAAATATGTAAATATTGTTCTCCTCCTGAAAAGTATATTTTTATCTGTTATCTTACATACATCTTAATTATTCATTTGAAAAGCATGTTAACATAATGAAAATTAATTACAATTATTACATATTTTATTTATTATTTTTTAATTATTATATTATTCAATATAATAACATTATTAATAATATTCAGTAATAAAAAAGTTCAATAATTTTTAATGAATTATAATAATTAATTAATTATAATTATATTTTTAATTTATTATAATGATAATTAAAAAAGCATAATTAATAATAATAATTATTTAAAAAATAATAATTAACTGAGATATTAAATGTTTTTACATTATTTTTACTGCGACCAAATTATATTTTTACTATCATAAAAAACTGCTCCCATACCATGTGACGTCAATGGCGTTTACTTGGTTCTTCCATCTGATCAGCGGCCCAATCTCGCCTTCCTATTTGTTAGAAACTACGCAAAGGACTTTCCTTAACTTTTTACTTCGTATTTTCATTCAAAAAAACACGTATGTCCATTTTTTCATATAATTTGTTTAAACAATGAACTTTTTATTAAATAAATAAGTAGAGCACTATTACTTTACCCAGTATGTAAAGTTAAATTAAATAATTTTTTAGATTACATTAGGGTTTTTAATACAAACAGTTTTTCTTAATTTTCTCAGTTTGATCGATACGGTGTCGTTAAACGGTTTGAAAGTTCCAAAAAATAATCAACTAAATCTGATTGTGGGATCTTTTTTCTGATTTTTTTTTCTGTTAGGTTTAAAGAATAATATGATCTAAAATCCTATCTGCTTGATTACTCTAGAGAATTAAAAAAAACTAAAAATTTCTGAGTAAACTAATTTTTTTTGTTTTACAAACGTTTTTTTCCTATTTATGTATGTTTTTATTTTTTTCTTTGAAAACAGTTATAAAAAAAACTATTCCTTTGGCTATTTATTAGAAAAAACCATTTATTTAAATTAAAGACGTATTTAAAAATCTAAATAAATTTGAACAATTCTTTTAAAACGAAGAACTTAAACATGTCGGGACGAAAATTCTACTTCAGTTTTTTTTAAATGTACGATGCAAGCTGGATCATCGAGCATATTAATTTTGTACTTATTCCAATACAATCAAAACAGCTTATGTACAGATTCACACGCTTACTCAGACCAGAAACCCAAACCTTGTCCTTTTAAAGTATCCAGGCATTGTTTAGTATGTTTTAGTAGGACATGTAGTTTTAATGTTATCGATATCTCTGGTACGGCTTTCAGCGATCTATTTAATTTCTCTATGCGTGAGTCCAAATCTGAATCAACGTACTTTGTCGAGAAGCAACATTCAACGACTTTATTCATTTCCTTAAAAACATTCACAAAAGGCAAAAGCCTGAGCTGTCCAACGTTCGAATATATATTTGGATCTAATAATTTGTCGGCTTCCTTCAAAAGTTTCCGGCAGGCATTGCCTATAAATATAATCATTAAAGGTGTCAATTATTTTTAGAAAATTCATTTTTTTAAAAGAAAAATTATTTAATTACCTTCAAATAATTCACCTTGATACTTCTTTGGTATCAGTTTCAATATTAACGGCCACAAGAATGCTATTTCTCTACTAAGAAGTGGAACTAGGACATCCCAAAACACATGGTTAACAAATCCTTGTACAGTACATTTTTCAATCACTGTAATATGGACATGTTCCTTTAAAAGCAGGGGGTGAACTGTACTGTGGCATTCTTTTGCATTTTTAAAATTTTTTCCTATTGAGCAAAATTTATTATAATCATCATTAATATGGTCATACGTTTTTAAGATATTTGCTGCATTGTTCACACATCCCGTATCAACTGGATTTCTTAAGTCTTATAAAGTAACAAAACAGTATGGACATGGGCAAGTAGAAGTAGCTGTTTCTTGACCATTTACCATTAAAAGCACTTTAAAATGGGACACAAAATAGAATGATATTGCATTAATGACAATCAGTTCAAAAAGTTTCTAAATATTTTCATAAGTTTCTGAAATATTTGGTACAACGCATAACAATATTAATCGTTTTACACTCGTTTCTTTTGTTTTTTGACCAACAGTTCCACCTGTAGCGTAAGTCGATCTCCTTCTTTTTACAGGTCAAAAACTATTCTCTTCATCGGATTCCAAATCACAATTCTCTGGTAAAATAGACATACAAATTTTAAAAAATCCTTACCCACCATCAGCCATAATTTTAATTTCATAATTGCCTATAAGATTCTGTTGATTTATTATTGACTGCAATAAATTTTTACAATTTGCTTATATAACTGGTCTTTTTTGTTTTATTTTTTTATCTTTTACAATATCAAAATCAAATTCACCAGTTTCATAACAATCTTCGAGTGTTTTTGATTGTTGAGAAACGTGTTTCAAATGATCCTTAGGTACAAATCTTTTCCCGCATTTGATCATATGAAATTTGTTAATTTCGACCTGTGTCTCGTCGTTTATACGGTATTATTTTGAAAATTGTCTAAACTTTCAGCAAAAAAATTTACTGTATTCTGTATTTCTTTTCCGTAAGTAATTGTTTTTTTTCTACCAGCAGTATTTATTTGCAATTCAAAATTTTTGTTTGTAATTTTTTCTTGACTTTTAATTTTATTTTTCAAAATAGAATGAGCTATTTGCAGCTGCTGTTTTTAGAGTAGTTCTGTCATAATAACTTTTGATATATTTTTGGCTACTGCAACATTTCTATCCTTATTCCTGTAAAGCCTTGGGCAGTCATGATTTATCCCCTTACCAATTTTTTTAATACATGAGCAGCAACGAGTCTCAGATAAATTTTTGTTTTTGTTCTCATCTTTTTTGACATTATGTCTTGTTTCTGACGAACCTGCATTTTATAATCCATTGGATTTCTCAATTTGTCTATGAATATCTTGACGCACATGACCTTTCCCAACAAAAACTTTTTTATGGCTAGTCACTCTTGCTGTCAAACAAATATAACATTGACAAGGAACTTCCTCGTTATTTAAACATCTAGTTTCTTTTTTAGATACAATATCTTCAAAGTTTGGCATCGAAGGCAATGGTCTAGTACAAATATTCTTTTCATACTTTGATAAAGTAAGCCTACAAGTACCACAAATAATTAATGGATATTTGTTATTTTCTAAAGAATAATTTTTGTTCAGGTGCTTACTGATACGCATAGCTATCGATTCTGTTACAAAGAACGAACTTGGTTTCTGTTTACTAAAACTTATTTAGTTACCACACGCAACACACACTTTTTTAGATTTTCTTCATGACTTAAATATTGCGACATTTTTAAACTCTTTAATTATAATTCAAAGAAATTGCATCTTGCACAAAACGATCCTTGTAAAAACAATAAAAACATGAAGGCCCAAAATATATATTTGAATGCAATTTTTCAGCTGACTTTTGTTTGCGGTCTATTGGTAATTATAAAGCATTGTAAAATAATAAACTGTTAATAAAAAATTAACTTTGGATGAATGAAAGAAATTAAAAAAAATTGTATGATTAAAACTTACAAATATTATTAAATCATTGAGGAGTCCCGCAATTCCACAATCTCCCCTAATTCACAATTATTAAACTAGTTACTGGTTGAATCCATTTCCAATCAGGCAAGCCGACTAACTTAAGTCGTAGAATTAACTGTCAATAAAATAAGTTATTTTATATGAAAAATAAAGAGACACGTATTTTTTATTTTTCGTAAAAATGTTTTTTAACGAAGAAAGCCACATTTTAAACTTTGAGCGGTAAAACCCTAAAAAACAGTTAAAAAATGATTTTACTTGTAATTTTTTTTCTACTGTATGTTAATAAATTTTTCTTCTTGATTCTTATTGGGGGTCTTCATCTCTTCAAAACCCCGTTTAAAATTTATAAAAAACTTTAAAATTAAAAAAATGGCGGCAGATTTTCAAAAAAAACTCAATTTGCTCGAAAAAACCACATTTTTTTCTCAAATTTTTAGAGTAACTTCGTATTAATATAAAGAAGAAATTACATGAGTTTCAAGTGGGCTAAACGATATTTGAACTTAAAAGATTTTTTTTTAATTATTGAAGTTATTTGTTTAAAACAAAGAACAATAACAAATGAAAGTTTGCAAAGCTTCGCTTCGCCTACAGTTTATTCCAAAAAAAAGTGCTCTTTCAAAAATTGCCAACTGCTCGCACAAGTTACGAACGATATTTTTATAACAAGGTACAAAAAAGTGCCCTTTTTAGCACCGCGTTATGAAAAAGATTTTTCATAACCAAAATTGTTGTTAATATTTACTTAAGTGAAAACTCATGTAATTTCTTCTTTATATTAATACGAAGTTACTCTAAAAATTTGAGAAAAAAATGTGGTTTTTTCAAGAAAATTAAGTTTTTTTTGAAAATCTGCCGCCATTTTTTTAATTTTGAAGTTTTTTAGAATTTTTAAATGGGGTTTCGAAGAGAAGAAGACCCCCAATAAGAATCAAGAAGAAAATTTTATTAATACACAGTAGAAAAAAAATTACAAGTAAAACCATTTTTGCACCATTTTTTAGGGTTTTACCGCTCAAAGTTCAAAATGTGGCTAACTTCGTTAAAAAACATTTTTACGAAAAATAAAAAAACGTGCCTCTTTATTTTTCATATAAAATAACTTACTTTATCGACAGGTAATTCTACGTCTTGAAGTTAGTCGACTTGCCTGATTTGAAATGGATTCAATCTTCTTAAAACATTTAAATTATACTTAATAACGTTGAAATTTTAAATATTCGTCGAAATATTTAGTTAGTACTTATAAAATACAACTATTAGTTTAATTAGTAAAAGCAAAATTAACAGTTAACCTAAGTGGTATTAATAGAAACGGATAGTAATAATGAATTGTACAGTGGAACCTCGATTATCCGATGTAATTAAGACCAGGCCGTGTTCGTATAATCGAAAGTTCTGATAACAGAGATTTTAATTTTTTTCATAATTTTATTAAAGTAAAAAAATTAGACAGTTTGTACTGTTTGGATTATGATTTACAATTTTCTTTATTTTGTTTCGTTAAAGGTTTTGTTAAGGTATTGTTCGCTTTAACGAACGGTTCCTTTGTGCCGGAATATGTAAGTAATTGAAGCTCTGTAGAAACATAGGTAGTGTTATAGTGCCTGAGGTCAGCCAAGTTTCACAGGTACACACAATGTCCAATTCCCCAACTACTTGGTCCAAATCAGACAAATTATTGCATCCATGAGAGTTCCAAAAACATATTTTTCCGGCAGGGTGTATTGCACTCTTTGATTTTACTTCAGAATTTGACTGCTATTGTTTCTCCGCTGTGATCTCACAGGATACATTTTTTGAGTCATTATTTTTTACAGAGATGTTGTTGTCGGTAAGCTTTAGTTTACGTGAAGATTTCCTAGTTGATTCACTTTCTTTGGAGAAATATGTTTCTAGGCGTTTAACAGTGGGGTTTTTTACCTTTGTGTCATTCTTGGGGCAACGTGGACCTTTTTTTAGTCGGTGTTTCAGTCTCAGCTGGAGTATGGAAAGAGGGTTGAGTAACGAGAGATGAAGTTTGACGGAATTCGATCTTGTGAATCATAGAAATAATCTTTTCTCGGTTTAAAAGATTATTATCCACATAGATTCGTGTTCAAAAGCCCTGAGCTTCTTTACATGGTTGAAAAGATCTCTTCTTTCATCTCTGTCCTCCTTGGTCCTATCATTCGAGATGCTTAAATCAAGTTTCCGAAATCCAGCAATTTTTGAGAAGGTTTGTTTTACATACCGAGATGAGATAAATTTGATTATAATCGGTCTTTTCCCTTTTATTCTGCCAAGTCTATATGTGTCATTAATTGAATATTTTGGAATTGTTAAATCAATTTTCTTAAAAATATTTTCAACTGACATTTCAAGTTTTCATTGTGTTCATCGGTGTCTGTTAAATTGTAAACAATGAGGTTCTTGCTTTTTGTATTCATGCTCGAAAAATGACAGTTTTCTTTCTAGAATATCAACTTTCGACTTATAATTGGAGATTTCTACAGAATCATTACTACGACTCTGTCTCAAGAAGTGCACCTCCTGTTTTAGATCCTCATGTGAAGCTGTGAGTGTATGAATGTCTGCAGTGAGTGCCTCAATCGATTCACGTAAGGATGATAGATATTTTGATATTATGAATTCTGAGTAAATCAACGAGTCGAAAGAATAAAAAGCAAATATCACCAATAAGCGAAAAAAGGGGGAAAAGGTCACTGCACACAAAGAGATAAAAAAGAGAACTATTCAGTTTCATAAGTTTCGGTGTGCCGAGTACAAACGCATATATATAAACATTTAATAAACTTATTAGTTCGTCACTTATATCACGATTAGACAATACGAACCGAAACACGTCTGTACACAACAACGGTTAGCATGAAACTCTCATCTACCACATATATATGTAACTGAAAATAAATTAAAGTAGACTAAATTCAAAGTAAATCCGTCGTTGAACTATCATTTTATCTCTAATAGGATCAGAGTTACGATTTTTTTAAAATGTCCCTTTTTGGATTTTTTTAAATCATTTTTTTAAAATTGTTTATTTTGCAGGATGTTAATTGTAAAAATGCTCTTATATGGTTTTATTTTAAATTTTAAAGAAATAAAAGCCGAATTAAATAATAAAATAAAAGAATAAAATTTTAAACAAATAAAAGCCGAATTAAATATTTAGGAACATAAACTTTTAATGAACATTAGAAAAACAATAATCTTGTTTGCTTACTTCGCAACAGTTTGCGGAGTTTTAAAAGTTATTATTGTTTTCCTAATGTTCATTAAAAGTTTTTGTTCCTAAATATTTAATTCTGATTTTATTTCTTTAAAATATAAAATAAAACCATATGATAAGAGCATTTTTACAATTAACATCCTGCAAAATAAACAATTTAAAAAAATGATTTAAAAAAAATCCAAAAAAGGGCCATTTTAAAAAAATCGTAACTCTGATCCTATTAGAGATAAAATGATAGTTCAACGGCGGATTTACTTAGAATTTAGTCTACTTTAATTTATTTTCAGTAATATATATGTGGTAGATACACAAAACACTTTTTATTTTTCAAAAACTAAAAAAAAAAATTTTTCCCGATTTTTTTGCTAACATCTGACTTTAGAAGGCCATAAATCCGAAAGATTGAATGATAAAGTACTCTATTTTTTGTTTTCTTTAAAACTTTATACTCTTTAATTCTTCTATAGGTCATTTTAGGTGTATATGTACTGAGAGAGAGTAATGTTAAAAAAATTCCATTTTTTACTTGTTTTTCTGATATAAAGTTACTTAAAAATACTCAGTACTTAGGTCCTATTTTCTGGTATCATTTTTAATGACTCAAGTAGATGTGGCGATTATTTTTTTTTATTATTATAGTTTATTTGTTATAGGGTTGCTTGAGACCCATACAAAAGAGTTTGATACATAATACTTAAAAACTAAATGCAAAAAAGAAAAGAAATTTATTCGTAAAAGATGTTACTTAAAATTTCGTAAAGATAGTATACCACTTTCTTAGATGAAGCAGGATTTCTATCATTTAACAACTCTAGCCAAGACACTCTCACACATTCCTCATCATCAGGATTAACAAAATATTTATTCCTAATATCCACCAAAGCCTTACATTGAACAAGGAGATGATATTCATCAGAAATCAGTTTCTGATCTTCGCAATTACATTTTTGTTGTTTAGAGAGTTTAAAACATTTATTTTTTATTATTATTCTACATTGAAAAACATTGAGTAATCTATATTGCGCTAATGCCTTCATGATCTCTAATGGTAATCTTGCCAATAAGTATGGCTGAATACCGTCATATAAATTTAATTGATTATAAAGCTTAAGGGAGGAGGACTTTTGGAGACTCAATATATCCTCATTAAATAAGAAGCTTTTATATTTTTTCAATAATTTACTTTTAGAAAATTTTAATAATTCAGGTGATAGATTAATCCAGGTCTCCTCCTCCCCTATGCTATCAAAAAATATTCTTTTGACTTGAGAGGCCCAATTATACTTCTCTTCACTCTTGTTACAATCCGACAAAAATTTAAGACGCTCAAAACAGATTCTAGGATATCTCTCTACTTCCATATCATAAATTTTTTCTAACCAATTTAATAACAATTTAAATATTCTTAGAGAGATATGATGACTCCCTGTCTCTATTCTTACCGCATAATTTGGAGTATTCCGGGGAAGGTTAAGCACTCTTTTATAAAAATTTAAATGCATTTTTTCTATATCCTCTAAATACCTAAGACCCCAAATTATAACTCCGTACAATAATATGCTGGCAATAAGACTATCAAAAAATCTATCAATAGGTCGCCAAGAGTGAAGGTTAAGATTAATAATAAGAGGGATCGTAGTACCAATCGCTAGTTTTGAATTAGATACTGCTTGCTGCGTCGCTGATGCAAAGAGAGCAGATTCCGCAAACGGTATTCCTAGGTATGTGTACGAGTTTACAATTTCAATTTCTTCTTTATCAAATATTAGAGGAGGATATTTTTTAGTGTGACCTCGACCACCCTTTTAAATGGTTAATAGCAACTTCCCTTACCCCTCTATCAATAAAAAATTTATCTAAATCAGAAATAAATAAATTGAAAATCAAAGGACTCACAACTTCACCCTGCATCACTCCTTCAGTGGCTTCAACCTTAGCCACGTTACCCTCCCTCCTTTTCACTCATTTTTAATGACTCAAGTAGATGTGGCGATTATTTGCACTCATTTTAGGAAAAATAAGTTGATTAACCTCTTTCAAAAATGTTAAAAATCAGATTTTTTTAAAAACGGCCCAACCGATTTTTTTTATTTTATGCTTAAAATCATCAGGGGGCATCCCAGAAACAAAACCAAGAAAGAACTGGTCTGGGCAAGAACTTCTGAGTTAAGTTAATTAAGACCCGCCGTGAAAGGGGGTTGTTAAATATATTGATGAAATTTTATTTAACGTATTTTAAATCGAGATCTTTTCTAAATATTTGAAGTTATAATTTAACAAACTCCTTTGTATGGATTATTGAGTAATCCTATAACAAATAAAGATTATACTATATAAATTCTGTTAAGCGAAACTAGATAATAAATAATATGAAAAACTTATATATCACATAAAATAAAATATTTAAATAATCAAAATCAGTAATTGCTTTGCGCTGCTAATGTTTGAAATTACTTAGGATAAGTTGTCACCAGGACGCGCTAGTTTCTTTTCTCCTTCACAAGTTGTTCTACCAGTTCTATATAAGAAGAGACGATTTCATTCTTAAACTTAAAGACAAATAAAAATATTATTTTTGTATGATTTTTATCACACTCTGTTTTTAATAGAGTGTTCCAATTAAATTAATTCCTTTTCCGTCTTTAGACAAGAACTTTATTTCTTCATTTATTATTTCATTTATTATTTGGACAATTTTTGCCATGTGTTGCATTAATGAAGTATTAATTTCAAACGTTGGTTCAATATTGATAACCAAGAAATAATTATTCATTAATTTAATTTTAAAGCGCTGGAAAATAATTGGTTATTAAAATTGTAGTCCAATATTTGTTGTCAATAAACAACCAAGGCTTGGAAATTCTGGCATTTGCCTCGGATGTACATAAATTGTTTTAGAACCACAATGTAGTTTTTGTTCAGATTTAGAATGTTATTTCTTAATAATAAGTTGTAAAGTAATAAAATTTATATCTCTTGAAAGGTTTTCTTCAAAATTTTAGCATTATAAGAATACTTCAAAACTCAGATAGTGTTAAGGATAATATCAGCAGATGTTTGTAATTTAGTTGTTTCAAAGGACAAGTTTTCTGTTAATCCAATAAAAATATGTCTTTTTTCTGCAATAAAATCTCCGAAAACTAATTTGTAAGACAGCATTAAACTTCAAGTAGTTGTAAACCGATCTTTTGACGGAGCATCTTTTAAACTCTTAAAATAACAAATTCAAGGTCTAAATTTTTAGGCAAAAATACCATCGCGTTTCATCCCACCACTTTTTCAAAATCTCCTACCCTTACCTCAACTCAAAAGTATTCATTTTAATAGTCTGCTGTCAGCCATTTCAATGTAAAGTACTGTTTATTAAATATTTCGCTTACACAAAAATTTGGAGTTTATATTAATTTATCTGAATTCTTGATGAAATATACTTCTTATTAAATTAACAAGTATGTGCAATGAAACAATATACATTGAAATTCATGGCACCAATTCATCAAATTGAACAGTTTTAATACAGATTTTTACAGGATCGTTCTGATATAGTAAAATTATCTAGAAACTTGATGATCGTAGCATTACATTTTTAGACAGTTTCTATAACATTTCACAATACAGGAAGTATACAGTAAATAGTTACTGTATAGTATAGTTTTTCATATTATTTAGTATCTAGTTTCGCTAAACAGAATTTATATAGTTGAACAACGTAAAATAGTTAATGTATTGAAACTATACAGATCCAAGAACGTTTAACAATAGAAATCAGTTAATGAAGTGAAACTGTACAGTAACTAGACCGTTTCGATATAGATTTATGTGAATAGTTTCACGAGTTGTTTACGATATAGTTTTTATCTTGCATATAGTTCAACAAAAAATTTTTCTACACGGGCTATTTGAATGACAATTTTGCCCTAAAGAGGCAGTCAAAACTTATATGAAAATTGACCTAATTTTGACCTATAGGTTAAACAGTGGACTCCATGTTTTGATTCTGTAAGAGCGCCCTGTCCCAAAGAGGCAGTCAAAACTTATATGAAAATTGACCTAATTTGGACCTATAGGTTAAACAGTGGTCTCCATGTAGGCCAGGACATTACGTCAAAATCCACGTTTAATTTGACCTATATTTTTTGAACTATCGGTTAAAATGAAATCTCCTATTTTTTAGTCAGAACTTGACCCCTCAAATAGAGGCGTCAATTAAGACGTCGAAGTCTTATGTCAAACGACGAATTTTTTACTTGCAGGCCGTTATTTTACTACAAAATTGATATCTTTATATTATCCATACAAGTAAATATAATGTGTCAGCTCCCGTTCTCAATTTTATTCAGTTGGTGTCATACATAGTTCGGATACTATGCTAAAAAGCGCGGCGGCGGTACGAACTAATTAGTAGAGGATCTGTATCATAGCGACCGACAGATACTGTACTTTCAAATAGTAGCATTTGAAGTACAACATCTGTACCTAAAGCCAAAGTCAAAATACGTTTCACATTTTAGCACGACAACTATCACACAGTGGCACTGCTGCTGCGTTCAATTGTAATATAGATGCTGAACTTTAACATTTCAGAATCTGTGCTTTTTTCCTCTCACAAGTAACACTACCCAAGTTTAAAACTGGGATCAACTTCTACATTGGACTATTTTTTAGAGAATCGAAAAATATTTTATACGTATTTTTTTATTTTATCAGACATGCTATTTTAGAAGTTGAATATGGGGGATGAAAATAAAAAAACCTCAAATAGGTGTAAAATTTAAGTTTGGAACATTTTTTTTTAAATTCATTGGATTCGTTCAAATTTCTTCACTCGGGGGTTTTTAGGATATCTGATTAACAATATGATATCCGATTTAGAAAATTCAAAATAGCGGATCTAATATGGCGGATGATTTTTTTTAATTCATCTGATTTGCTTGAAATTCGTTGCTCGGGGTTTTTTTGTGTCGCTGATTGCAAATATGAAATTAGATTTAAAAAATTCAAAATGACGGATCTAATATGGCGGATGATTTTTTTAAATTCATCTGATTTGCTTAAAATTTGTTAGTCGGGGTTTTTTTGGGTCGCTGATTACAATTATACATTTCACTTTGCAATATAAAACAAATCAAATCCAATTTGACTGCAGTTTTTTTTCTTAAAATCAAATTCTATATATATCCTGGGTCCTCCGTAGGGATTAGGCTTAAAGGCCTAATCTGAGAATACCCCTGGCCCCTGTTCTAGCCCTCGTTGGTTGTTTTCGGCGACCTGCTCCTCAGAAGGGAGGGACCGCCCAATAGACCAGCTCCATGGAGTAGAGCGATGAGAATGGTGAGGAAGCAACTTTTGGGCGATCAGAAATGATCACCACTGGAAGCGGAGGGGCGTACTGTCTGCGGGGCCTCAACTAAGAAACGGTCCCCAATCCAAGATGTTTCTGCCGTGTCGATGGATGAATGGCACTAGGATTACCAAATCTGTCGCTCACGACGGACTGGCTGCCCGTCCGTTTGTCGGAATTGTACTGGTCAGTTAGGGATCCCGTAAAGTTCGGAGGAGCGATCTGGCTGGGTTTCCGGCAGGCGGGCGTACGGCTGGTCTTGGCGTGATGTGAACAGAGGTGTCTTAAAGGGCGGCTCCAGAACACAGGGCGACCTTCCTTGCTACTCGTGGGACTTCAAATGGAGAATCAATTTAACAAATTAAATTTGGGTGACCAAAAGGTCTCAGTGGCTGTGTCTGCAACCTCCTCGGAGGCTGTGGATGTAACGGTCTCGAACCCTGACAACAATGGCAAATCCTCTTACAATGGTCGTCTGTAGCGTGAGCTACCCAGAAGTGGCGCTTACAGATAAGCAGTTTGCACTTCTTAGGAAGACCGTTGTGACGCTTACCTGCAGAGAGCCGGGCGAAAAGTGTCCTAGTTTTGAGGCTTTCTTCTGTAGAGGAGAATTCTTTATCTTCATCGCTTCCAACCCGGAGGCTAAGGAATGGCTGACGAAATGTGTGTCCGACCATGAGCCCTGGGAAGGAAGGGAAGTTAAAGATTGGTTGGGTTAAAATGCTCCAAAGAATGGTAAAGGCTACTGCGTAGCTCCCGGCAGAAACGGCGGACGCGCGGACGTTCTTGCAACATTTGGAGGCTTTTAAACCGACGTTGAAGACATCGACTTGGCATATGCAGCATGTTGATTGGTCTCAGGTGGCCAACAGAGATGACAAAGGTTTTCTTCTTGTTGCTTAAGTCCCTGAAAGTCAGGCGAGGGCTATAGAGGCCCTCGAATTTAGGCCTCACTATCACTTCGGGCGGATAACCCTTAGATGTGGGTAAAGAGCAAACATAATTCACTGTTTGTAAGCTCACCGCTACTCAGATTAACTTGCATCATACCAAAGGCGTCTCAGTAGTACTGATGAGGAGCATGGCTAAGACGCACACAGGCATCTCACTAATCCAAGAACCATGATTAGGAAAAGGTGTCATTAGGGAGCTTGGTAGGACTGGTGTAATCTGTTACAGGGACTGCAGAGTTACCAAACCCAGGGCATGCATTTTTACTAAGGGTGTTAACGCAACTCCACTATTGCATCTGTGCTCAGGGGACCTAATGGTGGTGGTTTCTGACCAGGAGGGTATAGGTAAGACAGTCGTTGGATCGGCATATTTTCCATATGATAATAAAAATAATCTGACAATTGAAGTGTGTAGATTTGTGGACTACTGTATGGAAAAAGGACTTCCTCTGCTGCTGAGCTGCGATGCAAACTCACAACATACGGTGTGGGGGAGCTCAGAGGACAATCAGAGAGGACAGGAGCTTTTGGAATATTTAATTGGAACAAATCTAGATATTCTTAATAGGGGTTCGACCCCGACTTTTAGCAATGCGATTAGGCAGGAAGTGATTGATATCACTATCTGCTCCAAGAGCATTGCAATATCTCAGGAAAGAAACTAGGAGACTCTTTAAGCGTGCCAAGAAAAGGCGCACGACTAATGGTTGATCTGGGGTGCGATTTTGTAATTTCACTTTGACTTTGATTTTGACATTAACTTTGATTTTGACTTTGACATTAACTATGACTATGACTTTGACTTAGACTTTGACATTAACTATGACTTTGACTTTGACTTTGACTTTCAAGGAATACATAAATTTTGAAATTAAAAACATTTTTTTTTCTCTAAATTCTAGAGGTGAGCAAAATTCTAATCGACAGAAATTCGAATCGAACTAGCTAATTCGAAGCTTCGAATTCGAATTTCGAATTGGCTCATTTTGCAAATCTTTTGCACAATTTTTAATAAATAAATTTAATATTAAATGAGAAGAAGCTATCAATTTTCCGAATCAAATAATTAAGTCTTAAATAAATCTCTATAAGCTCATGGGCTTCATATGTATCGACAGCACAGATGCTCTAATAAAAAAAAATAATAAAATAAATTTAATGTTTCAAGAACAATTGAAGAATTTTTTGATAATTTAAAAAAATCATTTTTTTGGGAAATTTTAACTTATAATTTTGAATCTTGTTTGTGTATGTATTAGAATTTTCGAAAATATTGAAAATATTAAATATCGAACATATTGAAATAATTAAATTCTTTGCAAGAATTCAATTATTTTCATAAATAATATCAATCTGCGTAAAATTAAATTAAACTTATTCAAAATCGAATTGTTTTTAAATATATATATATATATGGGTGTGTGTGTGTGTGTGTGTACTAGTCCATAATAATATATTGAATAAACAGAGAATTCAAGATTTTTTGCTTTGAAAGATTCGGGAGGCCAAAAAAAGTTCGCATAAAATGATTTCGGTTTTGGATAATATTTTTAATTAAGACAACTAATTATGGAAATACTATTAATGGAAACAAATCAAGATTCGCGGTAAAGAATCGCCGCCAAGTAAAAGCAAAAAACCGCGATAAATATTCTCGAAATATCAACTGTTTTTCGATAAAATTGAATGACTCGAGTAAACCTTAACCGATTTGGCTCATTCTTTTTTTGCGGATAAAGAATAAAAAAAGAAAAAATTCTGTTAAGTTTATTCAATATTTTATATATTTTTATAGAATTTAGGCTAGGAAAACCGATAAAATAGCGGTTTTTTGAGATTTAGACAAACGTGGAGCGTAAACTTCTAAATGGATTGCTGAAATCTTCTAGAATATTATTAATTAGGTTAAAATCTCAATATACATTTCAGGAAATTTTCGAATTTTTTAAAAAATTTTGCTTTTTCTCAATAAAATTAAATTCTTTAACATTTAGACAAACGCAGAGACTAAACTACTAAACGGTTATGTGAAATCTTCTAGAATATTATTTATTGGGTTAAAATCCCGATTTATATTTCTGGAAATTTTAATGCACTCTGTATTTTTTTAAAAATTTTGATTTTTCTCAAAAAAATTGAATCCTTTGACATTTAGACAAACGCAGAGACTAAACTGTAAACGGTTATGTCAGATCTTCTAGAATATTATTCATTGGGTTAAAATCTCGATATATATATTCCTGGAAATTTTAATGCACTCCGCATTTCTTGAAAAATTTTCTTTTTCTCAAAAAAATTGAATTTTTTTAACATTTAGACAAACGCAGAGACTAAACTGCTAAAAACATTTTTAAAATATTTTGAAATAGTATTATGGGTTGATAGGCTTGAAATTTATTTTAAAAACTTTTCTGTAAAGTATCATATCTTAAATAAATTCTTATTTAAAACTTAATTGTAATTTATTTTAAATTATTAGATCAAAGACCAAAATATTTTTACAATTAATTATTTCATTTATTAAAAAGTTAAGATGACGCAAAAAGTTTTTAAATCCCAACAAAAACATCTATGATGCAAAAACTTTCGCCAAGTAAAAGATTTTGTAGCTGTCCAAACAATTAGTGAAATAAAAGTTGACCAAGTAAAATTTATAATTAAAATTTTAATAATGATTTATTTTAAATATTTTCTCTCCTACACAACTCGAAGTACATATCGCAGTTGAAAAAAATAACCCGAGATTAGCTGCTGATATTGCACATTGAGGCTTAATTACATTTCCGAATTAAGTTAATGTTCTTCACTGCATTTTAAATTGTAACAAATAAAATTAACTTTATAATTTACATTAACAAAAAACGAAATCCAATTACTCATCATAATAAAAAATTCCTATATTAGCAATTTAAAAATCTTGGCGTCAATACTTTCATTAATTGCAAGTTAGAAGCATTATTGACGCCAAGATTTTTAAATTGCTAATATAGGAATTTTTTATTATGATGAATAATTCGATTTCGTTTTTTGTTAATGTAAATTATAAAGTTAATTTTATTTGTTACAATTTAAAATGCAGTGAAGAACATTGACTTAATTCGGAAATGTAATTAAGCCTCAATGTGCAATATCAGCAGCTAATCTCAGGTTATTTTTTTCAAATGCGCTATGTACTTCGAGTTGTGTAGGAAAGAAAATATTTAAAATAAATCGTTATAAAAATTTTAATTATAAATTTTACTTGGTCAACTTTTATTTCACTAATTGTTTGGACAGTTGCAAAATCTTTTACTTGGCGGAAGTTTTTGCATCATAGATGTTTTTGTTGGGATAAATAACACAGCCACACAAAAAAAGAAAAGTGTCTTGATCTGGGGTCGAGACATATATATATATATATATATATTCCGATGTATTTCGATGCGCTGAATCCGTATCCGTCATCATAATTTGGCTAATGGGTCCTGGTTTCGCCCTAACCCCAAAAAATACCTTAAAATCGCTAAAATGGTCGCTTTTGAATGATCAAACTTGAATCTAAGCGCATATTAGTAAGTTTCTAAGGTGCTTTTTTAATAAACTATTCTATAAGCTTATCAATTGAAAATTCATATGAAACATTAAATCTATCGAACCTAACCTCAAAATTATAACTAAGCTTCCAAAGAAACAAATTATATCATACACTGCGCAATAAAAATTTTGTAAGCTCATGAAATTTACTATTCAGGTCTTTCTGTGATTACTGATTACGGACCCTATGTCAAGTTTCCAAAATCCGAAATGGCGGATCCAATATGGCGGACACAATTATAAAAATTTGTTCGGATTTGCTTGAAAATCGTTACTCTGGGTGTAGGGCACCTCCACGTGGTAACGGTGGGCAACGGATCCATACTGGCAGAGTCCCTGGGTTAACGGCGTTCATGCCGTCATGGCAGATACAGAAAGAAAATGTTTTACGATGCAGGGATTATGAACCCCAGTATCGGCGTCTAGTCACGTTGGGAAAGCGGGGCCTCCGACGTCGTCATCCGGCAACCGTAGCTCTTCATTGATGGGTAACTTGGTTGATAAAGAGTCCAATGCTACAAGAAAAGTGACTTCTCAACTACATAATTGTAACAAAAGTCCCGATTCCTTTTGTTACATTTGTAGCAAATATGAAGTCAGCTGCCTGCGGAAAAAATAGATAAAGAAGTAGAAGATCTGTACGAAAATTGTTTCGGTCGTAAATTATTACACCAAGAAACAAATTGGGTTCCTCATATTGTTTGTAACTTCTGTAGACTTATGTTGTATCGCTCAAAAAATTCGAAAGATGAAAAATATCTAAAGTTCTCTACACCCACGATGTGGAAGAAACCACGAAATTTAAAAGATTGCTATTTTTTTATGAATGACATCAAAGGAATTACCTCAAAAAATAAGAGTTCCATTACATATATAAATGTGTCAACAGTAATCAGACCTACTGAAATTGATCGAAAAGCGGGAAAACTTGATGTTATTTTTCAAAAATATGTCGAGAAAGTAGAAGTCGACAATGAAGCAGAAGAATTTAGTAGTGACAGTGATGAAAATATCAATGATGATGAGGAAAATGAGTTCACCGCGTATTACAATAAAGAAAAAAAGACAATATTAGTATCGCAACCGGAGCTAAATGATTTTATTAGAAATCTAGGTTTACTAAAACATGGTGCAGAATTTGCTGCTTCATTTATGAAGAAAAGAAACTTATTGCATCCGAATACGAAAGTGTTATTTTATAGAGATAGAGATAAAGAGTTCCGAAAATATTTTACAAAAGATGAAAAGACATCTTTGGTGTATTGTACTGACGTAATAGGTTTGATGGACAATTTAAAAGAAAATGTGTATAGAGATGAAGATTGGAGACTTTTTATCGATTTCTCCAAACGTAGTATAAAAGCCGTTTTACTACACAATACAAATGTCTACGCTCCTGTTCCAATAGCTCATTCTACACAAATAAAAGAAGAATATAATAATATAAAAATGATACTAGAGAAAGTGAATTTCCAGAAACACAAATGGTTAATTTGTGGTGATTTTAAAATTATAACAATATTACTGGGTCAATAATCGGGTTTCACGAGAGGGCCATGTTTCTTGTGTCTATGGAATAGCAGAGATCGTGCTAATCATTACAAGAAAAAAATTGGCCTTCAAGAGATTCGTTTAAACCAGGTTCTCACAACTTTATTCACCAAAGTTTGGTAGACCCCGACAAAATTATATTTCCATTTCTTCACATTAAGCTTGGTGGGATTAAACAATACGTGAAAGCGTTAGATAAGGACGGCCAGCGCTTTAAGTACATAGCGAAAAAATTTTCAACTGTTTCTGATGCTAAATTAAAACGAGGTGTATTCGATGGACCACAGATTCGAGCGTTATTTAGAGACACCAATTTCGTTTCTCAAATGACCGACACTGAAAGGGCAGCTTGGGAAAGTTACAAAGAAGTTTTAACAAATGTTTTAGGCAACAATAAGAGTCCCGACTCTTGTAGCTCAAATGCTGAAAAATTATAAAAAATGAGGATGTTTAATGAGTTTAAAACTACACATCCTCGATTCGCATCTGAATAAGTTTCCCGAAAATTGCGGACATTACAGCGAAGAACAAGGAGAGCGATTTCATCAAGATATCAAATTGATGGAAGAACGATATCAGGGAAGATGGGATGAGGCAATGATGGCTGACTTTTGTTGGATGTTGAAGAGAGAAACGAGTAGAAAAGGAAAAAAACGTAAGCGAAACCTTTTACATCGGTCATTTGAAGAAAAAAGAACACGGTATAGTAGCAAGACAATGGATTGAAGAGATGTTTCCAAAAAACCGCAAGTAATAAATCTAAAAAAATCGTTAAAATATTAAAGACTGCCATATTGGATCCGCCATTTTGAATTTTTAATAACGGACATTGAATTCGTCATCAGCGACTCCGGAAACCCCCTGAGTAACGATTTTCAAGCAAATCCGAACAAATTTTCATAATAGTGTCCGCCATATTGGATCCGCCATTTTGGATTTTGGAAACTTGACATAGGGTCCGTAATCAGTAATCACAGAAAGACCTGAATATTAAATTTTATGAGCTTACAAAATTTTTATTGCGCTGTATATGATATAATTTGTTTATTTGGAAGCTTAGATGCATTTTTGAAGTTATGTTCGATAGATTTAATTTATTATATGAATTTTCAATTGAAAAGCTTATAGAATAGTTTATTAGAATTAAAGGACCTTAGAAACTTACTAATATGCCTTTAGATTCAAGTTTGATCATTCAAAAGTGACAATTTTAGCGATTTTAAGGTATTTTTGAGGTTAGGGCGAAACCAGGACCCAATGGCCAAATTCTGATGGCAGATTCTGATTCAGCGCATCGAAATACATCGGAATATACATGTCTTGACCCCAGATCAAGACACTTTTCTTTTTTTGTGTGGCTGTGTAATTATACAATAGTACTAATGGTAGAATCCTATATTAATTTAGATACTTTTAAAATATATTATCAGTTATTAATAGTTTCTAGCATAAGATACGCGCGCAAGCGCGCGTGCATTTTCTAAGTGTATTGTTGGATACTATATTTTTTTAATTATTAAGAAAAATAATCGAAGAATTAAATTAGTTCAATGTAATATTTTTTATTTTTAGAGAAAAATAAAAGTAAATTGAATGAACTTTGTATGTAGGTAGGGTTAGTTAGGGTAAATCGGAACAATGTGTAAATAGGAACAGTAGTTATTTTAGAGAAATAAAATTTTTTTAAATAAATACGGCCTTAAACCTTGTACCTTAGATTATCGTCAACAGGTTCTAAGTATTTTCCCATTTTCAACTTGTCGATTATTGTCCGGTACACACCATTAGAACTCGACTGTCGATAAACTGGTTGTACTCAGGAGAAGGTTTTCTACAGTTTCCCTCTCCTCTGGCGAGAAAACCCATTAGACGGGTAGTCCAGGCTAATGCGAGTACTCCTAATTATCGAAAGACGTTCTGTAGGCGCAAACTTAGTATTAAGAATTGTGTATATAAGAAAAATTTGTGAAAACATGAAATTGTAAGAAAACACTTGTATACCCAAGTATGTAAGGCTGAAGACAGGTGTATAAACCAATAAATATTAATACTACAACAAAAAATAACTTTGATTTTTTCATTTTGTAAATTTTTCTTAAAAATAGGAGACTGTTTCTATTTACCCCTTAAAACTCTAAATTCGGGGTAAATCGGAATAGAAATTTCAACAGTATTTCTTATAATAGAACGACAGAAAATTGGTTCTATCAACCTCAACACTATTTTCAGCATTATAAAAGTGCATTGAAAATAGTATTCATGTTTAATCGTATCGGTACATAGTATTTAACAAGTACAGAATTGTTATATTATAGAAAATAGACGCTAGTTCGTTACATAGCACAAAGTGTGTAACATTTTAGATTTCATTATGATTTGTGATCTTAAAACCGGTAAATGTAATGAGACAAGAGATAAAAAGAGAGAATGATATAGTATGAGAAAGAATGAGAGAGAATGAGTAAGAATAAGAGAATATAAGTCAGACCGAGAAAGAATAGAGAGATTGAGAGAGTTTAAGAGAGACCGAGAGTTATGTTGAACCAATCTGTTAAAATTTTTTAAAGCTATTAAAACCTTTATAATTGTGTAATGTGTTAAAATTTTTGGTATGGAATACTTTTAAACTTAAATAATGTATTATTATTTCTTATTTTTAATTATTTTATGACTAACACCATTTTTTATCTAATTCTTTATTTCTCTAAACATTTCCAGACTTGAAATTGATTTTTTTCAAATTTCGTAAGAAATAATCAACTGTTCCTATTCACCCCTAAATTTTAGCAAAGTTGAAAAATTTAGGGGTAAATAGGAACAGTTGTTTATTACGATTCAATGATAACCATATTTTTTACTACTCCATAAAATTGAGCGGCTGGATTCCATAAGGGCACGTAAATTTTTCTTGGCCGAAATAGAAGTCCCCTCGACACTCAAAATTCAACTTCTGAATTTAAATGTTTAAAATATATATCCTTATAGGAAATTTCATTGCGCATCTTTTTTTCTTTTAAATTTTTATTGTATCTGTTACCGTTTTCAAAATATAAGGAAAAAACTGTTTTTTTAAAGAGCGAAATTTTTATTGTTTTTTTCACTTCAACTCGCGATTACTCAGTCAATTTTACGAATTTTATAATGAAACAAAAACGAAAATACGCGTTATTTTATCCTACAAGTGACTAAAAAAGAAAAATGATGTTTTAATTATAAATAAAAAAGTTATTAATTTTTTATTAAGATATTGCAAAATTCGTAAACTGCAATTTTCACTAAGCGGGGAAGTTGAGCAAATTTTGAGCAACTAAAAACTTCTAGCGAGAAAGTTGTTCATTTAGGTCTAAAAAAGTTTTTCCCGAAAGTTACAGTTCAATTAAACAATTAGTTAACAAATGACGAATGTTAAAAGTCGTTGGCGGCTAAACGCCGAGAAAAATTTACGTGCCCTTATGGAATCCAGCCGCTCAATTGTTCCACGGAAGTGAAATAACAACTCAAATCACAGAAAAACTGAAAATATTCTGATTTAAAAGAAAAAAATTTATGTTTTTGGTGAAACATAACAAATCTGTTCCGATTTACCCCAACTGACCCTATGTAGGTAATTCCTTCTAAGAATTTTAATATTTAAAAAAATAATTTAGTTCTTGCGAAGATTTTATTCAAATTATTAATAATCCTTATTAAATTCTTTGAAGAATTTGTTTTAATTTTTATTAAATGGAGTTTCTTTATTAATTTTAAATTTCAAAATAATTGAATTTCATCAACAATTTATTTCAAGTTTCTAAAATAATCGTGTTTCTTAATAATTGAAATCGAACATTTAATAATTGAATTTTATTCAAATTCTGTAACGAATTAAGAAAAAAATTGTATTGTTTTCAAGGATTTATTAAAATTTCAGAAAATAATTGAATTTTTTCGAAAAATATTCTTAAAAATTAAAATCAAATAATTCTTTTGTGAAATTTTATTACAATTGTATTGAAAATAACTGAATTTTTGAAAAGATTTTTACTATTTATAAAAATAATAATTAAATTCTTGCGACGAATTTTATCTGAATTGTTGAAAATAATAGAATTTTTTTTGAAACGCTTAAAAATAATTGAATTTAAAGAATATTAAAAAAATTATATTCTTTCGAGAAATTTTATTACAATTATTTTGAAAATAATTTAATTTCTCCGTAATATTTTATTATTTATGAAAATAATTTAATTCTAACAAAGAATTTTTAAAATTCATAAAAATAATTAAATTATTTCAAAGAATTTTTTTCTGAATTTTTGAAAATTTTTTAAACTTTCATCACAGTTGTTGAAAATAGAATTTATATAAAAATTCTTTATTCGTATAATTTGCTAGTTCAAAAATAAGAAAACAGAAAATAGTAAAATAAAAAAATGTAAGAGAAAATCTTATAAGAATTAATTAAAAAATTGTCAGAAAATTGTTAAATAAAAAATTAAAAAAGAAAATAGTGTAAGAATTAAATAAAAAATAATAGAAACAAATATAGTACAGTTAGAAAAATAAAAAGAAAAGAGAAATAGTAAAAAAATGGTCAACTTTTGCGACTAAATAAAATGAGAAGATTCATTAAAATTATTAAAATTTCAGAAAATAATTGAGTTTTTTCAAAAAATATTCTTGACAATTAAATTAAAATCAATTAATTCTCTTGTGAATTTTATTACAATTATATAGAAAATAATTGAATTTTTGAAAAAATTTTTACTATTTATAAAAACAATTGAATTCTTGCGAAGAATAATATTAAAACAATTCGGTAATGTTACTTACTGTCAAGGTCGGCCACTATGTGTTTAAATTGCGCAAGGATGAGAACGAGCTACTTCATTTGCAAAAACTGCAATTCTGTATAACTCATAATGTAATTCATCATCTTATTAATATTTTTATTTAATTTTATTAATATTTTAGTGCAAAAATTTTTTTTATTTACGTTTATTTTTTTATATTGTTTATTTTTATTATTTTGTTATTTTATTAAGTTACAAACTGTTAACAATAAAAAATCAATTTTCCGTAACTCCAAACATGTTATTTTAATTTTAACGATTAAAAAATTTAAAAAAAATTATAAAATTTGAATAAAACAAAAAAATAAAGAAAAAAATTAATTAAAAAATTAAATAAAATTAATTAATTAAATTTGAATTTTAAACATGGCCGACCTTGACTGTAAGGACCAACCTCGACTACAATTTTTTTTTATCTTTATAACTTTTTCATTTTAAAACCAATCAATTTACTTTGTACAGAAAAGATGGTCCTGTTAAACAGGACTTTCCAACCATATACTTCAATTGTCCAAATTAATTTTTAAAAAAAGGTTATAAATAAAAGTCAAAAAGGTGTCCGACCTCGACTATGTTCCCCTAATCATATTACTAGTAAAAAAACCTACTATTAATTAATGTTTTTATTAACTTAATTTTTTATAGAATCGATCATCAGTCAGAAGATTTGACACAGAAAAAACTTTAGTTCAAATTCCTATTGGCAGAATAAAGTCTATTAACTAAATTTTCCAATAGTGCAACTACTGTTTGTTCATAGTGTCTGAAACTATTTTCTCTCCACTCGGATGGATTTCGTTTGGATTTTTCCTCTCTCCCTCTCTCTCTCTCTCTTCTTTTTTATTTGTTTTTGGAGAAAATTTTCGACAGAAATTAGATTGTTTTTGAGTTCAAAGAAAGTTTGAAAATTCGATTTAATAGTAAATCGTACAGCATGAGAGAACAGTGAGGTGGAGTTGTAGAGTGTGCAGAGAGAGAGAGAGAGAGAGAGAGAGTAGACGCAGAAAGCTTCGCCTCAACAGACAGCCTCCGAGTTATCCGATACGACACACCTTTTCCTCATCCTTCGCTTTTTACCTCTTCAATTCTCCTCGCGCGCGCTGTCTAGCACCTACTTCACACCATCTTCCCACATAGTGTCTACTTTTTTTCTTCTTCCCTCCTTTTATTCCCACCATTTTGATGACCATTGACAAGAAGACCTTAATGATCATCGTGATCGACTCTTAACACTGTTAACACCTACATGACTCTCGTTAAAACCATAATGAGATGTGTGTGTGGTTTTTTTTTCGTCTCTAAATAATAATGTTATATGTGTGACATCAAATTTTTTTTACACACTACACACAGCAACGTTAACAATATTTATGCAACTTCCACTTCCTATGTCTAGTTGTTTTTCTTTATTCTATAGCAAATTTTTTTTGTTACAAACAGTAGATATTATTTCAATTTGTTTTAACCCTTTAACGCCGGAAAGGACACATATTTTACTCAACTTTTAGAGCCATCGTTCTTAACGATTTCGTAAGTTAAAAATTTGGTAAGTATCCATCCCTATAGAGTTTTTATCGCTCTTTCAGAATCTGAACATCAAATTTAAAAAAACTTTAATTTGAGAAAGTTGTAAACATTTTTTCGACAAAAAACTGAAAAATTTCTACTTTTTTTTGAAAAAATGAATTTTTATAAGATAGCAAGTAAGAATGCATGCGTAAAAACTACAAATATCGCGTCCGCAAAAACCAACCTTCAATATGGCGAAATGTACGTTTAAAAATTTCAAAATGGCGGCTTCAAAATGGCGATAGAAGACATTTTTTAAAATAAACATCAAAGTCTAGTGTACGAATTTGAAAAAAATTTTGAATAATCTTGTCACTTTGTATTTAGGGGTTTTTGAGGTTGCTGATTACGAATGTGATATTAGTTTTTCAAAATTCAAAATGGCGGATCCGATATGGCGATCGTAAAATTAAAAAATTGTTAGATTCTTTAGACATTAGTTACATGGGGGTTTTTGCGGTTGCTGATCACGAATCTGATATTAGTTTTCTAAAATTCAAAATGGAGGATCCAATATGGCGATCGTAAATTTTAAAAATCGTTGAATTTTGTTGAAATTTATAACTTAAAATCTGATGTGAAATATTATAAATTTAAAAAAGTAGAATTAATATAAAAGGCAAAACTTGGTTTTTAGAAAAATCTGTAATTGATAGGATTGTCTTAAAAGTAATAGTTTTCAAATTTTGTACATTATTTTTGTTTCAAGAACATATAAAAAATATCACCTTCTCAATCCACAAAAAAATGTTAATGTTTTTTAACGACGTAATTCAATCGCCATATTGGATCCGACATTTTGTATTTTGAAAAACTAATATCAGATTCGTAATAAGCAACGGCAAAAATCCTTAAGTAACAAATTTCAACAGAATCTCATGATTTTTTAATTTTACGATGGCCATATTGCATCCGCCATTTTGAATTTCGAAAAACTAATATTTGATTCGTGTTCAGCAACCGCAAAAACCCCCAAGTAACAAATTTCAAAAGAATCTAACGATTTTTTAATTTTTACGATCGCCATATTGGATCCGCCATTTTGAATTTTAAAAAACTAATATCACATTTGTAATCAGCAACCTCAAAAACCCTTAAATACAAAGTGACAAGATTATTCAAATTTTTTTTAAATTCGTACACTAGACTTTGATGTTTATTTTAAAAAATGTCTTCTATCGCCATTTTGAAGCCGTCATTTTGAAATTTTCAAACGTACATTTCGCTATATTGAAGGTTGGTTTTTGCGGACGCGATATTTGTAGTTTTTACGCATGCATTCTTACTTGCTGCCTTAAAAAAAATTCATTTTTTCAAAGAAAAGTAAAAATTTTTCAGTTTTTTGGCAAAAAAATGTTCACAACTTTCTCAAATTAAAGTTTATTTTAAATTTGATCTTCAGATTCTGAAAGAGCGATAAAAACTCTATAGGGATGGATACCTACCAAATTTTTAACTTACGAAATCGTTAAGAACGATGGCTCTAAAAGTTGAATAAAATATGTGTCCTTCCCGGCGTTAAAGGGTTAAATTGTTAAGGAAATAATAAATTGAGTACACCGAAAAAAACTATTCTGTTTTGAGAGTATTTACCCGTAATGCTTTCGTGTAAATTATCGTGGTTTTGTAAAATGATTGTTTATTACATTTCGTGTCTACTTTTTATACAAAAAATGGAGTTTTTACTTAGGGCTAGTCTGGGGGAGATGACCATAGTTTTTTTAAAGGATTTTAATAAACTTAAGAAAATAGATTTTTGTAGGAACTTTTATTGGTATTCAAATATTAAACACTTTACTTTAAAGTAATAAAAGTTAAAATAAAATATTTTTATAATAATCATAAAACTTAAGTTTTTCAAAAAATGCATTTTGCCATCTCTCCCAGACATTCTGGGAGAGATGGCCACATGTATGCGGGTGAGATGGTCAATAGGCTTCTCTTTGGCTATTAGCTGCAACTTATTTTCAAGTCAACTACATTAATTTTTTTTCTTTTTACTGCATTCCGAACACTTGTCAATGAATTCAGTACAGTTTTCATGTAACTTTTTAAAGTTATATATTTAACAGTTTATAAAATTATATCATATTATATCAAAGCGTGAGTTATGTACTTCTCAGAAAATCTTGAATTTTAGAAATAAGTTAAGAAATGAGAATGTAACAATGAGAAATGCCAATTTCTTCAACTTTTTTAGAACCACCCAAAAAATAAAGAAGGTTTACAATTACTTCTTCATTCTATTTCAACAATTTTTTGTTTATGTTTACTTGCTGTCACGAAATGCACAAGAATATCCTAAAATAAGCGACATCTGCCAGCAAATTCTGTAAAATATTTTAATTGGCCACCTCTCCCGTATAGCCATCTGCCCCGGACTAACTATATCAAAATTGCTTTTTTCAGAAGTTTTGGAAATATAGATAGTCCGTGTTGTAGGAATCAAACTATTCAATTATATTAGACAATTCTTTCAGATTTTTTTGGTCAGGTTTCGATATAAATCGTCGACATTTTTATGTACGTGGTAACAACATTTTTACTATTTCAATCGCGTAGTATGTTTAAAAAATTACCACTGCTATAATTTGTGTATTTAAATTTATTTTCATTTAAATGATATAGATAATTATAAATTAATAGCTTTGGACCTGTAGATAAAATTGTGTACTTGAATTATATGAAACACCATCTGTCTAAGTATTGTTATTTGACTCGAAAATCTAGAATCTACTAAAAAGTGAAAATACCAAGTGCGTGTTTAGTGTAGTGGTTATCGTTCCAAGTTTCAAAGTGCGTATTCGTTAGGTTCAGCTGTTCGCGTTCCCTTAGCGTCAAATATTTATTTCATAACCTTAAATTAATTCCAGGTACACTGATAGACTGCTATTGACCACTTTAGTGGAACGCTACACTTAAAAAAAGGGCTGTTGAATCAAATAGCTCCATGCTATTAAATTTCCTATTATTGATTCAATGACACATTTATTAACCCTTTAACGACGAGATGTGCTGCTGCTTTTCAACATGAACTTCAAACGCCTACAATTAGTAGAAAGAAGCCATAAAATTGTTTAAAAGTCCATATCCTACTATTTTTGGTGTCGCTCTTTCGAATGGCGTGGTCAAAATTTTCAAAAAATTATATTAAACCCTTCTTTTTTCAAAAATATTTTAAAATGTCAAGTTTTTTTAATGCAATTTTTTTTAAAAGAATTTTTTTCTCCGCCATAACATTTTTTAAATAGAACAAAAAGTATAAGAAACGTGTTCATGATAGTTGTACTTGAAAAATATCCATTTCTAATTTTTATTTTTTTCGATTTTGAATTTAAATTGGCGCTTGAAGGACAAAAAAATTTCCTAATTTTACGTAAGATTACAAACTTTTTTAAAATTGTTCAAATCTAATTAAAATTTGTTACTCGGGGGTTTTGAAGGTCACTGATTATAAATCTGAAGTCAGATTCAAAAAATTTAATATGGCGGAAACAAAATGTCGGCTTAATTTTTCAAAATTACTCAGATTTGCTTGAATTTTGTAACCCGGGGGTTTTTAGGTCGCTGATTACAAATTTGAAGTCTGTAATGATTTTAATTTTTGCCAATAAGGATTTGCTCGCCGGATGGAGTCCAGGTCTCTAGTTTTGTAAATTCTATCAATTTACTGTGACGCAAGCGCCATCTATTACACATACTAATTTAAGTGAAATTTGTGAGTAGGTTAAATCAAATAAAGAAAACATAATTTAAACCTTCGAAAGTAAATATATTAACAAACTAAAAATAATAACAAAATTAATAATTAAGAAAATTAAATTTAAACCATAAAATTACAATAAAAATAATAAAACTGACTCGATACAATGCAAAGAAATATTAATAAAGAAAGAATTATAAAATTTAATTAATAAACTAAAATTTGAAAATTAAATTACAACTATTAAAAATAAAATATTTAAACAAATGAAAGTTTGATAATAATAAAAATGAAAAATTTGACGCGTCCACCATTTCACTCCTTCACACCCGAATCATTCCTCGCCGTTCTCGTTTGGACTGTAATAAAAATCTATGACACCGAAAGTTACTGCGTTGATTCTAGAATTTAACTCCCAACTACGCACAGACGGAAACTAGGGTCGTGCACGCTAGGTCGGAAATTATGAAGTAACCGAAAAAAAGCTAGATATCGAACTACGGTCGATATTTATGCCCGTCGCGAAATTAGTGTAAGTTTCATGTATGTTCTAGACATCCTGACCTGATCCTTAAGGCCAAGTTGTCCAGGTGTATGTGTCATATCTGTTGAACGATTAGCTCCTCAGTTCTACAGGGGAAAATTTGTAAATGTGTATGTAATAGAGGGTGGTAAAAAATAACATGGATGTCTCAACGTCCCGGGTTAGCGCCCCACGTTCAGTTGAGACTAAGGTGGAAAGAGTACAGAGACTACACGTTGGAGCTCAACACGGTCTTCTCTGCACCAGGTAAAAAATTATAAGAACGATAACGAAGGGTGTTACCAGGACTCGTTAGCGCCTGAAGTCCTTGTACAACTCCTTCTAGGAATTGCAAGAGCTGGTGAACAGATTAGCTCCTCATGTTCACCTTCTCAAGCGAGGAAGATCATCCCCTAGCCAGGATTAGCGCCTCTCTGGCCAGAAAATAGATCGAGGGTGAGAAAGGAAAGTGAGTTGCTGTCGATCGGCCTCGGAGCAAGCCCCGAGTCCGGTTGTACGCAGACTGATGAAAACGAATGTGCAACCAAGTATTATAGATCGCTGGGCCCACAGAAGGTATAGCGTGAGGTGATAGACAACACACGTGATGCGCGGCAATAGGTGCGCTATCGGCACTCTCTACCTGTCCGCCGAGCAGTGAGCTCAGTAATATACATAGATATACTACACGTACAAAAATGAATGAATTTTACTCTTTCAGAAACTTAAAAATTCTCACGTCAAAAATAATGCGATATCATTACAAGTCAGATTAAAAAAATTCAAAATTGCGGTTCCAAAATGGCAGCTTATTTTTCAAAAATTACTGAGATATGCATGAAATTTGTTACTTTGGGGTTTTTGTGGTCGCTGATTTTGAATATGAAGTCGCCTTTAGCCTTTAAATGATAAAAGTTGCCCGATTTTTACCACGACTTGGTAGGCGATATAGAGAAACATTTTTTTTACTTTTTCAGTTGTTTTAATTTTTTTTGTTTTTTAATCTTCTTTTTTTTGTTTTTTTGAATTTTATAATTTACTTTTTTCAACTTTTTATTAAAAATTATTAATTTGTATAATGCGCTTTTTTAAGCATTTGTCACAGTAATATAACTTGCATGTTTTGTAGTATTTCCTTATTCGGAAAAAGAAAGTACAAAATTATTGGCTATGTGCATCAGCAAAGATTATTTGAACAAAGTAAGAACGGGAAAGTCGTCAGTACATGAGACAGAAAAACAGCATTTACCTTAATACTGTTGCACCTCAAATAGTTTTTAATAAAAAGATAAAAGAATTAAATTTTAAAGTTGAAAAAGCAAAAAAATAAAAAAAAAACAAAAAAATCACTGAAAAAGTTTAAAAAAATGATTCTCTATATGGGTGATTCTCCTGAAAGGGACCACTTCACGTGTCTCCAACGTGAGACTCAATATTTGCATTAACTTATTATGATATTTTGTTGAGTATAAATTTCAAAAAAAATTTATCCATAATCTTCGAAACATTATTTATCTTTACATAATCTTGTAATGTTAAAATTTAAAGTTTTTCTTAGTAAAAAAATTTATTTAATTTTTTCTTTTGGTTTTGGTTAAATATGATACATATTTTTAATTATTTTTTAATATAATTAAAAATTTTGAAATATAGTCTTAATATATATCAAATTGAAGCTTAGATTCTACCGTTTATTTTTCACTTATATTTAGTTTAAACAAAATAAAAGAAATTTTTTAAATAATTAATTAAAAATTATTGGCAACGAGAGTAAAAATTCAAATTCATCTCCGAAGCCTCGTTTTTCAGTTAATAACATCATATTTTGAAACTGTTTTTTAATTACACGTAATCTATATATTAATATTTGAAGTTGTAGCCCAAAAAATTTGTTAAATTATGTTTCAATATTTTTAAATTTAATAAAAATGTGAATTTTTTATTTCACAAACTATTCATCTCCGAAGCCTTTTTCATATTTGGTAAGCAGTATTGTTTTGTTTTTAATAATTATTTTCAAATACCTAACCCTTGAATTATAAAAAAATTTTCCGTTTTGTTTAAAATAAAATATTTTCAATTTTTTAAAATATAATATATTTAGGAAAAAGTTAGATAAATATTAAAATTATAATTAAGAATAAAATTTTTTACAGAAAATATCAATTTCGAACTAAAAATCATAAATTAAAAAAATCATTACAATTTTTTTTCCGTTCAATATATAAAAATATATATTAGTTATTTTTTTAAAGATAAAATAGTTAAAAATAAATTATCAAATAATAAATAATATCAGATTCATTAAATTAAAAATGAATAATGTTAAAAGTTTAATAAATGAAAGAAATTAAATTTAAAAGGAATTTTTTTACAAAAATCCCAATATTGATTACAGTATATTTAACCTTCCAAACACTTAATATTAAAATGATGCTGGAAGGCTTATTTTTTAAAATTAATTTTGCGCAACTCAGATTTGTATATTTAAACGTATTTAAAACCTATCCATGACAAAAAAATTTAGAAAAAGTAAAAATTAATTTTTTTTAGTTTTTAGAAAAAAACAGGTGCCTTTCAGAAGAATCACCCATATAAACTTTAATTATTTAAAGGCTAAAGGCGACTTCATATGGGTGATTTGCACGTAACTGTGGAATTTAGCGGCCCTGCAGAAAATATATTTAAAATGACAAAATATTGATTCGAGTATACAAGGGTTTTGAAAGTGTGTATGATAGCAATTTAAAACCAAACGTATATGAATGTATGTACTATAATATATGTGACGCTCCATGGTGAAAGGGACCTTAGCTGCTTAAAATTTTTGGTTATGGTTAGAGTACTTTTAACTACATTAAAAATTGATTATTGATTATTTAACATCAAAAGCATATTTTTCTGAAAATATTGCCTATAATAATGAACTAAATATTAATAGTTTGTAAAGAAAATTAGTCATTTTTATTTATTTGTACTTCCAATTTTAGTTCTGTCAAAAACAGCTAAGGTCCCTTTCACAGTGGTGCGTCACATATATTATATAGTATTATAACCTCTAAAATGTCACTACCGTGGCATGTCGCTTTTCAAAAATATGACGTTTTAATTAATAATATTTATTAAAAAAGTTCAAACAATAAATTACCATTTTTTTGACTTAAATTATACATATTTATGGATACTTTGTGTGTATAATAAACTTCGTAATACGTCTTTAATATTAATAAACAGAAAATTTGATCTGTCGCCAAATTTTTCCAAATTTACAATAGGATTTATTTTCTTCCAATTAAAGAAGTTCAGCTTAATTATAACGCAATACAAAAGTTATAAACTTTAATTTAATACATTAGCAATAAATATCTTTTGTAAAAAGTTATAAAATTGGCCGACTTTAGTTACTAAAAAATGTTACTTATAGAAAAAGAAGATTGTCAAAAAAAACCGGTCAATACCATGGCAATACTAATCTATTAAAATAGACACTTTTTATTTTCATTTTCACGATTTTTTTGAAGATTTTATGTGGAAAAAGTGATCTCCAAAAGGAAATTAATTATTGTGCACTATTGTACAAGTAAGGTTAGAATAAGTGTCAAATGTTAATACCATGGTATCCCATGAAATGTCACTACCGTGTCGACCGCGGCTCAAGTTTAAAAACCCGGCTTTACCTTTGGCGGTTAATTCGAAATGTATATCTGTCGTCCAATCAGAAGCAATATCGGTGAACCATAACGCTTATATACATTGTGGTGAACGCGAACGTGAACGTGTGACGTCACAATGTTAATCAAAATGGGGGAACGTACACGTTTACGCAGCGTACCCCATGGAATGTATAGCTACCTTTACAAGCATCTTTTTTTCGAAACACACCTTTTACTATATGTCTTGCTTTATGCTTCTGACTTCATAACTTTGGCGATATGTCAAAATAGATACGAAGAAAAGTAAATACTTATATTTTTATGTGATTACAATAAAGATGGCAAAAACAATAAGAATTGTAACAAAAGCAGTGAGTGAAATTAAAAAAATTAAAGAACCAGTGAGGAGGGTGAAAAAGGTAAAATAAATATAATTTTTGTGGAAAAAAATTGTTTCCATTTCGTAAATAAATTTCAAATTAACGAATTGTAATAAGAAAATTAGAAAATATTTTTAATAATTATTCTTAGTGTATTTTAATTTAACACAATTTTAAAAAATGTTTCCCATGCTTAGGCAGAATCGAAACAGCTCCGCGAGGAACGTTTAAAAAAGAAACGGGAAGCGGAAAGGTTAAGGGGAGCTAAAATCAAAGCTGATCCTGTTATTTATGAAATTTATTGTAAAAATGAAAGAAAGAGAAATGAAAGAAGAAAACAAGAAGGAAAACTTAAAAGCGTAGACATGTTAACCAATAGAGAGAAACGACGTGTAAACAAACGTCTGAGGGAGCGGAAGCGAGTTTCACGTATGAAGAAAAAAAATTTATTAGAACAAGAATTAAAAAAAAATATCGAAAATAAAAACCAGAACGGAGAATCAAAGCAAGCAAAATCAGCAAAAGAAGGGTACAAAAAAAGAAAAGAAAGTGTTATAACAATAATAAAATACTCTCTTTAAAAGTTTCGAATTTACAAAAAACTGTCAAAAAGCTTCAAAAAAGGAATCAGCGCCTTCAAAATAAAAATTTGCCCTCCACTTCAAAGGCGTCACCTAGATCAAAAATAAACAATCTTTGAAAAATAAAAAGACTACTTTGTATGATATAAAAGAAAATTTGGTAAATATAATTTTCCAAACTTTTACTTTAATCAAATTCATCAAGTATAAATATTAATAATCTTGTTTCTAATATTTATTATTTTTCAGATATTTGGCAAAGTATTACAAAATCAACTTAGATCTTCATATAAGGAATCAAAAAGCGAGAAAATAAAACGAGTATTAAGTAAAGTTGCGTGTGGAAAAGTCGTAAAAATATATCGATGCTTATTAAAAATGAAAAAAGTTTTTAACTTTGACACTTCCCGGATTTCCAAAGTTGAAGATCCGATTCAACACAGAAGAAAGCTAAAAAATAATGCAGTATTCATATCAGGACATATAAAAAAATTTTATGATAAAAATAGCACAATCGATCCTAGTAAAAAAAATTTTTGCAATTTTGAAAACGAAAAAGTTCAAAAGCGTTATTTTAATGCTAGCATTGTTGATTTACATCGGAAATTCCCACTGAAGACAGTATTAAGTATTGCAAATGGGTGTCCAGAAAAGAACAACGCCAGAATGAGAAGACTAAAAATGATTACTGTTCAATTGACAAAAAAAGAAATATATTCGTGTCCAATAAGTGAAATTTTAATATTATTTAAAATAGAATTAGAATCAATTTTAAAACACGAATATAATATATATCATTAATACAATGTTGTAGAAAACTTAAAAGATAATTTAAAGGATGATGATTGCTTTGTATTAATTGATTTTAGTGAAAACTATTCGTGCAAATATGGATCAGAAGTGCAATCTGTTCATTTTGGAGCAAGTAAACAACAACTCTCTATTCATACTGGAGTGATTTGGACAACGTCTTTTACTCAAGGATTTGCGACAATTTCCGAATCTCTGAGACATGATTCTGCTGCAGTAATGGCTCATTTGCTGGATATTTTTGATTATTATTTGCCACAATTAGATTATGTGAAAACCTTGCACTTTATGAGTGATGGTCCGACGACCCAATATAAAAATCGAACAATGTTCTACCTCATTACTCATTTGCTTCCGAAATACTATTCGCAAATAGAAAGAATAAAGTATAATTTCAGTGAATCCGGTCACGGAAAAGGACCTGCTGATGGCATAGGCGCAGCAATTAAACGAATATGTGATGATAAAGTATCTTATGGCCAAGACATTTCCGACTTGAATGCTTTTCTACTGGCTGTTAAAGAACACTCGAAAAAAATCCACGTTGCATCTGTCCCCTTAACAAAGATCGAAGAAGTTAATACAAAATTAAATGGGGTAGAGCTTCAAACGTTTTCAGGAACTAGAAGAATTCACCAATATACTTGGTCCAAGGAATCACCAGAGATGATTTACTTTAATTTATTAAGTTGCTTCAATTGCACACCTGGCACAATTTGCCAACACTTTTCTGAAGGCCAATTGAATTACGAGAGCAAGCCATCGAATTCAGCAATGAAACAGAAAAAAGAAAATAATTCGAAGGATATTGGAAGGCAATCGAGAAATTCATCATCAAACAGCAAAAAAATTCAAAAGTATACGAAAACGGAAAAGACACGGAAGTTAAATCGAACGTTTCATGTTTAAGAAGAAGCTTGAGGTATGTATTTTCAGCGATCATGATTGTTTAAAAATTATAACAATAAACGTTTTAATAATAAACACTTTTAAATTCTTTCAGATTGGCTAGAAAATGAAGTATTCCTGTATGAGTTATTCAGAGTTATTCTTTTTTGTCTAAGAAATAAAATTATTGTTGAATTGTATAATATTTGTTAATTCTAATAAAATTAGAAATACATTCAACTGTTAAAATATTAAATGTCTGTGAAAATTAAATAAATAAACATTTAAATATCTTAATTTAGTAAGTCAATTTTTAAATATTAAGTTTGCTTAGATACTTAAAACAAAATTTTATAGTGAGAAATTTGTATTTTACATATTGTGCTAAAAATGCACAAAGCGGTCACTACCGTGGCAGCCAGTTTTCAAAAATTTGTTGTATTTTTTTCAGTTATAGCTGTAGTGAAATAGTTCAATATACACCTTTAGAATATCCTAATAAGTGAAAAAACTGAGAATTAACATTAAAAAAAAAATATTTTTTTTAAAAACATATCTCGAAATTCCACAATTACGTGCAAATCACCCATATTCAAAATCAGCGACCCCGAAAACCCCAGAGTAACAAATTTCATGCACATCTCAGTAATTTTGGAAAATTAAGCTGCCACTTTGGATCCGCGATTTTGAATTTTTTGAATCTGACTTCATATTTGTAATCAGCGACCTAAAAAACCCCGGGTCAAAAAATTCAAGCAAATCTAAGTAATTTTAAAAAATTAAGCCGCCATTTTGATTCCGCCATTTTAAATTTCTTTAATCTGACTTCAGATTCGTGATCAGCGACCCCAAAAACCTCCGAGTAACGAGTTTCAACTGAATTCAAAGAGTTTCACAAAATGCGGCCGCCATATTGGATCCGCCATTTTGAATTTTTTGAATCTGACTTCAGATTTATAATCAGTGACCTTCAAAACCCCCGAGTAACAAATTTTAATTAGATTTGAACAATTTTAAAAAAGTTTGTAATCTTACGTAAAATTAGGAAATTTTTTTGTCCTTCAAGCGCCAATTTAAATTCAAAATCGAAAAAAATAAAAATTAGAAATGGATATTTTTCAAGTACAACTATCGTGAACACGTTTCTTATACTTTTTGTTCTATTTAAAAAATGTTATGGCGGAGAAAAAAATTCTTTTAAAAAAAATTGCATTAAAAAAACTTGACATTTTTAAATATTTTTGGAAAAAGAAGGGTTTAATATCATTTTTTGAAAATTTTGACCACGCCATTCGAAAGAGCGACCCGAAAAATAGTAGGATATGAACTTTTAAACAATTTTATGGCTTCTTTATACTAATTGTAGGCATTTGAAGTTCTTGTTAAAAAGCAGCACATCTCGTCGTTAAAGGGTTAATCGAATAGCATATTGCTTAAAACGAAAAAATTAAACTGTTTACGGAGAAACTTTGTATACTAGCTAGCAGTCGCGCTCAGCACCCTCCTACAGATTTTTTAGAGTAAATTTGAAATAAAAAAAATCTGAGGGGTAAGAAAACAATACTACTTTAGAGAATTGTAGTTTGTACATCAGTGATGAATTTATGTAGGGAAGACCGGGGTTACTTGGCGCAGTCAAGTTTTTTCGAAAATTTTGAGTTGAATAATTTTTTTTCTTCACTTGAGTTAAAGTACTTAATAAACTCTAAGTTTGTACAAAGTTTCATTTTTATTCATTAATTATTGTGGCGTATAGATTATAGTAAATGATTTTGGTACTCGAAAGTAAATTTTTGACCTCCTTATTTTTTTGTTATATCTTTTTAAGAAATGATTTAAAATAAAGCTTAAATATTAAGTTTTGAGCTTTAACTATTTGTTTTCAAGGGCTAATAAAGAATTTTTGATTTTTATTAATGTTATTAATAAAAACTTTATAAATATATAAAAACTACTTCCGGGGTTACTTCGCGCGGTTTTGCTGGGGTTACCTGGCGTGCTCGAACTGAGAGAAATCTGCTACATCAGTGTATAGTAAACAGCATCTCTTACGAGTTTAGTCACAACATTTATATTTCTATGATAAAAGTTAAAAGTTACGGGTTAAATGTTGTTAATACTGCATAAATAATGAGTAATTACAAAAGAAAATCTGTTAACGAGCCAATACGACAGGATGTATTGATAAGAGCAGTGAAGGTAGTGTTGCATTCGAGCGAGAAATCGCTCGAAAAGAACGAGAAATCTCGTGAAGAAGACAATGAAAATAATTGAATATGATTTAACATTCAATTATTTTCATTGTCTTCTTCACGATATTTCTCGTTCTTTTCGAGCGATTTCTCGCTCGAATGCAACACTAAGTGAAGGAAATTAAAATTAATGAGAAAAGTCTACGTGGAACTGCGAAAGATTTTGGCATACCAGAAACATTAATTTTGACTCTAAAAATTCGAAAAAATACTATTAAGTAAGAAATTTAATTAAATGTGTAATAAATATTAATAAAATTTTGTGATAAAGTTTAATATTATGTAATTTATATATTCCTAAGTACTAAAACATAATCCTGTTTAAAGAAATTTAGTGAAGGATGCGTTTTTTAAAAATTCACAGAGTATATTTTATAAAAGTTTTCTATAATTTTACGATTACACAAAAAATGTTCTTAATTGTAACTAAATATGATCCTTCTTTAAATTTTTTTATTGTAAAATGACAGTAAAAAACTTATTTTACTATATCATATAATGTTTCAACTTTAAATCGTATAATTTAATTAATATCACTGATGTGCCAGGCAACCACGCCCGGGGTTGCTTGGCGCACTTTACACAGCTTTGAATAAAGTGGTATAAAAAAACTATTAAAAGGATTTCAATTTTTTTGTTTTAAATTGAAGCTGAGATGTTGTAGTAAGTTTTCCGTGCAATAGGAATTTTAAAAAATCAAAAATGTTTTAGTTAAACAACAAAGAGTGAAAAGTGCGTCAAGTAACTCCGGTCTCCCCTAAATGAAACAAACAAAATTGTTATAAACAATAGCCAGCACCCACCAAAATTTCTGCAATTTTAGTAATTTTTTAAGGCGACACCTACACTACCGTCCGAAATTGTGCGAACGCTAACATCTCGAGCTATTAAAAAACACACCCGCACAGAAACAGTGATAACTCGGTTAAAAATGAAGCTAGATGCTTTTTTTAAATTGCATTGGAAAGCTTATTAAATTTCCAATGAAATGCCACTATTTTAAGATGTATTGTATAAATAGGAAGCGAGATATCATGTTATGAAGACAAAAAAATAATTCTGTTTTTTTCGGAATTTCTTACTCTGACTTTGACTCCTGGCACAGCTTAGCAAAGTTTATGAAAAAAATTGTTACTTTTACAGACTATTCCTTGTAACCTAAGCTTTAAATAGAGACCAAGAACAGCAAAAAATATTTACGGGTTCCCGAGATATTACAAAAAGAATCGGACCGTGCCAAGCAGAATTTTCAATCATCGATTTCTCTAATTCACCGTTGAGTCAATTACTTGTCTGTGAAATAAGTGTCGAAAATTAATTTTACCAACTACATTCTTACTGGGATCCACTTTTTAATTTAATTTATTATATATCGATATTTAAAAAGTGGATCCCAGTAAGAATGTACTTGGTAAAATTAATTTTCGACACTTTTTTCACAGACAAGTAATTGACTCAACGGCGAATTAGAGAAATCGATGATTGAAAATTCTGCTTGTCACGGTCCGACTCTTTTTGTAATATCTTGGGAACCCGTAAATATTTTTTGCTGTTCTTGGTCTCTATTTAAAGCTTAGGTTACAAGGAATAGTCTGAAAAAGTAACAATTTTTTTCATAAACTTTGCTAAACTGTGCCAAGAGTCAAAGTCAGAGTAAGAAATTCCGAAAAAAATAGAATTATTTTTTTGTCTTCATAACATGATATCTCGCTTCCTATTTATACAATACATCTTAAATTAGTGTCATTTCATTGGAAATTTAATAAGCTTTCCAATGCAATTTAAAAAAAGCATCTAGCTTCATTTTTAACCGAGTTATCACTGTTTCTGTGCGGGTGTGTTTTTTAATAGCTCGAGATGTTAGCGTTCGCACAATTTCGGACGGTAGTGTAAGTGAAAAAATGACAAAAACAATCGATTTTTTTATTTGATATTCTAAAAGTAGACTCAATTGGGAATAGAACAAGACTTTTTAAAACCTTTTCTGAAGAGTAGAAGTATACATTTAAATACGATAAGTTTTTAGTATTTTTTCTTTTTTCGTATCTCCTGTAATAATTGTTTTTTTCCAATTTTTAAAACTTTCGGAACACTTTTATCCGAAATCTACTAAACCAATTTGTAATTTTTTTTTACTTTGTTCAGTAAGGTTCCAAGAATACGAATAAGAAGTTTAACATCATTTTGAGTTGTACAAACGAAGATATGATTAGAATAATCGTTTTCGAGAAAAGTGTACGGAAAGTTGACTCTTTTTGCATTGTTTTTAGGTCACTTGGGTGTCTCCGTAAGTAAATTCGAAATAAAAAAATCTGAGGGATAAGGAAACAATGCGATTTTTACTAATTGTAGTTTATATATCGCTGATAAATTTCCAAAAGCTAAACGAACAAAATTGTTGTAAACAATAGCCACCACCCACAAAACTCCTAAAGGAGGGTGCTGAGCGCGACTGCTAGCTTCAGTAGGCTGATTGACTCTATATTAAATAATAAAAAACTAATTATTATATAATTATAAAATTATAAAACTATTATAAAACTTATGTATAAACCAGCATAGTATAAACACTTTCAACAAAAGATGGTTTTAACAAAAAACAATTACTATTATTGTTGGTATTATTATTAATAATATAAGCATAGTGAACAATTCGTAAATATTAAATTGCAGAAGTGAGTGTAAAATAAACAGATCATAACTGACGATGCAATAAAAAAAATTATTGATGAATGTGTCTCTTTTCAATATTCTACTGAATGTAAACGTGTTACGTCAATAATTTAGAGATTGAAACTCAATTTTCCTGAAATTGAGATGCAATAATACATTGCACTCTGGTGCTAACAATCCCATAGTACGAACCCCTAAACGCTGCAGTAGATTGAAAATGAGAAACAACAAAATTATGTTCTAAAAAAGGAAAAAAAACCTTTGAAAAATCATAAGAAATCGTTTCACATAAAAGATTTTGAAAAAAAATTGATTAATTTTTCTATTTTTGTGCACCATATTTGAGTGGCTGCACATTTTAGAAAAATTTAGAGAAAAATTTTAAACTCTAGCAACATAATCTTTAAAGTCACAGCTTTTATTTGAGCCTTGAAAATTGAAAATCCGTTCAGTAGTTTTTGAAATATCTAAAAAAATGTCCAAGAATGTTGTTTTATAATTTAGGCGGTGATACACACTTTTTGCACTCTTGCTGCTCACCTGGTTCGTTGCGGCAGGGCCGAATAAGCGGCATATAGAGTGGGGGTCATATTTGGAGCCCTTTTTAAGTTTTTTGTAATTTTAGATTTAATATTCATTGAAAATTTAATAATTGGGCAGCGAGAGTGCAATAAGTGTGTATCACCGCCTAAATTATAAAACAACATTCTTGGACATTTTTTTAGATATTTCAAAAACTACTGAACGGATTTTCAATTTTCAAGGCTCAAATAAAAGCTGAGACTTTAAAGATTATGTTGCTAGAGTTTAAAATTTTTCTCTAAATTTTTCTAAAATGTGCAGCCACTCAAACATGGTGCACAAAAATAGAAAAATTAATCAATTTTTTTCAAAATCTTTTAGGTGATCAAATTTCTCAAAAATATAAAATAATTTTCATTTATATATCAAACGACGCAGAATTTAATTGACTTTGAAACGATCCAAGATCCAATCATTTTTCAATAATAAAATATGTTAATTTAATTTCGGCAGCAACTTTTCGTAGCTCGCCCGTCGTTCGTACCGACAATTTCTGCCGGTAGTGTAAATACTGTTATGAAAATAATATATTTACTCAAAATACTATCAATAAAATACTGTCCAGATAAGTGTAAAATTAATTAAAAATACTGTAGATAAAATTCTACCAAGATATAATAAAACAATCAGTTAAAAAATACTCTCGATAAGATACTACCAATAAGAAACTCCAATTTAAATTCTACCCAGCTTAAAATCCCCGTACAGGATCCTTAAAGGATCCTCTTTGGATCCTGTACAGGTCCTGCGCAGGATTCCATACAGGATCCCGTACTAGTCCTGTAGAGGATCCCGTACGTGATTTTGGGACAGGGTTCCTGTGCAGGTTCCGATGCAGGAACCTTAGTTATCAAAGATTTCTGTAAAGGTTTCTGTACAGGAACACTTGCAGGATCCTGTACAGGAACCTTTGTAGTTTTGTAAACTGCATGTACTTAAGTGTAAAGGATCCTGTGAGAAACCTTTAAAGGATCCTACACGGTTTCCTCAATTATTTTATTTATATTTTTAACTCCTGCGTAGTAGTTTTCTATGAGTTTCTCGAATGCGCAATACATTTTTCTGTCCAACATTGATATACGAGCCTAACATATTAAGATATGAAGTCTATGTATGCTTAACATAAAAATTTTTTTAAAAGTTTCCTGTACAGGATCCTGTAAGTGTTCCTGTACAGGAACCTTTACAGAAATCTTTGATAACTAAGGTTACTGCATCGGAACCTGCACAGGAACCCTGTTCCAAAATCCCGTACAGGACCTGTTCAGGATCCCAGGAGGATCCTGTACGGGGATTTTAAGCTGGGTATCACCACCAATTAGTCAGTTATCAAAAAAGAATTGTTTCCATCAATTTAAATTCATAAGGTTGAACATTTTTTTAAGAATCAGGTCATTAACTTTTATATTTTTATATGAAAATCGTTTTATTACGATGAGTTAATACATAAATAAACTCCTTTCATAGTTAATAATAAAATTAAATCAATTTACTGGACTGTTTATTTTGTTTCTATTTCGTTATTAACACATATTTATTATATTTGGCATTCCACACCAAATCGGAAATTATTTTGCTTTCGTATCTGAAATTTTTTTCAAACTATTTTTTTCTTTTAGTGCTCGCTGAACCATAATTTTTTCAAATTTTTTCATAAAGGGACTTAAGAGTTACAGTTTTTTGAATAATTTACGATAAAGTTTTTTAATTTTTAAAATAAAATTTTATGTTTTACGATGTATGTATCGATCAATTTTTATCAAATTTTTTTGTAAGAAACAAGCATTAAATTAACAATTTTTAATCCTTGTCCAGTTGTGAGCAAACGATGGGATCTATTTATTTTGGAATTTTTATGAAACTGTAAGTTGCCAAATGAACTTACAATTTGATCAAATCATAATATTAAACAGTAAAAAGATAATTTTCGAAGAGACTCAGTCTAAAAACAGATTTGGTCAAATTGAAAGTTGGGCATTTGGCTACCTACCTTTTTATAGAAAATAAAAATTTCGAAATAAATAGATCCCATTGTTTGCTCACAATCAGACAAGGATTAAAAATTTGTAAATTAGTGGTAGTTTCTTACAAAAGAGCCGCCGGATCGTAGAAGGGCACGTAAATTTTTCTCAGCTGAAATCGAAGTCCCCTAGACATCCAAAATTCGACTTCCGAATTTAAATATTTCATGTACATATCCTTATAGGAAATTTCATTGCGCGTCTTTTTTTCTTATGAAATTTTTTTGTATCTATTACCGTTTTCGACATATAAGGGAAAAACTGTTTTTTTAAAAAACAAAATTTTAATTGTTTTTTTCACTTCAACTCGCGATTACTCAGTCAATTCTAAGAATTTCTTAATGAAACAAAAAAGAAAATACGCGTTATTTTATCCTACGAGTGACTAAAAAAGAAAAATGATGTTTTAATTATAAATAAAAAAGTTATTAATTTTTTATTGAGATATTGCAAAATTCGTAAACTGAAATTTCCACTAAGCGGGGAAGTTGAGCAAATTTTGAGCATCAAAAAACTTCCAGCGAGAAAGTTGTTCATTTAGGTCTAAACAAGTTTTTCCCGAATGTAACAGTTCAATTAAACAATTAGTTAACAAATGGCGAATGTTAAAAGTCGTTGGCGGCTGAACGCCCAGCGCGCGTTTCTCACCCGTATTATGTATACACAGAATAAAACTCTCCATCCCGTGTAGAAAAATTTCTTGTTGGAATATATGCAAGATAAAAACTATACCGTAAACAACTCGTGAAACTATTTACGTAAATCTATATCAAAATGGTCTAGCTACTGTACAATTTTACTTCATTAACTGATTTATATTGTTAAACGTTCTAGGATCTGTATAGTTTCACTACATTAACTACTTTACGTTGTTCAACTATATAAATTCTGTTTAACAAAACTGGATATAATAAATAATATAAAAAACTTATTTATCATATAAAATAAAATATTTAAATAATCAAACTCAGTAATTGCTTTGCATAAAAACAATATACACTTTTCGTCGAGTATTTATTTCCAACCAATGGGAAATTGTTCGCCTTTAAAAGCAGTCCCGCGCTGCTTATGTTTGAAATTACTTAGGATAAGTTGTCACCAGAGCGCGCAAGTTTCTTTTCTCGTTAACAAGTTATTTTACCAGTTCTATATAAAAAGAGACGATTTCATTCATAAACTTAAAGACAAATATTATTTTGGTCTGATTTTTATCACACTGTTTTTAATAGAGTGTTCCAATTAAATTAATTCCTTTTCCATCTTTAGACTAGTACTTTATTTTTTTATTTATTTTTTTGAACAATTTTTGCCATGTGTTGTATTAATAAAACATTAATTTCAGAAGTTGGTTCAATATTGATAACCAAGAAATAACCATTCATTAATTTAATTTTAAAGCGCTTGAAAATAATTGGTTATTAATATTGTTCCAATATTTGTTGTCAATGAACAACCAAGGCTTGAAAATTCCGGCATTTTCCTCGGATGTACATAAATTGTTATAGATCCACAATATAGTTTTAATACAGATTTACAGGATTGTTCTGATGTAGTAAAATTATCTAGAAACTTGATGATCGTAACGTTACATTTCTAGACAGTTTCTATAACATTTCACAATACCGGAACTATACAGTAAATAGTAAAACTATACCGTTACGCTACAGATACGTGACAAATTTCCACACGGGATCTTACTACACGGAAAAGTTTTTGGGCGAGCAGACGTCTCTCACTTGCCTCCCACAGAAAAGGTTTTCTGCTTTCTCTCTAAAGAGAGCTCTGACGCCCCACAGTAGGAAAGCAGCAGTCTCTGTGGGTGAAATGAGCTACCAAAATGGGGCTGTCACTTTACCATACGTACTGGTTACGCAGCGCCACCACAACAGGTACAGCTACTCGCCCAAGAACTTTTCCGTGTATTAGGTGAGATACGCGCGTTGGGCGTTCAGCCGCCAACGACTTTTAACATTCGCCATTTGTTAACTACTTGTTTAATTGAACTGTAACTTTCGGGAAAAACTTGTTTAGACCTAAATGAACAACTTTCTCGCTGGAAGTTTTTATGCTCAAAATTTGCTCAACTTCCCCGCTTAGTGAAAATTTCAGTTTACGAATTTTGCAATATCTCAATAACAAATTAATAACTTTTTTATTTATAATTAAAACATCATTTTTCTTTTTTAGTCACTCGTAGGATAAAATAACGCGTATTTTCTTTTTTATTTCATTAAGAAATTCTTAGAATTGACTGAGTAATCGCGAGTTGAAGTGAAAAAAACAATTAAAATTTTGTTTTTTAAAAAAACAGTTTTTCCCTTATATTTCGAAAACGGTAATAGATACAAAAAAATTTCATAAGAAAAAAAGATGCGCAATGAAATTTCCTATAAGGATATGTACATGAAATATTTAAATTCGGAAGTCGAATTTTGAATGTCTAGGGGACTTCGATTTCAGCTGAGAAAAATTTACGTGCCCTTCTACGATCCGGCGGCTCAAAAAATTTTGAAAAAAATTGATCGATACGTACATTGTAAAAAAGAAAATTGTATCTTAAAAATTTAAAAATTTTATCTTAAAAGTTTAAAAATTTTATCGTAAATTATTTTTAAAAAAATGTTTCTTATTTTTATTAAAAACTACGTGAGAAAACAAAATTTTTCGTTATAAGAGCGTCCAATTTGATCTATTTTTGGCACAAAAAAATTTACATAAAAAACGTAATATTTCAAATATCTGTGTCGCTTTATGAAGTAATTTAAAAAAAATTATAGTAGCTTATTTCAAAGAGCACTAAAAGAAAAAAATAGTTTGAAAAAAATTTGAAATGCAAAAGAAAAATAATTTCCGATTTGGTGTGGAATGCCTCACATATGCAAAAAACGAATTGAAGCTAAAAAATGAATTCAAACAATGCACTTTATAAAATAATGCGGGATGGATCGATGAACCTTCGGTTCTATGTCCCTTGAGGTTCAACCTTCGAACCAGTTACTAAAGAGCAAGAGAAAAACAATCGAGTCGATATTTACAAGACGACCTGCTGCACATTCGCGTCGCGATGACATCACGCGCAGGTGGAGATCCGTGTCATTGATTAACAAGTATAAATACCTGCATCTTGCAGCTACTATGAGATTTTCAAGGGATCCTTTTTTATTATTTTCTTATTGATTTATTTTTGCTCTCTCTCAAAGGAAGCCTTGTACTAATGTCGATTTTCGAATTTCTTAAAATAAAATATTTTTACAAAGGACCCCGCACAAAATACATTGTAAAAATGTCTCAGTGGAATTTCTTGGAATTTTGTAGATTTGTAGTTTTTGGCATTCTGAACAAAAAATCTTAATGCAAAATCCAAAAAAATGGACAGATTTTTTGTAAAGTTAGATTGAAGTTATGAAATTCAATGTAAAAGGCATAATTACATAAACGGTGAAAAATACCTAAAAAAAGTAAAATAGTTAATCGAAATTGTCCAAATCTTGTTACTCGAAGGTTTTTATGGTCGATGATTACAAATCGAAAGTGATATTTTCAAAAATCAAAATGGCGGATCCAATATGACATACAATTTTTTTAAATCAACTACAAATCGCTTAAAACTAGTTCCTTGGGAGTTTTTGGGGTTGCTAATAAACAATACGATTACAGTTTTAAAAACTCAACTCAACAAAATAGAGAATATAATTAATATTTAAAAAATAAAACATATAACACCAACCCCCAAAGAAAAAATGGTAACTTCTTTGGACTAATAAGAAACAAACTCCCCCTATTTTCAAAATCACTTTTTCTATTTGTTGGTTAAGTTAAACAAAATGAAGAAAATAATTAATATTTAAAAAGTAAAACATACATATAATTCCAACCCCCAAAGAAAAAATGGTTGCTTCTTTGGACCAATAAGAAACAAACTCCTTCTATTTTCAAAATCACTTTTTCTATTTGTTGGTTAAGTTAAACAAAATGAAGAAAATAATTAATATTTGATTGGGGGTTAGAATTATATGTTTTATTTTTCAAATATAAATTGAGGGGCTGGATGCTATAAGGGTATACGCGTGAACACACGGCCAGTCAGTTCGGACGTAGAGATAAAATTTTGAAGTTGTTCAAAATGAATTTAAAATTATTGTTTCTTGTTCAGAATTTCAAGGCGAAACTTTTTTTCTAATAAAATTTTTTTATATAATTTTTTGTTTTTAAGTAAATTGAGAAAAAAGTGATTTTTTAACCTAAGAAATTTTAATGAATTTTTGACTTCAACTCGTGATTACTTCGTTAAATATTAATATTTTTCCACGAAATTTACACACAATATTCTTCAAACTATACCAAAAGTGAAACAATATTTAGTATTTTTTCAAAAAATTCTGTGTCTAAGTAAATAATTATTTAAACAATTTTGCCGGAAAAATGATTCTCCTATTTTCAATTGAAAAAGTTGAGTGACGAATTTTCGTTTACAGAAAACTTCCAGTGACAAAAATGTTCATCAATATATTAAGAAGTTTTTCGGAAAATTTTTCGTCATTTGATAATAAATTAAAGAAAATAGAGCAATTTTAACAGCGTCGCGCTATGCTGTAAACGTAAACAATGTCTAACTGTATACATTGGTCTTGTAATGGCGGCCATTTTACACGTGCGCGGCCACGCCGTAATTTTACAGCATAGCGCGACGCTGTTAAAATTGCTCTATTTTCTTTAATTTATTATCAAATGACGAAAAATTTTCCGAAAAACTTCCTAACATATTGATGAACATTTTTGTCACTGGAAGTTTTCTGAAAACGAAAATTCGTCACTCAACTTTTTCAATTGAAAATAGGAGAATCATTTTTCCGGCAAAATTGTTTAAATAATTATTTACTTAGACACAGAATTTTTTGAAAAAATACTAAATATTGTTTCACTTTTGGTATAGTTTGAAGAATATTGTGTGTAAATTTCGTGGAAAAATATTAATATTTAACGAAGTAATCACGAGTTGAAGTCAAAAATTCATTAAAATTTCTTAGGTTAAAAAATCACTTTTTTCTCAATTTACTTAAAAACAAAAAATTATATAAAAAAATTTTATTAGAAAAAAAGTTTCGCCTTGAAATTCTGAACAAGAAACAATAATTTTAAATTCATTTTGAACAACTTCAAAATTTTATCTCTACGTCCAAACTGACTGGCCGTGTGTTCACGCGTATCCCCTTATAGCATCCAGCCCCTCAATTATTCTCTTCATTTTGTTTAACTTAACCAACAAATAGAAAAAGTGATTTTGAAAATAGGAGGAGTTTGTTTCTTATTGGTCCAAAAAAGCAACCATTTTTTCTTTGGGGGTTGTTTTGAGCTAATACGATGAATTAAAAAAAATGTCGGCCATGTTGGATCCGCCATTTTGAATTTTTGAAATCTGATGTCATATTCGTAATCAGCGACCCCGAAAACCCCTGAGTAACAAGTTTTGAACGATTTTAAAGAGTTTTAAAAATTGTCCACTATTTTGGTTCCGCCATTTTGAATTTTCAGACACTAATTAAAATCTGCTTGAAGATTTGTATTAAGCGATCCCAAAAATGTTTAAAGAAATTTCGGTCAATCTTTTTCCATGGATTTTGTCATTTTTATTTATGATATTATTTGTGGGTTCATGATTTTGTTGACTTTTCTCGCTTATAATTAAGCCGACAAATTGAATTTTCAAGATCGCCCAAATGCTTTCGAAAGTACACGAGTGTGCGAATTTTTTAAGTCCTTAACCGATTTTTTTCATTGCGCCAATTTTTGGCTACAGCTCTGTTCCGTTTGACGTGGAACGTCCTATATATATATATTAATCCATCTCATGTGATTAAGGTGGTAAAATTTTTCTCTCCAATCGTGCCTAAACTTAGGGCTTTTATAGTACTAATAGATAGTAATTTTTCGTGAAAATATTTTTTTACCTAGTCCAATGTTTTCCGAGGGGAAGGGGGTTAAATTTTTGGGTTTTTCAGTATAATGCTTATTTCAATAATTTTTTACTCTTAAACAATTAAACATACAAATTTGACAAAGTACATTTTGGAAAGGTTTTTTCGTGCTCTTTCGATTGGAAATAGGCATTTTGAAAAAAAATTTTTTTGTCCCAAAAAAATCAAAATTAAAAGTAAATTTCAACTTTTGGGGGGGGGAGAGATACGTTTTTTTTTAAAACGAAAGCTGAGGTTTTTTCCTAAAAGGACATATAAATGAAAAAGTGGGACAAGAATGTTTAAACAATGAAAAAAAGAATTTTCTCCAAAACGGAGCTAAAAACCGGGTTGAGAGTGCTCCAGTGAGTAGAAAACCTTTTTTTTCAATGTTTAAACATTCTAGTCCCACTTTTCCATTTATATGTCCTTTTAGGAAAAAACCTCAGCTTTCGTTAAAAAAAAAAAATAAATGGTATCTCTCTCCCACAAAAATTGAAATTTATTTTTAATTTTGATTTTTTTGGGTCAAAAAATTTTTTTTTCAAAATGCTTATTTCCAATCGAATGAGCATGAAAAAGCTTTCTAAAAATAATATACTTTTTAAAATTTGTATGTTTAATTGTTTAAGAGTAAAAAATTATTAAAATAAACATTACATTAAAAGACTCCTAGATCACTTGACGTGGAATCGCTCATATATATATATATATATATATATATATATATATATATATATATATATATATATATATATATACTAGCTGTCGTACACGTCTTCGACGGGTTTTAGTTTCTACAGATACATTTAATAGTGTGTCTACCAGTCTCGAAAAATAGGAAATAGTGGGATATTTAATTTGACTGGAGAAATAATGATTAGCTACCATTTACTATTTCATTATAAAAATATTACAATTTTAAAACAGTGATTAAATTTTTATCATCAAATAATTAATTTTTTTATTAAAATACAGAAAACAATGTTTGTCAATTATTTGTAGAAATTTAATTATAGTATTATAAGTTAATCCTAAATTTCCACCAGTTTTTAGAATTATAGTAAAGTCAAATTCCAACTAATTGTATACTAATTGCTTAAATGTAAAATAAGACCTATATTGCAAGCTGAATTCACAATTTTTCCTGATTAAATAAAATTCCTGCATATTTCCGGTTTTGCCCAGTTCGTAGAACCCCTGTTAAAAGTATTTGTAAAAACAAAAACCCGTCGAAGAGTATTTTCATAAAATATGTAAATTTTTGTAGCCATTTGTAGTTTTATTTATCGTTTATTCCTATCAAAAAAATTTATATTTGATGAGAAAATATACACATGGAAAAATTTGGACAAAGATAGGAAAACCGGATAGTTTGTTACACAAAAATGATAATAGATACACTGAAAAAAAAATTTATTTGATTCAAATAACCGATTATTTGTCTATAATCAAATAAATATTTACTTGAATCAAATAAGTTTTATTTGAATCAATAAATTAGTTTTTGCTTTAAATACTGAAATATTTGATTCAAATACAATTTATTTGATTCAAATAAAAATTATTTGATTCAAGTAAATATTTATCTGATTATAGACAAATAATCGGTTATTTGAATCAAATAAAATTTTATCACTGTACTCTGTTTAACTTTTGCCTTTACAATGCTCAAAACATCCATAATAGTTAAACCTAGAAGTAGAATAACAAAACTTTTTACTATCTAAGTTTTTCCCCAGTAGCATAATGCAAGTATCGTTTCACAGGTATTCTTGAATTTCTGTAGTATGAATTTTATCATAAAAAATCTCCATTTTCAATCTCCTTTAAAAATAATTTTAAAGCTATGAATTAATATTTTTTAATATTGTTTACCATTTATCGTTTACCATTTTTAATATTTTCGAAGTTTTGTAATTGAAAATTTTTTGATTAATTGGATAAACAAATTATTCTAAATTCCATTATTTTGACGTCAAAAGTTTAAAAGATATATATTAAAAAAATTGGTTAAGTGCGAGTTGAACTCGCATTGCAATGGCGGGTTTCGTACACAAATATTAAAACAATTCTTGCAACATTAATCGGTAAATGGCAGAATTAAAATAAACAATTAAAAAAATATATTAAAATCATTTGATAAAAAAAATACTTTAAAAAATTAAAGTATTATATATCTAATATTGTACCATTTACCGATTAATGTTGCAAGAATTGTTTTAATATTTGTGTACGGAACCCGCCATTGCAGTGCGAGTTCAACTCGCACTTAACCAATTTTTTTTTTTAATTTTATGTAAAAAATTTTTTTAGATTGTTTAATATATTTTTAGTGAGCAGACTGTAAAACTATAATTATAAACCAATTTTCAGCTCATTAAGTCAAAAAATGAAGAATCTAAAAAATAAATTTTTTTTAGATTTTTTAACATATTTTTTGTGATAAGACTGTAAAAATATACTAATAAATCAATTTTAAACTCATTAGGTCAAAGAATGTAGTAATTAGAAAAAAAAAATTTTTTTTAATAATTTTTTAGTTTTTCCTTGACAACGCTATGGCCATTATGACATAGCAAGTTCTCTATATTTTTCCTGTAATATTCGCGTTAAAATACACCAGTATGCCAAATTTTAGCTCTCCATGTTGAATAGCTTTGAAGTTAAGGGGGGGGAATGGTCACTTTTTGTGCATTTTTGGCCAAAAATCTTGTTATTTCCTTGACAACGCTATGGCCATCACCTCCAATCACATTCTCTATATCTTTCCTGTAATCTACGAGTGAAAATACGTATCTGTACTAAATTTGAGCTCTCTAGGTCAAATAGTTTAGCCGCTAGGGGGGGGGGGACACGATTTGGCTACGGACACAAGAGTCTCACCAATAGGGTTCCGTCAGTACACAGTAGGTGTACGGAACCCTAAAAATAAAAAAATTAGAAATTTTCCATTTTTTAAATATTTAGAAAAAATTGAATACCTCCCTTTCTAATTAATATGTTTAAAATGTGTAAATTTATTGTGTATATATCTCACAAAAGTCATAACTGATTAATTTACTGCAATCTATTAAAATGTAAAAATTTTTTGCCAAAAATAATGTTCTATAACCAAGATGTAAGTATAAAAATGTTTTCAAAAAATTAAAAAAATTGAAATTTTTCAAATTTTATATTTTTTAATGACTTCTTTTTAAATGATCTATAATTCATTGTTACATGTTATTTGGTCAAATATTGGCATAATTTTTCCAAAAATTGTCTCTTATAAATAGATAATTTTTTCGTTTTTTAAAATTTTCCGAAAACATTATTATACTTACATCTGAAATATGGTATAGTATTTTTTGCTAAATTATGCTAAAATGTGACTAAATAACATGTTATACTCAATTATAGATCGTTTAAAAGCAATACATTAAAAAATCTAAAATTTAAAAAATTCCGATTTATTGAAAACATTTTTATCTTTACATCTTAGATATAGGACACAATTTTTGGAAAAATTATGCTAAAATTTGGCCAAATGACATGTAACAATCAATTACAGATCATTTAAAAGCAATTCATTAAAAAATATAAAATTTTGATATTTGCGATTTTTTGAATTTTTATAAAATCATGTTTATATTTACATCTTAGTTATAGGACATTTTTTTGGCACATCTATTATAGAATGTGACTAAATAACATGTTATACTCAATTATACAAAGTTTGAAAGCATTTTTTTAAAAAAGGTAAAATTTGAAAATTTCTGATTTTTGAATTTTTGGAAAAAATTTAATATCTCCCGTTCTAATTAATATTTTTCAAATCTGTAAATTTAAAAACCTTCCTTGGCCGAAGGTCAAACATTCTTCCAAATTTGGTTTCAAACGGTTGAACCGTTTTGAAGTGATTCGCGAACAAAGATTCTGTGACATACATACATACATACATACACACACATACATACATAAATACATACATACACGAAATTTTTTATTGACATTTTTGGAATCCTGGATGCTCAAAATGAATAAGTATGTGTAAAATTTTAAGTTCTGAGCAATGTACAGACAAAAGTCTCATCATATATATATATAATATATATATATATATATATATATATATATATATATATATATATATATATATATATATATATATATATATATAGATTTTTGTGAACAAATTTTCTCTCACATGTTTTGACGGATTTTAATAAAATGTTGTAGAAGTAGTACAACTATTTATATCTAAAATCAGACTGAAGAATTTTCAAAAATATCTAAAAAATATTTTAGCAACTTTTTAATTTTTGACAAAAATCGAATTTTTTTTTTTTTGGAAAAACGTTTTTCTTTATTAAAATTTGCATTAATTCTTGTCAAAATTGGATACTTAGCATGAAAACGAATCAATTTATGTATATAAAGTATATATTTTATCAAAATTTATAAAAGTATTTAGTATTTTTACATTTTTCAAAAAATTGGAATTTTGTATTGTTTGAAATTTTATCTTAACTTTTAAAATAATCATTTTAAATTATATAAATTTGAACAATTGGTATATATTATATTGAGGAAGCTAAATGTTCATGAAATGAACAAGTTTTTTTTTATACGAGATCGAACGTACGTGTTTACTCCTCCTTTTATTTAATAATTAATACCTATTTAAGTAATAAATCATATTAATCAATTAGTATTTACTATTTACTCTCTAAATCTGAATATATGAAATTTTACTTATTATACGTTATAAGATCATGGACGAATCAGATCAGTGACGATCGAACGACGCATTAGTCCAGACTGAACGAGCTAATCAGGTCTAATTAGCTTCGCTAATATTTAAAATGTTTGGTTCGATTTCAACATTTCCGTTTTATCACTTTTTACCTAATATAATATGTATTACAAGAGGAAAAGTTTCGGTTGTAAGCATGGTTTGGTTATGCACACCCACGCAGAACTTTTGACAGAAATGATATTTTTCTAATCTGACAAATATCTCGTATGTGTTATGACCTAACGTAGTTTTCTATGTCAATACAAAAATGATAAGACAACTCCGCTTTTTACTATATATAAATTAATTTTTCGACACGTTGAATATAACAAAATTGTATTTTTAAACATTGTTAAATGTTCAACAAATCCAAGTGAATTAATTAAAATGATAAGTTCAAAGCGTATTTAGACAATAAATATGTTATATTTTATGATCCAATACCAAGTATCACAAAAATGTTGACAAGCAAAATTTTCTTCATGATGTTTTAAAATGATCGTCAAGTTTGGTTGTGGGCATCAAAATTGATTCGGTTGTGGACACCACTCTTATTTTTGATAAATCGTGAAATATCGTTGTCGATATAATCATAAGTAATTCCTTACAACATTTAACAGTGTTTTATGAATTTTAAGAGTTTCGTGGTCCAGCACAGAAATTAATATAATGAGACTTTGATGTCCGTACGTCGTTCGCAGTTACACTAATTGTAGTAACTGGGCAGTTCAGGTTCAGTGTGAGAAATCTTATATGCCCTTACATGGGAGGTAATGTCAAAATTAGAAGAAATCATCCTTATGTAGTTTATTAATGTTTACTTAATTAATTTTTTTGCCTTTTTAATAGATTTTTAAGAGTGCCCACAACCGAATCATAATTTTCTTTGTTAGAAAAATGAAAACTTTATCCCAAGTTGAAATATAATACTGGTATTATCTGACCCAGTACTGACTCCAGTACTAAATCAGTACTGGGAAATCCCTGGCCGGTAACGCTGTCCAGTACTGATTTTTTACCGGCAGTCAGTACTGTATTAAAATATCACTGTCAGAATACCGCCTAATTACTGATTCGCAGGTAAAGTTTAACAAAATTGGAAAATGCTGTAACGCGTTTTCTAAAACAAAATTTACCTTTAAAAGGTTATATTAATTTGTTATTTGATTATTAAAGAAGAGGGAGTAATTCATTAAGTTCTAATAATTATTATTAATATTTCTGTAGTAAATAAACTTTTATGAGTATCAATAAAAATGTAAATAATAAGCAAAATTCCTTTTATTGAAATAAATTTTTTAAAAAAATTTCTTATTTTTTTTATTAATTTAGACAATCTTATTTATTTAAATTAATTACTAAATTATTATTATTATTATTTATAATTATTTAAATTTATATTTTATGTAACACTGTTGAGAATTATACACTAAACACTTAGAAGTAAGACGGAAAAATATCGCACGCACGGGGAATCGAACCCTAGACTTCGAGGACGCAAGTCGAATACACTAACCGCACAGCCACGCAAGCTTGAGAGTATTTTTTTTAAACTTCCTTTTGAATTATACGAAGGATATATACAGTGCTATAATAATGAATTCACTGTATAATATATTTATTTCAATAAAAATTATTATAAATATATGTTTTATATATTTGGGCATATTTCTAAAACTTTTAAACTTTCAGGTATTGGAAAACTTAATTTTTCTTTTCAAGGCACAATCTTGAAATTAATTTTATTGTTTTGTGCACTAATCGAATAGTAGAAGAAACCTTGCGATACTCATTTCTACACATTGTTAACCCCTCTGTGTATAAATTTAACCCCAAGAAAATGTTTCTAAATGCATTGATTTTTCATAAAGTTGGATTTTTACATCAATCGGTATCTTGGGGTTTTTAGGGTAGCTGATTATGAATATGATGCTAATTTTTCAGAATTCAAAATGGCGGATCCAATATAGTGGACGAAATTTTAAAAAAATTAATGGAATTCCACAGCATTGGATATTTAGGGGTTTTTGGGGTCGCTGATTGTGATTCTGTAGTCGGATTTCGAAAAGTCCAAATGACGTATCCAATATGTCGGATGAAAATTTAAAAAATAATTAATTTTCACAAAAAATGGGTATGAAGGGGATTTTGGGGTCGCTAATTATTATGAATCTGAATGTAGTTTTTTAAAAATTTTAAAAGTGGTTTCAAAATGTTATAAAAATTATTGATATTTTAAATACGGTTTTTAAAATATTTTTGTATTAATTATAATTAAAAAGCAATAGAAGTAAATAAATAAATAACCACGAAATATAATTATTTTAATATTCTAAAAAAATTTCTAGTTTTATTTTATATTGAAAGTACAAACAGTATGAACACAAAATAAATAACATTTAATTCAAAGTTTTACTTCTCTTTCTTTATCCATAATTAATATTATTTAAATAAAATAGATAATATCTACATTCGGCAATCAAAACATTTTGACACATTAAAAATAATATTACCATGGAAACTTAGAAAAAAAGAAGTTTACAATTCTAAAAACAGAATAAAATTTAAATAATAAATTAAATTAAGCTCATAAAAATGAAATGAAATTTAAAATTGATTAATTTTTTTTATCTTTAAAATTCTTTAATACTGTTAAAATTTCTATAATTTTAAATTCTTTTATCTATAAAGGTCTAGTAAAATTTTTTTAACAATTCTTGAATTACATTCAAATCATTATATAACAACCAGAAGTTCAAAAAAAAAAATCCTGCAAAAAGATTTGATTTTTCAGAAATGTATCCACCATGTTGGATTCTCTATTTGAAATTTTTTAAAAATTATTTCAAATTCGTAATCAGCAAAACAGGAAACTCTTAAATCAAAAGATATTAAAATCTGATAATTTTTCTTAAATTTTGTCCGCCATTTTGGATTCGCCATTAACATTTTTTTAACTAACCTTAGATTTGTAATCAGAGGACCCCAGAAACCTATAAATAATAAATTTTAGGCAAACTTACGAGTTTAATGCTTTCTTTTTCCATGAAGCAATAATTATGACCGTAGAAGCTCATATTCTTTCTTAGATAAATTCTTTTTAGGAATAGTGTAGAGGTTAACGATTTTTTTCAATACTTTTATAATACACGAGAAGAGATTACAATAAGTTAAAAGTGATTAGAAGTTAAATTCAACATGTGCCCTGCAAAAATGTAGGTTTTTATTATGAGTTTCGTTTTTAAATTTAACTTTTGAAATCACTACATTCCTAATATATAAGTGGCACATATTCCTGTAAGGGTTCAAATTATTTCTTATTATGTAGACAATGTAACCCCGTTTTATGGTTACTTAAAAATCTTCGTTAAAAAAGTTATATCAAGTTAATTGCGAAATTGTCAAAATTTAAGAAAAGTTGTCTTGCAAGTTTGAAGGTACACCATTTTTATCTTAATTGAGGCACATCATTGTCTCAATGATTTTTTGGTTCCTCATACTCCCCACTACATCTACTATAAGTCACAAAATATATAAAGACTCGTTAAAAAAGTTATAGGTACCATATAAACTGAAAAAAACGTTTAATGTCACATAACGAGGAACTGGCGATTTCGACACTTTTACTCACTTTTGTCGTTCCCTACCTAATTAAAATGATTATTTTCCACAAGGTATATTTAAAGAGCACAATAATTTATCAAATTATGGTACTGTAAAATTATTTTTATAATTTTTAAAATATAATAATAAACGGAAACATAAAGTTTAAAAGTTCTAGAGATATGCCCATTTATATACATTTTAACGAGACATTACATATTAATTAATAGGTATAGCATAAAAAAATGTTAAAAATTATTAATTTAATTATTTATTTAAATAATAATAGAAAAATGTATATATTTTTACATTTTAAAAAAAATTTAAAAGTTTTATTATTAATAACACATAATACTAAAAATAATTAATAAATAATAATTTATTATTATTATGATATACCTATTAATTAATAATTAATAATATGTTAATTAAGTGTTTGGCGTTATTGTTGATGAATAGTGTTTTTAAAAATCTTGGAAAATATTTTAATAGTTAATAAATCAAACGATGTTGTTATTAATAGTGGCCGGTTTAATGCCATTATAACAAAGTTTGTTTGTTTTTTATAACTCCTTCGCAGTACTGATTTGGTGTTATGCCAGTTTTCTGCCAGTACTGATTTTAACACTCTTTTAACTCCGACATATTACTGATTCGGTTTTGGAGTCACTATACTCCCAGTACTGATCTGGTTCCGAAAGTCAGTACCGACGGTCAGAACTGATTGTGAGTCAGTACCATGCTGGTGTTTAACTCCGTCATAACTCCGGACATTTCTACTTGGGATTGACTTTTTAATCAAACTTTTCTAGGCAACTGAATAAATTTATTTTTTTCACGAGAAGTTAGCTAAGGACCCTATAGCTTTAAATAAATACACATCTGTTTGCTTAATATCGACAAGGACACAAATTTGACCTATAGGTCAAATTAGACATAGATTTTGACGTAATGTGAGATCGTTATTTATTCTCTTTTAAACCTATAGGTCAAAAAATATGTCAATTTTGACATAAGTTTTGACGGTCCTTACTACAGGGGCCCTTAGAAATCCTGATTGTGCGGCGGCGGAGAAATGTTTTTATATAAAAGGGGGAGATATATATCTGTCTATCTGATAAAAAGATATCGCCGCCGCTGTTTCAACATTTTCTGACCTATAGGTTAAGAATTGACCTGTAGTTTCTCCCCTCAAAATTTAGGACAATTTTGAGGTCAATTTTGACCTAAACGTCAAAATTTGACAAACAATTCCCGCTACCCTTAAAATTTAGGTCAATTTTGAGGGCAGTTTTGACCTAAATGTCAAAATTTGACAAACAATTCACGCTACCCTCAAAATTTAGGTCAATTTTGAGGGCAGTTTTGGCCTAAACGTCAAAATTTGACAAATAATTTCCGCTACCCTTAAAATTTAGGTCAATTTTGAGGGCATTTTTACCTAAATGTCAAAAATTGTCAAAGAATTTCTGATAACCTCAAGATTTAGGTCAATTTAGAGGGCAGTTTTGACCTAAACGTCAAAATTTTGACAACTTCCGCTACCCTCAAAATTTAGGTCAATTTTGAGGGCAGTTTTGACCTTAATGTTAAAAATTGTCAAAGAATTTCTGCTACCCTCAAAATTTAGGTCAATTTTGAGGGCAGTTTTGACCTACGGGTAAAAAGAGGCCCACAAACGTCTGTTACATTACGTCGAAATCTGCATGTAATTTCAAATTAATCTTTTACCTACATGTCATAAACGATCAAATAATGGCCCTTAATTTATGTCAAAATTTATGTCAGATTTGATTTGTTGTTAAAGCTGCAAGTATAAAGGGTAGTAATAATGCCTTTGATGATATTGCAATATCTATGCCAAATTTAACTAATTTTTTTACCTTCAGGTAGAAAAAAGTATCTATAATGATACTATAAGATCATAATCATATCCGTAAAGTATAATTCTTTTTAAGTGCTTTTTTAGTATCGCCTGATATAATTTACTCTAATTTATTATCATGCATTCATATTAAGAGAATATGATTTGTATATATCTCTCCCTATTATATAAAAACATTTCACCGCCGCCGCAGAGTCAAGATTTCTAAGGGCCCCCTGTAGTAAGGGCCGTCAAAACTTACGTCAAAATTGACCTACTTTTTGACCTATAGGTGTAAAAGAGAATAAATAACGGCCTCACATTACGTCAAAATCTATGTCTAATTTGACCTATTTTTTGACCTATAGGTCAAAAACATAAATCAAAACATATGTCAGAATTGACCTATTTTTTTACCTATGTCAAAATAACGAATGAAAATACATGTTTAATTTTACCTATTTTTTTGAGCTACGGGTTTTAAAAAAGGCCTTAATTTGGGCCTTCACATTACGTCAAAATTTGATATGTGTTTTAGCAATAGGTCAGAGCTTGCCCCTTCAAATAGAAGCGCAAAATGGGACGTCAAAGCCTATGCAAAAGAAAATTTTTTTACTTGCACTGGTTGGTATGTTACTTCAAAATTGATTACAAAGATTGAAAATTTGAGAATGGCTTATATCATAAGATCGCATTTTACAATGTTTATATTGTCCATAAATAGAATTAAATGGGTCATTCTCACAATCAGGACAAATGACCTGTACATTAGAGTTTTTAAAATAAAGAACAATAATTTTTCAAAACTTTTATCTTCTAATAATAGCATTCATCATGATATAATTGGATCCTATTAAAAGTAAATAAAAATTTTTAATATTTTGAGAAACACGTGTTTATATAGTATAAAAACTCCCCTCCTTTACTGTTCATAAAGTAAGCTTCATTTATAAAAGAGGTATTATATTAATTCTGAAATATTAAAAAATCTTTTGCCGGGTAACATCTACTTATTATTCTATTTGTAATTGAGCCTCCCAATTCAATAACTCGAACTGCGCTCGGACGATCAGTATGAAGGTTGTCAAAAGCTCCAAAATATGACAAAAATTAAAAGTTAAAATAAAATTTTTTTAAAAACACTATCTTATAGAGAATCAAAATCCGCATCTTTTTTCTCTTGAGAACTTTTTTGTAAAGTAAATATTGTAGACACTAGAGACAAAAAACAAGAAAATTTTCATTACTCGATTTCATTGATTTTTGAAACATAAATCGTCATAAGTTGGACAAATATTAACGGATTTTTACAAAAATTGGTATGCATGCGTATTATGGTCTGCTAAAGACGATGAGATGATAAAACTATTAAAAATGACCCATGGTTAAATAATATTTAATTATAAATCAATGAGTGTCGGTAATGACAGTTTCCTTTTTTCGTCGTAAAAAAGTCTGCACGGAATTTTCGAATTGAACAAACTTCCAGTGAGAAATTTGTTCATTATGAATCAAAGAAGTTTTTTGGAAAGTTTGATGCAAATTGATGGAAAAATATCAAAAATATATTACAAAAGAAAAAAGATAAAGAATTAGAAAAAATAGCCATTAGAAAAACAGTGCTCCAGTCACGACTTTCAGGTGTTTTCATGTATTATTTTTTGACAGTTTTTTTCTTGCTAATAAGTTAATGCTTTTTTAACCAAAAGCTTGTTAAAAAATGTTTATTTAAATTGTATTCTGCAATTATCTCGAGAAATTATTTGTTTTTATTTTTTATTATTATCTCGAGAACTTATTAGCAAGAAAAAGACTGTCAAAAAATAATACATGAAAACACCTGAAAGTCGTGACTGGAGCACTGTTTTTCTAATGGCTATTTTTTCTAATTCTTTATCTTTTTTCTTTTGTAATATATTTTTGATATTTTTCCATCAATTTGCATCAAACTTTCCAAAAAACTTCTTTGATTCATAATGAACAAATTTCTCACTGGAAGTTTGTTCAATTCGAAAATTCCGTGCAGACTTTTTTACGACGAAAAAAGGAAACTGTCATTACCGACACTCATTGATTTATAATTAAATATTATTTAACCATGGGTCATTTTTAATAGTTTTATCATCTCATCGTCTTTAGCAGACCATAATACGCATGCATACCAATTTTTGTAAAAATCCGTTAATATTTGTCCAACTTATGACGATTTATGTTTCAAAAATCAATGAAATCGAGTAATGAAAATTTTCTTGTTTTTTGTCTCTAGTGTCTACAATATTTACTTTACAAAAAAATTCTCAAGAGAAAAAAGATGCGGATTTTGATTCTCTATAAGATAGTGTTTTTAAAAAAATTTTATTTTAACTTTTAATTTTTGTCATATTTTGGAGCTTTTGACAACCTTCATACTGATCGTCCGAGCGCAGTTCGAGTTATTGAATTGGGAGGCTCAATTGATTCATTAAGAATAAAGTAAAATATTTGTAAGGTATTTTTCCTCAGAATTAAATTGAGGGGCTGGATGCTATAAGGGGATACGCGTGAACACACGTCCAGTCAGTTTGGACGTAGAGATAAAATTTTGAAGTTGTTCAAAATGAATTTAAAACTATTGTTTCTTGTTTAGAATTTCAAGGCGAAACTTTTTTTCTAATAAAAATTTTTTATATAATTTTTTGTTTTTAAGTAAATTGAGAAAAAAGTGATTTTTTAACCTAAGAAATTTTAATGAATTTTTGACTTCAACTCGTGATTACTTCGTTAAATATTTATATTTTTCCACGAAATTTACACACAATATTCTTCAAACTATACCAAAAGTGAAACAATATTTAGTATTTTTTCAAAAAATTCTGTGTCTATGTAAATAATTATTTAAACAATTTTGCCGGAAAAATGATTCTCCTATTTTCAATTGAAAAAGTTGAGTGACGAATTTTCGTTTACAGAAAACTTCCAGTGACAAAAATGTTCATCAATATGTTAGGAAGTTTTTCGGAAAATTTTTCGTCATTTGATAATAAATTTAAAAAAATAGAGCAATTTTAACAGCGTCGCGCTATGCTGTAAAATTACGGCGTGGCCGCGCACGTGTAGAATGGCCGCCATTACAAGACCAATGTATACAGTTAGACATTGTTTACGTTTACAGCATAGCGCGACGCTATTAAAATTGCTCTATTTTCTTTAATTTATTAATCAAATGACGAAAAATTTTCCAAAAAACTTCCTAACATATTGATGAACATTTTTGTCACTGGAAGTTTTCTGTAAACGAAAATTCGTCACTCAACTTTTTCAATTGAAAATAGGAGAATCATTTTTCCGGCAAAATTGTTTAAATAATTATTTACTTAGACACAGATTTTTTTGAAAAAATACTAAATATTGTTTCACTTTTGGTATAGTTTGAAGAATATTGTGTGTAAATTTCGTGGATAAATATTAATATTTAACGAAGTAATCACGAGTTGAAGTCAAAAATTCATTAAAATTTCTTAGGTTAAAAAATCACTTTTTTCTCAATTTACTTAAAAACAAAAAATTATATGAAAAAATTTTATTAGAAAAAAAGTTTTGCCTTGAAATTCTGAACAAGAAACAATAATTTTAAATTCATTTTGAACAACTTCAAAATTTTATCTCTACGTCCGAACTGACTGGCCGTGTGTTCACGCGTATCCCCTTATAGCATCCAGCCCCTCAATTAGTTTTGTGCAGAAATAAAACTCCCCTCCGTTACCACTCACAAATATATTTATAAAATATAAAAAATCAGGCAGAGAAGCAGGCGCAACGCGCCTACATCATAGGGTATCGTGGCCTAAAATGACAAAAATTATGATAATGATAATGAATAAATAAAAAAAAATAAATAATAATTTATTTAGAAATTTTTTTTTTAATTAATTGTTTAAAAATTTTAATGAAGTAATTGGTTCTTTTTAGTACTCTCGAGTATTTTCATGTCGCATATGTTTTCATTGAAAATATGGAATAGGAGTGATTTAAAATATATTATCAAAAAGTATAACTTTAACAAATTAAGAATTTAATTATTTATTTTTAGCAATATACAAAAATTGTAGAACTATGTAAATTACTCATTACCATTACCCTAACAACAGTTGTTATGACAACCATTACCATAGTAACGGTTGACATGGCAACAGTTGTTATGGCAAACATTAACATAGCAATGGTTGCCATGGCAACGGTTGTTATGACAACCATTACCATAAACCATTACCATAGCAACGGTTGCCATGGCAACGGTTGTTAAGACGTTAGACTTAAGACTTTGGACTTAAGATCTTCTTATTCCGAAGTTGCCATGGCAACGGTTGTTAAGACGTAAGACTTAGAACTTAAGACCTCCTTATACCGAAGTTAAGTCTTAAGTCTTAGGACATAAGAACTTAAGAAAAACTTAAGACTTAAGACGTAAAAACTACGGACGGACACCGAAGTCTTGCTATAAGGGTTTTGGCCCTTGGCCACGAAACCCTAAAAAAACGATAACATGAAAATAAATAAATCAAAACTCTTTGTAGTGTCAGCATAGTTATGGTCATTGCATAAAATGATGAAATAAAAAAAAAATAATCAATTTTAAAAGGATTTTTAGTGTGTCAGTGTTCATCGACACAATAAAAACTCCCCTCCGTTACCACAATAAATTTAGTTTTTTGAAAGTAAATAATAATAATTATTATTAATTTTATTCACATTGTTTTATTTAAAAACATAGAAAACCAAAGATGTTATGAATTTATTCATAAAATTTATTTTTTTACAACAGACTTTATTAATCATGGAATTCGTTTGAAACTCGTTACTCAGGGGTTTTCGAGGTCGCTGATTACGAATCTGATATCAGGTTTTCAAAATTTGAAATGGCGGATCCAATATGGCGGTCACATTTTTGAAAAATTCATCGGATTTGCATGAAACTTGTTACTCGGGGGGGTTTTCGGGGTCGCTGATTACGAATCCGATACCAGTTTTTATAAATCCAAAATATCGTACACTTTTATGAAAAATTCATAAAATTTGCTTGAAACTCGTTACTCGGGGGTTTTTGGGGTCGCTAATTACGAATCCCATATGAGTTTTCCAAAATCCAAAATGGCGGATCCAATATGGTGGACAGTTTTTTGAAACATTCATCGGATTCGGTTGAAACTCGTTTCGTGGAGATTTTTGGGGTCAATAATTACGAATTTCAAGTCAGTTTTTGAAAATTTAAAAAGGCGGATCCAATATGGCAAACACATTTTTGAAATATTCACTTTTTTAAATTATTATTTGGATTTGCTTTAAATCTGTTGCTCTGGGCTTTTCGCAATCGCTTAATCTGATCTGAAGCTCTTTTAACTCCATAACTTCAGAATTCTGGCATGTTGTCAAAAATGTGTTTGCCATATTGGATCCTCCATTTTGAATATTCAAAAACTGACTTGAAATTCGTAATCATCCACCCCAAAAATACCCGAGAAACGAATTTCAACTGAATCCAATGAATGTTTCAAAAAACATACTTATGATGTCCACCATATTGGATCCGCCATTTTGGATTTTAGAAAACTGATATCGGATTCGTAATCAGCGACCCCAAAAACCCCCGAGTAATGAGTTTCAAACAAATCCGATGAATTTTTAAAAAAAGTGTCTGCCATATTGAATCCGCCATTTTGAATTTTTAAAAGCTGATATCGGATTCGTAATAAGGGACCACGAAAACCCTCAAATAACGAATTTCATGTAATTTCCATCAATTTTTAAAATATTTTAGTTGCGATAAATTTTCAACAAAAATTCTGAATAAAAAACGTTAGTTTTTAATAATAATGTTAATAAAGATTGTAACCACGTATTTTATAGGTTTATTAAGATCCCCCCTTTGCCACAGGATTAATAATAAAAGTGATTTTTTAACTTTTTTCAAAATAAAATTTCAATTTCTAATTTGTTCCTTTCTAGAGATTGACTCAAATATAAAATCAGGGGGTTGGCCCCCCCTAGAATATATATATATATATATATGTGTGTGTGTGAGTAGGGGAGAGGAGAACAAACCGAAACCACTAACGATTTTTTGACTCTTATGACTAAACGAATAAACCGATTTCATTTTTCGATGGCTTGTTTGAAAGATCATTTACTTGCGCAACTTTTTCTCAGAGACACCTATACTTTATCTTTCATTGTTTAGTTGCTGTGTTAACTTCAAAAAATTTTGCTAATGGTTCGGTTTGCCCCACCCCTTGGGGTAAACTGGACCGTTTGGTTTTATATTTATAACCAGCTGTCGTACCCGTATTCGACGGGTTTTAGTTCCTTTAAATACATTTAATAGTGTGTCTACAAGTTGCCAAAAATGAGAAATGGTGGGGAATTTAATTTAACCGGAAAAAATAATAATTAGCTACCATCAACTATTTCATTAGAAAAATATTACTATTTTAAATCAGTGATTGACTTTTTATCTTCAAATAATTTATTTTTAATTAATTAAAATGCAGAAAACAATGTTTGTCAATTATTTGTAGAAACTTAATTATCCTTCGCGCTACCAATACTTTTTGTATACGCGGACTACCGGACGGCTACCCGGGGTGGTCAAACACTTTTTTACTATTATGTTCACAAAACGATTAAAATTCATCAAAAGTTTTGAATATAATTATGTGTTAATACAAATACTGTATCTTAATAATGTTTTATGACATTTATGACATAAAACATTTGTTTTATTATTAAAAAAATTATTTAAACAAATTATTGTTATTATTTACCAACTTTTTACAGAATACACCTGGAAAGTTGCAGTTTTTTCCTAATTTTGCAATTTACTAAATCTTATATGATTACAGATAAAGAATAAAAGTTGAATAAAAATTTAACTATTTTTTAAACAATTTTTAAACAAATTATTGTTATTATTTTCCAACTTTTTTCCAGAATGCATCTAGAAAGTTGCAGTTTTTTCCTAATTTTGCAATTAACTATAAATCTTATATAATTACTGATAAAGAATAAAAAATTTAACTATTGTTCAAACAATTTTTAAACAAATTATTGTTGTTATTTACCAACTTTTTCCAGAATACACCTAGAAAGTTGCAGTTTTTTTCTAATTTTCCATATAACTAAATCTTTTATGATTACAGATAAAGAATAAAAGTTGAATAAAAATTTAACTATTTTTTAAACAATTTAACTGCAGCTTTCTAGGTGCATTCTAAAAAGTTGGTAAATAACAACAATAATTTGTTTAAAAATTGTTTAAACAATAGTTATATTTTTATTCTTTATCAGTAATCTTAAAAGATTTAGTTATATGGAAAATTAGAAAAAAACTGCAACTTTCTAAGTGTATTCTGGAAAAAGTTGGTAAATAACAACAATAATTTGTTTAAACAAATAAAAAATGTATTATAACATCATGTTATATTTTATTTATTGATATAAAACAATTTTACTGTAAAAGTTTAACGATTTTATTTTTATTTTTTTGCAATATACAAAAACAAACACCCTGTCAATTTTCAGTATTCTCGTACATACTTTCTTAATTGTTATAAATAAACAGGAAGAAGTGTCAAAAAATTTAATTTTGTTTTTTTCGAAAGTAGATAAAATTTTGTTCAGTGAGTTAAAATGACGATTCGATTGATACAAAATTCGAGGAGATATTCTACATTAAGTATTAGTTGGCCACCCCGGGTGGCCGTCCGATAGCGCGAAGGTTATAGTATTATAAGTTAATCAAAAATTTCTACTAATTTCCGACTAACTAATTTGACTAAAAAGTCGAATTCGAACTAATTGTATCATAATTGTTAAAATCTAAAATAAGACCAATATTGCATAAACTAAATTCACAGTTTTCCCCGATTAAATTAAATTCCTGCATATTTCCCGTTTTTTTTAGTTGGTAGAATCCCTGTTAAAAGTATTAGTAAAAATCAAAAAGTATTTTCATAAAATATGTGAATTTTTGTAGCCATTTGAAGTTTTATTTATCGTTTATTCCTATCAAAAAAATTTATATTTGATAAAAAAATACACCGGACCCCCATTAGGCAAACCGGACCGTTTTGTTTTTTATTTATAATATTGCAATTACATAATATACAATAATAAAAAACATAAACAATCATGTAAACAATGGTTGTACACTGAGAGAAACGAATAGTTGTAGTAACCATTTTTTCAGGATTATTTTTAGTTAGTAAACTATACTGCTGTTAACTTATTGGTTGGTGTTACCATTTTCTATTAGAAATATTAATTACCGATTTTACAGTTTACATTATATTCTTTGTATAGAAGTATCTGCAAATAAATAAAAGAAGAATTGATTTGACTTTTCTACAAAAAAAAGAAAATTTGTGTCTCATTCTTTAATTAATTAGCCGAGTCCGATTTAGTCCCATGGGGTGTCCGGTTTAGCCCCACCAATTTTCGTATTTTCGTTTTCGAGGTAGTCACCTTCGAAGCAATATATCTCCAAAGCTACTGTAGTTTTTTTAAAATCGAACAAGTGCGATTTGTAGGTGAAGGTACAAGCTTCAAAACGGTATATTACTCTTTAGCAAAAAATATGTTTTTGTATGAGTTTTCTGGTCAAAGACCAAATCCGTCCGGTTTAGCCCCGGTCTCCCCTACAATTTAATTTTTATCGGTAAAATTAATAATTGTGTGCTTCTGTGTCGGTGGAAAATTAAGAGCAGAAAAGTTTATTTAGAAATTTTATTCGGATCAGCGGCCTAAACATGGCATTTAACTTTTCAGAAAAATGTTCTCCAGAGGTGATAAATGACGGCTTCATGAAATTGTAAAGCTTTTTAAACTTTAAATGAAATCGTTAACTAATTGAATTATTAAATTATAATTTATTAAATTAAAATCAAAACAAAGTTTAAATTAAATTAGATAAAGGAAAGTTAAATTCAAATTAACTGAAATAAAATTAATTAAAGTGATAGTTCTTCTTGACTCATACAACTTAAACTACATTTTGAATAAATTTTTAAGAAAGGTAATTTTGACCACAAAAATATTAAAATTACTAAATACGATAATAATAATAATATTGGTTATTCTAAGTTTTCTTTTATTTGTTTCTTTTAACTTTTGAAGCGCTTGTGTATATACACATCTAAGGCAAATAAGTCGATTTTGCTTATCAAAATTCATGTTATCACTAGCAAGGCAATGAAGGTTTCAAGCAAAGACTTTAGCTTTAAGAGCGTGGCGCGCAATATAGCAAATCCGAGGAATTTTAAGATGATTTCAAAGCGAAGCGCTCAGGTGTTAAATCCGCGTCTCGCTCGTTTCAGATTCCCAACTAACTATGTAGTTGATGGAAATTGATTTAAGACACCAACAGCAGTTATGTGCGGGTGTACGAAACTAAACGCGAAGTTTGTCGACCCTAATTATAAATGCACTATTCAGCCTGAGCAAATTATTTCGTTAAATGAATAATTTGAAAAATAGTAAATAAAAATAATAACAATAATTAGTATTTTTATTATTATTCATTTGCGAAGTGAATTATTTTGACATTCTTGTTAATAATAATAATAAAAATAATTAATTCATTATTATTAGTAATTGTTGTTAATTTACGAAAATGGAATATTTCCTACGACTTGGAAAGATTGTTGAAAGGAAAATCTTTTACAACAATGAGAATCTATATAAAATGATTGTAAGAAACAGTATATCATTGTTCAATAACAGTAATTCTAGTGCGGTGTTATTTCATGTACCAAGATTGAGTACAATATCTTTAATATTAAACGAATTCCGGCGGCAAAGATGACTAGTTCATATAATTGAGAATTTATATAAAAGAAGTTATCAGGTTATTGATAAAGATCACGGAGATAAATATTGTAAAGATACTCTGCACATATCTCTCCTGGTGTAAGGAAAGCAGATGATCTTCAATTGATTTGACATATCGTGCAATTCTTTTTGATGCTTCGATGCTCACATTTGATTCAGCCAAACAGGACGATAACTACTATCTTATTGATAATACATTTGTATTTATTACTTAAGGGCATGTCCAAGTTGTGAAATGTAAGCAAACCAAAATGTAAACAAACAAAGCACTAAAATGACGTTTTTCAAACAGCCTTTTTTCTCACAAAAATTAATATTAGAACACTTTCTCTACAAAAATGGAAAATTAGAGTGTCAAAGTTTCCAAAAAAATCATTTTTGAGTGTGATCAATAAATAGCAATTAGTAAAACAACTAATTCAAATGACCTGTAAAATAGCATTTTTGACGCGTCGCGAGAAATAAACTGTTTGAGTATATCAACCGCACTGACGATGAAGAAGTCTCATATCAGCGATTGGACCTTCAACATGTGGAAAGGGAAATTTTTCCCTTTTCTCCATGAAATTACAAGGAGAAAGGGTAAAAACTTCTTCATCGTCCGTGCGGTTGATATAGTCAAACACTTTAATTTTTCGCGATGTCAGACGATTGCTCTCCGCGCACGCGCAGACCGTGCCAAGAAAGCATTGACAACACTATGCAGAAACACACATTTTGTATTAGACTGAAACTCACTTATTATCACATACTTTTAGGTATACTAGGTATAGAAACCAAATTGAACACTTCAATTTACCATTTTCATAAAAAAAACTATTAACCACTTCACTGGCAGGGCGTTCCACGCGCCAAGGCCCAGACTGGCAAAAACATACGTATATTACCATTCATAACACAGCCACACAAAAAAAGAAAAGTGTCTTGATCTGGGGTCGAGACATATATATTCCGATGTATTTCGATGCGCTGAATCCGAATCCGTCATCAGAATTTGGCCAATGGGTCCTGGTTTCGCCCTAACCTCAAAAAATACATTAAAATCGCTAAAATGGTCGCTTTTGAATGATCAAACTTGAATCTAAGCGCATATTAGTAAGTTTCTAAGGTCCTTTATTTTTAATAAACTATTCTATAAGCTTTTCAATTGAAAATTCATATAATAAATTAAATCTATCGAACATAACCTCAAAAATGCATCTAAACTTCCAAATAACCAAATTATATCATATACAGCGCAATAAAAATTTTGTAAGTTCATGAAATTTAATATTCAGGTCTTTCTGTGATTACTGATTACGGACCCTATGTCAAGTTTCCAAAATCTAAAATGGCGGATCCAATATGGCGGACACAATTATAAAAATTCGTTCGGATTTGCTTGAAAATCTTTACTCTGGGGTTTTCGGGGACGCTGATGACGAATCTGACATTAAATTTTTATTTGTTCATCCTTAAATATTTCTAATAATTAATTTCAAGTCATTTAACTTTTATCCCAGAATTTTTCACGAAACAATTGTCAACTCATTAGTAAGACCCTTCACTAAACGTGAAGCGGAAACCTACCTGTAACCTAACCTGTAGCTCAGTGGAAGAGCAATCAACCGGCAATTGATAGGTCCTGGGTTTCGAGCCCCAGCAGAGTTAGTCCCCTATTTTTTCATAGCTTTAAATTTGTTTTTCAATTTATATTGTTTGACGGTGACGTCTAGGTTTAAAAATCGTTACTTCTTCTAGAATTTGAAACTTGGTCGATATTGTAGGTTTCCGCTTCACGTTTAGTGAAGGGTCTTACTAATGAGTTGACAATTGTTTCGTGAAAAATTCTGGGATAAAAGTTAAATAATTTAAAGCAGAGGAATGCGAACCATTTTGATTACTGGATCGATAAGCTATGAGAATTTGTTGGATGTGGACCTCTGTAGTTCAGTGGAAGAGCAATCAACCGGCAATTGATAGGCCCTGGGTTTCGAGCCCCAGCAGAGTTAGTCCCCCATTTTTTCATAGCTTTAAATTTGTTTTTTAATTTCAAGTCGATATATTTATTGTGTGTATTCAATCTTTAAATGTATGCTATTGCTACTTCATGGTTCAGAATCTCTCCTTGTTAGCATTTTTCGACTGTATCTGTAACCAGGGTACCTCCACGTGGTGACGGTGGGCAACGGATCCATACTGGCATAGTCCCTGGGTTAACGGCGTTCATGCCGTCATGGCAGATACAGAAAGAAAATGTTTTACGATGCAGGGATCATGAACCCCAGTATCGGCGTCTAGTCAGGTTGGGAAAGCGGGCCCTCCGACGTCGTCATCCGGCAACCGTAGCTCTTCATTGATGGGTAACTAGGTTGATAAATAGTCCAATGCTACAAGAAAAGTGACTTCTCGACTACATAATTGTAACAAAAGTCCTGATTCCTTTTGTTACATTTGTAGCAAATATGAAGTCAGCTCCTTGCGGAAAAAAATAGATAAAGAAGTAGAAGATCTGTACGAAAATTGTTTCGGTCGTAAATTATTACACTAAGAAACAAATTGGGTTCCTTATATTGTTTGTAACGCCTGTAGACTTATGTTGTATCGCTCAAAAAATTCGAAAGATGAAAAATATCTAAAGTTCTCTACACCCACGATATGGAAGAAACCACGAAATTTAAAAGACTGCTATTTTCGTATAAATGACATCAAAGGAATTATCTCAAAAAATAAGAGTTCCATTACATATATAAATGTGTCAACAGTAATCAGACCTACTGAAATTGATCGAAAAGCGGGAAAACTTGATGTTACTTTTAAAATATATCGAAAAAGTAGAAGTCGATAATACAAATACAAATGTCTACGCTCCTGTTCCAATAGCTCATTCTACACAAATCAAAGAAGAATATAATAATATAAAAATGCTTCTAGAGAAAGTGAATTATCAAAAACACAAACGATTAATTTCTGGTGATTTTAAAATTATAACAATATTACTGTGTCATAAATCGGGTTTCACGAGAGAGCCATGTTTCTTGTGTCTATAGAATAGCAGAGATCGTGCTAATCATTACAAGAAAAAAAATTGGCCTTCAAGAGATTCGTTTAAAGCAGGTTCTCAAAACGTCATTCATCAAAGTTTGTTAGACCGCGAAAAAATTATATTTCCATTTCTTTACATTAAGCATGGTGGGATTAATCAATACGTGAAAGCGTTAGATAAGGACGTATTTGCTTCAAGTACATTGCAAAAAAATTACCAACTGTTTCTGATGCTAAATTAAAACAAGGGGTATTTGATGGACCACAGATTCGAGCATTATTTAGAGACATGAATTCCGTTTCTCAAATGACCAAAACTGAAAGGGCAGCTTGGGAAAGTTACAAAGAAGTTTCAACAAATGTTCTAGGAAACAATAAGAGTCCCGAATCTAAACAAAATGTAGCCCAAATATTTAAAAACTTTCAATAATTAGGATGCTTAATGAGTTTAAAACTACACATCCTCGATTCGCATCTGAATAAGTTTCCCGAAAATTGCGGACATTACAGCGAAGAACAAGGAGAGCGATTTCATCAAGATATCAAATTGATGGAAGAACGATATCAGGGAAGATAGGATGAGGTAATGATGGATGACTTATGTTGGATGTTGAAGAGAGAAACGAGTAGAAAAGGAAAAAAACGTAAGCGAAACCCTTTACATCGGTCATTTGAAGAAAAAAGAACACGGTATAGTAGCAAGACAATGGACTGAAGAGATGTTCCCAAAAAACCCCAAGTAATAAATCTAAAAAAATCGTTAAAATAATAAAGACTGACATATTGGATCCGCCATTTTGAATTTTTAAAAACGGACATGGTATTCGTCATCAGCGACTCCGGAAACCCCCTGAGAAACGATTTTCAAGCAAATCCGAACAAATTTTCATAATAGTGTCCGCCATATTGGATCCGCCATTTTGGATTTTGGAAACTTGACATAGGGTCCGTAATCAGTAATCACAGAAAGACCTGAATATTAAATTTCATGAACTTACAAAATTTTTATTGCGCTGTATATGATATAATTTGGTTATTTGGAAGTTTAGATGCATTTTTGAGGTTATGTTCGATAGATTTAATTTATTATATGAATTTTCAATTGAAAAGCTTATAGAATAAATTATTAAAAATAAAGGACCTTAGAAACTTACTAATATGTGCTTAGATTCAAGTTTGATCATTCAAAAGTGACCATTTTAACGATTTTAAGGAATTTTTTGAGGTTAGGGCGAAACCAGGACCCATTGGCCAAATCCATGTAATTTCATTGAGGAAAGAGAAAAATTTCCCTTTCCACATGTTGAAGGTCCAATCGCTGATATGAGACTTCTTCATCGTCAGTGCGGTTGATATACTCAAACAGTTTATTTCTCGCGACGCGTAAAAAATGCTATTTTACAGGTCATTTGAATTAGTTGTTTTACTAATTGCTATCTATTGATCAAACTCAAAAATGATTTTTTTTGGAAACTTTGACACTCTAATTTTCCATTTTTGTAGAGAAAGTGTTCTAATATTAATTTTTGTGAGAAAAAAGGCTGTTTGAAAAATGTCATTTTAGTGCTTTGTTTGTTTACATTTTGGTTTGCTTACATTTCACAACTTGGACATGCCCTTAATTCTAATGCTCACGGTCAAGCAGAATATTATTTAAACTCTGGTTTTATCGATTAATTGTCATAATTTTATATTATATGTATTTGTATTGGTTTTTACATTGAATTAACATGACTGTGTGTGAGAGTTGTTTTGTATTTTTAAGATTAAAAAATTGCGATCTATAATATTTATTAAATAAATTTCGTTTCACTCTACACGAAAAAAAAGAAATTAGGTGCAACAGTAAACATATGTTTGCTGTGAAATCTCTGATAATTAGCTACCACAGCTAAGAAGTTTGCAGTGCATACTTGCATATTTTTTTTAGTTTTATTTATTTAAATATTTGTATTAAAGAAGAGGGGTGCGGATGAGTGTTGCAAAAAATGTTGTATGACACTCGTGTATAAAGTTAATTATACTCGTGCTGCAAATGCTACACTCGTAAAATCATTTACTTTACGCACTTGTATCATAAATATCTGTTATAAAATTTGATAATAACTTTTTTGTCATGTCATATTAATTTTTTGTAGAAGGCAAACACAAGCACTGGAAGTTTTTTTTAATTTAGAAAAACAAATAATTTAACTTATTGCTTAAGATTTTTTTTTCTACGTTAAATATAGATACTTATGGAATAAGTCAAACGAAAGATAATTGAAGCGATGGGTGCAAGAAGGGCATTACTTCGATTTTGTCCGAGAAAAATTTACGTGCCTTTCTAGGATCCAGCTGCTCAATTTTGTAAATCACGTCAACGTTTCACAGCTATATAATGGAGGCGTCCTGTCGCGCAAAAATGTGCGACACGACGCCTCCATTTTTGCAGTTCTATAGCGACTTATTACTAGATATATATTACTACATCTTGCACAGTTAAATCAAATAACCTTATCGAAGTAAATTGTTACTTGCACGGAAAAGTTTTTGGGTGAGCTGCCGTTCCACAATTAGAAAAAAATACTTCTCAAAATTTGCGTGCTCCGCTTTCTCTCTTAAGAGAGCTGTGCTGAACCGTGCGGGCGAGTAGCACCCTCAGCATGGTGTTCTATTCTATGACACTGGGGCCACTCTACTTTAGTTAATGGCGCGTAGCGGCAACCACAACTAATTGAGCTGCTAACCTAAAAACTCTCATACTTTCCGTATGTATAAACGCATTTTCGTTCCTAGTCAAATGCTATAGTTAGTGACTTTGTCTCCGTCTTTTCTATGGCTCCGTCGCCTTTCCCTTTATTATGGTATATTTCGTTGGTCAGTGTGTTGTGTCTATCTCTCCTAGTTTCACAAGTTTTATAGCGAAACTTTCCTTTATTTTTAATAGGTATCGTTCAAATTCGATAAGGAAGGATTCATAGGACAAATCATGAAGTGTAATAAGGAAGGAGTTTTTCAAATTCGCTACTGGTTTCCAGAAAAGCCGCGGATTGAAGAAACACTCGACGCGATGCATCGCATCGTGATTTCAATTCTCAGCAGTTTCCCCCTTCAATTGTGTCTTTCAAAGGTATTCAAGATAGCGCGGGGACGCGTTAGTTTTGGTAGGTCTAGTTTTTGGCGGTACAGAGAAGTCAGTTGAAAGCTGAAAGTTTACAGCACGCGTTTGTAAATAATCACAAACCGGCGCGTCATTAACGTTTGAAAATATTCGTTTTCTTTTTCTTCAGACAAGATTATTTATCTCGAATTCAATATTTTCGTGATATGAGTTGAATTTTGCGTATTTTGTAAGTATTATTTTTGGCCCCGTTTATTTTAGTGTCTCTGTGAAGGTTTAGCGACCCTTAAAGTGACATACCCCATTTTTAGTGAGGAAAATCGGGATATTTAGAGACCAAATTAATTTTTGTATAGGGACCGAATTAATTTCTATTTTTTTGTATAGAGATCAATACGAGTGGAGGTGAAATGCTCAACAGTGGTTTATTAGACAGTAATTTGGATATGGGCCCAGTTGAGCAGATGTTAGTTGTTACCCCTGTAGCGAGAATTTCTTCGCCCATGACTCCTATGTCAAGAGGGTTTTCGACTTTATGTCCGACCAGATTTAACTAACTGGTCTTTGTGGAGTAGAAATATTTTGTTACCGTGTTGTGTACTTGTGAGGTGCTGCACGTATACTCTACATAGGCGCTGTCCGTGATTTATCCTCCCGTGGGGGTCCCGGGCGCAGAATAGGCCCCCTGCGATCCGCTGCATGTCGTAAGAGACGACTCGGTTTGTCCCAGGCTTTTCTATAGAGCAGTGGCTTACGATGATGATGGGCAGTGCCGTGTCGGCTCGGCAAGTCTAATATAAACCGAACCCCAGGGAGGATGTGCACGTTATCCTACGGGCTTGACAAACCCGGGGTACCCTAGTACCGCAAGGGAGGTAATTGGAGTGTCGGAGATCCTTTTCCCTTTCGGGAGTTGGCGCTCCCGAGGTTCCTGAGCCACCTCAAGAAGGGGAAAGGGGGTGTCGGAGCTCCTTTTTTCTTTACGGGAGTTGGCGCTCCCGAGGTTACTGAGCCTCCACGGGCCGTTGGGACTAAAAGCGGTCGCGTCATGGGAGGCGTCCTAGTAGGGACGGGTAGTGTCGGAGCTCTCTTTCATGAAAAAATCGCCCAACGGGTATTCCGAACCTGGCGCATCCTGAGTTACTCGAGGGAGAGAGTGGTGGATCACTCCAGACGGGATTTGGCGGTCCCGAGTTGCCTTAGGTCTAACCAGTCAGCAGGGAAGGTGCTGTCGCATCAGGGAGGACTTCGGTCCTATGGGCGCTAACGGCCCCGGTGCAACCCGAGTATACCTCAAAGAGGGGTTGGGCCGGTCCCACCCCGACCTCTACGGGCCTTGTGACCCCGAAGGACTTGAACAAGTCTAAGGTTTGAAGATTTATCTTCAATATCAGACCAGTGGCGTGTCTGGGGCTGCCGTATCGCCATCACGGGCCGTTGAATCTAAAAGCGGTCCCACCAAAGGGTGGCATCCTTCGGGATGCCTGACGGGTGTGAGAATCCCGGTGCCAAACCTACTCCTCCTTTGACCCTACTCCCCCTTTCTCCCCTTTTAAACACGGTTGCATCAGAGAAGAGTGAACGACTTTAGCTCTACGGGCGTGACAAGCCCGGTGAATCCTCTAGTCCTCCAGGAAGGAGATCTGTCTCTACGGGGGCTGGCGAGTCCTGGAGCTCCAGCTGGCGGTGCCGTAAGGCCTGCGCAAGTCGAACGATCGAGGGCCATGCGACAGGGGGACTTCGGTCCTGCGGGTTTGACCCATCCGGGATACCTCAGTCAGTACGCCCGTTTTTGGTGACGTCGATTCGAATGGGACCCACCAATTTCGGGGCCGTGTTTTACCAGCAGGAGGATAGTAAATGCGTAGATCGCGTGTCGTAAGAGACGACTAAAGAAGCATCCCAATTACCTACCCACTTCCTCTCCTTTCTTCCTTCCCATCTCCTCTTCCTGGGTCAGACTCCGGTCTGGAAGCAGAACCTCCGCGTGGTCCCCGCTGGAAGTGTACGAGGCCTGGCCTTGTTAACTTCTCGGGGTTCTCGAGGCCAGTACGACTACAACTAACTGCTTTTCCAATACGTTGGCACCCGTCTTCTTGCATTGTGTGCGTTGTCTTTCTTAACGTAAGAAATTCAACGCTTTCAGAAGCGTTTTTCCTTTCCCCTCTTGACGGTGGTTGATGCCTCGCAGGCTGAAGCAGAGGCTCTTCGGAGACCTCGACGTGGTGAGTTTCTTTATCAACTCGGGCGGGTACCTGGCAGAGTACCAAGGGATTAGAAAGGTCCCACCTCTGACCAAGGGGCTGGAGGTTAGTAAGTCTTCGAAAACTGAACGCCCTTGGAATTTGGTAGACGGAAACAAGAAAGTCGTTCCGTCGTTGTCTGGTCATGCGGAACAGTTGATCTCGCTATGGCCGTAGGCGGCCCGTGGGGTTTGATACTCGTATGAGGAGGTACCACACGTTAACCAACTAGGCGATGTCCGTGACTAATCTACCCGTGGGGTGCCCGGGTGCAGAATAGGCCCCCTGTGACGATCATATGAGGCTCGGAGTGGCGCCACTGCCGTGGCCGTGACGGCCCGGTAAGTCTAATTATAGACCGTCGACCAAACTTGCCGAAGCAAGGGTGGTAAGACTCTTAATCGGTACTCATACCAGAGTACTAAACGGTACCATGGGGACCGGTCCGAGCCCGGCGGACTTGCCGAAAGGCTTGTTTCTTTCCGGTCATTCGGTTGGCCTCGTGGGGGCAGTTGGTTATAGCCTACATCGCTTGAGGCTAGGGGCGCTATGAATGGACCAAAGCTTCGGCAACGGACCTAGTAACTAGCGCTTCGACATGTAAGTTGTGGTGCTGACTCGGGTGGTTACCTGCAGAGTAACCAGAGATTGGTAAGGTCTCGCCCTTCTACCGAAGGGCCGCAAATGTTCTTACCAACATTGCGGAGATCGGGGGATGGTCACTTGTTGGCCATCGGCGTTGGAGAGCGTGATCTCTCCCAGTTACGCTCGTATGCGAGCCGTGTAGTTATACCAGTATTGGGAAGTGCTGCACGTATACTGTATCTAGGCGCTGTCCGTGATTTATTCTCACGTGGGGGTCCCGGCGCAGAATAGGCCCCCTGCGATCGGCTGCATGTCATAAGAGATGACTAAATGAGACTCGTAGTGGTGCCACTGCTAGCGGTTAGTACTCAGTTCGTCCCAGAAGTTCTCGCAGAGTAGTGGCTTAACGATGATGATGGGCAGTACCGTGTCGGCCCGGCAGGTTTAATATTGACAGACAAACCGAACAAAAATAAAATTCAAAATCCACGACCTTATGTAAGATATAAGGGAACATTCCAATTCAAAATATGAAAAAAAAACGATTTTTTGTTTTTATTTTCGGATTTCTTATAGTGTCACGAATACTCTCCTAAAATATTATTACAAAATTCAAAGTACATCAAAAGTTATACATTTTTTTTATTCGCCATGTCAAAGATGTTTTTGTTTGCAAAATCCAATTTTTAAAATTAATTTATTATCCGGTAATCCTAGAAATTTTAAAGAATTTAAATATTCTACTGGAAAGTTTAACTGTACGTCATCATTTGCCTGGTACCTTTCTTCGGAGCGCGTCACATATATAGTTGGGAAAAGCGCACTAATATATTAGAAAGCGTCAATTAGTTAGAATCTTCCGGCTGACTGCCGTTTAACGTCGGTAACATGAAACTGGCGGTTCGTCCTAGCCGTCATCGACGACGTCGTTCCTCTAGTCGTGCCAATTATCCAGCAGTTAATGATCTAATCGATTACGTAACCGAACGACGACAACGTTACTGGGCTTCCAGTCTATTTAAGTTATTATATACTCTATAGCTATTAGGACAGGACAGTTTAAAAATCGCCCTGTTACTTAACTTTCTATGAAGCTTCAATATAAATAAAAAATTTAAAAACGTAATATTTCCAGAAGAAAAAAATATGAAATTTCCATCTGAATTCAAAGAAGAGTTAATAATTGACAAGTAAGGAATTATTAATAACTAAGAATATTAATAAAATATTTTTCAATTAATACCATTAATTAATATTTCAACTAGAGAAAAACTTGCGCTGAAAGGGAAATCGATTTTTAATTGATAGTTTAATTTATTATAAGTAGGGGAAGAGGTTCGGTTGTGGGCATGGTTCAGTTGTGGACACCCCGCAGAACTTTTGACAGAAATGAGATTTGTCTAATCTGGCAAATATCACGTATATGTTATGACTTAACGTAGTTTTCTATGCAAATACAAAAGTGATTAGACAACTGCGCTTTTTACCATATATAAATTAATTTTTCGACAAGTTGAACAGAACGAAAATGTATTTTTCAACATTGTTAAATGTTCAACAAATCCAAGTGAATTAATTAAAATGATAAGTTCAAAGCGTATTTACACAGTAAATATGTTATATTTTATGATCCAATACCAAGTATCACAAAAATTTTCTTTATGATGTTTTAAAATGATCCTCAAGTTCGGTTGTGCGCATCCAAATTGATTCGGTTCTGAACACCACTCTTATTTTTGATAAATCTTGAAATATCGTTGTCGATATAATCATAAGTAATTTCTTACAACATTTAATAGTGTTTTATGAATTTTAAGACTTTCGTGGTCCAGCACAGAAATTAATATAATGAGACTTTGATGTTTGTACGTCTTTCGTAGTTATAGTAATTGTAGTAACTGGGCAGTTCAGGTTCAGTTTGAGAAATCTTATATACCCTTACATGGGGAGCATGTAATGTCAAAATTGTTCTAGTCAACGGAATCAATTTATTTTCTTCACGAGTAGTTAGCTCAGGTCCCTAGCTTTAAATACATATACATGTGTTTGCATAATATCTACAAAGTCCACGAGATTATGTAAGATATAAGGAGAGATTCCAGTTCAAAATATCAAAAAATCAATTTCTTTTGTTTTTATTTTTGGATTCCTTAAAGTAACTTAAGGTATTAGTCGCGTTCAATAGTTTTCGTCAGATTTTTTTCAAATTTTTCATACTTATTCCTGAAGTATTTATCTACAGAATGAGACTAATTTGATTAATTTTGACCGTTTCAAAGCTTCAAAAAATAAATTCAAAGTTCATACATTTTGCATGAAAAGAGCACCCAATGCATATATTGAATTTGTGTAATAATTATTTATTAACATGATAACGAATAGTCAGATTTTGAAATAAAACTACCAAAGTATTCAACTAGATGAAAGAAATGAATAAAAAAACATGACATTTTTTGACCGCCCCAAACTATAAATATATTGACAGAAAGTTAAAAAAATAACTAAATTATATGAATTTTCATACGAACGATAGAATGGAGAGTTAAACTATCTCTCTCACACTCACTGACTCACTCTAGTAAGCAGCCCGGTAAACTTTTGGCCAGAGCCAGCAGCACGACTAATACCTTAACTTATAACTAAGATTTTGTTAGACCAAGAAACCGGACAAGTCACTTTCGATGTATTTTGTCACCCTAAATCTAAAACTGGCAGCGAAATTGCTCTATCACGTCAGGATTCTGAGATAATCTAACCTGAAATAGTGAAAAAGGCCATTTTTGACAACATTCGACTCAATAAAATTTGCAAAAAAAATTTTCAACATTAGAACAAGCTTTAAAAGAAAGAAAAATTATTCACCTTTCAAAATTTTGTACACCTGATCCGATCCGACTTTTTTTCTCTAAGATACAACAATTTAAAGTTTTGGGTTACACGACCTGAAAACTGTGGAAAAGTAACTCTTTTAGGTTGGAATATCTCAGAATCCTGATATGATAAAGCAATTTCGCTGCCAGTTTTGTATTTACGGTGACAAAATGCATCGAAAATGGCTTGTCCGGTTTCTGGGTCTAAAATTTGTAGACCTGTGTAATTAATTAATAATTATAAAAGAAAAAAAAGAGAAAAAAGGAAAGAGAGAGAAACTGGCGTTCCGTCAGTCGGTTCTACAATGGGCACGTTCGGACGTGGTCCTATGACGTGACCATTGTAGAACCGACTTTAAAGTTAATTCTATAATGGGCGCGATGTGGACGTGCTGTGCTGATATCACCCATTTCAAATGCATTGTGACGTCATCGCGGCACGTCCACGGCTACATATGAACGCGCCCATTGTAGAACCAACTTAAGTAGAGTTTACAATGAGCAGGATCGACGTGGACGTGATTATTGTAGACTCTACTTTAAAGTCGGTTCTACAATGAGCACGGTCGTTCGTGTTCGCTGCCGTGAACGTGTACGCGCTCCATATAGTTTAGCATGAAGCACGTACAATTTCACGATAGTGGACACGAACAACCGTGCTCATTGTAGAACCGACTTAATGAGTGGAACAGAGAAAAACCGGAGCGTCCCACTCGTACTCGTTATCCTCACCATAGCGCTTGCTCGTAATGGAGTATGAACAATGAGAGGGAGAAAGAGATGTCCGGTATTTCTCTCTTACATTTATTACTTCCACTCTACCGCACAGTGTGGCAAATAGCACTTTTCAGGGACAAAAATCTAGCGCTCTTACAATTTTGAACGGATTTTGTTAATTTTTTTTATTAAATAATCTTAAGTTTCCGCAGTATACAATACGTCTGCTAATAATTTATTTGAACTAATTATTTATTTATTTAACAACAATGTAGACGAAAATTATTTTCGAACTTATTTGATAGACATTTAGTGTCCTAAATTTGAATTTCACTTAAAATTAATATTCAGAGATGTAGTTAAACATAATTAATAAGTTTATACTCACTACAATGGTAATAAAAAATGTTAATATTGTTATAAACAAATTATATAAACCAATTATTAGTTTGAGAAATGACTGCACTAGATTTCGATGAAACTGATTACTTAAGGGTTTTTGAGGTCGCTAATCACGAATCTGAAGTTTGTTTTTAAAAATTAAAAATGGCGGATCCAATATGGCGGACGACATTTTTAAAAAACGATTGAAATCACATGAAACTTGTTCCTCGGGGGGTTTTCATGGTTGCTGATTACGAATCCGTTGTTGGTTTTTAAAAATTAAAAATGGCAGATCCAATATGGCGGACAACATTTTTAAAAAACGATTGAAATCACATGAAACTTGTTCCTCGGGGGGGTTTTCATGGTTGCTGATTACGAATCCGTTATTTGTTTTTTAAAGTTCAAAATGCCAGATCTAATATGGAAGACGACATTTTTTATAAACAATTTACTTTATTCGAAATTTGTTACAATGGGGTTTTTGTGGCTGTTGATCACGAATTGGCTATTGGATTTTGAAAATTTAAAAGCTGGTTTTTCATATATATTCTAGGCAAAAAAATATTTTTTCGATTTTTTAACAAAAAAATGTAATTGCTTTAATAGAAGTTACTAAAAGAAACTCAAATTAAATGAAACGAATGAGATTAAACTGTCATTAGTTATTAAAATTTTTAAAAAAACTTTTTTATAGCAATAACAGTTATTAAATTTATTCTTTCAACATTCTTTTCTGTAAACATACAAGAAAATAGACGCGTGACAGAAAAGAACTTAGAAATATTTGTTTATTAAAAGGTAATTTAATTAAAATTGTAAAGTACACAGTATGAGTTTCTTTGAAAGATATGTAATAAGTTTATGTAGACTGTAAACATTTACAATTTTTAAAATTAACATATTTAAAAATATAAGTGAAACAATAGAAATGGTTGGAAAATTACAATATTTGTTTAATACATATAAAACGTTTATAATTCTAGTAAATTTAAAACTGTCTTATCAAGAACTCGACTTTTTTGAGAAGGTTGGATTCGAATGTAAGATATAAAAAGATCTGATGTACACAATAATTTCTTGGAAACATCTTCGTTAGTTGCAGATCTAGAACATTTTCTAGAAGAATGTAATCTATAGTTTTTATAATCTTTATTTCTGGCTCCTTGTGCTTCTTTAGAAAATTGTCCAAGAGGCAAAATATTATTGTATTTTATTATACTTTCGCCATGAATTAGAACTTTGTGAACGGAAGAGGGCATGTAGTACCAATTATAATTACTTACAAAAATTTGAGCTGTATCGCATGTGTATTCACCAAACTTTCTTGCATCAATTCTTCTCCCACAAGACATAGTTTGAAGTATAATATAAAACCTTTTAATTAAGTCTTAATTTACACCAGTTATTTCGGAGGCACATGTAAAGATAGAAAAGAATCTTCTTGCAGTATTTCTATCATTGCTATTACCACTACCTTGACAAGTTTTTTCTATTATTAAACCGAAATCTTCACGGAAACGAGTTTGAAGATATTTTTTCTTAACTTCCTTTTCTTTCTTATTTTCTGCGGTAGTCGCTGACCATTTTTGAAATGAGGAGTAATACGATATATGAAGAATCAACTCCATAAATCGGATCCATGCATTCAAAGAAGAGAGTCCAAATCTGAATGTTTTCTCTCTTTCTGGCATGTTAATTACACGTTCAAGATTATTCATTTCAGATGGCTTTGCTAAACACACATTGCAGGTGGCACAAGATGGTGTATTTGTTAAAACTTTAACTACTTTCCCATCTATCATTGTAAAGTATAAACTGTGCTTTACTAAAAGAATATTTTCATTTACAATTATAATTTAATTTACTTATAATTTAATTAATTTAATTAATTTATTTAATTATAATTATAATTTATATATTATTTATAATTATCGATGAAGGCAATTTGAAATTCAATGTCACTTACAATGCTTTTTGTTTTCTCAGGAGTTTCTTTAGCAAACTCTATCAAAATGGGGCGACAAAAACTTGTTGATGAAGGTGATGGATTTTGCCAAATAATATTGCTATTCTCCTCATCGACCAGTTTAAGAGGCACAAGCGAAGAGATCAATAAATTAGAATCAGATATGAGTTCACTTTCTCCTGATAGTATTTGCTTATATTCGCTTTGTCCAGAAGAACCATCAAAACCCCATTTGCTATATAAAACCAAATTCTGTCCACTCTTAAAATTAATGGAATTAATTTTTAATATCCTACTAACAGTGTGATTTAAAAGAGATTGCAACTGTACCTTTGCACTTATGTCAGTTACTTCTATATTCTCAGGGTAACATTCGATTTTACCTTTACCACTTGCTTATATGTCGAAAAAAGACTTATACTTTTTTCATGATATAGTTCAGAAGACACTCATATTTTTGTTTTGATAAATTTAAATCAAGCAATATTGCTAAAGTTTCATCCTTGGAATACGGATCCATATGCATATTTTCTTCTTCTAAATGCATATAAACGTCATCTAAGGTTTCCGGTAATATGAAGCGTAATTTTTCAATTACAGCAGCTTGTTTTATTTCGCCAATAGATCGTAAACCTTGTATGTAAGAGTAATGAATTTGATCCATTCCAGATTTTCTAAATAATTTTATAACATTTCTGCGTTTGGTTTTATCTGAAGATATTTCATATTCCTTGCATGGTCTTCCCCGTTTTATTTCCGAAGATGTAGAAGGCTCTTCTGCATCTAATTGTATAGAGATATCTCCATTCAGCCATATTTCATTATTACTCAAAAATATATCGTTTCTTCTTCCAGCTTTATTCCATCATTCCTTAAATTTATGTATAAAATTTTTATTAATCCACATTACAACACAAGTAAAGTTTGCTTCATTAATTGTCGAAAATTTTTCTTTAATGTACTTTTCTACAGAAGATATATGTTTTCCGTGTTCTATCATTGTGTCACATAATTCACGTTTATTAATATTTACGGAACCCATTTTACGTTTTTTCAAATATCAATTTATAAAACTTTATTAAATTAACCTTTAAGAAATTTTACAACTGAACGTTCCTTAACTATTCAGAAGCTTTTATACTGTATTAATAAATAACATTCAGGACACTTGTTGTTTTGTGGTAAATAATTTTCAATTTATAAAGTCATTCAAAACAAGTTAATGATTAAATCGTAACAAAAAAACAAGTCTTAAAGGAAACGTGTGGTTTGTGGTATACTATTTTCCATTCTTTGAAGACAATAGTTTAATATAATTAATCATTCAAAAAAGTTTTTTAATTTTTGTTTACAAGGAAACGGCTTTTTGAATTTTACACACCCAATATTCGATTAGTATTTAGCAACCACAAAATCCCCCCTTGTAACAAGTTTCAAATAAAGTGAATTGTTTATAAAAAATGTCGTTTGCCATATTTGATCTGCTATTTTGAATTTTGAAAAACAAATAACAGATCCGTAATCAGCAACCACGAAAACCCCCCGAGGAACAAGTTTCATGTGATTTCAATGTTTTTTTTTAGAAATGTCGTCCGCCATATTGGATCCGCCATTTTTAATTTTTAAAAACAAGCTTCAGATTCGTGATCAGCGACCTCAAAAACCCTTAAGTAATCAGTTTCGTCGAAATCTAGTGCAGTCATTTCTCAAACTAATAATTTGTTTATATAATTTGTTTATAACAATATTAACATTTTTCATTACCATTCTAGTGAGTATAAACTTATTAATTATGTTTAACTACATCTCTGAATGTCAATTTTAATTGAAATTCTAATTTAGGACTCTAAATGTCTATCAAATAAGTTGGAAAATAATTTTCGTCTACATTGTTGTTAAATAAATAAATAAACAATTAGTTCAAATAAATTATTAGCAAACGTATTGTATTCTGCGGAAACTCAAGATTATTTTTAAAAAAAAAATTAACAGAATCCGTTAAAAATTGTAAGAGCGCTAGATTTTTGTCCCTGAAAAGTGCTATTTGCCCCACTGTGTACCGCTTGCGCTCTGACTCTTCTTTTTAATAAATAAAAATTTTAATTAATAACAACCATATAATAATTTTTCTCTATAATTAATCAATTAATAAAAGTGACGACCCCTTTTTTACAATAAAAATTTTCTAGTTATTATTTAAACTTTTTAAATTACTTTAAAATCCTCCTCTACGAAATTAACTAAAAGTACGCAAAGAATATGAAATTAAAAATTATCGACAGTTTTCCATTTAAAATTATTGTCAACCAAAACAAAATAAAACATTGCCATAAATTCTCTTTTGTTTTATTTTTTATTTTTATCAACTGTCTGGCTATATTATTTGGAAACAATTTTACCGACCAAGGGGAAATATTATTGTCATGGATCGTTCGTAAATCAGTGGTTCTCAATTTCTGTAAAAAAATATACCGCAGACTCGAGGAGGAAGAAGGGATAAAGCGGTGGATGCGGTTTATCGTCATTTCCGTAAGAAGCTTCATGATAATCGGATTATGAACTGCTAATAAAGAACTTGTTCTTTCACTCACTCAATCTCTCTGTATCCTTCTCTCCATTCGATTTATCCTCTTTTTCTTCTCTCTCCCTCAACCTTCCACAACCATCCCACGTTACCGCTTTATCAATTCAGAGAGAAGACGTGTATATACTCCTGAGGTTTAAAAATAGAGTCATTTACTTAATTTCGAAAGAAAAATATCCATTCAAGGTTTTCTGCGCGCTATCTCCTTCGACTTAGAGATGCACACGGGAAAAAAGGTTTCGCGACAAAAGAAAATCTCCTTGGCCATGTGCTCATCTTTATTTCCAAGTCTCCTCGAATTGTGAATAAACGGAGAAGCTTATCTATACAGAATAGACCTTTTTTCTAGAAAAAATTATTTTTAAAGTAAAAAACAAAGACAAAAAAGAATAATAGTTTTTATTCTGCAGTAAAAATAAATTGTAAAAGGAAAATTTTAGTTCAAGCAAAAATTATAAATTGGATAGGAAAAAAAATTTAATTTAACTAAGCGGTTTTCATCTTGAGGTGTTAACCACGGTTGGACATTGGCGACCAACAACCGGCAGTCATTATTGGCCCAATATTGGTACCGTTTCTTCTCCCAATGTTTGTTTTCGAGTGTTGGACAACATTCAGCGGACATTAATTGCCCAATACTGGCTGCCATTACTCCCCAAATATAGGAAAAATGTCAAAAATAATATTTTTTTAAATAAATGACTAATTTAAAATATTTATGTTTTATTCGTTTGAATTAAAAGCAATATTATTGCGAGCCGATCTACGTCCCATTATTGGCAATTATAATTTTTTATCATTGATAAAACATTTTAGTCATTATTACACGGAAAAAAAAGTCCATCAACCATTAATGGATTAGTATATTACTTTGAGACGGGACTCTTTTTCCGTTGATGGTTACTTAACTTCACTTAACAATTAAAAAACATCATTGAAGTATTGAAAAAGAGTCATGGAATGATTAGAATGCCAGTATGTGACCAATTGTTTTAGATGTAATGGTGAATTATTATATCAATGGATGTTTGAATGTTTACGAATCATTAGTAAAGTTTGTGAAACGTTAGTTGACTCGTAGTCTAAATCGGTGCTCTTCACCAGCGCATTGTTGCGCAGTGTACCGATGCGCATTTCTTCCGGTTTCTCTATAGTCCATGTGTTTTTGCTGTCTGCTATACAAATCCCTATATACTATTATGTGTAATGTGAATATTTAACTTAACTAATAATTTGCAGTTTGATTGCGTCTAGAAATTGACCTCGATGAAAATATATTTTCTTTTATATTTCTCGCTAATTAAAAAGTAGTTATTAGTGCAAAAGCATTTCTCACAAGTTGTAAAAAATTTTGTTATTTGGTATATAAGAACAGTTCGCTTCTAAACTTAAAGTGTTATAAGTGTGCGTTTCTACGTATAGTTATTATAAGTGCGAAAATGTATTGGTCTAAAGCGTCTAAGAGTGTAAATAAAATATCGGAACTGTGCAACGAAAAAATGTGTTTATTCTGTATTAAATAGTGTCTAAAATTAGGGATAATTCTGAAAGAATAAGTTGAATTTTTTGAATGCTTTTGATAGTCATGGAAAATTTAATAGACAGTTTTCTAAATTTTAGTGAACGAGTTTTATATATTGTGACTCCAAGTATGTTATCCATTCAATGATTTTGTGTCCCGTCTCAAAGTAATATACTAGTCTATTAATGATTGATGGACTTTTTTTTCCGTGTATGCGTCTACTGGGCCGAGATACGGCTCAATATCAGCAATTATAATTTACTATCTTGAATACAACATTTTAATCATTGATGTTTCAATAATGTACTATTATTGGGCCGAGCTCCGTTTCAACATTAGCAATTATAATTTGTCATCTTATATACAACATTTTAGTTATTGATGTGTCAAGAATGTGTCATTACTGGACTGAGCTACGTCCTAATATTGTCAATTATAATTTGCTATTATAGAAAAAAACACGGAGAAAAAGGGATTGTTACATGTACTAGCAGATTGTTGATATAGAACTAGCAAATCTGATTTGTTGTTGCAACAATTCTTTTTGTTCTCTTGACAAATTAATTGTTATCACAACAATTTCAAGTTGTTACCTAACCATTCAAAATTGTTGTGATAACAATTTCGAATTGTTTGGAGAACAAAAAGAATGGTTGCAACAACAAATCAGATTTGCTAGTTCTATATTAACAATCCGCTAGTACATGTAACAAGCCCTTTTTCTTCGTGAACTCTAGCCATAAGTATGCCATTATAGACCTGAGAGCTGCACTGGGGACTTAAACTATCACTCTCACTGGCCCTACTTATAGTCAAAAGTTTCTGGAGTAGGTTGAATCCATTTCAAATCAGGCAAGCCGACTAACTTCAAGACGTAGAATTACCTGTCGATAAAATAAGTTATTTTATATGAAAAATAGAGAGACACGTATTTTTTTATTTTTTTTAAAAATGTTTTTTAACGAAGTTAGCCACATTTGAACTTTGAGCGGTAAACCCCTAAAAAACGGTGGAAAAAAATGGTTTTACTTGTAATTTTCTTCTACTGTGTGTTAATAAATTTGTTTTCTTGATTCTTATTGATTGATTCTTATTCTTCTCTTCGAAACCCTGTTTAAAATTTATAAAAAACTTCAAAATTAAACAAATGGAGGCAGATTTTCAAAAAAAATAAACCTAATTTTCTTGAAACCACCACTTTTCTTTTGCTTAAATTTTTAGAGTAACTTCGTATTAATATAAAGAAGAAATTACATGAGTTTCAAGTGGGCTAAACGATATTTGTACTTAAAAGAATTTTTTTTTAAATTTAAAATTATTGAAGTTATTTGTTTAAAACAAAGAACAATAACAAATGAAAGTTTGTAAAGCTTCGCTTCGCCTACAGTTTATTTAAAAAAAAGTCCTCATTCAAAAATTATCAAATGCTTGCACAAGTTACGAACGATATTTTTCATAACAAGGTGTAAAAAAGTGCCCTTTTTAGCACTACGTTATGAAAAAGATTTTTCATAAGCAAAATTGTTGTTGATGTTTACTTAAGTGACAGATATTTTGATACGCTGAGGAAATTGACGTAATTATTATTTTTTTCTAATTATATATTAATTTTATTTTTCTGATGATTATAGAAATAGAAAACTGACGTTAATTATTATAATTATCAGAAAAACAGAATTAATATATAATTAGAAATAAATAATACTAACGTCAATTTCCTCAGCGTGTCAAAATATCTGTTGCTTGAGTAAACATTAACAACAATTTTGGTTAGGAAAAATCTTTTTTATAACGCGGTGCTAAAAAGGGCACTTTTTTGCACCTTGTTATGAAAATTATCGTTCGTAACTTGTGCGAGCAGTTGGTAATTTTTGAATAAGGACTTTTTTTGTAATGAACTGTAGGCGAAGCGAAGTAAACCATTTTGATACCGTTTTTTAGGGTTTTACCGCTCAAAGTTCAAATGTGACTGACTTCGTTAAAAAATATTTTTACGGAAAATAAAAAAATACGTGTCTCTTTACTTTTCATATAAAATAACATATTTCGACAGGTAATTCTACGACTTGAAGTTAGTCGGCTTGCCTGATTTGAAATGGATTCAACCAGTAGAATTTGGAAAAAAATATTTAATTTATACGAGGGGAAATTCACTTCAGATATCACGATTTCCTTGTATTCGAAGTCAGAAAATATTCAAGAAATTTTAGCAGTCTAAAGAAATCATTGGGATTCTCAATCGAAATCGTATGAAGTCACAGGAGAAATCGTAGGTAGTCGCGACCGAAGTCTATACTCACAGAGCAGTTGGCTCATCAGCCGATAACTGCCGTATGAGCCCGAGTGTCCTTGAAGTGTTTATTGACAAATGATCTCATGTTTTTGTTAAAGGTTAGGTTTATGTTAACAATGAAGTATTAATTAATCGTAAGTAGAAAAAAATTTGACAATATTTTTATAATAAATTTCATTAAAGAAAGAACCTTACATTATATTTAAATCCATTACTTTTCTTGATAAACATAAATAAATAATCAGTACTTTTACAATCTCTAATTATGTATTATCACAATTTTAGATAGACTGTTTAGAAAATGCATAAAACATTTTTGTTTTTAAAAATATAGCACCTTTGATTTTGAGAAATCACAGCATTTTTTGATATTTTTAATATTGAAAAAATTCATCTATATTAATCTTTTTTTTAATCTTAATTTTAAATTTATTTAAAAGAGCAGCTAATGGTTCATTTTTATTTTGTAGCAAATAATTTTTATTAATTTAATTCTTAACGTTTATTTTAATGACAATTAATCTATATTAGGGGAGAGTGGGGCAAACCGGACCCCCCTCAATATTTCCGAAATGGCGAAATTGTCAAAAGTGCTATTTAGAAATTTGAAACAACCATGTGTAGTATACCTGATTTTTTTCAATTTGACTTTTGTTTGTACAACGCTGGGAGAAAAACTTTTTTTTTACTTTTTTCTACACTTTTACGAGTTTTTTCTTAAGGAAATTCTGAGGAAATCGTGTAATATTTCCAAATATTAGGTCTTGGGTTTTGAAGATACACACCTTAGGAATATTTACCACCAAAAACTTTCATGAACTTGCAAAGCGTTTCTTTTTGACAAACATTTTGTCTCAAAATGAGCCTGTGGGGCAAACCGGACCGTTTTCGGTGGGGCAATAATTTTACATTACATTTTAATTCATTTATAAAAAAAATATTTATTTAATTAAAATTTAATCCCCAATTATTATTTTCATTACTACAACCATTGTTAACATGATTCTTTATGTTTTTATTATTGTAGATTATGTAAATGCAATATTATAAATAAAAAACCAAACGTTCCGGTTTGCCCCATGAGGGGTCCGGTTTACCCCAGGGGGTGGGACAAACCGGACCGTTTGCAAAATTTTTTAAAGTTTACACAGCAGCTAAACAATAAAAGATAAAGTATAGGTGTTTCTGGAAAAAAATTGCGCAATTAAATGATCTTTCAAACAAGCCCTCAAAAAATAAAATCGGTTGATTCGTTTAGTCACAAGAGTCAAAAAACCGTTAGGGGTTCCGGTTTGCCCCACTCTCTCCTAATAAAATCAGACTTTTGTCTGTACATTGCATGAAATTAATTTTTTCTTACTTAATTTATTTATTTGAGCAACGTATGTCTGCAAAATTTTGTTCGCTTATAACTTGAAAACATCTTGACCGAATAAAGTAAAATTTGGCAATCTTTTAGGTATTGGTCTAACTTAAAATATTAGCTATATTTGATGAAAAAATATTGAGCTGAACAAAAGTTATAAATTTTTTCAAAAAGTTCAAAAAAAATTTTTTTTTTAATTTTTTCAGATTGGGATAAATTTCTTAATTTATTAATAATAAAAATGATTTTAAAGATATATAATATACATATAATAATAAACTAATTTTTTTATTAAAAAATAATACTAATATGAAAAAATTATGAATTTTTCCAAAAATTTAACCTTTAGGTATGTTTTAAGCATTGTAAAGGCAAAAGTTAAACAGAGTGTCTATTATTATTTTTGTTCAACAAACTATCCGGTTTTTCCCAGCTTTGTTAAAATTTTTCCAGGTGGAAATGGCTACAAAAATTAACTTATTTTATGAAAATACTCTTTGGTAAATATGCAGGAAGTTAATTTAATCGGAAAAACTGTGAATTCAGCTTGCAATATAGGTCTGATTTTAGATTTTAGTAATTATGATACAATTACTTCGAATTCGACTTTACTATAAATCCAAAAATTCGTAGAAATTTTGGATTATAATTATACTATAATACTATAATACTATAATTAAATTTCTACAAATAATTGACAAATATTGTTTTCTGCATTTTAATTAATTTAAAAAAATTATTTGATGATAAAATTCAATCACTGATTTAAAATAGTAATATTTTTTAATGAAATAGTTAAAGGTAGCTAATTATTATTTTTTTTCGGTCAAATTAAATTCCCCACCATTTTCCAATCTTCGAGACTGGTAGACATACTACTGAATACATTTGATGAAACTAAAACCCGTCGAAGAAGTGTACGACAGCTAGTAGTATTATATGTTAATCCAAAATTTCCACTAATTTTTGGATTTATAGTAAAGTCGAATTCGAACTAATTCTATCATAATTGCTGAAATCTAAAATAAGACCTATATTGCAAGCTGAATTGACTGTTTTCCCGATTAAATTAAATTCCTGCATATTTTCCCTTTTTTCCAGTTGCTGGAACCCCTGTTGAGGGTATTGGTAAGAATAAAAACCGTCGAAGAGTATTTTCATAAAATAACTTAATTTTTGTAGCCATTTCCACCTGGAAAAATTTTGATAAAGCTGGGAAAAACCGGATAGTTTGTTGAACAAAAAAAATAATAGACACCCTGTTTAACTTTTGCCTTTACAATGCTTAAAACATCCCTAAAGGTTAAATCTGAAATTAAAATAACAAAACATTTTACTACCAAAGTTTCTTCCCAGTAGCATAATGCAAGTATCGTATCACACAGCTCTCAATTTATAATAATTAAAAAATAATTTTAATGCTGTGAATTAATATTTTTTAATATCATTTACCATTTTTAATATTTTAGAAGTTTTGCAATTAAAAATGTTTTGATTAATTAGATAAACAAATAATTCTAGATTCCATTATTTTCACGTCAAAAGTTTATCAGAGACCCCAAAATAGTAATTGGTCTGTCAATTATATTTTTTTAATTTTTTGATATTAAAAACATTTTTATGCTATTACTTCCATCTTATAGATATAGTTATAGGACAGTATTTTTTCAAAAATTATGCTAAAAATTGACTAAATAACATGTAATAATTAATTACAGAAAGTTTAAAAGTTATACATTCAAGAATATAAAAGTCTGGAAATTTTCTATTTTTTAAATTTTTTGAAAAAATTTAATATCTCCCGTTCTAATTAATATGTTTAAAAAACTGTAAGTTTATTGTTTATATATATATATATATATATATATATATATATATATATGTATGTTACAAAAGTAATAAGTAAGTAACTAATTAATTTACTGCAATCTGTCAAAATTAAAAAAATATATTTTTTTTTGGAAAGATTCATAATTTTTTCATATTAGTATTATTTTTTAATAAAAAAATTTGTTTATTATAACATGTATATTATATATCTTTAAAATCATTTATATTATTAATAAATTAAGAAACTTATCTTAATCTGAAAAAATTAAAAAAAAAATTTTTTTGAACTTTTTGAAAAAATTCATTACTTTTGTTCAGCTCAATATTTTGTCATCGAATATAGCTAATATTTTAAGTTAGACCAATACCTAAAAGATTGCCAAATTTTACTTTATTCGGTCAAGATGTTTTCAAGTTATAAGCGAACAAAATTTTGCAGACATACGTTGCTCAAATAAATAAATTATGTTAGAAAAAATTAATTTCGTGCAATGTACAGACAAAAGTCTGATTTTATTAATATAGATAGATAGATAGATAGATAATTAAATTTCTACAAATAATTGGCAAATATTGTTTTCTGCATTTTAATTAAATAAAAAAAAATTATTTGATGATAAAAGTCAATCACTGATTTAAAATAGTAATATTTTTTTTAATGAAATAGTTAAAGGTAGCTAATTATTTTTTTTTCTGTCAAATTAAATTCCCCACCATTTCCCATCCTTCGAGACTGGTAGACACACTACTGAATGCATTTGAAGAATCTAAAATCCGTCGAAGACGGGTACGACAGCTAGTATACAATAAATTATGAAAAATTAAAATCACCAAACATTATTTATTTAAATGTGAATTTTTTTGTGATTTCTAAAAATCGATTTTTACCTAGCTCATACTCATCCAAAGCTACATTTCGATATATTGCGCGCGAGTATGTAAGCAGTCACCGGCAGTCCCTAGAAATCGTAGGTAGTCGCGTAGAATTCTCAAGAAGTTTTAGAAATCATTATGAGAATCTTACAACGATTGCTACTAGCGATTTCTGACTTCTCAAGTGAATTTCTTCTCGAAAGTCATGATGTGAACTGGTTATTTAATCTAAATACCCTAAGTGTTTGACTATATCAACCGCACGGACGATGAAGAAGTTTTTACCCTTTCTCCTTGTAATTTCATGGAGGAAAGGGAAAAATTTTCCCTTCCACATGTTAAAGGTCCAATCGCTGATATGAGACTTCTTTATCGTCAGTGCGGTTGATATAGTTAAACAGTTTATTTTTCGCGACGTGGCAAAAATGCTATTTTACAGGTCATTTTAATTAGTTATTTTACTAATTGCTATTTATTGATCACACTCAAAAGTGATTGTTTTATAAAATTTGACACTCTAATTTATCATTTTTGTATGAAAAAGTTTTTTAATGGTAATTTTTGTGAGAGAAAAAGATGTATAAAAAAGGTGATTTTAGTGCTTGGTTTGTTTAACTTTTGGTTTGTTTACATTTTACAACTTGGACATAGCCTTAACGGAAATAAATTATATAATTGAAGATGGAAGAAGTTTACAATTTCCCGAATCAATGGCACAAAGTAAATCTCTTTAAATAAGCTCTTGAATTTTACATGTATCGATAGCACAGCTGTCATAATACAGAAATCTGCTTTTCTAACAAAATTATTTTCGAAATTAATAAATTAATTTTAAAATTATCAAAGAACTTAGAAAAAACGGTTGCATTACATGGTAAAAAATTATTGCTGGTAGACTGAACTAAACACATGAAATTCAAGAGCTTATGTAAAGAGATTTATTTTGTGAGACTGATACGGAAAATTGTAAACTTCTTTCATCCTTAATATTAAATTACCGAATGATAAATATACTTTCTTTAAATTATTTATTGTTTACTCGTTACAACAAGTTAACGACTAATAACAGCGATAATTACATTTTAATTTAAATTTAAAACACAAGCACCGATCGTTTCGACATTGATCGAAAGCTACTTTGCAGTTACATTTTTTGTATGAACTTTTTTACAATCTCTTCTGCTATTTTTATCAATCACCTTTTTTAAGCGAAATCCCGAAACGATTACCTATCCTAATATTAACCGCTGACAACGTCGCTTGATTTTGATGATCCAACGAGAAGTAAATATTTATTTATGAACTACAAATTTACTAATCAATAGCAGTTAAATCTGTGCTAATTTCCTATTTTATTATTAGTTACATCTACCATCAACATTTGAAAGCATTGCTATTTCGAAAAAACTTTTACAAAAAATTCCTCCAACGAAACTATTCCATTTGATTGGATTTATTAACTCGAATTGCATGAATATTTATATCAATCCTTGAAATCAATGAATATTTCAAATTGTACATATTTGATTTTTTTACTTCCGTTATAAAAAAGGAAATTTTGAAATAAAGTTTATTGTATAATTTTTATTTTATTGTATCCTTTTTCGATTGCATTTAGATCATTATTATTATTATTATTTTTATTCAACAAAGATCGTGTGTTTGATTTGTAAAAGAGAAAAAGAGAAAGAGAGATAAATACTGACATATGCCAACAACAAGGCAACGCTATAAATAATATCGCACAACTTTTATGCACCATGTAAATCACTTTGCGCGACCAATTATAGGATTAATATTTATGACCGCGATACCGCACAGCGCAGCAACGACCGTTATATTCGCCAGCGAGACATTCGCAGATCATGGTTAGAAAAAATTATACCTGAGATTACGTTAGTAAATCCGCTTGCATCTCTCCTTAGATGATTTCGAAAAAAAATTTACTCACAAATATCATCTTCTCGTGAGAAAATTGTTTGTCATTTAAAAAAAAATTTTTTTTGTCTTGAAAATGTATTTTGTCATTTATCTTTGGGTTAATAGAAAGATAATTGCAATTTTATTATTCTATTTATTATGTAACTTCCATTCAGAAAATTTAGAATTTATAACTGTTTTATAAGAGGAGATAAAAAATGTATATGATGTGAAATTTACTGATTTGGGTAGCTCCATGTCTAAAAAATCAAAGTTGTACACTAGTTTTTCGATTTTGTTGAAACTTCGAAATTTTGAAGTGGAATACATGCCAGTAAAGAGCCTCATTTCGATTTAGAAAAATTTTGAAAAATTTTGGATTAACGAGGTTTTTAAAATTTTTTTTGAAATTTTGAAAATGGTATATCTCTAAGGAAAATTAATGAAATTTAATGAAATTTTCAGGAAATGCTTATTGCTTACAGACAATTTAAGAAAATATTTTAGAAAAAAAAAATTTTTTTTTTTAAAACAAATTATTAAAAAAATAATTTTTAAATAAACAATTTTTTGAAAAGTACCATTTTTATTTTTTTTTAATAATAATGATTCGATTCCCACTTATTTCACGAGTATTTTCCAAAAAAAAATTGATGGAGGGTCTAAAACTTTAGGAGATATTGAATTTTTCGTCCTTGCGCGCAACCGTAAAAAGCGCATTTTCCGACTATACTCTACATACAAACTAACGTTCAAAGTCACCTCTAAGTCGTAAATTTAAACCGAATTCGATTTTTCTTTTTGGAGAATGTCAGGCTATAAATTCGTAAGAATACTGTGCAATTTTTAAATTTATATTTGTTTAAACAAATTATTATTATTATTGTTAATTACTAACTTTTTACATGTTGTACACAGAGAGGTGTATTTTTTTCTAATTTTGCAATTTACTGGACCTAACATAAATACCAATGCAAATTTAAAACATAATTATTATTGTTTTAGCAAGATTTAAACAAATTATTATTGTTAATTACTAACTATTCTGTAAATAGTTAGTAATTAACAATAATAATTTGTTAACGTTAGTTTGTATTCTGTAAATAGTTAGTAATTAACAATAATAATTTGTTTAAATCTTGCTAAAACAATAATAATTATGTTTTAAATTTGCATTGGTATTTATGTTAGGTCCAGTAAATTGCAAAATTAGAAAAAAATACACCTCTCTGTGTACAACATGTAAAAAGTTAGTAATTAACAATAATAATAATAATTTGTTTAAACAAATATAAATTTAAAAATTGCACAGTATTCTTACAAATTTATAGCCTGACATTCTCCAAAAAGAAAAATCGAATTCGGTTTAAATTTACGACTTAGAGGTGACTTTGAACGTTAGTTTGTATGTAGAGTATAGTCGGAAAATGCGCTTTTTACGGTTGCGCGCAAGGACGAAAAATTCAATATCTCCTAAAGTTTTAGACCCTCCATCAATTTTTTTTTGGAAAATACTCGTGAAATAAGTGGGAATCGAATCATTATTATTAAAAAAAAATAAAAATGGTACTTTTCAAAAAATTGTTTATTTAAAAATTATTTTTTTAATAATTTGTTTTAAAAAAAAAAATTTTTTTTTTCTAAAATATTTTCTTAAATTGTCTGTAAGCAATAAGCATTTCCTGAAAATTTCATTAAATTTCATTAATTTTCCTTAGAGATATATTATTTTCAAAATTTCAAAAAAAATTTTAAAAACCTCGTTAATCCAAAATTTTTCAAAATTTTTCTAAATCGAAATGAGGCTCTTTACTGGCATGTATTCCACTTCAAAATTTCGAAGTTTCAACAAAATCGAAAAACTAGTGTACAACTTTGATTTTTTAGACATGGAGCTACTCATTTACAAGTAGTGAAACTTAGCTGCATGGGGTAAGGCAAAGCGAGATTTTCTTATAAAATGTAATTCTTTTTATTGGCAAAAAATTTAAAAATGAATAAGGAACCAATATCGAAAACCTTTTTTAAAAAATACGTCTTTTTGTCAGAAAATGCAAAATAGACAAATGTTTGAATTTTTATAGTAGGGGAGACCGGGGCTAAACCGGACGGATTTGGTCTTTGACCAGAAAACTCATACAAAAACATATTTTTTGCTAAAGAGTAATAAACCGTTTTGAAGCTTGTACCATCACCTACAAATCGCACTTGTTTGATTTTGAAAAACTACAGTAGCTTAGAGATATATTGCTTCGAAAGTCACTACCTCGAAAACGAAAATACGAAAATTGGTGGGGCTAAATCGGACACGGCTAATTAATTAAAGAATGAAACACAAATGATCGTTTTTTTATAGAAAAGTCAAATCAATTCTTCTTTTATTTATTTGCAGATACTTCTATACAAAGAATATAATATAAACTGTAAAGTCGGTAATTAATATAATATAAAATGAATTACAGTTTTCAGACTTGTCTGTTTGTAGCAACTCGCTTGCGAATTCGAGTTTTAATATAAATTATTTATTTATTTATAAAATGGTTCTATGCAAAGAATATAATATAAAATAGTTAATTAGTATAAAATAAATTAAAGTATTCAAAGACTTGGTTGTTTTTTACCACGATGTCCGATTCAGCCCCACACCGTCATCTTATAATTAACCAGCAATATATTTTTTCTTCTTAACGTTTTCCAATAAACTTTTTTTCTACTAAACTCAGTATACCTTGAGCTAAAAGAAAAATGTCCGTATGATATTTGAACTTTAATTTTAACGATAAAAACCCAAAAAAATGAAGAAAATAAATTTTTACTTTTACCTCAAGAAATGATATTTTCACATACTAACGGCAACTATTATTACAAGAAAAATGACACGTCCCTAAAACCTCATGCAGCATATGCATCACGAAATTGCGCGTTCATAGGTTATTTACATGATTTGAAATTCTTCACGGTTTCGGAAATATTTGACTTGTCCGGTTTAGCCCCGGTCTCCCCTAGTAATAAAAAAAACGTGAAAAATAAGTAATAATTTAACGTAATTTTTACAAAATTCTTTGATAAATTCAGAAAAATTTTCCCTTCTTTCGACTATGTTGACAATAAAAATAAACCTATATCTTCGTTGGTTACAAAAGATAAAAATTCTATGTAAGAAAAGTCGTAACGCAGTTGGTGGTCCTTTGAGCGGAAGCTCTGCAATGTTGACAGGGTGACGTTGGTAAGTTTGAGATTATGTTGCGTGGCGGGAGAACTACAGGCGGGAGGCTCTGCAACGTTGTCAGGCTGACGCTAGCTAGATGAGACAATGTTGCGCGGCAGTCCACAGTCATTTTAAAAAATAGCTTTTCTTTCTTTTAAACGAGAAAAAGAAGAAAAAGGTGTTTTTTTTAAATTTCACTGTCCAAAAAAGTGCTTTTTGGTTTGTGCACAAAAAAAGGTTTCATTTCTGAGAGACTTCACACAGTCAGTGCAGTCTCCTTAGTCTTACTCCCTGATGTAAGCAAATTTAAGCAATTTTTTGAAATATTGTCCGCCATATTGGATCCGCCATTTCGAATTTAAAAAATTTTTCAAATCTGACTTTTGATTTGCAATCAGCGACTTCGAAAACCCCCAAGTAACGATATTGACGCAAATTCAAACAATTTTTAAAAATATTGTCCGCCATATTGGATTTTGAATTTTGAAAAACTGATATTGGATTCGTAATCAGTGACTCCGAAAATCCCCAAATAACGATATTAAAGCAAATTCAAGCATTTTTAAAAAAATCTTGTCCGACACATCGGATTCGCCATTTTGAATTTTATAAAACTGACATCAGATTCGTAATCAGCGACCTCGAAAACCCCCCAGTACCAATTTGTAAACAAATCCAACAGCTGGATTTCCCGGGGGCACGAAAGGGTTAAGTAAAAATTTTTTTTCTAATTCCTACATTATTTGTCTAATTAACTAAAAATGGGTTTATCAGTATATTTTTACAGTCTGATCACAAAAAAAATATTAAAAAAGCAAACAAAATTTTTTTTTTATTAAAAAATTTTTTTTCTAATTTTTACATTACTTGATCTATTAACCAAAAATGGGTTTATTAGTATATTTTTACAATCTGATCACAAAAAATATATTAAAAAATCTTTAAAAAAATTTTTAAATATATTTTTTTAACTGTTTATTTTAATTCTACCATTTACCGATGAATGTTGCAAGTATTGTTTTAATACTTGTGTACGGAACCCGCCATTGCAGTGCGAGTTCAACTCGCACTTGTCCAATTTTTTTCTTTTTTCGAAAAAAATATTGCCTTAATTTTTTTCTTGATTTCGGCGAGCAAATTGAAGGATTAAATAATTGTCTTGATCAAAGCTAGAATTTTAAGCAAAAAAGACAAACAGACGCAATTTTTTCGAAATTACAAAATGGGGCTATTAGGAACAATGTAGTAAAAACCATTGGAAAACGTATTTATAGTTAAAGAAGTTATTTTTTATTGCTCGAAAGTAAACACAGAATATAAAACAAATGTAAAAACAAAACTAAAAGAGCGAATGTGTGTTTTGAGCGTTGCTAGTATCATCCGTTGAGGTCGACGATTGAATCACTGGCCGTTTTATGCAACTTGTCGGTCCCAACACTGTTTTACAAATTAGAACAATCTTTGAACACTAAAAAGCAAATTAGGGGTAAAAAACAAAATAAATTACGAAAAACTTAAGTTTTGACAATTTACTTTAACAAATCGGTAGAAATAATTATGTTTCTTATATCGACGCCTACCGTTCATATAATGCTTGTTAAAAAACGAATGCAAGATGATTCTTATTCACTTTTTAGTGCAAGATCATGCTTATTCGATTTTCCGTCCAATAAAATGTTTATTCAAAATTCTATGCGAAAATATGTACATTCTAAAATTATCTTATTCTATGAATTTTATAAAATTTTCAATTCAGTATAATTTATAATTGCAATTGCTTAAAAATATTTCTTAATACGTGTGATAGGATCCGTGTTTAAAGTTTCTTATAACAATAGACACGTACTGAAATTCTCAGATATTTAATTGCAATTTAATATTAATAGGAGGATTTAGGGTTACATTTATTGTTCTGTCAGTGGCAATTGTTTTGCACACAATTTTTATTAAACATTTTATTGCACGGAAAATCGAATAAACATTATCTTGCACCAAAAAAGTGATTAACAATCATCTTGCATTCGTTTTTCAAAAAGCTTTATATGAACGGGAGGCGTCAATATACCCACCGTTTGTGAATTTCGGTTTTTGTTTTTAAAATCTTACTGAAAATATAAAATAAACATCTTTATTACTTAGTGAGCTCGATAAAGTTTCCCATAAGAAATCCTATTAATAAAAAACAATTACTTTGAGAAGTTAAGTGATGCACTACGAGACTCTGTCCTTTCATAAAAGAAAAGAGATGGAAATATAACATTCAATTGTTCTTATTGTTTTTCTCATGAGATTATCTATTTTTTGAGACGAGACTCGAAGTGCATCACTAGAGAAGTTAAAAATGAAACAACTTACCTCAACAATCAAATGTTTTCGACGTTTGAAACATTACTAAGACACATGAAGTCACTTACAAGCTACTATTGTTTACAAAATAATTAATAGTCACAATTATTGCATTGAAAAGTATTGATAGTTACCGCAGCAACAATTTTTCAAAAGTAAGTTATACAATTTATCGACAAACGGCGCCGACAGCATCAACTCTACCTAAAAACAGAATTTTATTCCTAATAACCTTAGTTTACGGTAATTAAAGTAAATTTTTTTTTTAATTATTACAAGGATTTTTTAAGCCTCTCATTCAATGAAGTTTTATTGCCTGAAAAATATTATTTTCTGTCTAATAAGAATATTAATTTATTATAATATACATTTATGGATTAATAACAATTTGTCAAAATTTTTTTCATTCAAAATAACCTAATAAAAATTGAATATTCTGACACAAGTTTTTTTAACCAAATTAGTATCACTAATAAACAAATTAAGACAAAAAATGTGCAAACAAAATTGTTGCGAAGCAACATTTTTAATACGTTTTTAATACATTTGTAAAAAATCAAAACTCCATAAAAAAGGAAAAATCAAAAAGATGATAAAAGAAGAGATTTATCGAATAATGCATAAAATTATTAGGGTAGCAGCATTGTTAGCCTATACGAGATACTCGAAATTCATATTAAAGCCTTCATTTGAGTTTCGATCGGCGCGCAACCAGATCGCGTGGAATTCGGTCACCGTATATGGTCGTCATTCGCCGCCCTCCTGACCATGTTGGTTGGTATGAAGTTAAATTTCCACCCCCCACCTCTTTAATACAGAAGAATATATATATATATATACTGCCGAGTTCCGATAAATGGGAAATTTTAGACCAAAGCACGACGGCCGCAAAGGGCAATTTTCTATTCGTGAATCGTGATGAAAGTAAAGTCACTGTGGAAAGTAGTCTATCATTGAAACCGATTGGTCCAGATATTCCCTTTCCATTTCACCATCAACCTTTAACCCTCCTCAATGCTACCTTCTTTTACCATTTTATTTCTACACACACACATATATATATATATATATATATATATATATATATATATATATATATATATATATATATATATATATATATATATATATATATATATATATATATATATATATATATATATACATATATGAGGCATTTTACATGTAATGTCCTAAGTTGAAATTTCAACTTCTTGAAAAAAATTGAAACTCGGGGAATTTGTTGTTCTATCAAGTAGAAATGTGCCCCAAAAAATATTTTTAACTTTTTCGAAAATTTGAAGGGGGTAGAGGGGGACCAATTTAACCAATTTTGCTAACACCGGCTACTTTGTGAATTTTTTCTGAACGTACTTTTAATGGGAAAAATTTTTCAGAATATGTTTCGGAAAGGTTTTTTCGTCCTCTTTTCAATGGTGAATTTTATTTTTTAATATTTTAAAAATTTATCCCAATTTTTGATAATTAAAATTTCAATTTCCCTTAATTTAAATAAATTATTCTATAAGCTTTTCAATTGAAAATCCATATAAAACATTAAATCTATCGAACCTAACCTCAAAAACACATCTAAGATTCCAAACAAACAGATTATACCATACACAGCGCAATAAAAATAGGTAAGCTCATGAAAGTTATTACTTAGGTGATTCTCTGATTTGCTGATTACAAATCCGGTGTTAGTTTATCAAAATTCAAAATGGCGGATCCAATATGGCGGACATTATTATTAAAATTTGTTCGGATTTGATTGAAAATCGGTACTCGAGGGTTTTCGGGGTCGCTGATTACGAATGTGATGTTAAATTTTTTATTGATGACCCCTAAATATTTCTAGTAAAGGAATTCAAGCCGATTACATTTATTGTGTGTCCAGTACTTAATAGTATTAAATCTTTAAATGTATGCTATTGTTAATTCATAGTTTAGAATCTCTCTTTGTTAGCATTTTTCGCCTGTATCTGTAACCAGGGCACCTCTACGTGATGGAGCTCCAATAGCTCATTCCACTCAAATCAAAGAAGAATATAATAATATAAAAATACTTCTAGAGAAAGTGAATTACGAAAAACACAAATGGTTAATTTGTGGTGATTTTAAAATTATAACAATACTACTGGGACAACAATCAGGTTTCGCGAGAGAGCCATGCTTCTTGTGTCTGTAGAATAGCAGAGATCGTGCAAACCATTACAAGAAAAAAATTTGGCCTCCAAGAGTATCGTTACAACCAGGTTCTCACAACTTTATTCACTAAAGTTTGGTAGACCCCGACAAAATTATATTTCCATTTCTTCACATTAAGCTTGGTGGGATTAAACAATACGTGAAAGCGTTAGATAAGGACGGCCAGCGCTTTAAGTACATAGCGAAAAAATTTTCAACTGTTTCTGATGCTAAATTAAAACGAGGTGTATTTGATGGACCACAGATTCGAGCGTTATTTAGAGACACCAATTTCGTTTCTCAAATGACCGACACTGTAAGGGCAGCTTGGGAAAGTTACAAAGAAGTTTCAACAAATGTTCTAGGCAACAATAAGAGTCCCGACTATAAACAAATTGTAGCTCAAATGCTGAAAAACTATAAAAAATGAGGATGTTTAATGACTTTAAAACTGCACATCCTCGATTCACACCTAGATAAGTTTCCCGAAAATTGTGGATATTACAGCGAAGAACAAGGCGAGCGATTTCATCAAGATATCAAATTGATAGAAGAACGATATCAGGGAAGATGGGGTGAAGCAATGATGGCTGACTTTTGTTGGATGTTGAAGAGGGAAACGAATAGGAAAGGAAAGAAACGTAAGCGAAACCCTTTACATAGATCCTTTGAAGAAAAAAGAACACGCTACAGTAGTAAGACAATAGACTGAAGGGATGTTCTAACGGTAACAGGATTAATAAAGGTATTTTTTTAAATATGTTGAACGGAACAAGGGGTTATTTACTGAAGAGTATATTAAAAAACAATCCGTAAGACTTTAAGATTATAAAAATTGATATAGGATTCGTTATCAAAGCTCCTAGTCCAGTCGCCCTGTGTTTTTTCGTGTCAAAATTGATACCTGAAGTCTGATTGTGGATTCATATAGTGTGGGGTGGTACTATGAATATGTATATGTTTCCAACTCGAGATTTTTCATGCTGTGCGTTTTAAACAATTTTGAAGGTGCCGAAAAACAGTTTTTTGATGACCGTTCTTTCCCATTAAATTATAGAGGAAAAAGTTGTTAATAAAAGTTATAGAGCTCGGAAATACCTTTAAAATGATAGGTCATATGTTAAAATTGGTCCATTTGTTTACTTGCAAATGAATTTAAACCACTAAAAATGGCACTTTCTTATTTGTTTAATAACTTGAACAAAAGATAACAAATTCTTTTGATATTCTCCAAAAATGTACCTCTCAAAACCCTTAAGATGTGTGCCAAATCTGAATACGATTCGATAAATAGTTTATGAGAAATTCCATTTGTTAACTAAAAACATGATTTTTTAAAATGGAATTACAACATTTTTGGCCGGATGAAAATCAATTTTTTTTGTTGGGTTCTCTTCATGAAATGTCAATCTATCAATCACAATTTGTAGCGAATTGAATTTTTACACGAAAACTGGTTTTTTGGGGGGAGAAATTTTTGGCTTATAAACAAATGAACACTACATCAACAATTTTTACTTTAACAATTTGTCATAAACGCCATTGGATTACTTATTCTTTCCTGCAAACTTTGCAAAAAAAATTTTTATCTAGGTCAAAAGGGGAGGGAGATAATTTTTTTATTTAAAAAAATTCCTGAGCCTTTAATTATTAATATTTTTTATTTTTTTTATTATATTTTTTTAGTTGATTAGTCATACTAATTATAAAAAAATCAATCTTAACATCTATGCACTTCTTGTTCGTAAAAAAAATCCTAAAATGCATGCACCGTTTGAATGCAACGTAGAGCAGCCTATTTGCTGTAGGCTCTACGGGGACATCATCAGTCGCTCGCGCTAAAGTTGAATTCAAACTTTCAAATTCGTAAAAGTTGTCATAACATTCAAACAAATTGATGAATTTTGATCATTTTTGTTTTAAACTGGGCTAAAATTTTCTCAGGAATTCAAATTTTTTATTTGTTTTTTAAAAAATTTATAAATAATGTCAAAAAATTATTAATTAAAAAAATTTTTTTTTGGTTTTTTTTTTAAATTTTATTTTCTTCATATTTTTTAATTTAAACTGCTCGAATAATAAATGAAACACTAATTAATTATTTTTGCATTAAAAGAATTAAGGTTTTCGAAAAAATGCTATTCACAGAACAATATTATACTAATAATTTGACATATATTTCGAAAATACCTCAATTTTGGGTAAGAAAAAATTTCTGCGAATAGCATTTTACCGAAAGCCTTAATAAATTTGTATTGCTTTTATTATTCGAGCAGTTAAAAATAAAAAATTTGAAAAAAATGAAAAAAAACCAAAAAAAAATTTTTTTAATTAATAATTTTTTGACATTATTTATAAATTTTTCAAAAAACAAATAAAAAATTTGAATTCCTGAGAAAATTTTAGCCCAGTTTAAAACAAAAATGATCAAAATTCATCAATTTGTTTGAATGTTATGACAACTTTTACGAATTTGAAAGTTTGAATTCAACTTTAGCGCGAGCGACTGATGATGTCCCCGTAGAGCCTACAGCAAATAGGCTGCTCTACGTTGCATTCAAACGGTGCATGCATTTTAGGATTTTTTTTACGAACAAGAAGTGCATAGATGTTAAGATTGATTTTTTTATAATTAGTATGACTAATCAACTAAAAAAATATAATAAAAAAAATAAAAAATATTAATAATTAAAGGCTCAGGAATTTTTTTAAATAAAAAAATTATCTCCCTCCCCTTTTGACCTAGATAAAAATTTTTTTTGCAAAGTTTGCAGGAAAGAATAAGTAATCCAATGGCGTTTATGACAAATTGTTAAAGTAAAAATTGTTGATGTAGTGTTCATTTGTTTATAAGCCAAAAATTTCTCCCCCCAAAAAACCAGTTTTCGTGTAAAAATTCAATTCGCTACAAATTGTGATTGATAGATTGACATTTCATGAAGAGAACCCAACAAAAAAAAATTGATTTTCATCCGGCCAAAAATGTTGTAATTCCATTTTAAAAAATCATGTTTTTAGTTAACAAATGGAATTTCTCATAAACTATTTATCGAATCGTATTCAGATTTGGCACACATCTTAAGGGTTTTGAGAGGTACATTTTTGGAGAATATCAAAAGAATTTGTTATCTTTTGTTCAAGTTATTAAACAAATAAGAAAGTGCCTAGTGATGCACATCGATACGAGATACTCGTCTGTATCGTATATTTCAGTTCGTACGACGAGCAATTATTATTTCAAGCAGCAATAATGTTCTTTTGTTATATCTCGTCTTAAATTTGTTTATTTCTCTCGTTACTAACGAGAGAAATAAAACGTCATAAAATAGATTTTTGTGTCTAAATACGTGTCTATAAATTAATTTTGAGATTAGTGAAGAACTGAACAAAAACATGGAATTTTCTAAGTAAATTGAAATTATACGTGATATTAATAATAAGATTTTTTACATATACTAACTTAATTTTAACGTATACAATAGAAATTCTCAAGACGATGGAAATCCTAACCCTAAGCGTCGAAAAAGAAATGGAAAAGCACTTGAAGAATCGTTTTTATTTACTGTTGACAGTAACGGAATAAAATGGGGAAAGTGTAAAATTTGTTTCGCCCAAGTTCCTCCAGTAGAAAAATTATTTAAAATGACTGCAAGTAACACGACTGGGCTTAAACGGCATCTGCAAAAATTTCATCAAGCAGAATTTCAAGAAACTTACCCGTCAGCAAATAATTCAGACAAAGTAATTTTTAATTTTTATACATTTTAACATTTATTTTTATTTTAAGTTTTAACATTAATCAATTAAAGTGTTACATATAAGCGCACCTATGTGGAAAAATTTCGAGAAATATTGCGGAAAAAAATGAACAAAAAAAGGAAATTTTGCATAAATGACGTTCGAATAAATATTTCCGGAAATCCTTTCACTTGGTCAGTTTTTACATTATTTAAGAATAGTAACAATACATAAAATTTTACAGCTTTTGGATCAAAAGTTATTTGAAGAAAAAGTAATTGATTGGGCCGCTAAAAAATATTTATCCTTAAACTTCTTTGACGACGATGAAACTCGAGAGTTATTTGGCTATTTAAATTCCTCTGTCGAAATTCCAATGAGAATAAAATGAAATCAATTGTCTCAACTAGGTTTGAAAAAATGCAGGGTGCTGTGAAAAATATTTTGAAGAAAAATAACTCGAAACTATCTTTTACCTTAGACGGCTGGTCTTCCATTACGCGCAGGAATTATATAGGAATCACTTGTCATTTTATCAATAATAATTGGGAAATACACTCTCTTCTTCTTGACTTTGTTCCTTCTCACGGATTACACGCTGGCAAGGATACTGCAAAATTGTTTTTCGAGGCAACAAAAAATTTTCAAATCACGGATAAAGTTCTTGGAATAACTGTAGATAACACCAGTGCAAATTTTAGGTTCATGATCGAACTATCACATTTGATAGAAACGTTCGACCACAAAAATCAACATTTTCAATGTTACCCACACATTTTAAATATTGCTGTTCAAGGAATGTTGAAACAATTAGGATTGGAAATTATAAATCATGAAAATAATGTTGAAGAGGATGATGAAGTTGAAGATGACGAAAGTGAGGAAATAAGTAGCGATATAGTAAATGAAATTTTAGCGGACACAGATTCAACTTTCCAAATGTCTCCACTATCAAAATTACGAAATCTTTTTAAATTGTTAAAAAATTCGGAGCAATGGAAGAACAAGCTTGAAAGCAGTTGTGAAGTTTGTGGTATCAAATCTCTGTCGCCGAACATTGATGTATCAACGAGGTGGGACTCCACTTGCGACATGATTTACTTGGGGTTACGGATGCAGAAAGCGTTAATTTTACTTTGCATAACCAACAAGGCTTTAAATAAATTTATTATCTCCGACAATGAATGGTCACTTTTAAACGAAATATATAAACATTTACGTCATTTCAAGGTTTTGTCGAAAATTTTAGGAGGAGAAAAGTACCCAACTCTAAATTTAGTCGTCGTTGGATTCAATATGCTGCTGGACAAGCTGGAAGATTCGATTAATGATTTACAGAAGAAATTCAGGAATGCAGTAGAAGAAAATATTTTGTCGGCTCTACAAATTGGATTGCAAAAACTACTGAAACATTACGACAAGAGCAACTGGATCTACTGTGTTGTACTCATTTTGGATCCTAGATATAAATTGGAAACTTTTGATGCTATAAAATGGGGAAGAGCAATGAAAGCGTCTTCTTTTGAAATATTTAAAAATATTTTCAAAACTCAGTACTACAAAGCACCTAAACAAATGGTATTAGTAAAAAAATTTTATTAAATACTATGTTAATTATATAAAAAATAACAATGTTATAAAAAAAGGATTATCTTCAAAACAGAGTTTCTTACTCATTATAAATATTAAAAAATTTATTTTCTAGAATGAAATTCCTGTTCTTTGAGTTGATTAAACTTTAAATAATTTAACCTTAATTTGATTTTTAATAAAATTAAATCTTTTGAAACTATTTAAAGATTTGTCTAATATTAAAAAAAATGAAAATAAGATTTCTAACTATTTGATTTTAAAAATCTATAGGAGGAACAAGTTTGTGCTGAATCGACGAACCAGTCGGAAACTGAAAATGAAGTTGATGACCTTATAGATGTTTTTTCCTTATTTAAAGGAAACGAAAAAACCTCTGCTACGTCATCGACAAATGATTGGCAAAGGGAAATAAATTTATACACTTCAGAAGAGAGAGCAGTTGCAAACGTAGATGTATTAAAATGGTGGTCAGTAAATGAAGAAAGATACCCGAACATGGCACGCATGGCTCGAGATTTTCTAGCCATTTCTGCATCTTCTGTACCAACTGAACGAATTTTCTCTCGCAGTTCGTTAACCGTCAGAAAACATCGTAACCGATTAGCTGACAAATCAATAAGATGTTTAATGGGAGTCAATTCGTGGGTTACATGCTCTCTTTCCAAAGATATTAAATCGGCAATAGCTGACTGATTCTTTCATTAAACGAACATTTAAATCATGAAGCAATTATTTTTCTTAGCTTCTTTTATCAATTAACATTTATTAAATAAATTGTACCTAATAAAATTTTTAAAAGAAAAAAAATGTTTTATTTGAATTTAAAGTCTAAAAGAGAAAATTGCAAAGTAGTTAAACTTTATATCTCAATTGGAATAAAATTTTTAAAATTATGTCGTTCAAAGTTTAAGAACAATCAATCGGTTACGTCATATACGAATCTAAACTTTTGATGCAACAAATTTTAACTTTAATGTCAATTAAATATACCTAAAACCACAAAAAGTAACTTTTTTTAGAAAAATTCTGGAAAATTAAGGAAAAATTAACAGAAGAATCAGGACTTTTATTTAATTATTATTAAGAAACGTTTTTTATAAAATGTTACGGCGCGAAAAGAACATAGTTAAGCTTAATGAATAATATTCGAAAACTGCTTTTTTGTATTCCCCAATAAAATTATATGTGACCACGTCTTAGAAAAGGAACCGGGACCTTATGACCTAACTCAAATTTTCGATGAAAATGAATTTTAAGTTTTCCATTGAAATTACTCATTTTAAGCCAAACTACCTGTAATCATTTTTGTTATAAAAAAAGTATATTATTTCATTAAAAAATTTTTTGAAAGTGAAAAAAATTTTGTTTTTAAATTTGTTTAAACCTTCAAACAGAAATTTTTTTTTAACTTTGGACTAATTGCATTACATTTTACGGATCTTGAAGTGTAAGAAACCTTCTAACTCTACAAATCAATTTTTTGTCATAAGGCCCCTTTTCTCAGACGCGGTCACATATAATTCTAGTCACATATACAATTTTAATAAAATTCTTTTTAGCACTTATTGGACTTGACATATTTAAATTTAAAAGTCTAAAAATGTAAAGAAAAATAAAAAAATCTCAGTTTAAAAATTTTCGTTAAAACAATGAGAACGTAATAAATTATTACATACGATATAATTTATATTTTTAACAAGAACCTGCTTTTAAACATACAAATTATGTTTCTAAATAACTATTTCTCCATTTATTGTTATTCAAAAAGTATTTTTCAGGTTAAATTTTTAATATTTTTACTTTTGTTTTTAATTAAACATATCTTCGATCATAATCGTTAAGTTAAAGCTGTTTGATAGAAAAAAATGAATCAAGACAAGAACTTAGTAAACAAAAAAATTAGTCTCGCCAAAATGTGGTTATTTCTCGATTGTTTGATTGAAGTGCATCACTAAAAGTGCCATTTTTAGTGGTTTAAATTCATTTGCAAGTAAACAAATGGACCAATTTTAACATATGACCTATCATTTTAAAGGTATTTCCGAGCTCTATAACTTTTATTAACAACTTTTTCCTCTATAATTTAATGGGAAAGAACGGTCATCAAAAAACTGTTTTTCGGCACCTTCAAAATTGTTTAAAACGCGCAGCATGAAAAATCTCGAGTTGGAAACATATACATATTCATACTACCACCTCACACTATATGAATCCACAATCAGACTTCAGGTATCAATTTTGGCACGAAATGACCACTTTTTTCACAGGGCGACTGGACTATCCCGAAAAACCGCGAGTAATAAATTTTAAAAGATGGTAAAAATAATAAATACCGCTATAATGGATCCGCCATTTAAAATTTTTAGAAGCCGACATGGGATTCGTAATCAGCGACCCCGAAAACCCCCGAGTACCGATTTTCAATCAAATCCGAACAAATTTTAATAATAATGTCCGCCATATTGGATCCGCCATTTTGAATTTTGATAAACTAACACCGGATTTGTAATCAGCAATCATAGAATCACCTAAGTATTAACTTTCATGATCTTACCTATTTTTATTGCGCTGTGTATGGTATAATCTGTTTGTTTGGAATCTTAGATGTGTTTTTGAGGTTAGGTTCGATAGATTTAATGTTTTATATGGATTTTCAATTGAAAAGCTCATAGAATAATTTATTTAAATTAAGGGATCTTAGAAAATTATCAATATGCGGTTAGATTCAATTTTGATAATTCAAAAGTGACCATTTTAACGATTTTAGGGTATTTTTTGAGGTTAGGGCGAAATCAGGATCCATTGACCAAATTCTGACAACGGATTCGGATTCAGCGCATCGAAATACGTCGGAAAACATATGTCTCGACCCCAGATCAAGACACTTTTTTTGTGTGGCTGTGTAATTAATACGGATTTTGAAACCAAATATCAAGTTTAAGTCAAATCCATCAATTTTCAAAATTTATATGTCCGCCATTTTGAATTGTTTAATAATGACCTTACATTCAATCAGCAACATTTAGCGAGCTCAAAAATGATAAATAACAATAAATAGCGCAAACAAAATTAACCCATTAACGCCCGAATGCACTGAATTTTTAGTCTGATTTCAATCTTAAATATCTTCTAATAAACATATTATTTTCTCTTCGTAAATAATTTTTTTTTGCATTAAAGTGTCCTCTATCCAAATATGATATTAGAAAATTAATAAAAATTGTTTAACAACATTTTTTTGCATATAATTAAAAAATTGCATGATTTTTTAAAGGTTTTTTATTACAAATTCTTAACATTTCAAGTCAAAAAATTTTTTTGACATTTAATATTACCATAAATCGTGCACTCGATTGTTATACTTTCAAAAAATATATTGACTTTTTTAATTTAAACATTTGATTTTTCAAAATGGCGCTTAAAAACTAAATTTTTTTTGAAAATTTGAAATTTGATGCTCGATATACATTTTTTTTAAACTGTGGCTTAAAAATGTTTACTTGGGGGTTTTCGGGGTCGCTGATTACGAATTTAATATTAGTTTTTCAAAATTCAAAATGGCGGATCCAATATGGCGAACAAAAATTTCAAAAATTGGTTGGATTCTTATACAAATCCGCACACAGGGGATTTTGGGGTCGCTGAATACGAATCTGATATTAGTTTTCGAAAATTCAAAATGGCGCATTCAATATGGCAAACAAAAATTTCAAAATTTGATAGGATTCTTTTATAAATCAGTATTCGGAGGTTTTTGGGATCGCTCGTCGTGAATCTGATATTATTTTTCAAAAATTCAAAATGTCGGATCTAATATTATGCAATTATTATGTTAATAATTATTACATTTTATTACATTTATTTAAGACAATATTTAAATTATAAAAAATAATGAAAAAATTATAAAAGTGAATATAACAATAAAAATTAATAACTATTTATTAGTAACAAGGATTTTTTTAATGTTAATGACGACAAATTAATTGTTTGATATTAATTAAATTTTTTCTCCACTCTTTTACATGTAAAGTTTTTATCTTTTTGAAAAATTCGCACATTTTCCGTTATAATTCTCTTTTCTTCCGCCAGGTGGTAGAGATTTATTTCTCCCGCTATTGTAAATGAGTTATGAAATACAAATGAGTAGGAATCTGTTGTTCTTCAAATAATACGAATTTTTCGTTTTTTCAAAGGTTAGTGGAATTTTTTTTTCCTAATATTAGATCCGCCATTTTGATTTTTAAAAAGCTAATATCAAATTCGTAATGAGCGACCCCAAAAACCCCCGAATACGGATTTGTAAAAGAATCCAACCAAATTTTGAAATTTTTGTCCGCCATATTGGATCCGCCATTTTGAATTTTGAAAAACTAATATCAAATTCGTAATCAGCGACCCTGAAAATCCCCGAGTAAACATTTTCAAGCCAAAGTTTTAAAAAATGTGTATCGAGCATCAAATTTCAAATTTTCAACAAAAATTTATTTTCTAGGCGCCATTATGAAAAATCAAATGTTTAAATTTAAAAAGTCAATATATTTTTTGAAACTATAACAATTGAGTGCACGATTTATGGTAATATTGGATGTCAAAAAATTTTTTGACTTAAACATTTAAGAATTTGTAATAAAAAACATTTTAAAAATCATGCAATTTTTTAACTATATGGGTGATTTTCACGTAAGTGTGCAATTTCAAGATCATTTTAAAAAGAAAAAAAATTTTGTTTTTTTAATGTTAAATATCACTTTTTCTCATCATTAGGGCATAATATAGTTGTCATTTGAATGGTTTTACTACATCTATAATTATAAAAAAATTATAACAAATTTTCGAAAATTGGCTGCCACGGAGCTGACCACCCTATGCATTGAATAATACTGCCGTCAACTGGGGCTACTTTATGTACGCCAGGTATTTAATAAATAAAATTATTAAAAAGAACTTCTTTGTCAAAAAACCAAAAATAAGTTAATTAAAATCCTTAAAACGATTAAAACTGTAACCGGTGAGCAACATAACGACAAAAAATTAACTTTAATATTTATAAGTTTTTCAAATTAGTCTTAAAACTATTTCTCTCGTTTCTCTTAAAATAACTGAAAAAGTGTATTAGATATTAAATTGTTATTCATTTAACCTTTAAATATTAATTTCAAATTTAAAAAAAAAATCATTTTCAAAACGTTTGAAAAAGCTTCAATTAAAATGATGATTTAAAGTTATTTACATGTGTTTAAATGATAGTTTATAATTATCATAATGTATTATTGTAAAATGTATATTTAAAAAGAAAAAGTGTTATTTATTTTCAGAGTAATATAAGATTTGAAGAAAGGTTGTTAATTTTTAATAAATCATGATTTTAGCAAAATCTTAGTATTTTATTTTACATTTTGTTGTATAATATTTACAAAATTTTTTGTTTAATATCTCATTCTTTTTTAATTTACTCTGAAATATCTACACAAAAGATTTAATGAATAAGAAAGTATCAGAAAAATGTTTACGTAACATTATAAAAACACAAATTTCAATACACAAAGTAGCTCCATCCCGGGGTCTATTTTTGGAACAACTTTTAATAACTACAACTCCGACAAAAAAATTTATTTCATTGACTAACTCATAGGAAACCTTCAGAAGGAAGTATGACATATATATGCAAAAGTTGATTTTCTTTTAATTCTGAATTTAAATAAATCAATGAGTTAAAAAATGCATTTTAATGCACAAAATAGCCCCAGCAAAAATATTTACTATTTACTATCAGCTTGACATAACATTATGAAATTAGCGCATGAAACTAATTGTAGAAAAGTATTCTCAAATAAGAGCGTTACAATCAATTCTTTTGGCAGATAATTTGTTTCTAATATAATCTTCAAAAAAATCGTAATAATTACCATAGAGAGTTTTTACATTAAAAGAATAGTAATACCACGGTACTGACCACTTTTTTTGTGAACTTCACATTTTTACAAAAAAAATTGTTTTTAAGTGTAGAACTTGAAAATTTTAAACCTTTTTTTACTGATATTTGTTGCTAGTGGATCTTATTTTAGATTTTAATTCTCAGTTAACATTAAAATGTGCCATAAAAAGTTAAATTAATGGGGAAAAATATCTTATTACAAAATTGAAAAAAATTGTGGACAAAACTATTTTACATTTTATAATTTTATAAGAAGTATTAGAAGATGCATTATATGTAGAAATTGTTCACATAATTCATATTACAAAAATTCTCGTTTTCAGTTTCAGCGTTTTCAATAAAATTTCTGAATTTTAACTTAAAGTTTTAAAAAACGGACACGCCACGGAGCTGAAATTTTGGAGGGAATTCTGCAATTTATCAAAAAATATAATATCTATTTGTGGTTGCGAATAGGTTTTATATATACCTGTGAAATGTATCCATACCTAAGCAAAGAATTTTTATTTTGAATGTATTTTCTGTGACGCCGCCAAGTATTACAGTTACGTGAAAATTACCCATATGCAAAAAAATATTGTTAAACAATTTTTTATTGATTTTCTAATATCATATTCGGATAGAGGACACTTTAATGCAAAAAAAAATTATTTTTTGAAAAGATAATAATAAGTTTATTAGAAAATACTTAAGTTTGAAGTCAGACTAAAAATTCAGTGCATTCAGGCGTTAATGGGTTAATAAGTAGAAGAGTGTCATAGTGTACCGCTCTATAAGTACAAGTAGAGGGCGCGCGCACATGAAAAAGTTGTGCTAAATGAAAACTTTTGACTGATTCAGAACTTTTTGGATTTGATTCTTATAGTTGACAGTTCAAGCTTTACTTTAAGTCTAATTAGAGACTTCTAACACGTCAGCATAATTCTCTACACGTGGTCAAAATAGGCCAAAAACAGGGTTTTTCAAACTTTGAGTCCATTTTTCTCAAAATCTCGACGTGATGAGCACTTTTGGAGGTCATATTCGTGTTCAGCGATGAAAATCCTATGAGAATATCATTGTCCAATCTTTGAATCAATTTTCGTGTCGACCAGTGTTATTTTAATGTAAAACTTCTTTCTTTATTTTATTGAAGAAAATGAAGATAACACAGTGATACTTATGTCGTTCAACGGCGTAGCGCCGGCGTAACGTACAGAATCCGGGCGCACCACTTACTTTTTTTCAATTTTCTTCAAAAGTTCAGGTCATCCCACTATCAAACTTATATGATTTTCTCGGAAAAAATATCAGCTTTCCAATAAAAATTGAAAAAAAATTCTAAAAATACCCATTAGGGTTAAAATTAAAAAAAACTTTATTTTTTTAGAAAATAGGGTTAAAATTTTCTTTTAAATCTTTTGTAAAATTGTTAGAAAGTAGACGAAAAATGCTTTAAATTCATTACAGATTCATTAACATCGATAAAATTTATATGGTTTTGAAAATGGCAGTGTTACTTAAAATGTCAAAAGTGTAAACCTAAATTATTTTGGATAAATTGACGTTTTTTAAATAAATATTTATAAAAATTAATTAACAAATGAATATAATTTATGAAAATAAAGATAAAGTGTTAGTTTTTTTTAAACAAATGTTTATACAATTTTATTTTGAACAAAAATGTATTTCAGTTATTTACAACAAGTGACAGTTTAAAAAAAACATTCAACATTTTTATGCGTGTCGTGTTTCATAACTCTATAACCAGGCTTAATATTTATTAACATTTTCTACAAAAAAATATTTTATTTAATTTTTACATATCTAATGTAATAATGCAGGCATTGAATTAATGCAATGACAGTTTCAACCCTAAAAAATGCAGAGAGCAGTTATAAAAATATTATAGAGTATGCTCAAATATAAAATTAAATGACAAATTGTTTTTGTAGAAAATGTTAATAAATATTAAGCCTAGTTTTAAAGTTATGGAACACGACACGCATAAAAATGTTGAAAGTTTTTTTTAAACTGTCAATTGTTGCAAATAACTGCAATACATTTTTTTCAAAATAGAATTGTATAAACATTTGTTTAAAAAAACAAACACTTTACCTTTATTTTTACAAATTATATTCATTTGTTAATTAATTTTTATAAATACTTATTTAAAAAACGTCAATTTATCCAAAATAATTCATATTGGGCTTGTTGGATGCGGATTTTGTAATGCTTTACAGTAGTAACTTTAGAATTGCGGTTAATTTATTTTGTTGTAAAATATTTCAATTTTTATTAATTTTTACTAATTATTTAATTAATAATTCGAAAACAAAAAATATGTCATTTTTTTCGTTTTAGTTATTGAAAGTACACATATTAAGCTTTCTTTTCGTACAAAAAAAGGAAAAAAGGGTCTTTTTAAAAAAAAAATAAAAAAAATTTAATTTAAAAGAAGGGTTAAATTTTAAATATAAAAAAAAATTTTGCACCATTTGAAAGAGCAGGAAAAACCTTACAAAAAACATATAGGTCAAATTTTTTTTACTTCATTATATAGAAGCTACGATTTTTTAGAAAACTCACTGCCCATACTTATCCAAAATCTTCAACCTCCTCCCCCTTTTACAATATTTTATAAATTTTCATAATACTTGGTGGTTGAAGTACTTATGCATGGTACTAAATACAGGGAAAATATTAGCCCGATCCTACAACTTGCAATTTTGACATTGGTACACTTGAGAAATTTTGCCCCATATGTAGTTTTGTTTGATTTCAAAAATTTTTATTTAAATTTATTCTGAAATGTGAGAAATACATTCGGGGTAAAATCGCTCACATTAAGTCGGGGTAAAGCCGCTCACTTATTGTGAAGGAAGCCGAATCAGTATTAATAGTATTTGTGTCTTCTTGGCGATCTTAAAATTTTTTATATTAAAAATATTTATTAAAACATAAATAATATTCATTTCCTAACAATGTTATTGAATTATTGGGTAATTAGATGATTTATGGCGATTTTTTTCAACATATGGCGCCGAACTATCAATATTTGTTGGCAATATTGAGCGGAATCATGTCTATATCAGTCATTATTAGTAATTATTAGGTTATAACGGTTATAACAAATAACGCAAACAAATAATCAAAATTTGTCGCTGTCTTTTTCGGCTAGAAAAATACATAAATCTAAATTTGTTATCTTCGTTCAGTTCACGTTTTATCATTACTTAATTTTAAATTTCGAATTCCATTTGTTATATTTTATCAATAATAAGATCTTTAACTTATTACATCAAAAATAATAACTACATTTTGATTTTCTTTTAATAATATATTATTTAAATTTACAGTTGCAATTCATGTAACCTATACTTATTATTTTATAAATCAATATTTATTGTTTATAGAACTAATAGTTTATCATTAATAAATCATACTGAAAACGGAAATATGGAGAAATTTAATATACAAAAAATAAAACTGTTGGAATTACCTTAAATTCTTTAAAAAATAAAGTGATCGGGTTTACCCCGAGGGGTGAGCGGATTTACTCTGGAAAATTGTGATTTTGAAATTTGGTATATGTGTATTAAAAATTTTTCCTATGTAAAAGTAAGAAAGATAAATCAAAAATTCTTTTTTATTTTGTTAATAATTGTTCATAAGCTTTCAAATTATAAAAATTAATTTGGATTTAGAGAATAATTTCCTAGGTTTTTACCGTTCTGAAAAAAGTGAGCGGGTTTACCCCAGTCTTCCCTATATATTATTTTGGGAGATAAAAAATAAACTTGCAGCGTTTATGTTTTTTATATATTTACATGTGTAAACGTGCTACAAAAAAGCCCTTTAGTACAAAGTACTCAAATTAATTAAAAAATATATAATAATAAGAAAATTTTCCAAAATCATATATAAACAGTAAAGCAATTTAAACAACCACAATTATGTATGAAAGGCCCTAATCACTTAAATTATTGCTACTGTAGAGCAAAGCACCCACTTCAGCTAAGAATCTTTCAATTGAGTGTGAAAAAATGTTCAATCTATCGGATACTGAGTTTGCTTATCGGAAAATCCTAGTATACAAACAATTTTTAGCAAATTCTGTGCTTGAAGAAATGACATGAAACAAGGGAGAACTTCGCAATTGTCTTGTAGGAACAAAAAAATCTATTCGTGACAAAACTTCAGGACAGTAGATAAATCCATTAATAATTTTGTACAAAAACATTAAAACAGTATATAAAAATCTAACCTCCATCTTTGGTGTCGCAAATATTTTTCTAAGTTCAGTATACTCGTGGGAGAAAAAATTATAATAAGTTCCAGTTTGTTTTGCTGTAAAACGTATAAAAGCATTCTGCACTCTTTCAATTCTGATAACGTCTACATTACAGTATGGTTTCCATATTATAGTCAAATACTCCATAATAGATCTCACATTGGCGAAATACAAAACCTTAAGCACTTGTAAATGATTAAAGCTAATTGCGTTACGAGTGATATAGCTAAGAGCAGTTTTAGCACTGCGCATAACATTACACAGACCGACAATATTTACTTCCTAAGGATCAGACAATACTTTTCCGAAGGATTTCGACGTGCTGAATCCGAATCCGGCCTCAAAAAGGACCCATTACGTAAGGTTTTCGAGATATTTTAACCTAAAATTGCAAAAAACCTGTTTTTAGTTATATTTGATGTCATGTATCACCAAGAGATAATTTTTTTCTCTAAAAGGTCAATATTGAGTCTGGAAGTGCTACTCTTCCCCTTTAATATTCATTTTGAAAATTAAAAAAATCTTCATTTGTCTCTGAGTAATCGTTCATTCAATTTTCTATGTTTCGCGAATTCTTCGAAAACTGAGTAGAATCAAACTTTGATAATAAAGCAGAATTTAACTACAAACATCTAAATTTGAAATAGTTCTGAAGATTTTTAATATAACTAAATGCGAATTCGATGTTAGATTGACAGAATTAAAAATGGAATATTTTTGGGAAATACTATCAGTTTTAAATAAATCGTCTGTCATATTTTATACGCCATTTTTAATTTTGTGAATCTGATATTGAATTTCTATTCAGTTATATCGAAAATCCTCAGAACTATTTAAAATTTAGATGTTTGTAGTTAAATTCTGCTTTATTATCCAAGTTTCTTTGTTTTTACTCAGTTTTCGAAGAATTCGCTAAACTCAGAAAATTCAATGAACGATTACTCAGAGACAAAAGAAGATTTTTTTAATTTTCAAAATGAATATTAAAGGGGAAGAGTAGCACTTCCAGGCTCAATATTGACCTTTTAGAGAAAAAAATTATCTCTTGGTGATACATGACATCAAATATAACTAAAAACAGTTTTTTTGCACTTTTAGGTTAAAATATCTCGAAAACCTGACGTGATGGGTCCTTTTTGAGGTCGGATTCGGATTCAGCACGTCGAAATCCTTCGGAAAAGTATTTTCTAATTCTTTGAAAGTAAATTGAATCAAATTTTGTTGGCCTGTGTTATCAATGTGATCACTAACATTTAGTTTAGTGTCAAATGTGACACCAAGATTACGAACCCCGGAGATCCTTTGAACTATTGTGTCATTAAGACTATAATTATACGTAATTTGAGACGATAATTTTCGTCTTTTAAAAGAAATGACACTATATTTATTAACATTAGTTGGAAGCTTATTTTTACTGGACCAAATATATAAGTGTTCAATATTTGATTGCAAATTTAAACAGTCTTGAATGGTGGTAATCACTTTGTATAACTTTAAATCGTCAGCAAACAGTAAAAAGAATGATTTTTTAATAACTGCGTGCACCGGAGGCAGAACAAAAAGTCTCAGAATAGACATAGTTGACTCTAACCACTGAAAATCTATCAGAAAGATAACTACTAATCAATGAAAGTAAACTATTACTGAAACCAAGCCGTTTTAACTTATCAATAAGAATTTTATGATTAACTCTATCAAAGGCTTTGCTGAAATCAGTATATACTGTGTCAACCTGGTCACCAGCCAGAATATTTCTAGATATAAATTCAGTAAAAATAACTAGATTAGTTGCTGTTGATCTTCCCCTAGTAAAGCCATGCTGCTCAGGAATTAACAAGTCTGCAATTTGCCAATAGATATCATTCCCAATAATCTTTTAAAAAATTTTCGCTATAGTATTAATCAATGATATCGAACGGTAATGGGTAATGTTGTGCTTATCTTCATTTTTTTATACCGGAATAATAATTCCATTCTTCCAATCTGATGGAAAAATTCCACATGAAATGGACTTGTTAAAGAGTACATGCAATGGTACAACCAATGTAGAACAACATGACTTCAACAGAGTAGGAGGAATCCCATCAGATCCTGCACTTTTATTTATGTTTAGGTTTTTTAATTGGCTAAAAATAATTTGTTTATCAATTGAAAATATGTCAATGTTTAAGTTTGAAGAGTAAGGGATTAAGAGTCGACCATACCTGCAACATCGTAGACAGAACAAAAATACTTATCAAACAAATACGCAATATCCTTATTATTATCAGCACTTTCATCTAAAAGATTTATATAATTAAGGAATTCTGTCATGTTTTTTAAAAGAATTAGAATAATTTCAAAATGCCTTGGGATTATTTATTAAAGAATTTTTAGTTTTTTTATGTAAGTCTCATAAAAAATATTAGATAATTTTTTACAATCAACTCTGAGTTTAGAAAAGTATTTATAAAATATTCTGCTATTTGATTTTGTGTATAGTAAATGGTAGTGCTTTTTTAAGAACGTTAATCTTTTCAAGTCATTATTCAAACATTTCAGATAAGTGCTTTTAACAATTCAAACTGTAGGAATATATATAAACATAGTCATAAAATATACTGACAACGTCATCGATATTAGGATTGTCCAGTACTTCACACCATTTAACCGAATCCAAAAATGTACAAAATGCAGGTAAATTTGCTTTGTTAAAATCAGATTTAAAACTTGTTTCACCTAAATAATGCGAAACTTGAAGTGTAGATACATCAATAACAAATAAAAGGGGTGGGCGATAAATGTCAACAGGTAAGATTGCGTCCATTGCTTCTCCGATGTAATAATTCAAAAAATTATAAAACAACAAATCCAACATGAAACCCCCAAAATTATAAAATTTGTTAATTTGTTCCAATCCTAGAAAACTAATAATATCCATAAATACTGTATAAATCTCTTTATGTGTTCGTGTTGACCCTAGACGAAGTACATGTGTGAAGCCGTCGTTTGTCAAAACATTCCACTCAATGAACAGCACATTGAACACACATTGAAACACAAATCACGGCGTCAGAAAATGGACCACAGACCTCCTCTAACATAGAGCAGACTGAAAAATAACATTCCGAATTGCTATTTGGTGGAATATTAAAACAACCAACAATTTAGTGTGTATAATTTATACGAAACCTAACGAAGATATGTTCAATAGTTTTGCAAGATGACAAGAGTATTTTCGCAATATATTCGAGAGCAATCGCAATTAACACTCCACCACCACGTTGATTGGCACTAGTAGAAGAGCACCTGTCACTTCGAAAAACATCATAATTTTTAAATCCCAATTCAGAACTCAAGAAATCCACATTTAGCCATGTTTCCGTGAAAATAAACAGATCATTATCTGTGAGAGGTATGTTTTGACGTCGTAGATGTAGTTTAGTGCGCAAGTCTCGAGTGTTCTAGTAATAAATAGAGATGCGACAAGTTGATGTATATGGGGCGTCGATACGAGTAGAATTCATTTAGCGAGAAGTTCCAAGTCGTTGACCAACAGGTGCCTCGCTATGCTCTGCTAAGCATTGGTAGGAGAGCTTATAGTCACTCGGGGAATGCTTCGAACAACCTGCGGTATACCAAGACGATAGACAATCCGAACATCTTTTTCTCCTTTCGAGTAGCGTAACTCCAAGTCCTTCCTTAGGACCGACAATTCCTCCATCTGCATCTTGATTCTGTCCAGATGAAGACTGATTCCCTTCAAGGAGGTGTTCAAATAAGCACTTTTTTCAGCTCCAAGAACTTTTTGTGAAGTGATGCAGCCTGTTCCGGGCTTCGAAAAATCATTTTCACTGGTCGTGGTTTTGGGCGGTCCTGGACTTTACCAATTCTTTGTAATGTAAAGTCACCACATGAATCAATATTAAAAAAAGTAGAAAATATTGTTCCTATATTCTGCCCATCGTCTACGGTTGGGGTAATAGAAAATGACTCAGGAATGCCATGCAAGATTAGATTATTTTTGCGTTTAAGTCTATTCTCTATTTGCTCAATCTGTCGGCTAATTAAATCAAATTTTGAAACAGCTTGACTAGTGTTGTTTGATAGAGCAGATATCGTACCTTCCATTTTATTGAGTCTCTTAGAAAGATCGTCAACTCTGACATCAGTGTTGCCAACCTTTAACCTCAAATCATGCAAATCAGATGATATATCTTTTAAATTTCAGATTATGTTGGAAAATCTGTTGTTTAAATCATCTGTAGAATCTTTCATATGACGCAGATGCTGGTTAAGATGCTGATTTAGGTGTTGGCTGAGGTTGTTAATCGCACTGCTAACAATGCGCTCAACATCAGTGACTGTTGCAGCCGCTCCAGCAGCGGTAGTCGTTAGCGAATCCAATGCATTTGGCGACCTTGTACGTGCTTCACAGCATCGCGAAAATGCACCATCATCCAAAACACTAGTGGCTGATGCACAAGAGGAGTGATAAGCAGACCTACATCCTATACAGTATACAACAGCATCAACCACTCTCTTATTACATCGTACACAAGTCCTACCAGATAGGTTAGGTTGAGTCTTGTTTGAATCAGACATTATGCTTGAGGTAAATACACATAATGCGCACTCAGAACAACACAAATTAGATGGGTCCAGTCACAACATAACAAAGTGTCAAATCACTACAAAAAAGCACAGCATAAGCAATAAAACTGTGTCAAAAAAGTAAAATAATGAAGAGCAGAACTGTCAACTTGTCGACAAGTTATGAAATTTGTGAAAGTTTATTTAACTTTTATCCCAGAATTTTTCACGAAACAATTTGTCAACTCATTAGTAAGACCCTTCACTAAACGTGAAGCGGAAACCTACAATATCGACCAAGTTTCAAATTCTAGAAGAAGTAACGATTTTTAAACCTAGACGTCACCGTCAAACAATATAAATTGAAAAACAAATTTAAAGCTATGAAAAAATGGGGGACTAACTCTGCTGGGGTTCGAAACCCAGCTTAAATAACTTGTGAAAGTTATTTGAGTTAACTAAATATAATTTAACACAAAAATATATACAAGTTGTAAATTCAGATTTTCATTACATGAAAATTTTGCCGTCTCTTTACGATCATAAAAAAACGTCTATACAAATTTTTATCAAAAATGTCAATACTTCACCTTTGGTTATGGTTAATTATATCAATTATAAATATAACATATATTTCATACAACTTACCAATGGATTTGTCTTCATCCGAGGCATAAGATTTTGTTATTCTTCCGCATTTAAATTATGTAAATAAATTTTTAATAAAAATTGCGAATTTTTTGGCTTTAATTGTGATTAAAATTCTATAAATTCTAATACAACATAAAACTTTATATACACCAATCAACTCCTCTTAATATAAAGAATAAAAATTTTAATTATTACACTGAAAAAAATGATAATGTTAATTTTGACATACAAGTATGGTTAGGATGTATAGCTGAAACAGCAATACCGTATTGCTGTTTTTAAAATACAGTATTCGTGTTCTCCGCATACATATTATTGTCTCTCAAATACATATTGCTGTTCTATACTGCGTATGGCTAAAACAGCATTACTGTATGGCAGTATCATATCTACCAATATAATATGACAGAATTGGCTATATTTATGTCAGTACCATAAATATATTTTTTTCAGTGTAGTGAAAAAACATTTTTTTCTGAAAATTTTTAAAAGTTTTTGTGCTTATATCGATCTTTATAAACAAATCTTTGCCATCTGATTTGCCGTTAAATTTTCATTTCATATTTTTACATTTAATTTTTAATATTATATACTAGATAACAATTATCATGTTTTGTTGTAAACTCAACTTCAACATATATGACGTACAGCACTATGGTGAGGAGAGATTTAACCGAAGGTTTAGAGTCAAACCTCCAACTTTGGCGGGTTAATTTTAGCCACGGTTTAGCCATTATTTTTTTAGCAACTAAACCGAGTTTACCATCTTAAACTCTGATTAAATAAAGTTATGGAACTGTCCCTAACAGAAAAACATTATTTTATCCCTTCGATTGAGTAAACATTGCCCAAAAATAATTGAAAAGCTCTTAGGGAAATTAGCCAAAAATTCTTCACGAGAAATTTATTAATTTGAAAAGTTAGTTAAGTATAATAATAAATAATAATGTTAATGATAAGTAGCATTAAACATAAAATGATGACAAATATTAGTAAAATTTTATATTACATTATTATATATCAATTAATAAAATAAGTAATAGAAAAAAGAAAATTTGAAAAAATAGTAAACGAATAAATAGTTGTAATAATAACAATAACGTTGTTAGCTTTATAGTATTAAATTGCAAAGAATTGATATAAAAAATGTGAATAAAAGCAAAAATTATCTAAACTTTTGGCATCAATTCGATCCACTTTAATATCGATTTCATACATTCAAGAAAATTATAAAGAATCCCGTGCAGAAAAATGGTGAGGGCCCCAGACGAGGCCCGCGTGGATTGCCCTCTTCCTATGTGGAATCCGGAGGGGCAATCTACACGGAGCCCTCGAAGGCGTGACATGCTTTCTCTCATAAGTGCCCTCGAGGAAAATCCTCGTGGATTCGATATGAATTTCCACCCTGTGCCCTTGTGGATTTCATAAAATGCCCTCGACATCATTTTTAATTAAATTATTAAATTAATTATTTATTAATAACAAATTAGTCCAATTATTGATAAACAACATTCTTATTTAACAATTTTTACTTTTTTTAATTAAATCGTGACCAAAAAAAAAATTCTGACGCACGCGGGAATTGAGCCTACGACTTACTGACTACTAGACAACAGTCTTACCACTATACTTCGGGACCCACTTGAAAATTATTGCTTTAATGCAGGTGACTTGCTAACTTGCTTTTGATGATTCAATAAATTATTTAGTGACACCAATACACCATGACAAATAATTAAATAGTTTAATAATAATAACAACAATATTAATAATATAATAATAGACCATAAATATTCATAAATTAATATTCTTATCATTTCAAAAAAAAAAAAAAATGTCAAAACATTTGTGTTAAAAATGTGTTTTTCATTGTTTAAAATCATTATAAACATTAATTTGTTGATGTAAAAAAAATTTTTTTGGATTTAGAAATTTTTTCTAGTTAATGATGTGGGCAATCCATGAGGGCCCTCAAGAATTTGCCCTCATGTAAATTTATATATTTTTTAAAAAGTAACATTAAATATTTGTTAAAAACGTGTTTTTCGTTGTTTAAAATGATAGTAAACAATAATTTTTTGTTGTAAAAAAAATTTTTTGTTTAGACTTAGAAAAATTGTTGAGCAAGGCATTCATTATGGCTAAGAACAGGGGCCCTGCTGGTGCCCTCGTAAATTTCCATAACTTTGTGATAGGATTTCTGGAAAAACGTCACTTAATGTTTATTTCAGGTGCTTTGAAACGTAATTTAATGCATTCTGAACTAAAGTTTTTCAATAAAAATTTTTTTTTTAAACTTAGATAAATTTTTGAGCAGGGCAACCGTAAAGGCAAGGAACAGGGCCCCTGACGGGGGCCTCGGAGCTGTGAGGCTCAAACGTGGCTTTTTCCAAACGGGATAATAAACATTACTAAAAAAATAAATAAATAATTGTAAATAAGAACAGATATTATTAGCAAATAGTAGGCACTAAAATATATTAGAAAAAATAATATATTAAATAGTTTAGTCAAATAGTTTAGTCGCTAGAGGGGGACACGATTTGGCTGCGGACGCCAGAATCTCACCAATAGGGTGCCGTCGGTACACCTATGATGTACGAAACCTGAAAAAATAAAAAAAATAACAATTTTTCGATAAAATGATCACTGAAGAAAACAAGCCCAAGTAGAAATGTAATACTGGCATTGTACTGACCCAGTACTGACTGGCAGTATAGCAGTACTGACTCCAGTACTAAATCAGTACTGGGAAATCCCTGGCTGGTAACGCTGTCCAGGACTGATTTTTTACCAGCAGTCAGTACTAAGTCAGCATAAAAATATCACTAGCAGAACACCGCCTAATTACTGATTCGCAGCTAAAATTTAACAAATTTGGAAAATGCTGTCATGAGATCTCTAAAAGAAAATTTACCTTTAGAAGCTTATATTAATTTGTTATTTGATTATTAAAGAAGAGGGAGTAATTTATTGAGTACTAATAATTATTATTATTATTTCTGTAGTAAATAAAATTTTATGAGTATCAACAAAAATGTAAATAATTATAAAGATTTCTTTTATTGAAATAAGTTTTTAAAAAAAATTTTCTTATTTTTTTCATTAATTTAGACAATTTTATTTATTTAAATTAATTACTAAATTATTATTATTATCTATTATTATGTAAATTTATATTTTATGTAATAAATGGTAAAAATTCAATTTTCCAGGTGGAATTCGAAATTATTATATAACTGTTAAACGAGTGGGGCAAAAGCATTGATATAACAATTTTAATTATTTTACGTGCTATCAAGCACAGAGAAGATCGTGGGACTCAAAAGAGCGTGCTTCATGAAGCGTGCATGGGATGTTATGATGAGCGTGACATCACTTCCGGAATTCAACAGCTCAACGAATAGGAAGCTAGGTTGCTGGGTGGATGTATATAAATGCAGACTCACCACAACTATACCCGTGTAGAAATTGACATGTTATGGCCTACATGGCCTACACAATGATCAAAAGATCTGGCCCCTATTTGGGATATGATTGAATTTTTACACGGGTATAATATACCTGCTGTTACGGCTGTTGTGAGCGTGTGTGAAAGTTAAATAACATTCAAGCAAGGCCGCAAAATAATACTAAGGACATGGTACATATTACGTATTTGACATTTAATAAACATCAAAAAACAAACTTTAGAATTTGCTTCATTTTGCTTTCTCTCTAGAGAAAGCCTTGTAGTGGTGTCGATTTTGGAATTTCTTGGAATTAAATATTTTGACAAATGTCCGGATGTGTGTCGGTGTGTGTCACCGATTCTTGTGGACAAATTTTCTCTTACACATCTTGACGGATTTTGATAAAATTTTGTAGATATATTACGGTCATGAATATCTAGAATCCGACAGAAGGATTTTCTATAATATATATAATAATTTTTTTAGCAATTTTTTTATCTAAAAAAGAAATTAATTTTTGTATTTTTTGAAATAACTTTTTTCTTTATAAAAATGTTCATTAATTCTTATCAAAATTGTATTCCTGGCATGAAAATGAATCGATCCATGTATATAAAGTATATATTCTACCAATTTTTATTAAATTGATCAATATTTTTATTCTTCACAAAAAATTTAAATTTTGTATTTTTTGAAATTTTAAAAATTTTACTTCAAAATAATTACTCTATAATAAAAGATTAGGCAATTGTTATATATTTTATAGAGAAACGTAAATGTTAATGTAATTAACAACTCGTTTTTTCTATCGCCATAATTGTTTTCCGACTAACTGTTCAACTATTTTTACGTTACTTACATTTTTTGATTTCGTATCAATTTTACATCTTTTTAGAAAACAAAACATTAATTTATAAGTATAATTTATTGTTGTTCATTTTAGTTACTTTGTTTTATTTCTATGCAACAATTGAGCGTCCGGATCAAATAATCTGCTCTCTGCTCGACTGTAGCTTACAAGCCAGTCTGCGGGAACTTTATTATTCAGAAAACTTTCAGTGAAGTATTTGTTTATTAGCATTCAAGGAAGTTTTTTTGGAAAATTTAAAAATGTTTCATTAATAACTAACATAATATGAAGAATTTAAAAAATGCACTGTTCGTTACTTATCGCCTCGTCAACCCTATATACTCACAAGGGTACGCAGCTTTTGTTTTTTCTTCTTAACCACTTCACTGGCAGGGCGTTCCAAATGGCGTTCCACACGCCAAGGCCCAGACTGGCAAAAACATATACGTATAATATTACTATTCATAATAATCAATAATAGTTATTTAATATATATATATATATACTAGGCGGCTCCGACCCCCTGCGCGCTTCGCCCGCCAACCCCCAGAGATAATATAAAGATTGTAAAATACGATCTTATGATATTAGCCATTCTCAAATTTTCAATCTTTGTCATCAATTTTGAAGTAACATACCAGCCTGCAAGTAAAAAAAATTTCTTTTGGATAGGCTTTGACGTCCTATTTCGCGCTTCTATTTGAGGGGGCAAGCTCTGGCCTGTTGGTAAAACACAGATTAAATTTTAACGTAATGTGAAGGCTCACATTAAGGCCCCTTTTAAAACCCGTAGTTTTAAAAAAATTGGTAAAATTAAACATGCATTTTTATTCGTTATTTATCCTCTTTTTGACCTATAGGTAAAAAAAGTGGTCAAATTAGACACAGGTTTTGAGGTAATGTGAGGCCGTTATTTATCCCCTTTTTGACCTATAGGTAAAAAAATAGGTCAAATTAGACATAGATTTTGACCTAATGTGAGGCCGCTATTTATCCTCCTTTTAAACCTATAGGTCAAAAAATTGGTCAATTTTGTCATAAGTTTTGAGGTAATGTGAGGCCTTTATTTATCCTCTTTTTGACCTATAGGTAAAAAAATAGGTCAATTTTGACATAAGTTTTAACGGCCTCTTTGGGATAGGGCGCCCTTACAGAATCTTGAAACAGCAGCGGCGGCGATATATATATGTGACGCGACACGAGAAAAGGGACCTATCGATAAAAAAATCATTTTTGAGTTTTTAGTCGTATTCCATAGATTTTGAGTTGCTCTTTCACGTAAAAAAATCAGAAGTTAAAAATCTGAAATAGTTTTAATAATATAAAGCCTGAAAGTTGAACGTGTCCTCGTAAATACACGTGTTTTCTGTTTATGCCGTCACTTTAAACGCTCCCCCTATTAAATTCTTTTTTGAGGCGATAGGTCCCTTTTCTCGTGTCGCGTCATATATATATATATATATATATATACGTGTAATGTCCTATGTTGAAATTTCAACTTCTTGAAAAAAATTGAAACTCGGGGAATTTGTTGTTCTATCAAGTAGAAATGTGCCCCAGAAAATATTTTTGACTTTTTCGAAAATTTGAAGGGGGTAGAGGGGGGCCAATTTAACCAATTTTGCTAACACCGGCTACTTTGTGAATTTTTTCTGAACGTACTTTTAATGGGAAAAATTTTTCAGAATATGTTTCGGAAAGGTTTTTTCGTCCTCTTTTCAATGGTGAATTTTATTTTTTAATATTTTAAAAATTTATCCCAATTTTTGATAATTAATATTTAAATTTAAATTTCCCAAAAAAGGGTCCGTTTTATTTGAAAATAAATTATTGCAAACGAAAGCTGAGGTTTTTTTCTATGCGCATGTAAATTTTCAGAATGCCCTTTTTTATTGTTTTTGAGTTATTAAATTTCAAAGAATAAATTGGTGCGCGCAGCGTCGCGGGCACCTCGCATCACGCTGGGTACCACGCGGCTCAGTGCCACCGCAACGCTGCGCGCAGCAATTTATTCTTTGAAATTTAATAAATCAAAAACAATAAAAAAGGGCATTCTGGAAATTTACATGCGCATAGGAAAAAACTTCAGCTTTCGTTTGCAATAATTTATTTTCAAATAAAACGGACCCTTTTTTGGGAAATTTAAATTTAAATATTAATTATCAAAAATTGGGATAAATTTTTAAAATATTAAAAAATAAAATTCACCATTGAAAAGAGGACGAAAAAACCTTTCCGAAACATATTCTGAAAAATTTTTCCCATTAAAAGTACGTTCAGAAAAAATTCACAAAGTAGCCGGTGTTAGCAAAATTGGTTAAATTGGCCCCCCTCTACCCCCTTCAAATTTTCGAAAAAGTCAAAAATATTTTCTGGGGCACATTTCTACTTGATAGAACAACAAATTCCCCGAGTTTCAATTTTTTTCAAGAAGTTGAAATTTCAACTTAGGACATTACACGTAAAATGCCTCATATATATGTATATATATATATATATATATATATATATATATATATATATATATATATATATATATTTATACACTGAAAAAAAGTGCTGTTGAATCAAATAGCTCCATGCTGTTGAATTTCCCGTTATTAATTCAATAACACATTTATTAATCGAACAGTATATTGCTTAAAACGAAAAAATGAAACTGTTTAAATTTAAAGTACGATACTGTTAAATTAATGATATTCTACAAATTGTTTCTATAGTTCATCTATATATAGCAACAGAATAATATATTGCTTCTTTGACATTATTCATTTGAAACATCTAATAGATAAATTTGATGAAAATGCGTGTAAATTTGAATCAAATGAAAAGTTGTTTGCTTCAAAGAAGCGCGCTTTTGAAAATGAAAGCATATGCTTTCGTTTTAATGAGTGGTACTGTAGCGGACTGCCAATAGCATATGCTATAAAAATAAGGACACTATGTATTTGAGACATTGACAGGTGCTAAATTTATTGAAATACTTATTCACACATATTTATATGTTTATTAAACCTGTCGTTTTTGAAATTCTTTTATAAAAAACTATTATTTAAATTGTTTTAAAGAATTAAGGACTAGTTAAACATTAATTCACTATATAAATTCCCTTATTCACTAGAAAAATCTCGCGCACGGTATTTAACTACAAAGTAACTGCTCAATGTAAGAAGCGAATGTATTACATTGCAGCGCGGCAGTGTTTGTCGTTGGAAAAAATTAAAAAAATAATAAAGATGTCTATGTTAGTGTGTAAAATTGAAAAAAAGATGTATATAAGAAGTGTTGTGTTAAAGGTGTGAAAATTAGTATATAAAAAATATGTGAACAAAAATTTCATTTTTTCAATTTATCGTTGGTATATCTTTAACCACATAAAAGAATTGACTTAACAGTATGGTGTTATTCAATCGATAGCAACAACTAAAAAAATTAAAAGTACAAATTTTTGAATCATAAAAATGATGCTTTTAAATTTAAAAACTATAGTCATTGACTCAAAAGCATATACTGTTAAATTAAAAAATTTTGATCGTTGATTCAAAAGGAATACCTTCAAATTAACAGAGTATGCTGTCAATTTAAGAAATATGCTTTTGTTTCAATGAAAGTGATACTATCGAATCATTAGAATCGGTGCTTTCAAAACAACAGCATATACGTTTGGCAGCCCGTTATGACACTATTCAATGAATCAAACTCATATGTCTTTGATTCAACAGCATTTTTTTCTCCGTGTATATATTATTAATAGTTATATTATTATATTATAATATTGTCTGTAAATATCTTTTTTCAACAAAAATATATTTATATATTTATATATATATATATATATATATATATACATACTAGAGGGACTCTGCCCCCCTGCGCGCTTCGCTCGCCAACCCCCCTGATTTTATATTTACTTCTATTTATGGATAATATAAAGATTGTAAAATACGATCTTATGATATTAGCCATTTTCAACTTTTCAATCTTTGTCATCAATTTTGAAGTAATATAGGGTAAGTGATACAGTTTTCTGCCACTTAAGGACAGGCAGAAACATTTTATTTTTTTTCCAAAAAATGGTCAACTTTTCGATTTTTTAAATATTTGTCATCAGGTCGTGACACTTTTGCGATAAAAATTTGCTAATTTTCTTTAACGAATGGTCATTATGCAACAAAATAAAACAATAATTTCACAAAAAGTGGAAAATATCTATAGCCGGCCATTGATACAATAATCGGACACAACAGATACAGTAGTCGGCCACCATAAATATAAATAAATATTAGCTAATCTACAAAGTTTTTTATTTAATTTGATATTAGAACTTGAAATCTAGAGCCTTTTTGTTGAAAATAAATATTATTATCAAAAAAACATTATTGTATTCTTTTATTATTACGTGTTTAAAGTCACGCATTATAGGCTATGTCAGTTGTATACACAAAGTATCGTCGCTTAATAAGCACCTGTCAAATGTACCATAACGTGAAATATTATTTTCTCAAATTATTTTAAAACACTTAAAAGTTATTATTATGCAATATTTTTGTTTATCGCGGAACTCTAGGTTATCAGGAAAATTAAAATATTTTTTCACCTTTCGACATCAATGATTTCTTTTAATTTCACAAAAAATAAGAGAAAGTGGCCGACCACTGGGGGAGGGGGGGGGTTGCAGGACTTACTCTACCAGCTTACCAGCCTGCAAGTAAAAAAATGCGATCTTATGATATTAGCCATTCTCAAATTTTCAATCTTTGTCATCAATTTTGAAGTAACATACCAGCCTGCAAGTAAAAAAAATTTCTTTTGGATAGGCTTTGACGTCCTATTTCGCGCTTCTATTTGAGGGGGAAAACTCTGACCTGTTGGTAAAACACAGATCAAATTTTGAAGTAATGGGAAGACCCAAATTAAGGCCCCTTTTAAAACCAGTAGCTCAAAAAAAAGGTAAAATTAAACATGTACTTTTATTCGTTATTTATCCTCTTTTTAACCTAGGTCAATTTTGACACAAGTTTTGACGGCCCTTACTACAAGGGGCCCTTAGAAATCCTGACTCTGCGGCGGCGAAATATTTTTATATAATAGGGAGAGATATATATTATTAATAGTTATATTATTATATTATAATATTGTATGTAAATATCTTTTTTCAAAAAAAATACAGGTTTTAGGGGGATATAGTGTGTGTGTATATATATATATATATATATATATATATATATATATATATAAATAACTATTATTGATTATTATGAATAGTAATATTATACGTATATGTTTTTGCCAGTCTGGGCCTTGGCGCGTGGAACGCCATTTGGAACGCCCTACCAGTGAAGTGGTTAAATACAACATTTCTATAAAAATCAAAACAGTTATTACTTATTTAATAATTAAATTATATTAGTATTTACATTAACTTATTTATTTATTAAATATTCCAGAAATTGCAAATTTAAAGCTTTGGTGAGAAAATTGTATAATATGAAATAGTTGATTACATTTTACTATGAAATAAGTTTTAATGTTATAAATTTACAAATTTTCGAAATTAAATTAATTTTATTTCCCAATGACATTGTTGTTTACAAACTTAATTGTCTTCTAAATAAATAATATGCTATTAAAAAATAATGTGATTTTAAAGAAGGAAATAATATAAATGTTCAATTCCTTATTATAGTCTTAAAAATAAACTTTCAAATTAAATAATAAAAATTTTAATTTCAATTATTTTCATATTACTTTAAAAATAATACGTAGATTTTATAATAATTAAATTGTAACTTACTTTCATAGAACTTCGTACTTAAGAATTTAAGGAGTTTTATTTTTGTAATATTTAATAAATAAATTATGTAATGTAAATACAAATATAATTTAATTTCTAAATAAATAAATGGTTTAACTGTTATTATTTTTATAGAAATTTTGTATTTAAGAAAAAAACAAAATCTGGGTTCCCCTTTGAGTATATAGGGATGACGTGACGATGTATAACACGCAGCGTATTTTTTAAAATTCTTCAAATTTTCGTTAGTTTTTAATGAAACTTTAAAAAAAAAATTTTTTTTCAAAAAACTACCTTGAATGCTAATAAACAAATGCTTCACTGGAAGCTTTCTGAATAATAAAGAGCCCCGCAGACTTTTTATCGGCAAAATTGAGAAAGTAAAATTTCTAACCTCACTTAATTAACAAAGTAAAATTGTAAAACAATTGATGTTTTTTAATTTATTATTTCGTCGTTGCTGTTTCTTGGCCCAAATGAAAGTGTATGTCAAATTTCACTTAACCCTTTAAGGACCAAATGTACCAAAATTTTACCTGAACTTTGACAGAACTTTTTAGAGTGAAAACGAAGTGATAAAATTTTGAAATATACATTTCTTAAAGCTCTGAAACCTCTCTTTCGAATACCGCAATACAAAAAATTGTAAATTCTTAAATAAACAAATTACATACAATTAATTAACAAAAAACACTATTTACTCGGGGTTTTTTTGGGTCACTTATTACGAATATGATAGTAGTTTTCTAGAATTTAAAATGTCAGCTCCAATATGGCGGTCACATTTTTTAAAACTTCATCGATTTCACTTGAAAATGGTTACTCGGGGGTTTTTAGGGTCGCTGATTATGAACATGATAGTCGTTTCAAAAAATTCAAAATGGCCGATCTAATTTGGCGGACGTTTATTTTAAAACTTCATCGGATTCACTTGAAACTGGTTACTCGGAGGTTTCTGGGGTCACTAATTACGAATATGATAGAAGTTTTTTAGAATTCAAAATGGCAGCCCCAATATGGCGGTCACATTTTTCAAAACTTCATTGGATTCAGTTGAAACTGGTTTCTCAAGGTTTTTTGATATCGCTGATCATGTTTTACACGTATTTCAGCCGTCAAAACGTCTCTACTATACTCTGTTCAAAGAGAGAATGCCCTTGCTCGCACAAATATTTTTCTTTAAAGGCGGAGAAAAATTTGAAAATGGCGATATACTACATTTTTTTCTTAAGTGCATATCCAGTGACAATTTCATATTTTACTTTTCTACATCAAGAAGATATTAACATTCCTTTCCCACATGGGCGCAAAAGCGTGATTTATAACTCAAAATCTTAAACGAAACATTCAAATGCTAATAAATTTATAAAAAATTAAATAATCTAACAAATTAATGTTTACAAAATTTTGATCCTAAATTCAAAATCCTTATGTTATTGCGATTTAAACAGCATATTGTTTCTTTCTGATGCACTAAAATTATTATAATTAAGGGACATGTTAATTGAATACTTTAGAAGCTTTAAATTTCATTTTTTGGAAAAAGTAGCATATTATTGAAATCGTTAGATGTTGTAGATTTAGAATAATTTGTTAAAAATTTTTAAAACTCATTACAAAAAATTTTCTATTTTTTATGACCCTTTAAACTCAGGTAATGGCAATCCTCATAAATGTGAAACAGAAGAAAAAAATTTATCCAATGTCAACATTTTAAGGGTAGGCAAAGACCACGACTCAAACTAATTTTTTTAATCGAAAAAGGCGTTTCTATATTGAAAACCACACCAACTCTTTCACTTCTACAACATTCTACGCGAACTACACTGAAAAAACGATATATTTGATTCAAACCTATTTTGTTTAAATCTCTCACCGCGTTGAAGTAAACGTAGATTTAGGAGAGTCTTATTTTTTACTTTTTTTTATTTTTCTTCTCAATACAGTTTTCTATTTTTAAATTCACTTCTTATGATTGAAAGTAAAACATTCTTTGCAAAAGTATGATTTGCACATATTGCAATGTAAGAATGTTCTAATATCACAGTTGTTTTGCATTGATTCTAATTTGTGGTCTTTAAGATCACCAATTTCCTTTGTTTTTAAATAATTTTTTGAAAAATAATAAATAATTTTTTCTTGTCTTGTTTATAAACTGCATTGCCTAAAGCATTTTCAGATTATCTTTTCCCTTTTTCTCTATCGATTATCTTAGAGCATCTTTCATAGGCGAAACACTAGCAGCTGTTGAAAGCAAAGAAACTTCTTTTTCATTTGAGTAATTTAAAATTATTTAGGTTGTAATTACAGAAATTTAAAGCTTCTTTTTTATTTTGAAATAATTTGTTTATAATATAAAAGCAATATTGACATTTATAATAATCACAATAATAATTATAATTTTTTTGTAATAACAATAATAAGTAACAGTTATTTATTATTGTTATTTTAATCATGAGAAGTGAATTTATAAATAGAAAACTGTATTGAGAAAAAAAATAAAAAAACAAAAGAAGTAAAAAGTAAAAAAACCAAAAAAATAAGACTCTCCAAAATCTATGTTTATCTCAACGCGGTGAGAGTTGGTAACGTAATTAATAGTAGAGACGTTTTGACAGCTGAAGAACGTGTAAAACATAATCAGTGAATCCGATGAAGTTTTGAAAAATGTAACCGCCATTTTGAATTCTAGAAAACTATTATCATATTCGTAATCAGTGACCCAAAAAACCCCCGAGTAACCATTTTCAAGTGAAAGTGATGAAGTTTTGAAGGAAGTTCCTTCCAAGAAGAAACTAAACTGCGATCTAGCTGTAACTTTGTCGTTCGCAGGTGGAGAATACAATCTCTATATTGAATCTCAACATTTTTGTCAAATATTTCCAATTCTATCAGACGAAAGTCTGATCATAAATAATTATAAAACTACGAATAATTTGTGAGTTTGTCTTAGAATTAATTCGTTTAGTAAATACATTTTTTTAAATTTTAGTCTAATATTAGTTAATAATTAGTAATTATTTTAAGAAGTTTAAGACAAGATTCGATTTTATTTGAAGAGGATACAACTGCAAAAAAACATAGAATCAATCTTTGAATCAGGTGCTAGGAGGAAAAGCATAAAAAAGACGTAATTTCCGCTAGTTTGTTGGATTCTTTTATTTTATTTCTATTCATTTTCCTTTTTACAACTCGAGACGATACGATGGTCACGCAATAACGCAGAAATACCGTTCGTGAGGTCGAATAATATGTATATATACCCGAGCAATGATCTATGTGGTCTAAAAACACTATTCTCACATATTAGCTTCATCCGTAGCGCTGATCACACAAAATACGAGAGACACGGGACGAAACGTCAGTTTTTCATGCTTACCGGAAATTACAAAATGACATTACTTTTATCTCCTTTCATTACAGTAAACTTCTAACTCGCCCTAAAAACTTAAATTAATGATAAACTTACTATTTGAATATTGATTTGAATTTATCACTTGGTGGTATTGAATAATAATGATGGCTTTATCGATTACTCCTGGTCATTTTAAAAAAATGAAAAAAAAAGAAAAAATTTCTTCTTTACGTTTCAATGGCACAGCAGTCCTCTTCAGGAACATTACAAGAAAATAAATAAAAAGTTTTACATTGTTAAACAATTTATCGATTTTTCAAAACATCTCGCTTGACACGATTGCTAATAGACTATGTTTTTGGCAACTATAATTTAAATGTTGCAAAAGATAGTATTGTAATAACCATAAATGTTGTTGTCTGAAACATTTTTTTATTATTTTCTTAACAAAATGTTGTTGTGAAAACAGCATGGTTCTATTTGGAGTGATGTAGTTGCAGTAACTACAGCATGTGCACCCTAGACATAGCTATGGTTACCGCAGCATTGATATGATGTTGTGGATACAACATGGTTCTAGTTGAAGTGATATAATTGCCAAAACCACAACTGTGGTCATTGCAGCGTTTGTATGTTGTTGTGGCAACAACATACCTTTACTTACAGTAATGTCAGTAGCGGATCCAAGGTCCTTTCTAAATTATGGGGGTCAGACCCCCTGGAGTCTGGAAAACATAACCTAAAATTTTAAGCAGCTAAGGTCCCTTTCACCGTGGAGCGTCACATATACTGCCGTACTTAGGAAGAACTTGGATAAGCGATATTTATATCAAACTGAGAAAATTGAGAAAAACTGATTGTATTAAGAACCCTAATATAATCTAAAAAATTGTTTAATTTAACTTCACATACTGAATAAAGTGATAGTGCTCTATTTATTTATGTAATAAAAAGTTCATTGTTTAAATAAATTATATGAAAAAATGGACATACGTGTTTTCTTAATGCAAATACGAGGTAAAAAGTTAATGAAAGTCCTTTGCGTAGTTTCTGCCAAATAGGTAGGCGAGCTCGAACCGCTGATCAGATGGAAGAACCACATGAACGCCATTGACGTCACATTGTAGGGGGGCAATTTTTCATGATAGTAAAAATATAATTTGGTCAGAGTAAAACGAATATAAAAACATTTAATATCTCAGTTAATTATTATTTTTTAAATAATTATTATTATTAAAAATATAATTAATTACGTACTGCGCTTGACTCACGTTTTGATAGAAGAACTTACAAGTAATACTACCCAAGTGTAACTCACTGATTCTTTTAATAATTGGTATACTAATTCTAGATCGAAAAATATTTGACACGTATTTTTTTATATTAGCTTAAAAATGTTTTAAGGGGTAGAAACTACCCATGTAACATTTGCATTATTTAAAGATATTTAACAGAGTTTACTGTAACATTATTACATTAGGGTGTCTCAAAAAAAATAATTTTTGAGTATGGTTAAGTATTAAATATTTTTGTATAATTCACCCTCCTCCCTTTTAGGGGGTGCAAAATTTCTACCCCTTTAACCAGGAGTGTCGCGTGACGCCTTTGACAAAAATCATACTTCTGCTTTATAAAAGTACTTGAAAATTGATTTTCAATTTTGCCATCCGCCATATTGGATCCGACATTTTGAATTTTTGAAAACTGACCCCGGATTCGTAATCAGCGATCCCGAAAACCCACGAGTACCAATTTTCAAATACTTTTATAAAGCAGAAGTATGATTTTTGTCAAAGGCGTCACGCGACACTCCTGGTTAAAGGGGTAGAAATTTTGCACCCCTTAAAAGGGAGGAGGGTGAATTATACAAAAATATTTAATACTTAACTATACTCAAAAATTATTTTTATTGAGACACCCTAATGTAATAATGTTACAGTAAACTCTGTTAAATATCTTTAAATAATGCAAATGTTACAGGGGTAGTAGTTTTTACCCCTTAAAACATTTTTAAGCTAATATAAAAAAATACGTGTCAAATATTTTTTGATCTAGAATGTGTATACCAAGTATTAAAAGAATCGGTGAGTTACACTTGGTTAGTTTTACTTGTTAGGTATAGCCAAGCAAACCAAATCCGAGGTTTTTATCTCGTAGCCAGCGCTCAGCTTTGACCACGTTTTCGATAGAAAAACCACGTAAGTGACTTTAGCGGACTTTTTTCTTTCTTATCTTATATTCGAGCTCAAAGTCTCGTACGATTTTTAATAATAACGAAATTTAATAATAACAAGTTTTTTACAACAAAGAATTTTTAAAAATAATTTAAACTATACTAGAACCAAATTTTGCGCGCTACGCGCGCCTTTTTTGTAGTTTTCAACATTAACTACTAACATGAATAAAATACTTTATACCATCTATTACAACCATTGTGATGATTTAATGTTTCAAAATAATCGAATTTTCTAACCTGTTTCTTATTTCATATTTCAATATTTAATAACATATAATACCTGACAATTTCAAAAATTCTGTTCTTAGTACTAACTTTAATTATTACATATGAGGAAATCCATGTGAGATTTAACTATGATCTATAAAATTCGGATAAACATATTTTTTCTTAATAATTTATTAAAAAAACATAAAATAAATGTTTTCTATTTTTGTTGAATTGCAATATAAATATGAAGGAACAAAATTTTTTGATAAGGAGAAACCAAATTTAACTTATTTTAGCTAATATTGTTTGGCTAAATTATTCATTTTCAATGGAAACTACACAATTAATTTGTTAACTTTAAGTTTAAGAAAAATATATACAATTTAACATTTTCAGGTTTGCATGTAGTGATATTTTAAGAAATTATTCCCCTTTAATTTTAAACAAAAAATATTCAAATTATTTAAAAATTATAGGCTGTAGACATTTTTGAATAATAAATTGTGAAAAAACCCCACATTAAGATGTAGCGTAAAAAACGAGCAGCTTGCACGTGATTTTTGAAAATTCTGTAAAACTCATTAAATGCATCGGTTAACTTTAGAACTTTTTGGAAAATTTTTATATTGTAAGGTATAAATAAATTTTTAAAAAATTCAAAAAATCATGTCCAAAGTTAAAAAAACTAAAACTTTCATTCTTTAAAAATGTTTTTCTAAACTCAATATTTTCAGACTTATAGGTTACTGAAAATAGGTCTACATTTACAAACCCAAAATTTCAAACATTCATAACTTATAAATATTAACATAAATTATTTATAGATTTTTTCAAAAACTAATATGTAAAACACGATTATATTTCGAACCAAAATGTACACTTAATATGGTTAAAAAATCCCTAAAAATATTAAGCCAAAAAAAAAATTTTTTGTAAAAGTTATTAACAATTGAATTTTTTAGTACTGCTAAATGAACAAATTTTTTTCTCGAGTTCTAGTTGACGGATTTTAAAATTAAAAAATGTGTTTTTTTCGTCTTGAATTGCACTATTTGAACATATTTTTTGTTTTTAATTTTTTTCATTTTTTATAATTTTTTATGTAATTTGTTTATAAAATGTTAATAAACAAATATGTTCTTCACGTACTAACAAAAAAATTAAAATTGCATTCTATGCCTTAAATGTCTCCGAGTGTAAAACCGTTTCGAAAAAAATGAGCCTCAATTAGAAAAAAGTTATTAATTAAAAACTGCAGCTGTGTAGGGCCTTATATGACGTTAAACTCGCCCCGCGCACATTGGCATTTTTTTACAATTTACTGTTCAAATTTGTCTGTAATCTACAAATTTTATCGGATTTTCATGGTCTTCGTCTTAATTTAAAGAGAATAAATTTTCTAAGAGATCCCACTAAACCAATTTTTAAATTTTAAATTGTTAATGTATTTTTTTAAACTCAAAGTTAACAATTTATAATATTTTTAGAAAAAATCATGTTTTTTTTATTATATTTTCATTGCAGATGATTAAAATCAATTTAAATTAGTCCATATGACCACCTGACAAATAATAATGTATAATACAATTTATTTAAATTGTTGCAAACAATGTTAATTAACAAATAGATAACGTTTGTTATTTTTTATGAACAGAATTTTTTTGCAGACAAACTTATATTTAATGTGAAAATATATTGTTTGATAATCACATATATTCTAAAACAAAGAAAATTCCTTACATATGTATTGGATAATTTTTAATTCGATATAATATATATTGTGTTGTTTTATTTTGTTTGGATTTATAGTTTTAGTGCGATATTATATTGTTTGATAATCTCATATATTCCAAAATAAAGAAAAAAACTGTCCCATGCATGTGCAAGGAATTTTTTTGTCTTGGAATTTATGAGATTATCAAACAATATAATATCGCACTAAAACTATAAATTCAAACAAAATAAAACAGCACAATATATATTATATCGAATTAAAAATTATCCAATACATATGTAAGGAATTTTCTTTGTTTTAGAATATATGTGATTATCAAACAATATATTTTCACATTAAATATAAGTTTGTCTGCAAAAAAATTCTGTTCATAAAAAATAACCAACGTTATCTATTTGTTAATTAACATTGTTTGCAACAATTTAAATAAATTGTATTATACATTATTATTTGTCAGGTGGTCATATGGACTAATTTAAATTGATTTTAATCATCTGCAATGAAAATATAATAAAAAAAACATGATTTTTTCTAAAAATATTATAAATTGTTAACTTTGAGTTTAAAAAAATACATTAACAATTTAAAATTTAAAAATTGGTTTAGTGGGATCTCTTAGAAAATTTATTCTCTTTAAATTAAGACGAAGACCATGAAAATCCGATAAAATTTGTAGATTACAGACAAATTTGAACAGTAAATTGTAAAAAAATGCCAATGTGCGCGGGGCGAGTTTAACGTCATATAAGGCCCTACACAGCTGCAGTTTTTAATTAATAACTTTTTTCTAATTGAGGCTCATTTTTTTCGAAACGGTTTTACACTCGGAGACATTTAAGGAATAGAATGCAATTTTAATTTTTTTGTTAGTACGTGAAGAACATATTTGTTTATTAACATTTTATAAACAAATTACATAAAAAATTATAAAAAATGAAAAAAATTACAAACAAAAAATATGTTCAAATAGTGCAATTCAAGACGAAAAAAACCCATTTTTTAATTTTAAAATCCGTCAACTAGAACTCGAGAAAAAAATTTGTTAATTTAGCAGTACTAAAAACTTCAATTGTTAATAATTTTTACAAAAAATTTTTTTTTCGCTTAATATTTTTAGGGATTTTTTTAACCATATTAAGAGTCAAAAAAAAATTATTTTGGTTCAAAAAGAAAACTTTTTATTTTTATGTGATCCGTTTGAGAAATTATGACCCAATAGTTTTATGACATTTGACCCTTAAATTTTTTCCAAACTTTTTCAGGATGTACAGGATGACAATGAATTACAATTCTTACTTAAAATTCTCCAAACTGCCTGAACAGTCACCTCACCATTGGCATTTGTAATAATAATGGGTGCAGCATCATGACTCTTGAATACAGTAAAGTTCGTTTATAATGACATGCAAGGGACCTGGCGATTTGGTCATATTAACCGGTCGTCATGCTAAACGGGCAATATAAAGTTATGAAATAAAATAACCACTTAAGATATTTCAAATTAAATTCGTACTTTTATTACAAACTCTTGTCATTTAAATCACAATAAGTATTAAGTTTAAATATTATTCTTCATTTACTATAAAAATGCACTCATTTTAGTTTGCCTTTGCACTTTATGGGAATAAAAATGATTTCTTATAGCATTATGAACCATAGACATTGAGCTTTTAATACTATCACTGTCTAAACTACTATGGACAAAGTGGGATGGCACCTTTCTCTTCAATCGTGAAAGCTCTGCGATTAGGAGCCATTTTTGTATAAATAAATTTTTGTATAGAACTTACTGAATAAATCGTCACTGTATGTCTTGTAACGACACTTGCCACTATCAATGTAATCAGAATTAAGGATTTTGTTGACCACATGAATTTGGAAACAAATAAGTAATACCTAACATTCGTCATTATAAACGGTGTGATTCATCTAAAATATGTCAATATTAACGTCATTATAAGCGGTATGTCACACTAACCGATGTCATTATAAGCAGACTTGAATACATTGAACATTTAATGAAACCAAACCTTATATCAAAATTATGTCACACTAAGCGGGCCGTCACTATAAGCGAAGTCACTATAAACGAACTTTACTGTATATATTTATATAAATATTTAACAGATTTGATACTTGAAACTATTTCCACATTTATATGACAATTAAATAATTCTGAAAGTATAGGACAATATGGAACTACATTAGAATTGTCAACAACAAATCCGTTTGGTCGTTCATAAGTTTTATTATTATTTCTTCGCCGACAACGAACATAACAATTTTCTTCAATTGTAGTTTCTTCTTGGTAGCATTGTGGAATTTTTTTTGAACATTTACCATCAATTAAACACCAATCTCCACAAGGTCCATGAATGTTATTTTGAATTATTATTTTATTCAAAGAAGGATCGCTATTTTCATCAGGAGTTTCTGCAAAAATATAACGATCAATACTGTCAACTCTGTTAAAAGATGTTGTAAGGGTAAATTTCAATTTAAATCATAAAATGCTAATAAACTGAAAATATCGAAAACCCGAACTAAAATATTAGAAAAACCATTCACAAAAAACAAATTAAAATCAGACTAATAATCTCAAAAGGGAAGCAAAGCTGAGAAAGAAATCCCGATGCTGGATTTCCCAATTTAACGAATATTGAAAGAATAATCTTTTCACCAACCTTTTCCTTGCGTCTCAACAAAACCAACTTCCAACTGTCAAATAAAACACAAACTCAAATAAAATAAACTTATCAAATTAAACTTAGATTTATTTACTTAAAATTAACTAACTTAAAATAAAAAAAATTAATAATAATAAAACAACAAAAAAAAACTAAAAAAAAAGAAATATAAATTTAAAGTTCTCCAAGGAAACAAATTACAAACGGTTCTCTCTACCGAATAACGCGACAATTAAATTTGAGAGCAACCACTTGAATGACATGCAAAAATCGTAGAGAATCCCAGGAACGCTGCTCGTCTTCCCTAGAAAATTCGCACCATCCTTGTTTAATTCATCCAAAAACGCTAATCTCTCTCTCGTGACAATTTGAAAGACACCTGTTAAGAAAAAGGGTAAGGGCGGTCTTGACCAATGCGACGTCTTCCAGTTAATCAAGCATGCGCGTAATCATTATAAAATTGACTTGACGGGAGACGGACACAAGACGCTGAACGACACGAACTATAGCCAAAACTGACAAAAGGCGATAGAGCAATGCGAAAACAAAGACATTTGCTCTCCGCACTATAGCAAATTAGAAAAGAAAACGATGTAATGAAACGAAAATCAAGTAACGATTTACCTCGTTACAATGTTTAACCTTCAAGGCAAAAACTCTAGTTACTATTTTAGATCTATCAGAAGCAGTTTGATGAGGCAATAAATTTTCTTGTATTTCTTTCCAATTTGGATTACACGTCATTGTAATAAATAAATCTGGTCTACCAGGACGACCAACAATAGCCATGGCATCCTGATATTGCTGCATCATATTACGAGGTGATCCTATAAAAGTTGATGGCAATATAAGCATTTTTTCTACATGTACATTATTTTTTAACTCATGATTTTGTAAATAATAATCGATCAGCCCTTGATATGTTTCACTTCTCAATTGATCTTGATTGTTTGCACAAAATCGTAATCTATCTTTCTCTATTTTTACATAATTGTCAACAACCCATTGTTGAAATAATCTTCCCCCATATAAAAACTGATTAAATTCCTTACCTCTATTAGTTTTTTGTATTTACAATAGGCAGACCGAGAAATAGTATGGTTTCTACATCTGAATGCACTATCACTACGAATCATATTAATATTATAACCTTTATTTCCGAGTGGATAAAATATGAGATAAATCCACGGTTCAACATTCGGATCTAAATTACTTACAGATTTTAATATCTATTTTTATAAAAAAATTTTTTTAACGTAAACAACAATTGTAACTCAGGAATTTTTAAATTGTTTTTGTCTTGATAATTCAGTTTCAATTTTAATTATTTCTGATATCATCATAAAAAATTTTGTGTATGCATTAAAAGTTCTCATAATATTTTCTATAGTTTGTAAAAGTACTTCATCCAAATTTTCGTTACTTTTTAATCTATAACGAATTGCTTCTTCAGGATTGTAAATATACAATTGTCCAAAACATGGGTCTTCACCTTTATCAGGATATAAAGCACTATTCATTTGGTAATAAATTTGACCTTGAACTTTGTAACAAAATGGTCCTCTTCTTCTGTTATTAAAATTAATTTCGTTAACATTTAAAAATGCAAAAGAAAAGGAATTGTTATACAATCTTATATTCTTTTTAAAATTACCTGATTTTGTATGAAGTCCTTCTAGCAATATTCTTTATTGTTCTGGATATTGCACAGAAGGCAATATAATACCACCATGACCACAACAATCATTAAAACTGTCTTTTTTGTCACTAACTCTTTCATCTTTAAAATGCTTTGCTTGACAATTTTTGATTCTCCACTGCACTTTTTCGGACAGTTTTGTAATCATCATTTAAATTAATAACTTTACAGAAAAAATTAACAATATAGTAACAAAATCAACAGAAAAAATTATCTTTCCATCCAAAAGCCACTTAAATTTAAAAAAACTTTTAATAATAAAAACATTACTTACATAGAAGCTCGATACATCGTTTACTTATATTAATATTCATAATCTTTACATTTTTAAGTCATTTATATAATCACTTATCAAACCAAAATTAATTTTGCATAATTGAAAGAAATTCACTTTCACTGATTTACTTTCACTTCGAATAACTCACTATCTATTGAGCTGACGAAAAAAGTATAAGATGAGTAGAAAATTTCTGTTTCTATCCTCTACCGAATTTAAAACAAAAATCTCACTCTTTCCGGAATATACAGGGTGTCCCAATCAAGAGTGTACATATAAGAGGGTTATATTTTACCAAAAGAATTATGAAGAAAAGTCCTTTGCACTTTTAAAATATTTTCAGTAGTTTTTCCATAAATTGCAATTAAAAATTTAAAAACTACGCATAGCTATTGGCCGTGTACGCTTTGTGAGCCGGTAGGCGGACGTACTATTCGAGCTTTCCGGGCCTGGGCGTGTACCCACAACGCGCGTAGAATAAATTATGATAGTAATTTTTTTTCTAAAATACAAGTTTAATGTTTTTATACAGTGTAAATCTAGAAACGAAGAGTTACTGTCAAAAATTTATTTCACGCGCATTGCTGCTACTCGCCCAGGTCTGCAAATGTTGGAAAAGTACGCTCCGTCTACCGGTTCACTGAATATGCACGGCCAATAGCTATGCGTAGTTTTTAAATTTTTAAAAGGCGATTTATGAAAAAACTACTGAAAATATTTAAAAAGTGCAAAGGACTTTTCGTCTTAATTTTTTCAGCAGAATGAAACCCTTTAATATGTACACCCTCAACTGGGACATGTATATATATATACCCAGATAGCCAAGCGTACTGATAGTCATTTTACAGTACGGAGTACTGAGATTATGCTTGTATTGTACCAGTACGAAATAATTAAGTATGTACGTATTGGTATGTTTCCAGTATAACGACGGTATGTCGTACGACTATAATTATAAAACATAAGTACTCCATAAAAGTATGAGGTTAGTATAATACCATTACTTTGTACTGTAATTTATCGAAATACAGCATATTCGTACGATACAAGTACAATATCGGTACGTCATACACTGCGTGGTGATGCAAACATAACCTAATTTACTTCACAGTTGTCAATGACATATACATCCAGTGCACATGGTGCAATGATTTTTTGTGGAAAAGCTGACTTTTAGGATGCAATCCAAAAGTTTTAATTTTTGTAACATGTGTCTTTATATTTAAATTAAAAATCAGTGGTTTAGTTTCTGTTAATTTATATGTATTAAGTGTATACTATTAATCTCAAGTGGTTTTGCTTTGTCATCATGCTTATTTTTATCATTAGCGTATTCTAATTACTACTACAACAATGAACAACTTCTTAATTTTCAACTGTTTTGTACTTTACACTTGAGAAAAACTTTTTAATTCAAGAGTTACAATAAAATATATATATATATATATATATATATATAGCAATCGCACAATTTTTTTATAATTTTTCTTATATATTACATAAACATGTGTCATCGTTTATAGGTTGGAACGTCCAAAATATTTTCTTTACATTAAAGTACTTTTCGATTATATAAATGGAAATGATTCATAATTATTTTAAAAAATGTTTAAAAATTAACAAAGCAAAACCACTGCAGAATTATTTAATTAAAATACTTCAAAACACTGATTGTTCTAATATAAGTAAATGTGATTACAAGTTACATGATTTACATGTAATAAATATCTTTTAGGTACAAAAAAGAACTCTTTTAATAAAAATAGATTACATTAAAATTAAATTGATCTTAGTAATGATTCTTTCAGAAAATTTATCATAAAATAATAAATTAAAATGGTTAATAGTAATTTTTGTTTGTTTGACCGTATTAAATATTCATTTGTAAGATAATGAAAAAGGCCTATTTTACAGTTTTTAAAGATGACTTTTATTATTTTAATCCCAACTAGTTTCAAGCCATATATGGCTCCTCATCAGGGAATGAATATTTCACAAATACATAATCCAAAAATAAAACAGCACACACAAGATTTCAAAAAGGATTAAATTTTTAAATTATCTGAAATAAAAATTAAAAAAAAATATTTTAGAATTAAAAATTGAAATATTTATTTTAAGGTGATATTTTAATTTGTGAAAAAGAAAGCAAAAAAAGCTTCTTACCCTTTGGAAAAAATATAAGCATATAACAAAAAATTTTTAAAAAAATTCCTTGTTATTATTATCCATATTATTATTTTTGTAATTAATTAATTTTAAAAATCTTGTAGAAACATATTTTTTTAAAGAAATGTGCTTCTATGATTAGAGAGATTTGACAGAGAGGTTGGGTTATATATTTGAGTCCAGGCATAGCTGGTAAAGAAGAAATCTATATTATTAAACTTTTCAAACTATGTTTTAAAAGAAGTAATTAAATTATAATATACTTTATCCAAATTGCCAATATCTGTTCTATAATTAATACTATTTGCATTATTTTTTATAAAAATCATTTCTAGATTTTTTCTTTTCCAATTATTTGTTTCAATATGTAAAATATTTATATTGTCAAAATCAAAAGAATGATTATTATCAAAGGTGTGATTAGTTAAAGCGTTAATATTTTGGTTGTGAGTGACGTATCGTTTATGTTCTTTTATTCTAGTTTTAAGATGTCTTAGAGTTTCTGCGATATAACAACTATTACAATTTTTGCATTGAATTTTATATACACATCCAACCTTCTGAAATTTCTCTGTTGGATCTTTAAAATTTGGAAAAATAGAATTTTTTAAATTATTAGAATTAGTAAAAACTAAATTAAAATTATGTTGTTTGAAAATATTAAAAAGAATTTTTTCAAAATTTTGAATATATGGAATGCTTATAATCCTTTCAATTGGAAGATTGTTGTTATTTATTTTTCTTTTATGTGAGTTACTGGTAAGAGCATTATACCTCTGTAAAATCTTTCTATTTAACATATCAATTGGATATCCGTTAAGAATTAAAGTTTTTTTAACAATATCAAGATTTTCCGTAAACCGTAAAATAGGCCTTTTTCATTATCTTACAAATGAATATTTAATACGGTCAAACAAACAAAAATTACTATTATATACTGGCCTTAAAAGTAATAAGACTCTACACTAATCAACATGAATAAGGAGTTTTGCGAACGAGTTCTCCAACAGTTCGGACGACACACATTAAATGAGATCAGAGACTGGATTAAATTAAACTACAAAATTACTAGAGGGAAGAACCAAAGGAAATTTCTTTATGTATGTAAAAATTTATGTATCTTGCCAAGTCATATTATTAATAACACCTTTCTAAATTGTCGTTTTTTCTCAAAATCGTACTGTGATATCTGACATATCAAGTGAAATTAAATACTTATATAAAAATTTACATTTTTTTAACATAAAAATTTTACAATTAACTAATAATGAAATTTTCACAGAATTGAAAAAACAAGTTTATTTAAATCTTAATAAATATCTATCAAAACTAAAAAAAATTTCAAAACTTAAAATAGAAAAAATAAAAAGTCAACAAATTATTAATATTAAAACTAACGAAAATTGGATTGAAAATTTAACATCATTATATATTCCTAAAAATGTCTCTAATATTTTAGCACTAGGAGGTAACTTTGGATTTCCATATTCCTCAAAGCAAATACCAATTCCTAATATAATTTCAAATATAGAATACGGCATAAAAGATATTCCCTCTGATACTAAAAATACAATTAGAGGGAATGTGTCTTACTGGTTACAAAATTTAATTTTTAATAAATCATACCTTAATTGCACACAAAAAAATCTAATTAAAAATATTAATGAAACAAAAAAATTTTTAAAATCTAATAAAGATATTATTATAACCACTGCCGATAAATGTAATAAAACTGTCATTATAACAAAAAATGATTATATCTCAAAAACACTTAATCTTTTAACTGATACCAATTCTTACAAAAAAGTAAATTCTGATTCTACAATCTCAATTAAAAATTGTTTGCGAAATCTTTTAAAATCCTTTTTAAATAAAAAATACTTTGAAAAAAATACATATAATTTTCTTAATTGCACAAATGGTGTTGCTCCAAAATTTTATGGACTACCAAAGTTACATAAAAATAACATTCCTATGAGACCAATTACATCTTTTGTAGGCAATCCAATATATAATTTATCAAAACTTTTATCAAACATTTTAAAAAAATCTTTAAATACTGATAATAACCACTATAATAAAGATAGCTGGGATTTTAAAAATAAAATTAATAATATTTTTATTTCACCAAATTTTACAATCTTTTCACTTGATGTTTCCATGTATACAAACATACCTTGGACACTTATCAATAACAGTATCAAAAGCAAATGGTCAGAAATTGAAAAACATACAAACTTCTCACATGACGATTTTCTTGAAGCTTTAAATTTATGCTTAAATTTTGCATACTGTCAATTTCAGGGAGAATTTTATAAACAAATATTTGGCTTACTAATGGGTTCCCCAATATCCTCAAGTGCAGCTAATATTGTCATGGAGGGTATTGAGAAAGAAATTTTAAGCAAGATTACATATAAAATTATTTTTTACTTTCGATATATTGATGATATATTAATTTGTGCACCTTCAAATAAGGTGCATGATATATTATGTAAATTTAACTCCATCGATAAATATTGAAAATTTACTTTAGAGTTATCTAGTAACAATAAAATTAATTTTTTAGATCTTTCCCTCTCAATTGACAATAATAACTTTATTATAACAAATTGGTTTCGTAAATCTATTTGGACTGGCAGATATATGAATTTCTATTCACATCACCCTCTTAGTTATAAAATTGGCATTATATACACTCTTGTTGATAGGGCTATAAAATTGTCAGATCAACAATTCCATCTTGAAAATCTTGATATTGTTAAAAAAACTTTAATTCTTAACGGATATCCAATTGATATGTTAAATAGAAAGATTTTACAGAGGTATAATGCTCTTACCAGTAACTCACATAAAAGAAAAATAAATAACAACAATCTTCCAATTGAAAGGATTATAAGCATTCCATATATTCAAAATTTTGAAAAAATTCTTTTTAATATTTTCAAACAACATAATTTTAATTTAGTTTTTACTAATTCTAATAATTTAAAAAATTCTATTTTTCCAAATTTTAAAGATCCAACAGAGAAATTTCAGAAGGTTGGATGTGTATATAAAATTCAATGCAAAAATTGTAATAGTTGTTATATCGCAGAAACTCTAAGACATCTTAAAACTAGAATAAAAGAACATAAACGATACGTCACTCACAACCAAAATATTAACGCTTTAACTAATCACACCTTTGATAATAATCATTCTTTTGATTTTGACAATATAAATATTTTACATATTGAAACAAATAATTGGAAAAGAAAAAATCTAGAAATGATTTTTATAAAAAATAATGCAAATAGTATTAATTATAGAACAGATATTGGCAATTTGGATAAAGTATATTATAATTTAATTACTTCTTTTAAAACATAGTTTGAAAAGTTTAATAATATAGATTTCTTCTTTACCAGCTATGCCTGGACTCAAATATATAACCCAACCTCTCTGTCAAATCTCTCTAATCATAGAAGCACATTTCTTTAAAAAAATATGTTTCTACAAGATTTTTAAAATTAATTAATTACAAAAATAATAATATGGACAATAATAACAAGGAATTTTTTTAAAAATTTTTTGTTATATGCATATATTTTTTTCCAAAGGGTAAGAAGCCTTTTTTGCTTTCTTTTTCACAAATTAAAATATCACCTTAAAATAAATATTTCAATTTTTAATTCTAAAATATTTTTTTTTAATTTTTATTTCAGATAATTTAAAAATTTAATCCTTTTTGAAATCTTGTGTGTGCTGTTTTATTTTTGGATTATGTATTTGTGAAATATTCATTCCCTGATGAGGAGCCATATATGGCTTGAAACTAGTTGACATAAATTAAAGGTCAGTATTTAATCGTTTATAGGGATTGCAAATTTACCGACTTCTTCTATTACCGGTAATTAGGTAAAACACTTATATAAAACCGGTTTACCGGTAAATTACCGGTAAAAACTATATAGGATTTTACTAATATAATAATAGTACATTAATAATAAAAAAGAAGAAAATTGTATTGAAGAGAAATGAAACAAAATTATTTAGCACATTACATTACAACAGTTTATTTTTATTTAATAAAGCAACACATATGTAAAGTTCTAATTATTATAATATAAATTGTTATAAATATAATATATATTTTTATATTATATCCATTATAAAACAATCGAGTTAAAATTTTTAAATTATAAAACAGTAATTTATTATTGAATAATAATAAATGGAGATAATATCTTTAGTTTTTAACATTTTGCAAAAAATACGCACGCAAAAAGCAAAGGCTATTCAAACTTTCATCTCTTAAGCGGGATCGAATTTTAGTGGAAATAATTCAGCTGCGGAAAATGCTCTCTCAGACTCTACACTTGTTGGTCAAATAGTTAGCAAATAATTATATGCCATCTGTATATATATTTCCCTCTTATATTTTCTTCTTGAAAATATTTCAACTCTTTTTTTATCACTTGATTTAAAGTTTTAGTCGTTTCGATAATTGGAACATCGTATGAAGTAGTTACATTCTCAGTTTTCGTCTTTATTAAATTTTCAAGTTTTTCTTTCATTGACGGTGTAGTAATCTGTGAAGTGTTTGCTAATTCGATAATCTGGTCGTCTGAATTATTTTCTACTTCCGATAATTCTGTGTTATTATTAGTGTACAAACGTTCGATGATTTTAACAATAATTTTTGTTACTGCAGATTTGCTAACTTGGTTGAAGATCCCGTAATTTTCTTCTTTAGAATTTTTTGTGTCATGATTAGAGAGATATTGCAAAACATCCGAATAATCTGTTCGTCTTTGCTTTATGCGATTAACTAATGAGTCTTGTAGCTCACCGCTTAAAAATGAGTTTTGATTAGACAATTCATCTAGCATGAACTTCAGTGTAATATCAGCAGTATATAAATTAATATCTTCACGACAAAGCATTTCCACAGCAAGTTTTACTGGTTGTAGAGCTGATATAGTTTGCGACAACAGTTGAAGTTCTTTATCGGTGAAACTAATATCGGATTTTAAATCTATGAGGCTTTTTCTAACACAGTTTTTTAACAATTCGAAACGTTCCATCATATCCAACAGACTATTCCAGCTAGTTTTTGAATCCAATATCAATGAAATTTATTTGCCGAATTCTTCTCTTACGTAAGGTTGCAAAGTGTCGTCATTTTTTGTTGATGATTTGCGGAAAATTTTGATTACTTTTCGAATCTTATTTACTAGAGAACTTAGTTCAACGATTTGCAAATGGGGATCAATCGACTCTTCTTGAAGTGTTACTTCAAAAACTTCTCCATTTAAATCTACATCGTCGTCATCGTCACAACATTCACCGTCGTTCTCAGCAAAGTCTTCGTCAAGATTTTCGTCTTCAATTGCGTCTAAATTATTTTTATTATAAAGAACATCGATTACACCCAGCTGTATTCCATGTGCGAGGCATAATTGATGATGAACTCTCAACAATTTTATTGCTTTTTTCATGACAGAAGCTCCATCTGTAGTAATCGACACAACATTCTCTATAGAAATGTCAAATTCTTTCAGTTTGTTTTGCACGAGAGTTACACACACTTCAGCAGGCATAGATCCACGAACACGACTTAGTCCCAGATTCCAAAATTTGTTTTCACTTCTGTGCACATTGACATTCATGTAACGACGGTTTTTCGTCGATGTCCATTCATCTATCGTAAGGCTAAATCCTTCATTATTCAATGTATGCTGTAATATTTCCTTCACCATTTCCAGCTTTATTTTCCTTGCGTACTCTAACACAATTTTTCGAATTGTGTTTGGAGATTTTGGAACATCTTTATAGCCTTTATTAATCAATAACATTCGCAAATCTTGAGATGAACAAAATTTAACGAAAGGTATTCCATCTTTTGCTGACAATCGTGATATCACAGCAGGAAAGGAGTCATCAATTTTTTTCGGAAAATGTGAAGTGATTTTTGATTTCGAGTTCCCGTCAACAATTTGAATCAGATTAGATGGCATATTCGTATCAGCATTATCCGTTTGCTGTGTTTTCCGTTTCAATAAATTAATTTGATGTTGACTTTTGAGGTGACTATGTAAACCGCTAGTACTTCCACCGGCTGCTTTTATACTTTTTGTGCACAAGTTACATACAGCAGAATCTTTCTTTTCAGAACGAGTAAAATAATTCCATGGAGATTTTGAACTCATGTCTACGAAAACAATAAAAAATGTCGGAAAGTTAACAAACTTATGATATATTATTGTGGTGAGTCTGTTGATTGTGTGTGTGTTAGATGCGTGATGTGGTGTTATCGATGACAAGTAATAATAAGTGTGTATGAATTTAAATGTATTCGTCAAGATTCGGGAAGAAGGCGATCTTTGACGATTTGTAGCGAATAGAATAACAGAGAACCCGAGGAAAGAACTCGTCAGTTAATAATCATATGTGAATCATACAACATCAAATATCAATTTTAATTATAAAGATAAATTTTAATATATTTGGAATTGTTAAAAAGTTAATTATATAATATTATATTGACAAAGTGCCATGTTGGACAAGTTTATTAATTGAAGATAATATATATTTAAATTTAAATTCTCCGTTTGTCCAGTGTGGCATTTTTTATATGTCTTTGAATTCGCCTTTGGGTTGACCGGAGCATCCTTTTTATTTATAAACGCGAATTTTTATTCAACTGGAGGAACTTGACGAATTTGAAGTCTCCATAAGTCTAAATTGATAATCTTTGACCATTCGTCTCTTTCCTCGAGGACTTTGAAAATACTAGCAGTACACGATCACCAGTCATCGTTTTTTGACTTTATTTGGTAATATGTATCCAGTACTATAAATCTATGTTTAAATAATTTTACTCAACATTATGAGTACATTTAGTGTGACTGAGTTGAATGTTAGTGTATGAAGTTTAAAATCTGTTATTATAATTGTTCTGATCGAATTTTAATTATTAATTATATTATACCAATTGCTCTTTAAATATATTCTCAACTGAGTCATTTAATAACAAAATTGTTTTTAATTATTATATTAATTCTGAATAGGAATAAACTTCTTCATTATTTAAGATCGATAAAATATTTCATTTATCGATTGATTTTAAATATAATTGTCAATTAATTTATCATTATTTATTATATCAAAATATTGTCTATAAAATAATCTTATTAATATGTAAAATTAAATTTGGATAGATTTGTAGTTTATTAAAATATTATTTTTCAATACAGAAGTTTATTAATCATCGATAAAATAAATAAATAATCATTTCATTATATGATGATTTATAATTATAAACAAAGTAGTATATTCAAAATATAACCTCCAACCTGTCAAATTTATTATCTATAAACACTTGCATTTATATTATCTATGAAAACGCATTTTCCTAATATTTTGGAACAAAAAGGGATATTAATACTTACTAAAATAAACGTTTAATTGTCAATAGTTCTAAGAATAAACATTCCATTTACTATTAACGATAATCGAATAACAAAAAAATACAAGCAAACTAAAACATGGGTTAACGAATAATGAGAAAGTTCGTGACAAAGTTGCGCATAGAAATGTCTCACTAGCGCTTTTAGCCATGTAGCGGAGAAATGTGCAATCTGTGAAATATGTACAAGCGCTACTTATCACTGTGAAACGACATTAAGTAGCTGATATTCCAACACAGAATTAATTCTTAACTAATTTTTTTAAGAAATAATTTACCGCATTACCGGTAAATAATTGAAAAATTACCGGTAAATTTTGATTACGATTTTTGTTAATTTACCGGTAAACCGGTAACCGGTATTACCGGTATTGCAATCCCTAATCGTTTATGACATGTGGATAAAAGAATGTAAAATTACATGCAGATGTCGACGTAATGTAACAAACGTTTGTGGGCCTCTTTTACCTGTAGGTCAAAACTGCCCTCAAAATTGACCTAAATTTTTAAAGTAACAGAAATTCTTGGACAATTTTTAACATTTAGGTCAAAATTCCCCTCAAAATTGACCTACATTTTTAGGGTAGCAAAAATTGTTTGTCAAATTTGGACATTTAGGTCAAAATTCCCCTCAAAATTGACGTACATTTTTAGGGTAGCAGGAATTGTTTGTCAAATTTTGACGTTTAGGTCAAAAATGTCCTCAAAATTGACCTAAATTTTGAGGGTAGCGGAAATTCTTTGTCAAATTTTGACGCCTAGGTCAAAACTGCCCTCAAAATTGACAAATATTAACGTAATGTGAGGCTGTTATTTATCCTCTTTTTGACCTATAGGTCAAAAAATAGGTCAATTTTGACATAAGTTTTCACGGACCCTTTGGGATAGGGCGCCCTTACAGAATCTTGAAACAGCGGCGGCGATATCTTTTTGTAATATAGGTAGATATCTTTCAAATATCTTTCTGTCTTCTTCTTTCTAAATAAATAAATCGGTCCCTGTTTATAACGCAGATACCCGTGGGGTGCCTGGGTGCAGAATAGGCCCCCTGTGACCGGCTACAGGTCGTAAGAGGCGATCATATGAGGCTCGGAGTGGCGCCACTGCTTGCGGTTAGTACTCGGTTCGTCCCAGGCTTTCTTATAGAGCAGTGGCATACGATGATGATGTTCAGTGCCGTGACGGCCCGGCAAGTCTAATTATAGACCGTCGACCTCACTTGCCGAAGCAAGGGTGGTAAGATTCTTAATCGGTACTCATACCAGAGTACTAAACGGTACAATGGGGACCGGTCCGAGCCCGGGGGACTTGCCGAAAGGCTTGTTTCCTTCCGGTCATTGGGTTGGCCTCGTGGGGGCAGTGGTTATAGCCTACATCACTTGAGGCTAGGGGCGCTATGAACCGACCAGAGCTTCGCAAAAACGGAGTAATGGACCTAGTAACTAGCGCTTCGACATGTGAGTTGTGGTGCCAACTCGGGTGGTTACCTGCAGAGTAACCAGAGATTGGAAAGGTCTCGCCCTTCACCGAAGGGCCGCAAATGTTTTTACCAACTTTGCGGAGATCGGCAAATGGTCACTTGTTGACCATCGCCGTTGGAGAGCGTGATCTCTCCCAGTTACGCTCGTATGCGAGCCGTGTGGTTATACCAGTATTGGGAGGTGCTGCACGTATACTCTACATAGGCGCTGTTTATAACGCAGAAAATCAAACGCTATTGCTTTCTTTCTCTTTACAAATAGAAATAACATAAATCGGTCTCTGTTTATAACGCGGAAAATCTAACGCTATTGCTTTCTTCCTCTTTCGAAAATAAATAAGATAAGACTGTCTCTCTTTACCTAATTTGCATATCTACTCGTTTCTAAATAAGGAAAAAACGAGATGAACCTATAAGTACTATATATATATATAGTATATATATACCCTTCGTATAATAGAGCCATAAGAATATCTTCGTCTGAAAATCTTACTGTTCCTTACTTTTTCTCTTACAATAAAACTGACATAAGACTATCTTTCTTCAAATTTAACCATGATTTATTTCTCTTTCCAAAACAAAATTCATAAGAGTGTCTTCCTTTACCTAATTTGCACATCTACTCGTTTCTAAATAAGGATCTATCAGATGCCGTTTTTTTCAATGAATCCATTGATATCAAACACTTATTTTTGTCAAAATGTCGCTTACCTAAGTTTTTCCTTAGTACGGCAGTATATATATATATATATATGGGGCAAAATTCCTCAATTGTCCTAACTTAAAATTGAAAGTCTTCAAATCGGGTTGATTTTTGCACAAACTTTAGTACTATAGGGGAGTACTTTATCCACAAAATATTAAAATATTTTATTAAAAATTGTAGAGGGGGGAGGGGGTTAAAGTTTTTGGTAACGTGTTAACAGTGGATTCTTATAGCTAATGTAGCTAAAAAACAGTAGAGTGGACAAAATTTTGCCCTATATGTTTTCGAAAGGTTTTTTCCTCCTCTTTCGAATGGTGTAAAAAAAATTTTTTTTATTAACAATTTAAGTTAATTTTTTCAAAATTAAAAATATTTTTGACTTTTTTTTGAAAATCGGCATTTTTTTTTTCTTTTTTTTTTGCCTTAAAATAAAGCTTATTATATGTACTTTCCATACTTCTTTGGTAAAAAATGCCGTTTTTTTTTGTTTTCGAATTATTAATTAATTAATTAATAAAAATTTGTTAAAAATTATTAAAAAATGAAATACTTTTTAAGCAAATAAACTTTTTTTAATTATGAGCTTATCATCGTAAAGCTGCATAAATTCCGCATCCAACGAGTATAAATACATCTATTTTTATAAATAATTGTTTAATAAACAAATAATTGAAAATTTATATATTAATTTTTTGAAAAAAAAACAATTTCTTTCTTCATTTTTGCTTTAAAATACAGATCAATATGTGTACATTCAATACCGGTTTAGGAAAAAATGACGCTTGATTAGTTTTCAAATAATTAATCATTTAATTAGTTAATTAACTCATTAATAGTAGTAAAAAATTACTAAAAAATTAAATATTTTTCAAGAAAATAAACTTTTCTTAATTACGAGTTTGCCATCGGAAAGCTTACCAAATTCTGCATCCAACAATCATAAACTCAACTGTTTTTTATAAATAATTATTAATTAAATAAATAATTTATTATTTATTTATTAATTTTTTTAAAAAGGGATATTTTTTTATTTTTCCTTTAAAATAAGGCTTAATATATTTACTTTCGATACCCGATTAGGAAAAGTTACAATATTTTTTGTTTTCGTATTATTTATTAATTAATTAATAAAAAATAGACATGTTGGATGCGGAATTTGTTAAGCTTTACGTTGGAAAGCTCAAAATTAAGTAAAGTTTTTTTTAAATATTAATTTTTTTACTAATTTTTATTAATTAATTAATAAATAATACGAAAACAAAAAATATTGTAACTTTTCCTAATCGGGTATCGAAAGTAAATATATTAAGCCTTATTTTAAAGGAAAAATAAAAAAATATCCCTTTTTAAAAAAATTAATAAATAAATAATAAATTATTTATTTAATTAATAATTATTTATAAAAAACAGTTGAGTTTATGATTGTTGGATGCAGAATTTGGTAAGCTTTCCGATGACAAACTCGTAATTAAGAAAAGTTTATTTTCTTGAAAAATATTTAATTTTTTAGTAATTTTTTACTACTATTAATGAGTTAATTAACTAATTAAATGATTAATTATTTGAAAACTAATCAAGCGTCATTTTTTCCTAAACCGGTATTGAATGTACACATATTGATCTGTATTTTAAAGCAAAAATGAAGAAAGAAATTGTTTTTTTTCAAAAAATTAATAAATAAATTTTCAATTATTTGTTTATTAAACAATTATTTATAAAAATAGATGTATTTATACTCGTTGGATGCGGAATTTAAGCAGCTTTACGATGATAAGCTCATAATTAAAAAAAGTTTATTTGCTTAAAAAGTATTTCATTTTTTAATAATTTTTAACAAATTTTTATTAATTAATTAATTAATAATTCGAAAACAAAAAAAAACGGCATTTTTTACCAAAGGGGTATGGAAAGTACATATAATAAGCTTTATTTTAAGGCAAAAAAAAAGAAAAAAAAATGCCGATTTTCAAAAAAAAGTCAAAAATATTTTTAATTTTGAAAAAATTAACTTAAATTGTTAATAAAAAAAATTTTTTTTACACCATTCGAAAGAGGAGGAAAAAACCTTTCGAAAACATATAGGGCAAAATTTTGTCCACTCTACTGTTTTTTAGCTACATTAGCTATAAGAATCCACTGTTAACACGTTACCAAAAACTTTAACCCCCTCCCCCCTCTACAATTTTTAATAAAATATTTTAATATTTTGTGGATAAAGTACTCCCCTATAGTACTAAAGTTTGTGCAAAAATCAACCCGATTTGAAGACTTTCAATTTTAAGTTAGGACAATTGAGGAATTTTGCCCCATATATATATATATATATATTCCATTTCATGTTAATTTTTAAAAATAATTTGTTTTTAAATGTAAATATGTTTGTATTGCTAATTTGATAAATAACCATTTTTCCCGAAATGTTGATACAAAAAGTACATTATTTATCTATAAGGATTAGTTCATTTTTAACTAAAAATCCAAACTTAGCAAATTTCAATTGTTTAATTAGTCAAATCTAATAATTTTTCTGTTACTTTTTACTCCGTTTCCTGTTATCCTTTATCAAGTTGACAATGGTTCATTTTATGCAATTGTTGGTAAACATAAAAGATAAATATTTATACGATGTTAAATAATGCGATTTTAATTTTGATTTAGTATTAATTATATTATATTTTAAAACATTTTATTTAAAATTAATAAATAAATTATATTAAAATTTAATAGTCTTAACAATGTTTGTTAACTATTAAAACGTAAGTATATACAACAGTATCAGTGTTATTAAGTCAACGTCATTGTCATTAGAGAAAACTACTTATTTGTCTGGTTGGCTCAAAAATTATAAATATTTTGATAGCAATACTATATAGTGAGCATAAAAATATAGATTGACTCTGACAACAAAATTATGAGTTGCCTCAACCATATAAAATGATTCTAATAGCACTATATAATTTCATCTACCATTTACCAAGTTTCTGACAACAACACTATTTAATGCCTCAACCACTAAGAACGATACTGACAACTACACACTGTGTGTAGGTCAACCTTACGAAATGATGTTGACAGCAATACTGTGTGGTTGTCCTAACAACACGTTTTAATTCCGACAACAGCAATGGTTTATAAAGTTCAATGTTGTTGTGACAACCACAAATGTAGTTGTCCCGTATTTCACAATTTTTTGTAATTGTGGCAACAATATTTATAAATACCACAAACATAGAGATTTTTCCGTGTATTTTTTAATTTGTTTTTAAATGACTTAGAGTGATCGATAAAGTCATCATTATTATTTACTATTTTAAATTCAAGTAGTTTTATAAAATTTATAAAAAAGTTCTCATAAAAAAAAGAGGAAATAATCCATTAATTTCCTCAAAGAACAATTAGTAAAATTAACAAAATGATTAACGCCTTGTTCAGAGAAAGAAGGCAAAAGGAAAACTATTCTTTGTGGATAATAGACGATTTGATAGTGAAAGAAACGTTTTTTTTGTCCATAGGAGAATTTCTCTCTCACTCTCTCGTTTTGAGTCTGAAATTAGTTTAACGATTTTGCAACTTGATACAAATTCTTTTCAGCGGCACCGTGAAATCATGGGAGCGTTTCAAGTGAGATACGTAGCGTAATTTAATTTATAATTGAGGGAAAACCGCCGGCAGTGGTGCCATCGCGTCTAGCCAGCAGTCTGTTGGCTCGAGTCTGTACGGGTTATTAGTGCGTCGGCGTATCGACCGTCCCCGAGTCCTACACACCCCCCTCAGTGATTATCAACTCCTTTTTTCTTTTTTATTCACTCACACTCACAATGTTTTCTGTATATATGGGGGACTTTCAATCCCCTCCCCCCTTTTTCCCCCTTACAACTAGTACTGAGCACAGAGTCATTAAAAAATACTCCCAAAGTCCATCCATTCAGTATGCAACTATACCACATCTCTTTTCTCTTTTCTATTTGTTTCTTGATTTACTGCACCTATAATTTGCCTCTTTTATCCTCCTCTTTTTTTCTTCATTGTCTTATTATTTTTCTCTCACACACTTTTTCCTACTCACTCACTTTCACACGAAAAAAGAAAAAATTTGTTTTATTTTTATTGTTTAACCTCGAAAACTCTTGGCCTTCTTACGTAGGCCGTGCAAAACGAATGAATTAACACTTCATTCATAATTTTTCCACTTAATTAATTAGTCACTTCGTCTGAAAACTTATTCATCGCGCATTCTATGCTTTTATTTTAACTTTGCATTTTTTCATTTCTGTTATTATATTAGATTAATAATAATAATAAATATTATCACAAAATTAATATTAAATAAGTATATGTGATCTCTCTCTTAAATTTTTGTGAAATTTTTGTTATTTTATTAAAATAATTAAAAGTTTGCGTAGAATTTTATTAAATTTTAAAAAATAAATAAATTCGTTTAGAAAATTTTATTAAAATAGTAGATATTAAAAATCACTTCATTCGTGGAAATTTATGAAAATAATTAAAATTTTTCCAAAGATTTTATTGAATTTTTTAAAATTAATTGAATATCGGAGAAGAGTAATTAAAGAATAATTCAATTTTGAGAAGAATTTTATTACTTTTGAAAATAATTGAATTTCAGTTCGAGCCCTGTAATTATCTCAATTGACAAAAAAATTCTTTTACCATTTTAAAATAAGATTATCAGTGCGATTTCATGGGAGATTTTAGTCTTTTCGGAGTAGGCAAACCAATTGCAATGAAAATCAAGAATTTTAACCTACACATAAAAATAAATGGTTCCACCAAATATTACGTCAAAATATTCAGTAGTTTTTGAGATTTCAAAATTTTTGAAAAATTTTGAAATCGTTATATCTAGGGATTGCAAATTTACCGACTTCTTCTATTACCGGTAATTAGGTAAAAGACTTATATAAAACCGGTTTACCGGTAAATTACCGGTAAAAACTATATAAGATTTCACTAATATAATAATAGTACAATAATAATAAAAAAGCAGAAAATTGTATTGAAGAGAAATGAAACAAAATGATTTAGCACATTACATTACAACAGTTTATTTTTATTTAATAAAGCAACACATATGTAAAGTTCTAATTATTATAATATAAATTGTTATAAATATAATATATATTTTTATATTATATCCATTATAAAACAATCGAGTTAAAATTTTTAAATTGTAAAACAGTAATTTATTATTGAATAATAATAAATGGAGATAATATCTTTAGTTTTTAACATTTTGCAAAAAATACGCACGCAAAAAGCAAAGGCTATTCAAACTTTCATCTCTTAAGCGGGATCGAATTTTAGTGGAAAATAATCCAGCTGCGGAAAATGCTCTCTCAGACTCTACACTTGTTGGTCGAATAGTTAGCAAATAATTATGTGCCATCTGTATATATTTCCCTCTTACATTTTCTTCTTGAAAATATTTTAACTCTTTTTTTATCACTTGATTTAAAGTTTTAGTCGTTTCGATAACTGGAACATCGTATGAAGTAGTTACATTCTCAGTTTTCGTCTTTATTAAATTTTCAATTTTTTCTTTCATTGACGGTGTAGTAATCTGTGAAGTATTTGCTAATCCGATAATCTGGTCGTCTGAATTATTTTCTACTTCCGATAATTCTGTGTTATTATTAGTGTACAAACGTTCGATGATTTCAACAATAATTTTTGTTACTGCAGATTTGCTAACTTGGTTGAAGATCCCGTAATTTTCTTCTTTAGAATTTTTAGTGTCATGATTAGAGAGATATTGCAAAACATCCGTATAATCTGTTCGTCTTTGCTTTATGCGATTGACTAATGAGTCTTGTAGCTCACCGCTTAAAAATGAGTTTTGATTAGACAATTCATCTAGCATCTTTTGCTAACAATCGTGATATCACAGCAGGAAAGGAGTCATCAATTTTTTTCGGAAAATGTGAAGTGATTTTTGATTTCGAGTTCCCGTCAACAATTTGAATCAGATTAGATGGCATATTCGTATCAGCATTATCCGTTTGCTGTGTTTTCCGTTTCAATAAATTAATTTGATGTTGACTTTTGAGGTGACTATGTAAACCGCTAGTACTTCCACCGGCTGCTTTTATACTTTTTGTGCACAAGTTACATACAGCAGAATCTTTCTTTTCAGAACGAGTAAAATAATTCCATGGAGATTTTGAACTCATGTCTACGAAAACAATAAAAAAATGTCGGAAAGTTAACAAACTTATGATATATTATATGATGATTTATAATTATAAACAAAGTAGTATATTCAAAATATAACCTCCAACCTGTCAAATTTATTATCTATAAACACTTGCATTTATATTATCTATGAAAACGCATTTTCTTAATATTTTGGAACAAAAAGGGATATTAATACTTACTTAAATAAACGTTTAATTGTCAATAGTTCTAAGAATAAACATTCCATTTACTATTAACGATGATCGAATAACATAAAAAAATACAAGCAATCTAAAACATGGGTTAACGAATAATGAGAAAGTTCGTGACAAAGTTGCGCATAGAAATGTGTCACTAGCGCTTTTAGCCATGTAGTGGAGAAATGTGCAATCTGTGAAATATGTACAAGCGCTACTTATCACTGTGAAACAACATTAAGTAGCTGATATTCCAACACAGAATTAATTCTTAACTAATTTTTTTAAGAAATAATTTACCGCATTACCGGTAAATAATTGAAAAATTACCGGTAAATTTTGATGACGATTTTTGTTAATTTACCGGTAAACCGGTAACCGGTATTGCAATCCCTAGTTATATCTCCTTTCCATTTTAACCAAATCACTTGATTCTTTTTGGAAAAAGTTCAGCATACAAAACGAAAAATTGTTGATATTATGTTCACACAAAATTTTTATAAACAAAAAAGTTATTAAATAATAATTGAATAACTATTGAAGTGCACCACGAAATTTGAATGAAAAAAAACACTAAAATAATCTTACCAGTGATTTTTTTAAGATTCTGAAAGAAAAATAGTATAGGGAAGATCGGGGCGTAATTGATCACTTTTCACTTTTTGTTGCTTAACTTCGTCATTCTTGCTCTAATATAAATTTTATCATGTAGAACACTTAGCCTAGCATCTCAGCTTTCAATTAAAAAAAGTACGCCCTAATATCACTAATGCTTTTTTTCTAGAACAATGTTTTTGGAGAAATGCATCACTACCCGAGGCGCAATAGATCAGCAATGAAAATGTAATTTAGATCAGCAAATATTATTACAGTATTGACAATTTTGGTTTCTATTTATATAAAATATAATAAATAAAAATAATAAAAATAAAATAAATAAAATAATAATATAAATATTTATATTTATTTTATATTTATAACAAAGAATATTGAAAATGGAACATATTTTATTTAAGCTTTAAACATTTTCATGCTATTTTCTAATTTTAAAAAGTTGCAGCGAAATGCAAAATCCATTTACTTAAAAAATCTATTCTCCAGTTATTTTCTTTATAAAGGGTTAAAATTGGTTATCATTTTGTAAATATTTTAAATATAATAGGGTTTTCTTAATAAAATGAGCGGCTGGATTCCATGAGGGCATGTAAATTTTTCTCGGCCGAAATCGAAAACCCCTAGAAATCCATTACGCCCCGGAGGTTTTTGTTGAAAATTTTGTTTTTTGTTATCAATACTGTAAGTATAAAACAAAAATTGTCAATTGTTCTTTAATAATAAATGCTTAAAGCTCAAAACCTGATAAACAAAAATTTTTTATAAGTAATTTTGAAAAAGACATACCAAAAAAACAAAGATTTCAAAAATTTACTTTCGAGCGTCAAAATCAGTTTTTCTACCATATTTTTAACAATAATAAATGAATAACAATAGAACTTGGTACAAACTTACAGTATACCAACTACATTACTTTCATCAAAAACCGAAATTACTCTGATTTACCACTTTTGAATAAATTCAAGTGATACATTACGCTCCTGATCCATTACGCCCCGGTCTTTCATACTTCAAATGTCTTCATATAATATATTAATATTTTTGTTCACTTTTGAAAGTAAATATTAGAAGTTTCTGCTACTTGGCGTACAAATTTAGGTGTGTGCGCAGACCTCTCTTTCTAATCATCTACTAATTTCCGGTATTGGATAGAGAGGACTGCGCGCGCACCTAAATTTGCACGCCAAGTAGCAGAAACTTCTAAGGTTTACTTTCAAAACTGAACTAAAATATTAATATATTATATAAAGAAATTCGAAGTATACTATTTTTCTTTCGGAATCTTAAAAAAATCACTGGTAAGATTATTTTAGTGTTTGTTTAGTTCAAATTTCGTGGTGCATTTCAAAAGTAATTGAATTATTATTTGATAACTTTTTTGTTTATAAAAATTTTGTGTGAACATAATATCAACAATTTTTCGTTTTTTATGCTGAACTTTTTCCAAAAAGAATCAAGTGATTCGGTTAAAATGGAAAGGAGATATAACAAATTCAAAATTTTTCTAAAATTTTGACGTCTCAAAAACTACTGAATATTTTGACGTAATATTTGGTGGAAACATTTCTTTTTATGTGAAGATTAAAATTTCTGAATTTCATTGTAATTGGTTTACCTACTCCGACAAGACTAAAATCTCCTATGGAATCGCTCATTATTAATATTTTTTTACAAATAGTGGATAAAAAGAATCGATTTCATCGCTCACAGAACGTCAAATTTTTTTGGTGAATTCAATGAATTCGTTTATTTTAAAATGTTTGCCAATTTAAGAAATTGTATCGAACAGTTTTTAAAAATAATTGGATCAAGAGAATCGCAGCTATACGGACCAAAATTATTATTCCGTTTAACACATTTAGATATATTTCCTTTTATTTTCAAAATAAACGCTGCAAGCTTATTTTTTATCTCCCAAAATAATATATGGGGGAGACTGGGGTAAACCCGATCACTTTTTCTCAGAACGGTAAAAACTAAAAACCTAGGAAATTATTCTCTAAATCCAAGTTAATTTATATAATTTGGAAGCTTATGATATCTACTAACACAATAAAAAAGAATTTTTGATTTATCTTTCTTACTTTTACTTAGGAAAAATTTTTAATACACATATACCAAATTTGAAAATCACAATTTTTTAGGATAAATCCGCTCACCCTTCGGGGTAAACCCCATCACCTGATTTTTTAAAGAATTTTTTATTTATGAATTGCAACTGTGAATTTAAATAATATTTTATTAAGAGAAAATTAGAATATAGTTACAATTTTTGATGTAACAAGTTATAGATTTTATTATTGATAAAATATAACAAATGAAATTCGAAATTTTAAATTTAAAAATAAACAATGATAAAACGTTAACTGAACGAAGACAACAAAGTAGATTTATGTACTTTTTTAGGCCAAAGAAGACAGCGAAGAATTTTGATTATTTGTTTGCGTTGTTTGTTATAACCGTTATAACCTAATAATCACTAATAATGACTGATATAGACATGATTCCGCTCAATGTTGACAACAAATATTAATAGTTCAGCGCCATCTATTAAAAAAAATCGTCACAAATCGTGAAATGCGGGACATTCAAAATGTTGAATATTCATCTAATTACTCAATAATTCAATAACATTGTTAGGAAATAAATATTATTTCTCTTTTAATAAATATTTTTAATATTAAAAATTTTAAGATCGCCAAAAAACGCAAATACTGTTAATACTGATTCGGCTTCCTGCACAAATTTAATGAGTGAGCGGCTTTACCCCAATTTCATGTGAGCGACTTTACCCCGAATATATTTCTCACATTTCAGAATAAATTAAAATAAATCTTTTCGCAATCAAACAAAACTACATATATATTTCGAGAAAGGACATCCAATAGCATCAAAAAAAAAAAAAATTTCGGATAAATTAAATCTCAAAAATAATAATCGAAGACCTCAAAAATACGAAGATCATTTTTTCTTTTTTGCACTTCTAAAAACAATTGACCGTCTCTGATTCTATGAAGAATTTATGAAACTAAACGAAAGTTCGTCAACATTAGTTGACTATTAACATTAGTACTATTAACAGTACAAATATCTCCATCATAAGTTGAGTTTATAGCGTCAAATCGCTAGTAAGCAGGTTTCCCTGTGCGCGGGTTTACCCTGGTCTCCCCTATTGAATAAAATTTTTTTCGCAAGCATTTTTTTAAATAAGGTCGAAAATCAGTTTTAATACTTTTTTTCAGTAATAATACTAAATAAATTAAGAGAACAAAAGTAATAAACTTACTCGTTTTGTAGTAATATTGCAGGGCCAATGGTTAAATTAGGTTTTTGATGTTTCTACTCACCTGAAACAAAATTCAAAAAATAGGTTGAATAAAAAATTTAATTTTAACAATTAAAAAGTTACATTCAAACTTTAAGAAAAATCTTAAATATGAGCCAAAAGTATGCTCCCACTTAAATAAAGTGAAAATGTTCTTACAATAAGAATAATATTCTTAGCGTTTATTTAAGTAAATTTTCTTAAATGTAGAATGTAATTTTTTAAGTGAAATTCTAATATTAAAATTTTACACATCGAAAGTTAGAAGTAATATTTTAATATTCAAAAAATAAACAATTATAATCCTTATTAATAAAATCAGCCGTATCTCTGTACATAGCTTAAAACTTCAAAATTTTCTCATTCATTGTTGTTATTAACATCAAGGATTCCAAAAATAATCCTAAAAATTTTAATGTATGTATGTATGTATATCACAAAATCTTTGTACCCCAATCACACAAAACGCGTTTACTGCCTTGAACTAAATTTGGTACATTGTTAGATATTAACCCAAGAAAGCTTTATCAAATTATAGATTTAACATATGTGACATGCCGCGACAAAAGGGACCTTAGCTCTTTTTGACAGAACTAAAATTTGAAGTATAAATAAATAAAAATGACCAATTTTCTTTTCAAACTATTAATATTTAATTCATTATTATGTGCAATATTTTCAGAAAAATATGTTTTTGATGTTAAATAATCAATAATAAATTTTTAATAAAGTTAAAAGTACTCTGAACATAACCTAAAATTCTAAGCAGCTAAGGTCCCTTTTGTCGCGGCACGTCACATATGGGCATATCTCTAGAACTTTTGAACTTTATGTTTTCGGTTATTATAATATGTTAAAAATTATAAAAATAATTTTGCAGTACCATAATTTGATAAATCATTGTCCATTTTAAATATACCTTGTATTTAATAACATTTTTAATTAGGTAGGGGCGACAAAAGTAAGTTAAAGTATCGAAATCGCCAGTTTCTCGTGTGTGACATTGACTGTTTTTTTCAGTTTAAATGGTATAAGTTTTTTAACGAGTCACTTTGTGACTTATAGTTGAAGTAGTTGGGAGTATAAGGAACCAAAAAATCATTGAGACAAATTATGTGTCTCAATTAAGATCAAAATGGGGTACCTGCAAACTTGCGAGACAACTTTTCTTAAACTTCGACAACTTCGTAATTAACTTGAGATAACTTTTTTAACTAAGATTTTTAACTAACCATATAACAGAATTACATTGTTTATACAATAAGTAGTAATTTAAACCCTTACAGGAATATGTGCCCCAGAGAGCACGTAACCTTGCAGCAATATTGCTGCAATATTAAACTGCAATATTTGCAATATTGCCGTGTAATATGTGACAAGGTTGACATAATGTTAAAATGTCCCACCTTGCCTAAGATTGCACAGTAACATTGTAGCAAGATTGCACTAAAAGCTTGCTATAAATATTGCACTGCAAGCTTGGTGAAATTTTACGTGAGAATTATTTATTATATAAAATTAATAATTTATTATTATCAAAAAATTTATATTTAATATTTAATTTTTATTTATCATAACATAATTATAACAACCTTATATTAATAATAATGTTATTAATTTTCCCAAAGAATTGGAGTTAGGAACTATTATCCATGGTCAGTGGTTAATAATTTAAAATTGTCAACGTCATAGCAGACGTTAACTATACACATTATCATTTGAGATAATATGGTGAAAAGTTTGTTCAGCGGACCGATACTTATACTCTGCGCGAGACAATTCGTGCGCGAGAGAGGTATTTCTCGCCATCTAGCAAAGAGTTAGATACGTATAAGGCAAACTTCAATTAGTTTTCCAATTCCTTGCTAGAAGGTAAGAAATACCTCTCTCGCGCACAACCTGTCTCGCGCAGAGTATAAGTATTGGTCCACTGAACAAACTTTTCATCATATTATCTTAAATAATAATGTACATAGTTAACGTCTGCTATGACTTTGACAATTTTTAATTATTATCCACTGACCATGGATAATAGTTCCTAACTCTAATTCTTTGGGGAAATTAATAACATTATTTTTATTATAAGGTTGTTATAATTATGTTATGTTAAATAAAAATTAAATATTAAATATAAATTTGTTGGTAATAATCAATTATTAATTTTATATAATAAACAATTCTCACGTAAAATTTCATCAAGCTTGCAGTGCAATATTGCAGCAAGCTTTTAGTGCAATCTTGCAACAATGTTACTGTGCAATCTTGGGCAAGGTGGGACATTTTAACATTATGACAACCTTGTAGTAATGATACACGGCAATATTGCAAATATTGCAGTTTAATATTGCAGCAAGGTTACGTGCTTCCTGGGGAAATTCGATGACTAGAAACTTTAAATTTCAAAACGAAAAAAAGCATTAAACTCACAAACATGCCTAAAATTTTTTATTTCTAGTTTTCTGGGGTCTAATCTTACTTATCTGAAGTTAGTTTTAAAAAAATTGTATATGGGAAATACAAAATGCCAAACGAAATTTTTTAAAAATTATCAGATTTTGAAGTCTTTTGACACTTAAGGGTTTTCTTGCTTGCTGGTTATGAATTTGAAATCATTTAAAAAAATTTTTAATTAAATAATCCAATATAGGGGATTATTTGACATTTTTAAACCAGTTTAAAATTTTTCAGTAACTAAGTTCAGATTCGTCTTCTTCACATCCACTTCTGTGATTTACAATTCTGTGGAAATCCATAATCTTTTTGAATTCTCGTCCGCCATATTGGATCCGTTATTTTGAATTTTCAAAAACTAATATCATATTTGTAATCAACGACCCCAAAAACCTCTAGATACTGATTGATGTAAAAATCCGACTATGTGAGAAATCTATGCAATTAGTATGATTTTCTTGGGGTTAAATTTATACACAATGTATAAATTGTTATCAATGTGTAGAAATGAGTATCGCACGGTTTTTCCTATTATTTTAGCAATACATAAAACAATAAAATTAGTTTCAAGAATGTGCCTTGAAAAAAACTGTTTGCTTTTCAATACTTAAAAGTTTAAAGTTCTAGAGATATGCCCATATATTAATTAGAACGGGAGATATTCAATTTTTTAAGAAAAATAAAAATCCAAAATTCTACATTTTTTCATGGATTGCTTCAAAACTTTCTATACTTGAGTATTACGTGTTATTTAGGCAAATTTTAGCATAATTTTGCAAAAAATACTATTCCATAACTAAGATATAAATATAAGAATATTTCCAAAAAATTGAAAGTTTCCAAATGTCACATTTTTTAATGGGAAGCTTTTACATGGTGGCCACTGGTCAGGGAAAAGTCAGGAAAAAAAATAGGTCAGGGAAATCAGGGAAAAGTCAAAGAATTTTTTAATTAGTCAGGGAAATTGTAAATATTACAAAAGGAAGACATTATTTTTTTATATGAGATTTTCTACTTTCACTCTGAGACAAGTATTCTTTTCTTTTTTCTTTCTGTAACATTGTGCGTAAAAACTCGTATTTTTACGCACACGTGTGCGCGGAAAGAGCAGAAGACTACTTTCCACGCACACCTTATCTCATGGTAACTGCTCTTGAGCACTGCTGCCAACTTCGAAATACCAACATCCCCTTAACTCTAATACAATGATAAAGGTACTGTCACGGCTCACTCTCGTTGTATATCAGCTGCCTGCGCACGCAGCAGCGATCTGTGGCAGTACCCTAACGTAAAATAGCCAGCGCATCATTGATACGAATAACGAGTGAACGAGTTCGACAGAGTTCGCGTCATAAAAATAAGTATATCAATTCTCTTCGGTTTTTTAACTGGGAATATTAGAAATAATGGATCCAAATGAAAGTGAAAATTGCAGTGAAAAAGTAAAAGAACTTGCAGAAGCTGCAAAAGAAAAGTTAATTCCAAACAAATCTAAAAACAAGTACCTAACCTCGTACACCAATTTCACTACATGGCAAGAAATGAAAAATTGCAAGACAATTTCAGAAGAAATTTTATTAGCATACTTCGAAAACTTATCAAATTCTAAAGCTCCTTCGACTTTATGGTCGACTTACTCAATGATTAAAAAAATGGTTCAGCACAATGATGGAGTTGACATAAGTAAATACGTAAACGTAATAAATTACTTAAAAATAGTTAACAAAGACTTCGAAGGCAAAAAAGCAAAAGTTCTATCGCCAGATGAAATTAAAAAATTTTTGCAAGATGCCCCCGATGAACAGCATTTAGACACGAAGGTAATTTTTAAACTAATTATGTTTACACGCTATGATTTATTTATTTTCAAATTATGAATTAAATTCAATTATTTACAATTTCTGAATTAAATTCAATTATTTGCAAATTCTGAATTCAATTCAATTATTTGCAAATTCTGAATTAAATCCAATTATTTACAAATTCTGAATTAAATTCAATTATTTGCAAATTCTGAATCGAAGTCAATTATTTACAAATTCTGAATTCAATTCAATTATTTACAAATTCTGAATTAAATTAATTTATTTACAACTATATTTACAAATTTTATTTTACTTGTAATAAACCAAATATTTTCAACTTAAAAAATTTACCAACAAGTAGAGATATAATATTTACAATTTTACTTTCAGGTAGCTTTAATACTTGGCGTAGAAGGAGCATGTCGACGAGATGAATTGTGCAATATGAAGGTAGAAGATGTTGTTGACAAGGGATCTCGCTACGAAATAAACATTCCACACACAAAAACAAATGTCAGCCGTAATTTTGTTGTCGAAGGCGCTTTTTATAATACTGTAAAAAAATATGCTTTGCTTCGTCCGAAAGATACTCCAACCTCCAAATTTTTTTTAAATTGGCAACACGGCAAGTGTACAAGGCAGGTAAATGGTTTAAATAAATTTGGTGGCATGCCGAAAAAAATAGCGCATTATTTAAATCTACCACAAGCTGACCTGTACACTGGCCACTGTTTTCGTAGATCGTCGGCAACGCTTCTTGCCGACGCTGGAGCCAATCTAACCACCGTGAAGCAGCTCGGTGGTTGGAAATCAAATAAAGTAGCTGAAAGCTATATCGAAAACTCCATCCAAAAAAAAAGAAAAATCTGCAAATTAATTTCTGATTCAATAACTTCTTCTGATGCCGAAAATATCAACGCAGCTGGTCCATCCACTTCAAGCAACGGTCTTAAAAATTTTGAAACCAATTCACTATCTCCAATTAAAATTCCCAGGACGGAATTTTTACAAATTACGAACTGTCAAAATATCACAATAAATATTAGCAATGAAATTAAAAAGTAGATATTAAAGGAGAGTTTGATTTTTTATGTTCGAAAAGTGTTATTTTGTACTAATAATATTAAAACGATAAAACTTAATTTACGATATATTTAATGTTAAAAATTTTGAAGCTTTAAAAGAGAATTTATATTTTTATTTTATTATGTTTTATATATAATAAATATTTAATATTATTTTTAAAGCTTTAATAAAAATCAAAAATCGACGAAAGTAGATTATACTGTGTTTCAAGGCCAAAAATTAAAGTTAAATAAATTTAATTAATCTTCAAAGATTTCGATAAAATTGTTCAAAATGTTTTACTTTTAATTTTAAAAAAAGTAAAAGATATTAAATAAAAACGTTGTTATTTATTTCCTTTATTCCTAATTCATATAATACCTACATAAAAAGACTCTTTTTGACAAGGCATCTGTTAATTAAAATTTATTAAATATGTGCAAATGTTGAAAGAAAAATCACATTTTGATTTCAAAAAAAATTTTCATATTGATTTTTGACAATTAAAAATAATTAAATAAATTTTTTAATTTTGTTAATTATTTTTTTCTTTTGAGTTGGTTTTTTGACCCGTGTGATTGCCGCACTCGCTTCGCTCGTGCGGCAAACTTCACACGGGTCTCGATTCCCCTATTTTTACGCCCTTGCCACACAAATAACTATTGTCTTACATACGTTCCCGTATTCGTTTTCATTAAGGCAGCTACACATTGCATTGTACGTGAACGTTTACGTTCTGCTACGCATAAAAGTACGATAATAATTGCATTATAATACTGGCGAAAACCTACCGCTCACTGTCATTTCCCTAGATAACTACGCGCGCATCAGTTAAATTCAACATTTTATAGGTTGACAATCTATAAATTTTATTTACTTTATGGAAAAGTCTTGTGTTGTATGTAATGGCGAAAAATAATTAAATACGATAGTTCGTTCTTCTGATGTATTGGTGCAGTGCAACAAATGGAAATTAAATTAAGAAACGATTTTTTGTAGATTAAAAAAAAAATCTTATTTTTTATTTTATTTCCTATCTCGAGGTAGTATTCAACCATTAAGCTGTAAAAGTATACATATAGGAAAACTTAATATTAACTTTAAATTTGTATACTTTTTTTCTTTACAGCTTAATACAAATATATTGAACGTTAAAAATGAGCAGAAATACAAAAACAATCAATTTTAATAAAATCTGGCTTGAGGATATGAGCTTCTCTCCTTGGCTTAAAGAAGTTTTAAATAAACCAAATATTGCTCGATGCGATTGGTGTTCTTCGACTTTTTCACTCAGCAATATGGGAAAACGAGCAATTTCAAGCCACGCAGAGTCAAAAAAACATAAAAGTATCATGGGAGCAAGGGATAAGAATCAAAATATTGACGCATCACTGGTTACTGGTGAAAAGATCAAGAAAGACAATCCTGTAGAAATATCTGCGATATTAAATGAAGAAGTAAATTCATTCCAAGGTGCAGTCGAAATTTGGGACAATCAAACTTCACAGGGAATCAAGACCTTTTTGGTTAGCGAGAATGTTACTCGTACGGAAATAATGTGGTGTCTCCATACTATTGAAACACATAACTTTTTACGTGCTGCTGCTAAAAGTATTTCGTTGTTCCCATTAATGTTTCCAGATTCACAAATTGCAAGTAAAATAAAAATGCAGCGCACGAAACTAGCATATTTATTAGTTCATGGTTTAGCTCCATTCTTTCACAATCACCTAATTGACCATTTAAAAAACTGCATCGATGTCGTGGTTGGTTTCGACGAGTCTCTAAATAAAGTTGCTGAACGTGGGCAAATGGATCTATTCGTTAGGTTCTGTCGACAAGATATTGATCAAGTTTCAACTAGATATTTCAATTCTGCTTTTTTAAATCATGCAACTTCTGCTGATCTTTTTAAAGCGTTTACAACGGCACTTTCAGAGTTAAATTTAACAACGATTCTACAAATTTTTATGGATGGACCAAATGTGAACCATAAATTTCACAGGGAACTCAGCGCAAGTTTGGCAGTAGATCCTGATGATCGATTGCTCTTAGACATTGGTAGCTGTGGGCTTCACAATGTAAATGGAGCATTCAAAGCGGGCATGAAATTTACTGACTGTTACGTTTCAGATTTTCTTAAATCTTTATATTACATCTTTAAAGATTCACTAGCTCGAAGAGGAGACTACACCCACTATTAAAAATCTAAATTATTTCCGCTAAAATTCTGCACCATTCGTTGGCTTGAAAATGGATCAGTTTCTGAAAGGGCAATTGCTATTATTCCGCATCTTAAAAAGTACATTGAAGGTATTACGCGAGACAAAAAACCGATTCCTAAAAGTAAAAGTTTCAAAACTGTGAAATTGGCGTTAAAGGATAATTTATTAATCTGCAAACTAACTTTTTTCCAATCTATAGCCGCAGAAGTAGAACCGTTCCTAAGAGAATTCCAGACCAGTAAGCCTATGGCTCCGTTTTTATACGAAACTTTATGTAAAATCATTAAAAACATCATGTTTAAATTTGTAAAGGTTGATATTATTTCAGCAGCAAAGTCTGTACAAAGCATTGACGTTTTTGATGAAAAGAACCTTCTGAAATCAAAATATGTTGAAATCGGTTATGGGACTCGCGAAGCAATATCTAAAGTGCGAACTATTGTGAGTGATCGGGATGTTCTAGAGTTTCAACATCAATGTCAAAAAGGTTTGCAAAAACTGATTGAAAAATTGCAGACACGGTCTCCATTGAATTACATTCTTACAAAGGGTATATCTTCCCTTGACCCAGCCGTCGCAGTTTTGTCACAATGTCGAGATAGTCGCCTACGTATTGCTTTAAACTCCTTAATTTTTTTTCTACAGTTTCCCTTTTCTCTGGCGAGAAAACCCAATTACAGGTGGTCCAGGCAAATGAAAGTACTCCTATCTTCGAAAGTCGCACTGTAGGCGCATTAGGTTAGATAAATTTGCTAATATTTGGTAGAATGATTATGCTTAATACACAAAAAGTATCAGCAGGGACTCTTGTCGAGAGCAAATAGAGGCCAATAGGGCAGGAGTATAAACGACAAAAAAACTCCTTAATTAAAAAGAGACAAATTTCGGGATTGGAAGCCGATAAAGTTGAAAAACAGTTTAAGGAAATTTGTGGAAAAGCAATATTTGTCCGTAAAATGAAAAATTTTTCAAGAAAGGAGGATAGATTAGATGATCTTTGGATATCTCTAGTCAAAGAAGCAGGTGTTGAGTCACAAGCGTTTGGTTTCTTCTTGAAGAAAGTTTTTATTTTATCTCACGGAAACGCAGATCTCGAACGGGGGTTCTCGGTCAATCGGGAATGCTTAATGGAAAATCAACAAGAGGCATCACTAACAGCTCAGCGACAAATTTATGATGATTTAATTGCTGCCGGAGGTGTTGAAAATGTTAGCATAACAAAGTCGATGATTCTTGCTGTCCGAAATTCTAGAGCTCGATATGTTGAGTTTCTTGAAGAAAAAAATGGAAAATGACACAGAGAAGGCTGAGAATGCTGCAGTGAAGGCCCGATTACTTGAATTAAAAGAACTTGAGGAAAAGAGACAGCATATTATTACAAGAGCAAAGGAAGAAGAAGAATCATTAAATGAAAAAATCAAGTCATTAAAAAAAAATATAATTAGAATAATTTACGTGAAAACTACTAAGGATCAAATTGTTTAATACAGTATTTTATTTAAATGTTTATTGGAAGCGTCGTAAAATTATTTTATACTTGAACTTTATAGATTTAATTTTTAAAATCAAGAATTTTATCTATTATTTCTAAAAATGGATTTAAAAATCCTGAAAAACATCATTCTCCTCTGTTTGAAATGAATCAAATAAAAACATTTTACTTAAATTATTATTCATTAGAAACCATGTTGAAAAACTCAGAATATTGGTCAGGGAAAAGTCAGGGAAATTTTTTTGACTATTTTTAGTGGCCACCATGTTTTAAAACATATGTTTAAAAATAGTTTTAATGTCAAAAAATCGAGGAAAATATAACTGATAGTAATTACTATTAAGCTTAAATCATTAGTATTTTTGTAATCTTTGATTAAGGTTTTATCGTCAAAATAATACAATTCAGAATTATTTATTCATCCAATTTATCCAATATTATTTAATTACAAGAATTTTAGAAATCTTGAAAATAGATTTTTTTGTTATTAAAACGGTATTACAGGATGTCACGAATTGTAAGTCACATGTGATACAATATAAGCATTATGCTACTCGGTAAAAAATTAGATGTTAAAAAGTTTTTTTTTAATTCTATATTTCACTTTTCGAGATGTTTTGAGCAATGTAAAAACAAAAGTTATAATGACAGGGTGTCTACCAACCGAAAAAAGGGAAATATCCGGGAATTTAATGTGACCAAAAAAAATTGGTAATAAGCTAAACCTGGAATTTTTATATCAAATAAAAAAATTGTATTATATTAATTCGCACAAATTAACAAATACACTGATCGACACGAAAAATGAGTCAAAGATCAGACAATGATATTCTCATAGGATTTTCATCGCTGAATACGAATATGACTTCCAAAAGTGCCCATCTCGTCGAGATTTTGCAAAAAAATGGACTCAAAGTTTAAGAAAACCCTGTTTTTGGCCTTTTTTGATCACGTGTAGAGAATAATGCTCACTTGCTAGAAGTCTCTAATTAGGCTTAAATTGAAGCTTGAATTGTCAACTATAAGAATCAAATACAAAAAGTTTTGAATCAGTCAAAAATTTAAATTTAGTAGAACTTTTTCATGTGCGCGCTCCCAACTTGTAGTCTCAGAGTGGAACACAATAGCACTCGTATACTTATTAATTTTATTTGCGCTATTTATTGTTAATGATCATTTTTGGCGTCGCTGAATGATAGATTTTACTAAAACTTGGTATTTGGGGATTTTCGAGGTCGATGATTATGATTCTTAAGTCAAAATTAAAAAATACAATATGGTGGTTTAAAAATTCGTATTAATTAGCGATCCAAAAATGATAAATAACAATAAATGGCGCAAATAAAATTAATAAGCAAGAGTGCCATAGTGTACCGCTCTATGAGTACAAGTTGGGCGCGCGCACATGAAAAAGATGTGTTAAATGAAATTTTTTTACTGATTCAGAACATTTTGCATTTGATCCTTATAGTTACCAATTCAAGCTTTAATTTAAGCCTAATTACAGACTTCTAGTACGTCAGCATGATTCTCTACACGTGATAAAAAACCCAAAAATAAGGGTTTTTTAAAACTTTGAATCCATTTTTCTTTAATCTCGACGTGATGGGCACTTTTGGAGGCCATATTCGTGTTCAGCGATGAAAATTCTATAAGAATATCATTGTCCGATCTTTGAATCAGAGAAAAAGTAATTTTTTGTCGACCAGTGTTATTTCCATTACTCACTAGGAGGGAGTCGCGGAAGTGGGAGGAGAAACTAAAACTATTTCCTCCCCCCCCCTCCCGAAAATCGCCCCCAGCGATTACTCCAGGTTAACCTCTTCTTCCATCCACATCATTTGTCCTTATTACCGAAGTAATGGAAAACTCGATGTGGCGCCAAGAGTCCGCGTTTGAAGCATAGTTGAGACCATGTCGTCAGCGGTGAATTGAGTTTTCACCGCGTCAAATATGGCCTGTCTTAGCTAATTCCATTGCCTGCAGAAGAAAAGAATGTGTTCCGCGTCGTCTATTATAGCGCCTTTCGGTGCTTTCTTTCTAACCACGTGGCGAGGTAGAGAATTAGGTGGTATGTCCACCTTCCTTTGGATTCCCCATCCCATCTTGCCTGCTAACTATCGACGAATCTGATTCTTGTCGCTTTGCGGATAACCATATTTAGACTACCGCCGCTTTGTTGATCCGAAAGACTTCCTGTCTTTCTTTCGCCAACAAATCTGTTGGCGGTGTACTAGCAATAACCAGAACAGCGCAATTAGATACCGTCCTATAGGCTGAGATTACTCTCCGTGGACTCCCTATTTGTACAGAAAGTAACCTATCCCTGATGCTGCGGTTCTTAAGGGCGTCGGCTGATGCAGGGACAGCGTAAAGCTGAGTACTGTAATATCCACATGTTGGGCAAAGTTTAACCTATGGTCCAACGTCACTCTCAGGTACTTAAGCTTTTCTCCCAATGAGACTTCAGTTCCACCTATTTCCACCTTTGGGGCTTCAAAAGCTCTCCGGACTATAACACACAAAAAACCTAGTCTTATTTTTGTTGCATCTCAAAATGAGACTATGTTAAACGCCATAGAACGTGGCGCCACCTAAGAGTCTCATTTTTGTTGCAACTCAAAATGAGTAGCGTATGATACTCATTTTGAGATTAGGTTTTTTCAGTGAACGAGCAAAGCCTTGGTCGTATGTTTGTCGATGAAAACAAGAGCACAGAAACCCTTCTTCTTCCTCTGATTGACTTCTTTTGCCAGGTTCACAACAGAGAGAATTGTATCAACTGTTGACCGGCCTTTTCAGAAGCCAAACTGGTTCTCTGATAGGCTATTTTCGCCTACCAAGATTCCCTGAAGTCTTTCTAGAACCATAGACTCTAGAAATTTGTCCATTGTATCCAATAGACAAATTGGTCTGAACGATGAGACTTTATCCAGAGGTTTATCATCTTTTCTAAGGAGAACCAACTTTTGCACTTTCCAGTCGCTGAAGAACTCTCCAGCTTTTAAACATGCATTAATGGCGTTGAGAAGCAACTCTGGGTACACTGCGATCACCTCTTTCAGGATCTCGCTCGGTATCCCATCATTGCATGGCGCTTTGACGTTCTTCAACGTCCTTGACGTCTTTATAAGTTCTTTCAGCTACAAGAGCTCCTACATCTGTACTACGCAAGTATACTGCCGTCCTGATTTAAAAACACCATAACTACACTTTGAGTTGTTTCGAGATATTTAGCAAAATACGTTTTTATTTATATCTTTTTTAACATAATGTTTCTTCAAAAGGTAATCGTGCTTCTTTACTAATTCGGGTACGCTGAATTTTATTATGCAAAAAAAATTCAAATTTTCATTGGAAATATGCAAAACTGTAGTTATGCTAATTAATTAAATGAAAAATAGCAGCGAATCCTTACAAAAAAGCATAACTACGCAGTTATGCTTTTTAGTCAGGAGAATAGCTCAAGTACGGTCGACTTTCCTGATGTAGAAGTACACTAACTAAAACACTTATAAGAGTTTAGTTTTGAAAAAATGGATTAAAGTGTACAATTTTTTTTATTTTGTGTAATTAAAATGCGTTTTTTAATTTCTAACAGGAAAGAAAGAAAAAACCTGCAGAAGGTAATAAATAACATAATTTTGATTAAAATAAATTAAATTTCATTAAATTTCCTGTTCACCTTTTTAATATAATTAAATGATTAATTTTTAAAATCTTAACAATTTTTTAAAAATCCCATTCAAAAATTAAAATGTTTAAATATCTACTATTGATTCTATTTTGAGGAGATGTGTGCAATAATTTTAAAGTAAGCAGTTATCTTTATGTTCTTTATTAATTAATTAACATATTAATTACTATTATTATGCAAATTACAAAACTTATTTTCAAATACGAATTTTTGAACAATTTCAAATTCAAACATTTTTGGGTTATGATATTTTTTGTGGCAGTCGATCGTTCGATATATCCAGCAATCGATCATTACGTGCGCCTTCTGTTTGAAATTATTTCGAAATAAACATTTATATTTCAAAATTATTCATTAATAATTACAGCTTGAAAACACGTTTAAAAGAAAAACATTATCAATAATTTAATAATGTGTCTAGCAGTATTTTGGATTTGGTATTAATTAATTCATTAAACTATACACTTAAACTTGCGAATGAACCTATTTTAACAGTTGATAAATATCACCCTCCTCTTATTTTGTCAATAGTCAATAACACTGAAACTACAACTGATAACAACATTAATCAGAGACAGTAAATACGACTTTTCTAATGCTAACTTGCCAGGTTTAAATACTTCATTATTGAATATTAATTGGAACAATCTCTTTAACTCTTTAAGCATTGATGATGCAGTAACAACTTTTTATAATAATATTTATAATGAGTTTAGTCTTTTCGTTCCTATAAATTTTTTTTCAAAAAATACAAACTATCCTCCATGGTTTAATAAAGAACTCAAACAATTGGTAGCCTGGAAAAAATCAGCTTACTTACAGTACAAACACACTAATACAACATCGGATTATTCTTTGTTTTCTCGACTGCGTTCTGAATGTAAATCTATGTCTAAAAATTGTTATAAAAACTACCAGGCCCGTGTCGAAAATTCAATTATACATAATCCAAAATATTTTTGGAATTATGTCAATACTCTACATGCGAATTCTAGAATACCTAATGAAGTCAAATATGGAAATACAGTTGCAAATACACACGTCGATGTAGCAAATTGCTTCAAGGATCATTTTAGTTCCGTATACACGTTGCCATCCACTAATGTACTACCAGTCAACTTTAAGTCCAACAATAATAATAATAATAATACTAATATTACTGTAATTGATACGTTTCATATTAGTCGAGACATAATCTTGTCAAACCTAAAGTCACTTGATGTTAAAAAGGGCGCTGGCCCGGATGAAATTCCCCTACTATTTTGAAATCATGCTGCTCCGCTTTTACTGAACCTTTATATTATTTATTTAATTTATCTTTAGCATGCAATACAGTTCCTTTCGTATGGAAAAGAGGAATTGTGGTCCCAGTTTACAAGGATGGCAATAAAAGTGACGTAGTTAACTACCGTCCAATTGTTATATTGAGCACCATAGCAAAAGTATTTGAAAGTTTAATATATGAACAAATTTTTAGACAAACTATGTCTCTGATTGTTAACGAACAGCATGGTTTTATGAAGGGCAGATCTGTTTTGACTAACTTGAGTCTGCTTTCTAATTTTGTATTTCGAAATATTGAATCGGGTAAACAAGTTGATACTGTTTATACAGATTTTTCAAAAGCGTTTGACAAAGTAGACCACGGAGTTCTTCTCGCTAAGCTTGAAGCTCTTGGATTTTCAGATAGTTTACTAAGTTTAATGTGAAGTTATCTTACTGATAGAGCTTTATCAGGAAGAATTGAATATGATTTTTCTGATAATTTTTCAGCTACCTCTGGAGTTTCTCAGGGTTCGAATCTTGGACCACTCTTGTTTTTACTGTTAATAAATGACATTAATAAGGTTTTTGTTATCAGTTCGATTTTATTATATGCTGATGATTTGAAGATTTTTAAGGTCATTTGTACTGATAAGGACCATCTTGATCTACAGAGTGACTTGCAACAACTCCACTTATGGACTTTAAAAAATAATTTATTTTTTAACATTAAAAAGTGCAATGTTATGTCATTTTCTAGGTCAAGAGATGTTTTAACTTTTATTTACAAAATTGGCAATGACGAAGTTTCAAGAGTGTCCATGATCCGAGAACTTAAGGTGCTTATTGATACTTCTTTTTCTTTTACTAATCATATTGAGTCCACTATCAACAGGGCAACAAGAGCTTTGGGCTTCGTAATGAGAAACGCTTCTAATTTTAGAAATATTGTTGCAATAAAAACTTTGTATGTCGTATTGTTTAGACCGATATTGGAAATTATTTATTGGAATTATTTATTATTTATTGGAATTATTTGGAGGCCCTATCAGGTGTCTTCCATTATTGAACTTGAAATGGTTCAAAACAAGTTTTTGCGTTTTCTTGCAAGACAGATTGGTTTGCCTGTTTACTTTCATAATCATGATTATACCCTACTTTTGATATTCCTTTATTACACCATAGATTTTTATTTGCAGACATGCTCTTTTTGTTTAAAATTATTAATGGACTATTAAATTGCCCTGAGTTGTTAAGCTTATTTAGTATTTATGTACCTACAAGATCATTGAGAAATTTTCCACTATTCAGAATGCCTTTTTCCAGGACGAATTATCTTGGCAACTCAGTGGTCAATAGACGGGGTTCTCAGGCGAATCAATTTAAAAATAATGTTAATTTTTTTGGAATATCTTTGAAAGATTTTATTAGGGAATTGCGTAATTTAGTCTTAGATAATAATAATAACACTAACGCAACCGAAAATATAATGTAATATTTATAGTTTCTAGTACTTTGTACGAAAGGGTTAATAGCCCGTTTACACTTAATAAATATAAATATAATTTTTTTAAGATTGAGTATTAATAAATTTGTTGATTACTATTTATTTAGTTTGTTTAAATAATCTTCTGCATTTTATAAATACAGCCAATTTTCTTTATTAAATTATTGCTAATACCTAATAATTATTTAACTAAAATAAAAAACTTTTTTCAATTAATTAACCTTAAAAAATTTTATAAAAAATAAAAATTGTTAAAAATAGCTATATTTATTATTAATAGTTGATTTAATAAAAAATATAATAAAGTTGAAAAACTTCTTGTTTCAATAAAGTGAATGTAGATGTGCTTTTTTTAAGGAAAGTGTTGTAGATTTTCATGTGATTTTCATGAGATTCCTGACGTAGAAACACACTATGTACTTAGGCCAAAGTCCATAAGGAAAGTAGCCTCTACAAAGCTCGAGTTCCTGATCTCAAAAAGCATAACTATGTAGATAGGCCTTTTTATCAGGAAATCACTGGTTAGACGACCCGAAATCCTCACAAACTGTAGTTATGCCTGCAGTTAGTCCTCTTAATATCAGGATTCGACGGAAATCGATGTAGATAGTGCTTTTTAGTAAAATTAATTCCTAATTAACTCGAAAATTAATTAAGATTAATAATTCTAATTAGCATATAAAAATTCGTCTTTCTTTTACGAATCCAACGGTATAAAAAACTCATTTTTGATAAAAACTGTAGTTATGGTGTTTTTAAATCAGGACGGCAGTATAGTCCTCTTTGGAGCTCGGTTCCACATAGAAAAATTGCGCTTTTATGATCTTTTAGATCTTTAACGGATTGCCTAGATCAGGAGTTTGTTGCCTTGAAACTAATTTTATAATAACAATTGTAAACGCCAAACCCCATAAATCGGTCTCGGCCTTTGCGATTAGGTCCGTCCAGTCCTTCCAGTACTTGAAAATACGTCTGGCTTTATGCTAATCTTCTTGCAGCTCAAGGTCTCCCTTAAAATGGATTATCCACTGGTTCAGATTCTTCCTGCCCATTCAGAGGAATATTACGTTTATGGCAATACTTTCCATTTACACCAGGATTTTCTAACATACAGATCTCCAACTTGTCTTCACCTCAAAGGCTCCCCAAACTACTCTCCTACTCCTTCTTCAAACCACTTCACCCATATACGCACATTCGCATAACATAATCCGACCATTTGATTTTTTAAGATTTTAACCCCTTCAGTGTGTAGCTAAAATATAAAAAAATGGTCCCAAAATGTGAAAGACCTTCTTGTGAATAAATTTCCATGACATATTGTACTAAGGGGAGGATCCAATATGGCGGACACGTTTTTGAAAAATTCATTGGATTCGCTTAAAACTCGTTACTTAGGGGTTTTCATAGTCGCTGATTATGAATCAAATATTATTTTTTAACCCTTTAACGCCCAGCGGTTTCGATCGAAACCACTTTAGACTTTAAACCTTAACCACTTCACTGGCAGGGCGTTCCATTCGCCGAGGCCCAGACTGGCAAAAACATATACGTATAATTCTACCATTTATAATAATAAATAATAGTTATTTATATATGTAATATTTGTATATTTTATTAATAGGTATATTATTATATTATAATATTGTATATAAATTTCTTCTTTTAATAAAAATACAAGTTTTATTGTGTAAAAATTGAAAAAAGTGGAACGCCATTTGTTGAAAATTAATAAAAATATCCGATTTGAACGTTCGGAAGAACGCAGAAAATCACAAAAACTAAAATTTTTATTGTGATAATCTTGTTCCCTGACGTTTAAACTATAGAAATATTGCTTTAGAATAGTTTAATGTCACGTACACTCTTTAAAAAAAGAGTTTTTTAGGAACGCCATTTCGGTGTTTTTGCCAGTCTGGGCCACGGCGCGTGGAACGCCATTTGGAACGCCATGCCAGTGAAGTGGTTAATAACTTTGCCAAAAATTAAAATATTTTTGATTTTCAAAAACCTAACACCTACATTCTACTTTGTGAAAAAATTTACAGTGCAATAAAGAATTGACGATCTTTTAATTCTTACAATAATAAATGTGGGTCCAAAAAAAACGAAAATTGCACTTTTCTAAAAAAAAGTCGGGCTTTAAAGGGTTAAAATTTCAAAATGGAGGTTTAAATATGGCGGAGGATATTTTAAAAATTTTTAAATAATTACGTATTAAATTTTAAGAAAAATTTTTGGCGGTCGTGTTGGTTCAAAAATAAAGTATTTTGAAAATATGACTTAAGAATCATGATCAGCGACCCCAAAAACACCCGAGTATTCGTTTTAGGAAAAATTTGTCGGCCATGTTGGATTTACAATCAAATATTTTGAAAATCTGACTTCAGAATTGTCTCAATTTACTAGCCCTAAAACCAACCTTTAAATAATTTTTTTTATTTGCAGAAAAATATTTTAAGTTTTATATTGACCATTTCCGTACACTAAGTAACCATACAAACAATCTAGAACAAGATTCTGCATAAGAACAACCATTTATCCATCCCAAAACAACCCTTAAATTTAAAACTCATTTCTTACATTTATTGCCAACTGAAGCAAATTAAAACCTTTTTTTTAAACACTAAGCAACCGTTAAACATATTGTTACATCATTGTAACGTATTTTAAATAATGTTTAAAAACAATAATAATAGCGATAATAACAATAGCAATAATAACAATAATAATTGATAATAATAAATAAACAACTAATTGTTATTAACATTTTATTAATTTTTAACTATTAATAAATATTAACATTATAATTAATAATAATGAAATAATAACAATAACAATTAAAATGTTAAATAATTGATAATAATAACACAAAATTTAACAACAAATAATTGTTATTAACATATTATCATTTTAACTTTATATTATTATTAACAGTTATTAATAATAAACAATAAATAATAATAAGAATGATAAAATAACAATATTTATAGTTAATAATAATTAACTAATAATAATTAAATGTAAATTAGAAATAATTAACAATTAATAATAATAAATTGTAACAATAATAAGAAGATAATTGAAACAACTATAATTATAAACAACTATAATAATAACCATATAATTATAACAAAATATAATAAACAAAATGTAATAATATTATAAAATTATAACAACATTTATAAAAAACGAATTGTAATAATTTATTAAAGATAATGTACATATGGTGAGCACGTGTGATCTAATAGTGAGTCACCACAAGTGTTCCTGCAACAATGGATTTCTCCAAATGCATGGCTTAGCGAACTTTTTCTAAAATACATGGACAGAATTTGGTACAAAAAGGGCCAGACTATCAAACAGAAGCCAGTCTTAAAAATGTAATCGTCAGTTGTAGTCACCTAGACTACAGTCTTAATTTTTTAATCATCACAAGTGGTTCTCTTCGTAATAGTGCACTCAACCCCAGTATAATAGTTGTCCTGAATCTACACGTGAATTTCTAAATTCACTGCATCTTGAAGTCAAATTTGGTATTTAGAAATATCGTTTGAGTTGTGACAAAAGCTGAAAGAAACATAATACCTATTCAATTGCCTAATTTACGAGTGTCATAAATCATCAACGTGCATCACTTAGTAACCCATTAACGGACAATTGCCATTGTATCTCAAAAGTCGCAAGCCAGGACCAAACCCCGCTGTTTTAAGGTAAACACAAAAACCACTTAAGACTCACATTTAGAAAGCTAGTGCTCATTTCATCTTTGCATAATTTTGATATTTTGTAAATATATTGTGTTCAAATAAATTTATTCTTGTCATTTATTTAACCTCGTCCCAACTTTAATTTTTATAAATTAAAGTTAAATCGAGAAAAAATAGGGAATATGATAATAAGGTAAGACATAACATACCTCATTATTTTTGGTGCATCGGCCGTCGTGAACGGATAAATGCAAGGATAGTCTAATTTGAAGGAATATATTATTATTTTTGGTGCATCGGCCGTCGTGAACGGATAAATGCAAGGATAGTTTAATTTGAAGGAATATATCATTATTTTTGGTGCATCGGCCGCCGTGAAGGGATAAATGCAAGAGTAGTTTAATTTGAATAAATATATTATTAATTTTGGTGCATTAACCGTCGTGAACGGATAAATACAAGATAATTTAATTTGAAAAAATACAGCATTATTTTTTGAGCATCGACCGTCGTGTAAGAGTAATTTAATTTGAAAATATATTATTATTTTTGGTGTATAGGCCGTCGTGAACGGATAAATGCAAAGAAATTAGATTTGAAAAAATAATTCATTATTTTTAGTGCATCAACCGTCGCGAATTGATAGATGCAAGAGTAGTTAATTTAAAATAATATATGTGTAATTTTGGTAATTTAACCACCGTGAATTAGTATCATTATTTTTAGTGCATATAATTTGATATATTTAAACTCATTTTTTTCGGCATATAATAAATAGTGAATTAATTAGTAGATTTTCTTATTTTTTGCTAAATTGGCCATCATAAATCAATAAAATAGGTTTTAATTGCACAAATATTTTTAAATTAATAACCCATTTTTTCATACAAGAATAATAACAATAAAATATATTTAAATAAATAATTCATTTAAACAAAATTTATAATTTTTAAATAACAATTAAATAAATTTTTGTCAACAAATAAAATTTTTAACATTCATTCATTTTATTAAACAAATTTTTTAATAACAATTAAATAAATTTTTTTTAAACAAATAAAAATTTATAACATTTTTAATAAAAATTATATTTAAAGAAATAATTAATTTTTTTTAAACAAAATTTCTAATTTGTTAATAACAATTAAATAAATTTTTTTTAAACAAAGAAAAATTTATAACATTTTTATAAAAATCATATAGTAAAATATATTTTTAAATAAATAATTCATTTTATTAAACAAATTTTTTTTAATAAAAATTAAATAAATTTTTTTTAACAAATAAAAATTTATGACATTTTTATAAAAATCATATAGTGAAATATATTTTTAAATAAATAATTCATTTTATTAAACAAATTTTTTAATAACAATTAAATAAATTTTTTTTAACAATTAAAAATTTATAACATTTTTATAAAAATTATATAGTAAAATATATTTAAATAAATAATTCATTTTGTTAAACAAAATTTCTAATTTTCTTAATAATAATTAAATAATTTTTTTAAACAATAAAATTCCTAACATTTTTATAAAAATTATATAGAGTAGAGTGGGGCGAAACCACCAATTCGCTTTTATTTTCGTGTTTTACGTGTTATCAACTTATCGTTTGATGTGAATAACAGTTCTGACATTCTCCGATGGTGTCTGAAGTTTCAAGCCGTTTACCAAAATATCTGCCGAATGACAGTGACATATATAAAATGTTAACAATTTTCAAAAAAAAAAAATTTACTTGATTATTGAATTATTGTTAATATAATGTAAAAATTAATAGACGAATAGAATTTTTTTATTCATTTGAGTGTTCTGAACGCATTCGTGTAGTTTTTTTTAAATTTGTTTAAGTGTTTTGGAAGTTATTAAATTTTTTCGAAAAAAGTGGTGGTGGGGCGAAACCACCAACAATGGCTTTTAAATGGGTCAAAATTAAAAAAATAAAAAAATTTCTATTTTTTATTAAAAATTAATTCAGTGAAGATTAAATAACCAAAAACTTTCTATCTTATTAACAATTAAGTCGGTGAAAATAAAAAATAAAAAAAATTATTTTATTACCGCCTTATAAGAACAACTGACTACGGTATATTCCACATTTTCTAAATATCTAATTAAAATAAATTTAATTTTGCAAAAAATTTCTTTATTTGTATTTATTTATTAGTTTTTTGTTGTATTTCGATTGTTATTAATTAATTTTTTCGTTTTTCATTAAAAAAATTGCAGTTGGTGCAATTTTCGCCCCACCAGGTGGGGCGAAACCACCAATTGCAGAGGTCGCGTATAACGGCCGTATCTCGAAAACTAAAAGAGAAAAAGAGTTGAGTATATGGAGTAAAATTTAGCCAAGAAATCAATCTTTCAAACCCTTTTTGATTTAGAGTCCTTAAAGTGCAAAATTGGTGGTTTCGCCCCACTCTACTCTAGTTCATATAAAATAATAATTTTTAAAATTTAAAAATTGATTAATTATTAATAAAGTTTATAAAGTTTATAAAATAAATAATAAATTGAATTAAAATTAATAATAATTTAATTGTTTATATAAAATTCTTTGCAACAAATTACATAATTTTTATAACAATTGCTAATGAGAATAATAAAATAATTAAGAAAAATATATATTTTATAATAAAAATTTTTTCAGCATAAAAGTATACATACAAATATAAAATTGTTATTATTCACAAATTTTCTCACAATTCATCTCATAATATTTACTATATTATCTAAAACAAGTGTTCTGAATATATCAGCATGAGTTCCAAATTAACATATTTTATATAACATATTTTATATTTTCTATATCTTTATTGAGATAATTTCTATTTACCAAGAACAATAAACACAAGTGCTACGCGATGCAAGTTAGAAACAAATCAAATAGCAATATTTTATAAACAACATTTAAACACATAGATTATTAAAAAGTTCTTAAAAAATATATATACTAAAAATTCCTTTTTATTTGGTAAAAAAATTTTTTTTCTTAAGAAACAAGTTATTTTTAAGAAAATATGGATCTGCCAAATAGTCAACAAGTCTCATTACGCGATGCTCTAGAAATAGTTCCTATTTTCGATAGAAAAAACATACCATTATCCATTTTTATTGAAAGTTGTTTAGAAGCAAAATCTATGCTTCCTGAAGTAGCACAAGTTCAGACAAATTTAGTAAAATTAATAAGAAGTCGAATTTCGGGAGAAGCGAGAAAAATTATAATAGGAACTAACTTCAATACTGTAGAAGAATTAATAGAATTAATAGAAAGATTTACCCCTCTATACGACTGATAATCAAGAAAACACTTTAAATAAATTAATGAATAATGTTTGTGAGGAACCACCTTTACAAAGACCAGACTTCTGCCAACCAATTATATTAAAAACAGACGATTCAGATATTGCAGTAGGAAAAATTCAATCACTAGAAGTAAAAAAATATCAACCAGTAGCTGAATATGACATTAACGTTTTCTACAAAGCATGTACAAAAAACATCAACGCTGACGCCTTATCTACAAATCCTATTGAGGACATTATTGAAAATAAAGTGCAAAGAATAAAAACAGAAGAAATTCAAGAATCTCAGGAAAATATTACTCAAGAATATATTAATAAGTGTCTGCAAGAAAAAATCGAAGAAAAATTCAAAGAATACTTAAATTGTGTATCAAGTGAAAATAATTACTCAAATTTGGAGGTAAAAAATCTCCGCCATGTTGAAAAAATGTTATATAATGAATGCTGCAAACCAGAAAATTATGATACACGTAGTGAAGCTTGTAATGTTGTTACAAGAAATCAACGAAGAATACAAGAAAACAATAATCAAAAAGAAGAAATACAAGGAAACAAAAATCAAGAAACATTGGAAATTTAAGAAGAAAAGAAGAATCAAAAAATTCAAGAAGAAGAAACACATAAAATGAGGAAACGAGGTAGACCAAAGAAACAAAGCACACGTTTTAATATTTCCTTATAAAAGAAGATAGGAAGACCGAAAAAAGTAATGTATACAAAAAATAACAAATTTTATAATGAAACTTATACTAATGAAATTGAATCTTATCCTGAGTATATTAAACAGAAAACAAAATTGAAAAAACACGAAGAAATTGATCAAGGCTATGAAACCTCCAATTATGAAGAATCATCTGAAGAAGAAGATAACCTAGTAGAAAAAGAAGACTGCGAAAATTTTAATCAGCAGAATATACGTATTGCAAAAATTAAAAATGAAACTTGGACGGAAATCCTTTCAACAATAAAATCATCCTTAAAAAATTCGTTTGTGGAAGTTGCTTCATACAATGGACGTACAAAATGTACAACAAAAAAATATAAACAATTAAAGAAAGAGGCTCTATCATAAAGGCAATACATATCGAGTACCTCCCAGTAGAGAATAAATTATCGAATACAAATTAAATTTAAAAAAATAATACAAATATCCAATACCCCAAAATTATCTAAAATCAATAAAAATTTATATCTGTTGTCGACAAATAAAAATATATAAATAACAAACTAAAATTTTTACATTTATTAATAGTATATTTCACCTTACAAATAAAATGCAATATTAAGAATAGTTATTTATTGAAAAGTAACTTAAATATACCATACAAATTATATAAAACTAACTAACAAATCACATTTCTATACCCATTCATAAAAACATACATCATTCAATATAATTTTTTTAGAATTTAAACTAATATAAATTTTTTGTTGTTGTAGCGATCTAACATCAATCTATCAATAACTGACCAAAAACAAGGAAAAAAATAAAAATAAAATAATTGAAATTTCTTTTAGGAAAAGTAAAAAAGCAGCATGTTAAGGTTAAGTTATTTTACTCTTTTATCTTTACTCTTCTTTACTATTTATATAGTAATGATGCTATCACTCGGCCGATAAATATTAGGATGATGAAAAAAATCGATCACTCCGAGTCAGGAGTGATCCTGACTCGGAGTGATCGATTTTTTTCATCATCCTAATACTTCTTTACTATTCTTTCCATTTTTAATTTTACACTCAAACATACATATCTTCTAAACTTAATATTCTTTTTAAAATTACAAATGACATAATTTTTAAGTAAGCAAACGTTACATCTGAATCCATATATTCCACTTTAGTACATGACGAAAAGATAATCTTCAGCATGTTATGTGAATTAAAATATTTAAATGGCCTTTTAATAAAAGATAAACAAAGTGAAATTTTTTTTAGTAAAAAAATACACTTTAAATAATAACCCAAATTTTAGAACAGCTAAAATTCAGATGAACAAATTAAATCTTACTTCTTACAATTTAGTAACAAAAGGACATTAACATATTTTGCACAGTATTGATTTCTTCAAATCATTTAATAATTTCTCAAACAATTACATAAATTCTTTAATACATTCTTGGTCCAAGAATTTAAGAGGACCCGTATATCATAATATTTTATACTAAAAAAAATATCTGACATAATAACATTTTAAATTAAAAACAAATGGCATCAAATTCTATAAATATTTGTATCTAAACAAACTTTTTAGAATCAGATTACATTAAAGTCTCTAAATCCAAATACTATAATATATTAGATTAAATTAGATACTTAAATAATACCTAGAAATATAATTTTTTATATAATTATTGTTTAATAACCTTTAGTACGTCTGTCATTTTATGTCAACAAAACTAATAGTATGGGCAATTCACTTTAGAAAATCTATCCGTACTATTTTATTTTCTTCTAAAAACGCAAATTTGTTAATTACGCATGTTAAAGAATAAATTAAAATGAAAAATTAGAAACTAGAAAAGAGACAAAAAGAAAATTAGCGGACATAATGTTGTTAAGATTAAAACAAAAATATGATTTTAACAAAAGAAAAGAAGCAAAAGATATTTAGAGAGATAAAATCCAATTAATTAAATTGGAACAACTGTTATGAAAGACGTTTCAGAAGATAACATGTTGCAAAAAATTGATTAAATAACAAAAAAAATTACAAAGATTAAGAAAAATCAAATTACTATAAAATACGCAAATAAATAAACAAGTAAAATATGTGCATGCTATTTTCTAAACATTTAAGTATAGTTATTAATTATTCTATGAATTAACAAATTACATCAATCTTAAAAATTGTGTGTGCGAATTAAATAAAAAATAATAAATAAAAATAATAAATAAAAAATAATACATATAAAATAATATATATAATAATAAATAAATAAATTTTTTTTATAAAATACATGTTCAAAAGTCAAACTTAAATACGACTATAAATTTTTTCTACGAATTACAATTTGGAAATTGTTTAGTTTCATTTTCCAATTTCCAAATTTCTGAAGGGGGAGGTGTTACGTCATCGTAACGTATTTTAAATAATGTTTAAAAACAATAATAATAGCGATAATAACAATAGCAATAATAACAATAATAATTGATAATAATAAATTAACAACTAATTGTTATTAACATTTTATTAATTTTTAACTATTTATAAATATTAACATTATAATTAATAATAATGAAATAATAACAATAACAATTGAAATGTTAAATAATTGATAATAATTACACAAAATTTAACAACAAATAATTGTTATTAACATATTATCATTTTAACTTTATATTATTATTAACAGTTATTAATAATAAACAATAAATAATAATAAGAATGATAAAATAACAATATTTATAGTTAATAATAATTAACTAATAATAATTAAATGTAAAATTAGAATTAATTAATAATTAACAATTAATAATAATAAATTGTAACAATAATAATAAGATAATTGAAACAACTATAATTATAAACAACTATAATAATAACCATATAATTATAACAAAATATAATAAACAAAATGTAATAATATTATAAAATTATAACAACATTTATAAAAAACGAATTGTAATAATATATTAAAGATTCAGTGCAAGATTCAGTGCATCTTGAAGTCAAATTTGGTATTTAGAAATATCGTTTGAGTTGTGACAAAAGCTGAAAGAAACATAATACCTATTCAATTGCCTAATTTACGAGTGTCATAAATCATCAACGTGCATCACTTAGTAACCTATTAACGGACAATTGCCATTGTATCTCAAAAGTCGCAAGCCAGGACCAAACCCCGCTGTTTTAAGGTAAACACAAAAACCACTTAAGACTCACGTTTAGAAAGCTAGTGCTCATTTCATCTTTGCATAATTTTGATATTTTTTAAATATACTGTGTTCAAATAAATTTATTCTTGTCATTTATCCAACCTCGTCCCAACTTTAATTTTTATAAATTAAAGTTAAATCGATAAAAAATAGGGAATATAATAATAAGGTAAGACATAACAATATCTTTGTTTAAAAACAATTGTTTATCCGCCCCCAACCTTAAATTAAAAATTTTCCCCTTAATTAATTGGCAACTGACAAAAAATTTAAAATTAAATTCATCAAGCACTAAGCAACCATAAAAAATTTTAAACATCCCTCGGCTTAAAACTAACTTTTTACACACCTTTAAAACAATCTTTAAAAGATGTATTCTTTTATTTTTAAAAACAAGACCTTTCAGCTACCCTTCTTACCTCACTCCTTTAAAAGATTAAGGCATAAGAAAAGACAGTATCATAATTAAGAATGAATGTTGTCAAAGAAAGAAGACGATTCAGTAGAAGAATTGTGAATAAGTTTTAAATTGTTCTTCAGTTCCTAAAATATTTAATAGAAGAATTAAAAATTTAAGGGTTGTTTTTAAGGGTGGGTAAGAAGTTAGTTTTAAGTGGAGGGCTATTTAAAATATTTTCATAACGCAATCATAAAAATGGCGTTATTTGTCCCTATGTAGGTAAACGTAAAGTGAGTGTTTTAGTACATAGTTACGAAAATACTGCAAATAACAGTTCAGTTCAGAGAAGAGCTTTGTTTATCCTTGTTCGAGTATTTTCGTAACGCTCGTGTAGTTGCAATTCCGTCCAGTAGAGGCGTGATTAAGTATTCGTTCAGTTATCTATGTTAACCGTGACTTACAGCTGCAACGCAGCGTCTGTCAAATCCTGAGGTTTCTAACCTTCTTTTCGAGATCGCTTGCTCGTTCGTGTTGATTATTACTATTTTTATTTATTTCGAGATCGCTCGTGTGAAAAATTCTGTTTTTATTTTTTAATAATATTATTTTTATTAATACGACGAAGTACATTACTAGGTTTCGGGGGGTTTCGCCCCCCGACGCGACCGGTGGATTGAGGTATTATAAAATGCGATTCTTTAAAATGTCGAAAATTATTATTATTCTTTTGAGATAGTTTTTTGTAGTGAGGGGGCTTCATCCCCTGACCGGGGCTTCACCCCTGCACCCCGTCGGGGGGAGACCCCGAACCCCCCCGCGCGATCAGCTAGTAAATACGCTTGACTTTGGTTCTGTGTTCCGAATTTTATGTACGCGTTTCTCAACATTCTTTTCAGTTATGTGTGTTTTTCAGTGTCAACGCCTTTTTATGAATTTGTTATAAAAAGTATGGTACGCATCAAGTGTGTCGGCATTTTGGAACTTGCGCTTATTTTTCGTAACTTGTTACGCAATGTATTATTTTATGGTTACTTAGTATTTGAAGAATTAAGTTTTAAACTTTTGCCAGTTGCCAATTAATTTAAGGAAGGAATTTTAAATTTAAGGGTTGTTTTTGGGGGTACACTAAAAAAAATTTATTTGATTCAAATAATTCAAATTATTTGAAAAATATTTAATTGATTCAAATACTTTTTAGTTGGATCAAAAAATATGTATTTTGTGACGTCAGAATAGATATTCTTCCTTTTTTCTCTTTTTATTTTTCCTTTTGGCATTTCACTTTTAAATAAGATAAAATTGTGATTTTTCTAGACACAAATATTGATTTTTATAGAAATAGAATTTTGCTTAAAAACTTTCCAACGAGAAAAATCAATATTTGTAAGTAAATCAGTTTTTAATTACATAAGATGTTGGGAAAAATTAAAACAGCGAAGGGCCCTTTCTGGTCTAAATTTGCGTAGACGATCCCGGCGCAAGATAATGATCTGCTGGCGGCAAATGAGGAAAAACCCAACATCCGTCCATATTATAGACTTATATTATTTATTTTTGAAAAGTTATGCTGAATGTTGCGTTTTCTCTGATACAATTATTTAATATTTTTTAACCATTTTTACAATTATTATTTTACTCTTTATGCGACTTTTTAAAATTTTTTTTATAAGAATTGAATTTTATTTGTTATTTTCTTTCTCTTTCTTACTCATAAGTAGAAACATTTAAATAAATGAAATGTTCCTTTCTTTCAACAATAAAGTTTTAATTTGTCTAAACAATTGTTGCTTTTAATAAAATAGACAAATTCAATTATTTAATTGTTTAAATAATACATTGTTTAGAAATTAAGTTTTTAACACATTTCTTACATTGTGAAACTAAAAAAATTATTGAAATTAAAAAAAAAACACAAATACTTATTTACTAAATTTAGTAAAGTTTAAATGTTTATTTAATAAAGGAAATAAATATCCATTTAAATCAAAATAAAATTATTTTAGTTCAATTTAATTAGTTTCAATAATTTTTTAAGTTAACCATTTAGTGATTTAAAAATTAGTTATTAACATTTAAATACTTTAAATTTTGAAGCTCAATTATGTCAAACTAAATTTAAACTATTTAATGCAAATGTATTAATTTTTATACAAGAATTTTACTCGATTTAATGTAAAATTCCTTGATAATTTCCCAAAAAGTTAAACATTTTAAACTTTGAATTTTTCGGAAAACCTAACAGAGTCTCCATCTTTTGTGAAAATTCTGAACTACAGCCCCACTCTAGAGATTTTCAAATTCAAACGCCCACGCAAACTTTGGCAACTTTTGGAGGGACGAAACTAAGGGTCCCAATCGTACGACCCGCGTTAATGAGTTTTTTCGCCTCTTTTTCTACTATTCGACAAAACGAATTTTGCCATGCCCATATTTCCTCCACTAGAAAATTTAACTCCCAATTTGAAAATCTTTAGAGGGGATGAGACTATAAAAATTTGATCTCTCTTAATTTTTACTACACACACACAATTTTTTTTTCAACAATTTTATACTTCTACACTTTTTCTTCTTCCACTTCAACTTCTACTTCTAAGTTTAACTTTCTACACATTTTTGACAATTATCCTCACTCACTAACTTTCACCTCTCATTTTTTTGTTTCTTCAGTTTTAACAAGTACAACTGAAAACTCTCAAACTTTTAATTTTTCCATTTCTTTTACCAAGTTTTTGACAAGTTTTTAAACAAGTTTTTAACAAGTTTTTAACAAGTTTTGACAATATTTCAACAAGTTTTTGACAAGTTTTTTTTACAAGTTTTTGACAAGTTTTCGACAAGTTTTTAATAAGTTTTTGACAAGTTTTTAACAATATTTTGACAAGTTTTTGACAAGTTTTTCGAAAAGTTTTAAACAAGTTTTTAACTATTTTTCAAACAAAACTTGACAATAAGTTTTTGACAAGTTTTCAAACAAGTTCCTGCCAAGTTTCCGAAGAGATTTCATTAATTTTCCAATTTGCCAAGTTTGAAGGGAAGTTATCAAGGATTTCGACGACTATACGTTCGCTGCCAATTTTATCTGCCAAACAAAAAAAAACTAACTGCTAAAAAGTAAGTTTAATAAACAAAGTTCTTTTTTTTTCATTGTAATCATTGAGTTCCATCATTTTTTTTTCACACACATTCTTTTTATCTTCTTCTACTTTTTACATTTTTAGTCAGAAATAGGAACTTGTAAAACCGAGTTTCATGATGACTATATTTTTTTTTTAAATAGGAAAAACGCGCGGTATTGATATGTATAGTTGCTAACCTTATTTTATTAAGCGCGTAGGCTATACATTTTCAATTCTCTTCCGTTAGTTTCTTTTCCTTCTTTCTTTAACACATATTTTTACAACAAATTTCAAGATAATTTAATTTATTAAAATGGATCAAATTATTCCCGAACTATTAGACTTTCTAGTCTAGGTTCAAAATATAAGTTAATATATGGTTATTAACTAAACTAATCTATGTTATATCTTCGGACGTAACAATTTGATTCAAATAACTTGAATTATTTGAATCACACTTATTTAAACCAAATAAATCGTATTTGATTCAATTAAATAATTATTTGAATTAAATAAATGAATTTATTTAATACCAATAGTGAGTTACTTGAAACTAATCTTTTATTTATTTTATTCAAATAATTATTTAATTAAATCAAATATGATTTATTTGACACAATAAATTTATTTTATTAATTCTAATAAACTTAATTATTTAATCCGAATAATTCATTATTCAAAGCAAATACACTATTTTATCAAGACAAATAAAAAATTATTTCAATCAATTAAATAATTATTTGAATCGAATTACTTTAAACTGTTCATTTATTTATTTCACTTAAATATTTCATTTATTTAATACAAATAAAAAATATTTCGAAAAATAAATGTGTTATTTGGATACAGAATATACGACATTGGCATTAATAAAGTAGATCAGCCCGAGTTCTCACCTGGTCTCAGTGGCGGTGTGACTTAAAGAGGTGCGTTTATAGGCTAGCGGTCAGCGTTATTGGCGGGGGGACGTGAGTTCGATTCCACATGCGAGCAAATATTTTTCATTTTTCGTTTTAAGCGTTAAATATAAAATAATAAAATTGTGTGTTGTGTTGTGAATAAAAATTGTGTCAGGCCAATAGAAGAAAATGAGCAATTATTATGTTCATTTGTCTATTGGGCGCCGGTTAGCTAACCGCATAGGCGTTTAGCTAAACGGCGGATTCTTCTATTCGGCTACGACAAATACATATAATACACCCTAAAAAAGTAATATTATAGTTAGAGGAAAAATCCTCTTCTAATATCCTTTCACGTTTTCCTCTCAAAACAAAAGTATTCAACTTGAATGTATATTAGTTTTATTCTTTAGAGGTTAATAATAAAACAAAACAATTTTTCGAGGTTCAAACGTCAAAAATATTGAATTTAAATGAAATAAACAAGGGGAGAAATACGTTGATTAATGTAAGTAATTAACTATTAATAACTAATTATATTTATTCAATTGAAAACGCTTAATTCAGTGCATAAAAATATTTTTTTTTATTATCTCATAACCATAATAAATTGACCGCCTCAGATTCTATGACGAATTCATGAAACTAAACGAAAGTTCGTTAACATTAGTTGTATGTTAAGTATTATTCACAGTAAAAATATCTCCACCTTAAGTTGAGTTGATAGCGTCAAATCGCTAGAGAGCGGGTTTATCCTGTGCGCAGGTTTACTCCAGTCTCCGCTACTATAAAAGCCCTAAGTTTTGCAACGATTGGAGAAAAATTCTTGTCTACCTTAATCACTTGACATGGAATCGCTTATAAATATGATTTTCCTGAATGTTTGTAGCAAACCGAGCAATATTAACACGTGCCTCTAGTCAACTGAATTTTAAAATGGAAAATATATGTAGTTTTTCCTGGAAATCACTCAAAATTTTTTCTAGCTTACACAAATTTTTTCTAATTTCTCAAACTTTGGGATCTTATAATACATGATTAGAGGTAAGGCTTCCAATTTTTCCAAATTTTTTTGAAAATATTTGCTTCATTTACGAGATTTATGAATATGCCGATGCCACAGTAAAAAGATCTAACATGGTCAACATCGCAAAAAACGGAACTTTTGTAACGCAACAGTCTTTTTAAAATATTCATATCTTTTAAATAATAAATTCTAAAAATTTTATTGTCATAAGCAGTTTTTGGGGAAAAAATATATTTTAAGATGCATTTAAACAATTTTATTAATTTTTTGTTGTTTAAAAGTTACGGACAAAACAAAAAGTTACGTTACGTGCTTCGCGTTGTTGACCATATGTTTATTAAACTTTTAAAAGGCTGAATATCATGTTCTCTTAAGGTGATTTATATTTAAAATATGTACACAAATATTTAGTTTCATATCAACATTATAATTTATTGAAACAGTGATGTTATGTAGATTTTTTCCACATTAACAAGAGATTTGACGTAAATTATCCGTATCACACAAGTATAGAAGGCAGCAATTGACAAGTAGTATAATATGAATGTATTATATTATATTATTTTATATTATATATAAGAACATGGTATTCAACCTCTTAAAAAGTCAAATTAACAAACCTGTATATATATATATATATATATATATATATATACTACCGGCAGTTCGGACGTAGAGATAAAATTTTGAAGTTGTTCAAAATGAATTTAAAATTATTGTTTCTTGTTCAGAATTTCAAGGCGAAACTTTTTTTCTAATAAAATTTTTTTATATAATTTTTTGTTTTTAAGTAAATTGAGAAAAAAGTGATTTTTTAACCTAAGAAATTTTAATGAATTTTTGACTTCAACTCGTGATTACTTCGTTAAATATTAATATTTATCCACGAAATTTACACACAATATTCTTCAAACTATACCAAAAGTGAAACAATATTTAGTATTTTTTCAAAAAAATCTGTGTCTAAGTAAATAATTATTTAAACAATTTTGCCGGAAAAATGATTCTCCTATTTTCAATTGAAAAAGTTGATTGACGAATTTTCGTTTACAGAAAACTTCCAGTGACAAAAATGTTCATCAATATGTTAGGAAGTTTTTTGTAAAATTATTCGTCATTTGATTAATAAATTAAAGAAAATAGAGCAATTGAGCCTCCCAATTCAATAACTCGATCTGCGCTCGGACGATCAGTATGAAGGTTGTCAAAAGCTCCAAAATATGACAAAAATTAAAAGTTAAAATAAATTTTTTTTAAAAACACTATCTTATAGAGAATGAAAATCCGCATCTTTTTTCTCTTGAGAATTTTTTTGTAAAGTAAATATTGTAGACACTAGAGACAAAAAACAAGAAAATTTTCATTACTCGATTTCATTGATTTTTGAAACATAAATCGTCATAAGTTGGACAAATATTAACGGATTTTTACAAAAATTGGTATGCATGCGTATTATGGTCTGCTGAAGACGATGAGATGATAAAATTATTAAAAATGACCCTTGGTTAAATAATATTTAATTATAAATCAATGAGTGTCGGTAATGACAGTTTCCTTTTTTCGTCGACAAAAAGTCTGCACGGAATTTTCGAATTGAACAAACTTCCAGTGAGAAATTTGTTCATTATGAATCAAAGAAGTTTTTTGGAAAGTTTGGTGCAAATTGATGGAAAAATATCAAAAATATATAACAAAAGAAAAAAGATAAAGAATTAGAAAAAATAGCCATTAGAAAAACAGTGCTCCAGTCACGACTTTCAGGTGTTTTCATGTATTATTTTTTGACAGTTTTTTTCTTGCTAATAAGTTAATGCTTTTTTAACCAAAAGTTTGTTAAAAAATGTTTATTTAAATTGTATTCTGCAATTATCTCAAGAAATTATTTGTTTTTATTTTTCATTATTATCTCGAGAACTTATTAGCAAGAAAAAAAGTGTCAAAAAATAATACATGAAAACACCTGAAAGTCGTGACTCTCCAGTCACGACTTTTTCACTGTTTTTCTAATGGCTATTTTTTCTAATTCTTTATCTTTTTTCTTTTGTAATATATTTTTGATATTTTCCCATCAATTTGCACCAAAATTTTCAAAAAACTTCTTTGATTCATAATGAACAAATTTCTCACTGGAAGTTTGTTCAATTCGAAAATTCCGTGCAGACTTTTTGTCGACGAAAAAAGGAAACTGTCATTACCGACACTCATTGATTTATAATTAAATATTATTTAACCAAGGGTCATTTTTAATAATTTTATCATCTCATCGTCTTCAGCAGACCATAATACGCATGCATACCAATTTTTGTAAAAATCCGTTAATATTTGTCCAACTTATGACGATTTATGTTTCAAAAATCAATGAAATCGAGTAATGAAAATTTTCTTGTTTTTTGTCTCTAGTGTCTACAATATTTACTTTACAAAAAAATTCTCAAGAGAAAAAAGATGCGGATTTTCATTCTCTATAAGATAGTGTTTTTAAAAAAAATTTATTTTAACTTTTAATTTTTGTCATATTTTGGAGCTTTTGACAACCTTCATACTGATCGTCCGAGCGCAGATCGAGTTATTGAATTGGGAGGCTCAATTGCTCTATTTTCTTTAATTTATTAATCAAATGACGAATAATTTTACAAAAAACTTCCTAACATATTGATGAACATTTTTGTCACTGGAAGTTTTCTGTAAACGAAAATTCGTCAATCAACTTTTTCAATTGAAAATAGGAGAATCATTTTTCCGGCAAAATTGTTTAAATAATTATTTACTTAGACACAGATTTTTTTGAAAAAATACTAAATATTGTTTCACTTTTGGTATAGTTTGAAGAATATTGTGTGTAAATTTCGTGGATAAATATTAATATTTAACGAAGTAATCACGAGTTGAAGTCAAAAATTCATTAAAATTTCTTAGGTTAAAAAATCACTTTTTTCTCAATTTACTTAAAAACAAAAAATTATATAAAAAAATTTTATTAGAAAAAAAGTTTCGCCTTGAAATTCTAAACAAGAAGCAATAGTTTTAAATTCATTTTGAACAACTTCAAAATTTTATCTCTACGTCCAAACTGACTGGCCGTGTGTTCACGCGTATCCCTTTATAGCATCCAGCCCCTCAATTAAACATACAAATTTGACAAAGTACATTTTGGAAAGGTTTTTTCATGCTCTTTCGATTGAAAAATAAGCATTTTGAAAAAAAAATTTTTGACCAAAAAAAAAACAAAATTAAAAATAAATTTTAATTTTTAAGGGAAGAGGTACTATTTTTTTAACAAAAGCTGAGGTTTTTTCCTAAAAGGACATATATATTAAAAAGTGGGACTAGAATGTTTAAACATTAAAAAAAGGGTTTTCTACTCACCGTATCTCCCCCTCCAAAAAATTGAAAGTTATTTTTAATTTTGATTTTTTGGGATCAAAAAAATTTTTTTTCACAATACTTATTTCCAATCAAAAGAGCATGAAAAGACCTTTCCAAAATGTACTTTGTAAAATTTGTATGTTTAATTGTTTAAGAGTAAAAAATTATCGAAATAAGTATTCTACTGAAAACCCCAAAAATTTAACCCCCTCCCCCTCGAAAAATATTGGACTAGGTAACAAAATATTTTCACTAAAAATTACTATCTATTTATTTTCATTTTTATTTTCAAATCATGTTCTCTCAATATGAATGCATTGTAATAAGTTAGAGTAAATTATATCAGGCGATACTAAAAGAAAGCACTTAAAAGGAATTTTACTTTACGGACATGATTATGATCTTATGGTGCCCTTATAGATACTTCTTCATACCTAAAGATAAAAAAATTGGTTAATTTTGGCATATATTTTGCAGTATAATCAAAGGCATTAATACGACCCTTTTTACTTGCAGTTTTAACAATAAATCAAATCTGACATAAATTTTGACATAAATTAAGGGCTATTATTTGAACGTTTATGACATGTAGGTAAAAGAAGAATGTAAAATTACATGTAGATTTCGACGCAATGTAACAGACGTTTTTGTGGGCCTCTTTTTATCTGTAAGTCAAAACTGCCCTAAAATTGGCCTAAATTTTGAGGGTAGCAGAAATTCTTTAACAATTTTTGACATTTAAGTCAAACTGCCCTAAAATTGACCTAAATTTTAAGGGTAGCGGAAATTGTTTTTCAAATTTTGATGGTCAAAACTGCCACCAAAATTGACCTAAATTTTGAGGGTAGCGGGAATTGTATGTCAAATTTTGACATTTAGGTCAAAACTGTCCTCAAAATTGACCTAAATTTTGAGGCTAGCGAAAATTGTTAAATTTTGACGTCTAGGTCAAAAATGCCCTCAAAATTGACCTTAATTTTGAGGGTATTGGGAAAGGGAAATATCTGAATCAGCGGCGGCGAAATGATTTTATATTAATAGGGATAGATTATAAATCAATTTTACATTTTATATCTATAAGGGCAACATAAGATCATAATCATGTCCGTAAAGTAAAATTCTTTTTAAGTGCTTTCTTTTAATATCGCCTGATATAATTTACTCTATAGAAAGCTTTTATTTTACTAATAGATTGCAAGTTTTAGTGAAAATATTTTTTTACCTAGTCCAATATTTTCCGAGGGGGAGGGGGTTAAATTTTTGGGTTTTTCAGTGTAATGCTTATTTCGATAATACAGTTACGAAAATGTTCGTTGAAGCTTTGATTCATTAGTTCAATGGTTGGGAGAGTAAGGTTGAAGGAAACGAGAGAGAATATATATATTAAATATATGAGCGATTCCACGTCAAGTGATCAAGGGGTCTTACGGTGTAATGTTTACTTTAATAATTTTTTACTCTTAAACAATTAAACATAAAAATTTGTCAAAGTACATTTTGGAAAGGTTTTTTTATGCTCTTTCGATTGGAAATAATCAATTTGAAAAAAAAATTTTGATCCAAAGAAATCAAAATTTAAAATAAATTTTTATTTTTGGGGGGAAAAATACAATTTTTTTAAACAAATGCTGAGGTTTTTTACTAAAAAGACATATAGAAGAGAGTGGAGCAAGACTGGATACTTAAGGTTTGATAAATTAAAAAAACGAAAACTATTGAATTTACACAGAGAAAAATAAATAGTAATAATTATACAATTTTTGATAAAAAATTACTACTTTTAAGTAGTAATTTTGAAAGTGCTCGTGAAATAGTAACTTTTGCTTTTTTCAAAGACTTTTTACTTTTTTGAAAAAGTATAATTTACTTCAAGGAATCTAAATTCTATTAAAAGCCTAGTAACATTTAAAATATCCAGAGCAATTAATACTCTGAGCAAAGCAACTTTTATCACAAATCTCAGCAATTATTACCATTTCGTAGAGATTTTTACTCGTAGAAGTAGTAATCCGTACCCACACAGTGACGCGTCTCACACCGACGGGCGAAACATAAGCCAGCGCGCCTGCGCTTCTGTCCACGTCTTGATAAAATAATGCTGGTGTAGAGAGCTATATATATTTTCTCGTTTTCTTTTTATAAATAAAATGAAAATAATCAGTGCGTCCGAAAAATATTTCTTTAAGTAATTAACACTCTACATGTGCATTACTATTCATTATTTATAATGAGAGTTTCACTCTTTTATCAAATTCATTCTTACAATTCACAACATAACATATCGGAAAATATTAAGCCAAAAAAAAATTTTTTGTAAAAGTTATTAACAATTGAATTTTTTAGTACTGCTAAATTAACAAATAACCCATTAAAAAATGGGTTTTTTTCATCTTGAATTGCACTATTTGAATATTTTTTTTTTTTAATTTTTTTCATTTTTTATAATTTTTTATGTAATTTGTTTATAAAATGTTAATAAACAAATATGTTCTTCACGTCCTAACAAAAAAATTAAAATTGCATTCTATTCCTTAAATGTCTCCGAGTGTAAAACCGTTTCGAAAAAAATGAGCCTTAATTAGAAAAAAAGTTATTAATTAAAAACTGCAGCTGTGTAGGGCCTTATATGACGTTAAACTCGCCCCGCGCACATTGGCATTTTTTACAATTTACTGTTCAAATTTGTCTGTAACCTACAAATTTTATCGGATTTTCATGGTCTTCGTCTTAATTTAAAGGGAATAAATTTTCTAAGAGATCCCACTAAATCAATTTTTAAATTTTAAATTGTTAATATATTTTTTTTAAACTCAAAGTTAACAATTTACAATATTTTTTTAGAAAAAATCATGTTTTTTTTATTATATTTTCATTGCAGATGATTGAAATCAATTTAAATTAGTCCATATGACCACCTGACAAATAATAATGTATAATACAATTTATTTAAATTGTTGCAAACAATGTTAATTAACAAATAGATAACGTTGGTTATTTTTTATGAACAGAATTTTTTTGCAGACAAAATTATATTTAATGTGAAAATATATTGTTTGATAATCACATATATTCTAAAACAAAGAAAATTCCTTGCATATGTATTGGATAATTTTTAATTCGATATAATATATATTGTGCTGTTTTATTTTGTTTGGATTTATAATTTTAGTGTGATATTATATTGTTTGATAATCTCATAAATTCCAAGACAAAAAAATTCCTTGCACATGCATGGGACAAAAAATATATTCAAATAGTGCAATTCAAGACGAAAAAAACCCATTTTTTAATTTTAAAATCCGTCAACTAGAACTCGAGAAAAAAATTTGTTAATTTAGCAGTACTAAAAAATTGAATTGTTAATAACTTTTACAAAAAAATTTTTTTTGGCTTAATATTTTTAGGGATTTTTTTAACCATATTAAGAGTCAAAAAAAATTATTTTGGTTCAAAAAGAAAATTTTTTAGTTTTAGGTAATCCGTTTGAGAAATTCTGACCCAATAATGAATAGTATTATTAATTTAAAATTACTTATTTTAATTATTAAATTATAATGTTAATGATTTTATTTATTTATGTATTTTTTATTAATTAATTAGTAGTTCATTAAAAATTAATTAACTAATTATTAAGCGATTATACATGAATTGCATATTTTAGATATTGATAAATAATTAAAATGATTGTAGAAATTAAAATTATATAACTTAACTAAACATTTTTCTTTGTTTATAAATTTATTGAGAATATTATATTACAAAAAGTACACTTAATGAATGTTATATCGAACATTTGCGACATAATCAATATAATATATGTATAAACTATAAAATTCAAAATAGAAAATGTTAAATTAAAACCATTTTTTGGCAATGTACTATTTCCAAGGCGTGTCATATACGTGATTTTTGTTTGAGATACATTTTCCCATTTAAATAAACTGAAGTTGGAGTCACATCAAGCAACTTTATACGCCTGAAAGTGATGATGAAAATTACATTCAATGGTGCTAATAATTACGTTTAGATCATCAACTTTATGTGTGATGAAAAAATAAAATTCTGGTTCATCTTAATTAAAATGAACAAAAATGATTCCTGGCTTAACTACTTCTCCATTAAAAAAGATCCAAGAAGTAACTAACAAATTTTCAATTCGCAAGTCATATGCGAAATTCATACCAATTCATACAAGCAACATGCCACAATAGGCCTAATAATCGCATTACTCTCGGGTTATGAATAAGGAAGTAAGTAGTGCTTTGGTTTAAAGCAATTTGGAAATAATTCTTGCAATAGAGTTAGATATTCTTTTATCGTGTAATCTAAGAGTTTAACGCAACCGAATTGACAACACTTCGAACTCATATATAATGTACCAAAAAACCAATCATCTTTGATAAATTTCGAATTAAACACATCATTTCACTTGCTGACATTGAAAATGTTTGATTTTTTAAATGAGTTTCTTTAAATTCAGGTAGCTTATTCTTTCTTGTAACCTAGAAATGTTGGATCACTTTGACGTCAGGGTACGGTCGCTGCGCATGACGTGATCATACACACATAGGTGTGTAATAGTAGTGGTACGGATTACTACTTTTTCGAGTAAAAAGTTCGCTCTACAATAGTAAAAGTTGTCCTTGCAGAAACAATCTTTATTTTCCGTAATATTATAATTATTAAAATTTCTACGAGTAGTATTCACAACATATCATTCATTTGAGTCTAAATAATAACCATTACAGTAGAGACAAGATGTTTTTTCCACTTTACCATCGCTAATTCACGATTTAACCTTACAAGCTTTCTTCTTTTTGGTCACTCTTATTTTATTCAGTCTTGAATTAAGTAGTTTTCCTAACTTCTCTTATTTTTCTTTTCTTTTGCTTAATTTATGAACCCCGTCTTGCCTCACTCTCCCCTAACCCATATTGCCCCCACCTACGATATTGAAGAAAAAGATTAATTACTACAATTTACGATTCAACAAAGAAAAAAAGCATATTATGCTTCCCCTTTTCCTGTAACCCTTGCCAGTTAGAAAAAAATTTGTGCAGTTCATTAACCGTTATTATTAAGTAATAAACACCTATTAAAAGAAGTGAAAAATAATAAGAAAATCGTCGAAAACAGTGTTTTTAGTAAAAAAGATAAAAGATTTGTTCTCATGGCTTTTAAATTTTGTAAACAATAAACTATCGTCTCGGTGCAGTATTATGTAAAAAATAATCGGAATTGGTTAATTCATTTGTTAAATAAGGCGGGTAACCCGTCTTGTCCCACTATTCCCTACATGAAAAAGTGAGTCTAGAATGTTTAAACATTAAAAAAATAAGTTTTCTTCTAAACGGGGCTAAAAACCGGGTTTAGAGCGCTCCGGTCAGTAGAACACACTTTTTTCAATGTTTAAACATTCTTGGCCGACTTTTTCATATCTATCTATCTTATAAAAAGATATCGCCGCCAACGCCACCGCTGTTTCAAGATTCTGTAAGGGCACCCTATCACAAAGGTCCGTCAAAACTTATGTCAAAATTGACCTATTTTTTGACCTATAGGTCAAAAAGAGGATAAATAACGGTCTCACATTACGTTAAAATCTATGTCTAATTTGACCTATTTTTTGACCTATAGGTCAAAAACATAAGTCAAAACTTATGTCAAAATTGACCTATTTTTTAACCCATAGGTCAAAAAGAGGATAAATAACGTCTTTGTCTAATTTGACCTATTTTTTGACTCATAGGTCAAAAACATAAGTCAAAAGTTATGTCAAAATAGACCTATTTTTTTACCAATAGGTCAAAAAGAGAATAAATAACATTACATCAAAATCCATGTTTAATTTTACCTATTTTTGACCAATATGTCAAAAAGTGGTCCCCGTGTAGGTCCTTACATTATGTCAAAATACAAGTTTAATTTTTCCTATTTTTTGAACTACCTACCCTCAAAATGTAGGTCAATTTTAAGGGCAGTTTTCACCTACGGGTTAATTTACTATAGCTTACTTTAACTTATTACTAGGCATTCATATTAAGAGAATATAATTTGTAAATAAAAATTAAAACTAGGGGGGTTTCGCCCTCCTGCGCGCTTCGCGCGCCAACCCCCTAACTTGCCTGGCCGTCACGGCACTGCCCATCATCATCGTATGCCACTGCTCTATAAAGGCGGTTCCAGAATAGGTGCAAAAGCCAAGTGCAAGTACAAGTACAAGCGACTTGTAGTTGTTTGCTCGCGCATCGCGTTGCCAACTGTCGCGGTTGCCAGAAAATTTATCTGGTGACAATGTGGTAACTGCCTCGTTGACTCGTTGAGTGCGTGTTTGTTTATTATCAATGATATATTTGTCATTAAAATGCGATGATTTCCAATGAAACTGTATCACATTGAAAAAAACAAAACAAAAACGAAAAATTTTGTTTTGCAATAACATTATTTACTCATTAAAAAAATTTTTTTTTAATTTCAATTTTATATAGTGTTAAAGGTCAGGAAATGAGTTTTCTAATGATATTTTTTTTAACTTTGTAACTTTAATAGTTAACAAAATACAAAACTTTTTGTAAAGCCTTCAATCGCTGTAGGGTGAACAAAAGTTATTGAGCGGGAGTGTATATATATATATATATATATAATTGATCTTGTCATGTTTTTCCGTAATATTTCTGTCTTCCCTCTTGAGATAATTTTTAAATAATGTATTATTAATCGAATCTTTTCCTTTTTTAATTTACAAAGTAATTGTTCGTTTATTATATTTTATCTTTTAACAGTCTAAGGTTTCTTTATATAAAATTGATTTGTGGCTTTCTACAAGCATGTATGATTTTTACTTAATTAAAGCTTTAGTTTACACCTGATAAATATTGTCGAATTATCAACACATTGAAGGTTAATTTGAAGATATGTCTTCATCGTTTGACATCATCTTCAAAATATTTTCTAAAAATCGAAACAAAATTTATTTTTATTTTTAAATATTTCTTCAGAAATTTTGCATTTGAAAAGAAAAATTGAGGGGCTGGATGCTATAAGGGGATACGCGTGAACACACGGCCAGTCAGTTCGGACGTAGAGATAAAATTTTGAAGTTGTTCAAAACGAATTTAAAATTATTGTTTCTTGTTCAGAATTTCAAGGCGAAACTTTTTTTCTAATAAAATTTTTTTATATAATTTTTTGTTTTTAAGTAAATTGGGAAAAAAGTGATTTTTTAACCTAAGAAATTTTAATGAATTTTTGACTTCAACTCGTGATTACTTCGTTAAATATTAATATTTTTCCACGAAATTTACACACAATATTCTTCAAACTATACCAAAAGTGAAACAATATTTAGTATTTTTTCAAAAAATTCTGTGTCTAAGTAAATAATTATTTAAACAATTTTGCCGGAAAAATGATTCTCCTATTTTCAATTGAAAAAGTTGAGTGACGAATTTTCGTTTACAGAAAACTTTCAGTGACAAAAATGTTCATCAATATGTTAGGAAGTTTTTCGGAAAATTTTTCGTCATTTGATAATAAATTAAAGAAAATAGAGCAATTTTAACAGCGTCGCGCTATGCTGTAAAATTACGGCGTGGCCGCGCACGTGTAGAATGGCCGCCATTACAAGACCAATGTATACAGTTAGACATTGTTTACGTTTACAGCATAGCGCGACGCTGTTAAAATTGCTCTATTTTCTTTAATTTATTATCAAATGACGAAAAATTTTCCGAAAAACTTCCTAACATATTGATGAACATTTTTGTCACTGAAAGTTTTCTGTAAACGAAAATTCGTCACTCAACTTTTTCAATTGAAAATAGGAGAATCATTTTTCCGGCAAAATTGTTTAAATAATTATTTACTTAGACACAGAATTTTTTGAAAAAATACTAAATATTGTTTCACTTTTGGTATAGTTTGAAGAATATTGTGTGTAAATTTCGTGGAAAAATATTAATATTTAACGAAGTAATCACGAGTTGAAGTCAAAAATTCATTAAAATTTCTTAGGTTAAAAAATCACTTTTTTCCCAATTTACTTAAAAACAAAAAATTATATAAAAAAATTTTATTAGAAAAAAAGTTTCGCCTTGAAATTCTGAACAAGAAACAATAATTTTAAATTCGTTTTGAACAACTTCAAAATTTTATCTCTACGTCCGAACTGACTGGCCGTGTGTTCACGCGTATCCCCTTATAGCATCCAGCCCCTCAATTATAATTATTTTTTAAAGTTTTGTCATCATCGTTTGAATATCTTCAAAACATTTTCTGAAAATTGAAACAAACTTTACTTCTAATTCAAAATATTTTTTCAGAAATTTCACATTTGAAAACAAAATTTATAATTATTTTTCAATTATATTTTCAATCTCAATAGAAAATATAATGTTCTTATTTTAATAATATTTAATAATAGTATCCACCTTTAAAGATATTCAACTCCAATATTATTGCTGTAAAATCGATTAAAATTTCGAAATTTCGCTTATTGGGGAAAGTTCGACGCAATTTTTAGGTGTCGCCAAATTTTCAATTATCGTTATAAATAATAAAATTCTTCTGAAAAATTCTATTATTTTCAAAAATTTTAATAAAATTCTTTGCAAAATTTCAATTGATTTCAATATTTTTCAATATCTATATTATTTTAAGAACATTTTTCCAAAAGAATTTAATAATTAAAAAAATATTTCTATGATTTTCATAAAATGATAAACATTTCACAGAAATTCAATTATTTACAAATTTTGTATAAATTTTTTCAAAATAATTTAACTTTTTTATTTTCATAAATAATAAAATTTTTCCTGGGATTCATTTAAGGGGCTGGATACTATAAGGGAATAGGCACCATTCATTTAACATAGCACGTATCCTCTTGTAGCATCCAGCCTCTTAATTATTTTCTTAAAAGAAAAAATTCTTTTTAGAAATTAAATTATTTTCATGAATAATAAAAATCATCAAAGAATTTAAATTATTTTTAATACAATTCTAATCAAATTTTTCGAAAAATGTAATTATTTTTAAAAAGATTATTAAAATTTGTCATCAATTTAAAAATTTTTAAATAAAATTCTTTATTAGTACTTAATTTTAAGAAATAATGAAATTCTAATAAAAATTGATTTAAAAATGAATTTCAGCGAAAATTTTAGATAGTAATTAAATATTAAGAGCAATATAGCGTGAATTTTTATAAATAATTGAAATTTTTAATTAATTATTTTAAAAAAGGTTAATTAAATTTTTTGTTTATTACACGGGCCGACAAGATTTACTTTCCAAGGATCAGACAATACTTTTCCGAAGGATTTCGACGTGTTGAATCCGAATCCGACCTCAAAAAAGGCCCATCACGTCAGGTTTTCGAGATATTTTAACCTAAAAGTGCAAAAAACCTGTTTTTAGTTATATTTGATGTCATGTAACACCAAGAGATAATTTTTTTCTCTAAAAGGTCATTATTGAGCATGAAAGTGCTACTTTTCCCCTTTAATATATATTTTGAAAATTAAAAAAATCTTCATTTGTCTCTGAGTAATCGTTCATTCAATTTTCTATGTTTCGCGAATTCTTCGAAAACTGAGTAGAATCAAACTTTGATAATAAAGCAGAATTTAACTACAACCATCTAAATTTTAAATAGTTCTGAAGATTTTTAATATAACTAAATGCGAATTCGATGTCAGATTGACAGAATTAAAAATGGAATATTTTTGGGAAATACAATCAATTTTAAATAAATCGTCTGTCATATTGTATACGCCATTTTTAATTTTGTGAATCTGATATTGAATTTCTATTCAGTTATATCGAAAATCCTCAGAACTATTTAAAATTTAGATGTTTGTAGTTAAATTCTGCTTTATTATCAAAATTTTTTTGTTTCCACTCAGTTTTCGAAGAATTCGCCAAACTCAGAAAATTCAATGAACGATTACTCAAAGAAAAATGAAGATTTTTTATAATTTCAAAATGGATATTAAAGGGGAAGAGTAGCACTTTTAATAGCAAGATTGACCTTTAAGAGAAAAAAATTATCTCGTGATGTTAAATGACATCAAATATAATTAAAAACATTTTTTTTGCACTTTTAGGTTAAAATATCTCGAAAACCTGACGTGATGGGTCCTTTTTGAGGTCGGATTCGGATTCATCACGCCTGTGTTATTTGATGTTTATATTTTCTACTATATATTTAATTGAAGAATTTATGAATAATTCAAATTTAGTAAAATTGAATATTGTAAATAAATGGATTTGAAAATTCTCAAAGAACTTTTAGTTCACGAATTATAGTTCAAAAGTCTTGAAAATAATAATGTAATTGAAATGATGAAAATAATTTTTAAAAATTATAATAAAGCTTTTACAATGTTTCTTGAACAAAAAGTTAAAAAAAATTTTTAAACGTGAAATATTGTTTTCTGAGTAAGAACTAGTTTTTTTCTTCACTCAGAGAAAAAGTTTATTTCACTTAATCAAACTGTCTAGTTAACCTATTTTATCTGAAATATTACGTTTCTATGGTTATTTTTCGTTTTTTGTGTTTTTCTCAAAAAATACTCAATTTATGAAACAATTGCATGTAACATAAAATGTATATCTTAACACGATCTACAACTTTTATATAAAACATTTTTCAAAATTTTTAATATTTACCGAGTAAAACGTCAAAAACAAAAAAAACTTTTTGTTTTCCAGTCGTGGCGTTCTGTAAGTATAACTTTTTTATCTTCCCCCACCGAATTCTTCAAAAATTAGTTAAATTAAAGCTTTTCCAAAAGAAATTAATCATTTATCTTTAAAATTGGCAAAAGTCTCGATTCTGCATAATTACCAAAAAAAAACAGATACGTGTTTTTTTATTTTTTTTTTTTGAGACCAAATTTTTGAGTTATGAATTTTCAAATCTTTGGGTTATCAAAAATAGACCTATTTTTAAATGTAAATAACTCGAAAACTATTGGATGTAGAAAATTTTTTCTAAAAGATGAAAAATTTGTTTTGAATTTAATGCGAGCTAATATAAATGATTCTCTTCTGGACATAACTGAACCAATTCAACATCAAACTAGTAGTTCCTCTGAAAACAACGAAACTCCAAATTCTGATTACGCAGAAACACCCAATGAAGAGGAAATATCTTCTGCTCGCTGAAGTAGTAGAAATGAATCAGGGCAGGAAAAGGAGGATCAGGATCAAATTCTAAAGAAAATGAAATCGCAGATCAGCCACCACCACCACCGCTTCCTGTGCATGTAAATGATGCAATGAAAAGATATCTTAAGAATGTTTTTTGCAATGCAATTTAAAGCACACTCAAATTAATCAACTTTTACACACTTTAAGAGGATTACCATTCGATTTTCAATTTTTTTCTAAAGATGCTAGAACAATTTTACGCACTCCGACTGTAATTGACAAAGGAGTTATTCGACCGATATCAGGAGGCGAATATTTGCACATTGGCTTTAAATCAACTCTATCAAAAAAACTAAATTAATTTCTTGTAGATTTGTTACCTATAAGAATTTTAATAGATTTCAGTACTGATGGCGCTAAACTTAACAAAAGTCCAAAACAATTTTGGCCGATACAATGTAGAATATTAAATATCGGCGATAAAAGACCAATAATATGAGGAATTTTTCTTGGGGACAGGAAATCTTTAAACCTTTTTGAATTTTTTGAACAATTTGTCACAGAAGTCATTGATGTACGTGACCATGGAATTATCATTAATGGCAGGAGAATTTAAATGACGGTTCGTTGCTTCATCGCAGATGCACCAGCAAGGGCGCTTTGTTTGAATCATGCTGGTCATAATTCAAGTACACTATGCTCAAAATGCATCGTCGAAGGTCGTCGTTATATGGATCGAGAGGTTTCTGAAGGAGTAGAACATCAATTGAGGACAGATGAAAATTATCGCAACATGATAGACGAAGATCATCATTTGGGGGCAACACCTCTGACAGAATTATTAGATTTAGTGACACAAGTTCCATTTGAAGCAATGCATCTGTTGTGGCTCGGAAATGTGAAAAAAGCAATTACTGAAAACATCATTGGAAAATTTAATGTCGTTAGGATGTCTGCCAGAAACTTGTCAATTCTTGACTCTCGAATGGAACAGCTGTCGTTATACTGTCCTTCCGACCTCAACCGACGGCCCAAGAAAATGAGAGCTTTTAAAACTTTCAAAGCGACAGAATATCGCCAAATAGGTCTTTATACTGCTCCAGCTCTGTTCAAAAACGTTTTCGAACATGATGCATATGAACATTTCCTTTTATTGCACGTTGCCTCTCGCCTTTTAGTATGTAAGGAAACATTTCCAGAAACGTTATTGCTTTGCAAGAAAATTTTGGACACCTACGTTATATTGTGTGAAGACATTTATGGATTAGAGTACTTGTCTTATAACGTGCATGGTTTACCTCATATTGTAAAAGATGTTGAAAATCTCGGGGACTTGGAGTCTTTTAGCGCTTTCGATTTCGAGAACAATATGCCAGAATTTCGTAAAATGATTCGTAAACCTCATCTTGTTTTGGAACAGTATTACAAAAGAACAAAAGAGTTAAACGATTCAAATTTTACGACTCCGGTTCAAAATATTGGAATACGTGCAACATTACCGCATGCAAAAGGCCCAATTCCTGATAATATTCCTGCTAATATATGTCGTCAATTTAAAAAGTTGGAAATTGGGGAACTTATACTTGCCACAAATTTACATGACAGCTGTTGCTGCCTTCAAGATGCAAGAATAGGGATTATAAGGAATATTGTAAAAATAGAAGAAGAAGAAGTTTTCTTGATTCTTGAAGCATTTGAAAGTAAACAATCACTCTACCACATTGGAGTTAATTCAGATTTTGTTGGTGTACATCATTGTTCAGATTTATCAAATGTAGTTGAAGCCGTATCCCCAAATGACGTTAAAAATAAATGCTACAGGATGCCATATTGAAAACATGCTGAAGGACAAGAAGAGGAACCTTTTGATAACCAATGGATATGTTGTACATTGCTCAATCGAGATGCAATGCTTCAACATTAAACTTTTTTCAACATAGCTACTTTTTGTACTTATATGTAAGTTAATATTTAAAGTACTGGCACACTCTGTATATGCTTACGCTTGTTCCTTTTCGCTTTCTCATATCTAATTCACTGCTCTCTGAGTTACTTAATTAAATTACTTAAGATCGTTTATGAATGACATTTCTTTAATTCAGATTAACAGAATAAAATATTTTTAAAAAAATTTTTAAACGTATTTTTTTTTATTTTTTTTAACGTATTTTATTTATTTATTTATTGCATTAAATAATAAGTAGTTGGTTATATTTTTTTCTTGTATTAAAAGCATATACATTTTTATTCTTTTTCATCATTACACAGATTATGGCAAGTACTAAAGAACTAGAAAGCGTAAGATGTTCAAGAAGAATGATATAAGACTTTTAAGTACCGGGAGAAAAATAAGAACTCCGAAACTCTGATGAAGAACCACCTCAAAAAAAAAAGAAAATCAATTGGATTAGAAGAAAAAAAGATTAAATTAAAACTATTAGGGGAAAAATTACAATTGAAAAAAGCAACAACTTTGTAAGTAAATTTATTTTAATACATATAAAAACAAAATTCATGTAATTTTCATTTACCTAATTTAACTTCATTTGTATAATTTACCTATGTTACGTATTTTCTTTAATTTTAATTTCAAACTTTTTCCCAACTAACCATTTGGTCTTCATATCGTGTTTTCCTCCACTTTCCATTAAACTACAAAAAAGATAATGATGAATAGTTATAAATATTTTATTTAATATTTTTTTTCACTTACCCAATTATATAAAATAAATTATTTTTCGATATTTTTTAAGGCCTAATACTACGTCTGAAGAGAAGGAATCTGCAGCTAGTAGCAATTGTAATACTATCAGGTCTAAAAAATGAATCTGCGGATGATGTTAATTGCAGTAAATCCAGTTCTTAAGAAACAATAAAATCGAATTTAAAGATGGCTGAACAGTAAGTAAACTTGTTTTTTATCTTTGATACTTCTGGTGCTCCATTTGCCATTAACAAATAAACAATTTTCGTTTTTGGTCTAAAAATAAAATTTTAATTTTGTAGATCTAAACTGGAGAATCATAAGGATATGAAAAGTCATTCAGATAATTCATCACATCCTCAGACGAGTGGGTCAGAAGCTGGAGAGTCCGTGGAATCATATGAAAACGGCTTCCAAAACAAAAATACAAGTAGCAACCAAACTGAATCTTTTTTAGATATACCAGTTATAAATGTTACTAATGGATCATGTGCTGGTCATGGAGATATTTTGGAAACAATACAGTGGGTATACATTTTATAAATATGAAATATTATTTTTTTGTTTTTCAATGTATATTAATGTTAAATTTTTGACAGAGTTCTCGAGACAAAAGTGGATAGATTACAAAAATTGAGTGATCAAATTTTTAATCAGAACATTGAATTTATTCAAATTTTGAGAACGCGTTTTAGCAACGTTCTATTGTCGAACAATTTGTATCAAAGTTTTGAGGGCTATCCACTTAGCACTGTGGAACCATTTCGTCATTTAGACGAAGGATCAAATAAAAAGGAGCGACAAAAAGTTTATTAGTGCACTTTAAATTTTTTAGCACGATCATTTGGTTCGATAAGGTGGCTTAACCTTGAAGGAATTCTTAAACGTAGCCGTCAGTCAAATAATGACTGACTCTCTCGTTTTAAGTTATACCTGGCATAAACAAAAGGGAACAGAAAAATTTGGAGACACCAGAATTTCCAATGTTTTGTACCGTAAGTTTTTAAATATTTCATTTTTCTGCAAATTTTTTTACTAATTTAAGGTTTTTCGAATTACTTTATCAAATCTTTTACAAAAGGTATCTTTTTGGTATGAAATTCTCTTTAAATAAAAAATTATTTTAAATATTTATATCAAATCTTCTTTATCAAGGTTTAATTATTTTCTATATTTTTCATTAATTTAATCAGAAATTAGATTATTGAGAATCTTTTGCAATTAAAGTTTTCTAAAATTTAATTATTTTTTAAAATCTTTTTATAACTTCTTTAATAGTTAATTATTTAAAACAGTTTTTAATTAAATGTACTCTTTTATCTTAAAATATACCTCAATTTTCTGCAAATAATTCGAAATGAAAAAAGTTTCTCAAAAAAGTAAATTATCAAATCATCAGGCCTCGGGTACTATGACTTTTTCTTCTTATTTCCAATGATGCGACTTTTATTGACTTATATTAAAAAATTGCAAATTTTTCGACTTTTCTTTAAATTTTGAAATAAAATACAACATTTATAATATAAAATGCAACTTTTTCGATTTTTACAGTATACAAAACAGCAGTAGATAAATCTTTCGAAAATCATTTGTGAATAATTTTTTTAAATTAATTTCTGAAAAATACAATATAAAATAAGATTTTGAATAATTGAAATTTTGTAAAATTTAATTTAAAAAATAATTTATTGTTTTCAAGTAGTTTATTTCAATTTTCAAAAATTAACATTTTAATAATTTTCATTGAAAATTTTTTAAATAATTGAATTCTCAAAAACTTTAATGAATAATTTTCAAGTGTACATTCAATGAAAATGAATAAAAATTAGGATGTAAAAATATTTTTGAAAAATGTTATTCTCTAAATAATTCGTTTTAATTTTAAAATTAAATTATTTTCAATAATTTCGATAATAAAAATTTTTAATAATTTCGAAAATTCAAATACATACAAAGAATAATAACCAACTTTATCCTTTCTGAATTATTTTGCAGATACCAATAAAAATATAAAATATATTATATGTTACAGAGGCTGCAGTCCATTGTTCTTTATTCTCAGGTCCTGATAATAAAACAGTATTTAAAGCAGCAATGCTTTTAATATCTAAAGCTACCAGCAAAGGTGCCGTCGAAAGTTAAAGAAAAATGAGGACAAGGGCAGTAAATTTAAAAAAAAGTGGATGAAGCTATAGCAAATATTTCTTCCCTCTTGGGATCCTATTGTAAATCATACGGTTCTGAAGGCAACGTCGAAGATCTGAAAGACGATTCGACATCAGATCTGGAAACAGATTCATCATTAGATATGTAAGAAGAAAATTTTAATTAATGTTAAGGACTGCTATTCTTTTTTTTATTTCAAGCTTTCGTGTTACCTAATTTTTACCTTTCTATCTTCGACTTGTTGCATTCTTTATTCGATGTTGTTCTGCAAAGAAATTTATAATTTTTTCTAACCTGTTTACGTAAGTTTAAATTTCACTTACTTGTTACTGAATTCACGTTCTTGGTGAATTTCATTCGAATTTTTATCGCTGATGAGTTATGAAAAACATTTTAATGTTTTTTGAAATTCGTATATGGGTGATTCTCCATGAAAACGACAATTTGGTTATTGTTATTTTTATTATTTTTTTCAATAAAAATAAAAATCATAATTTAATTTTAAGTATGATAGTCAAGAAAGAAATATCTGTTACGGGCCGGACAAATTGTTTGTAATTTTTGTATTTTTTAAACAATGTAACTGTTCATGCATCCATGTAGCATAATTAATTGCCATAGTTTTGTTATGTTAACAAAATTGATAGTTGAACTGATAAAAATTGTTTTTTGTTTTATTCAGGATTTAAAAATCTTCTTCAGAAAATTTATGCAGTAATTTATGATAATTTATAGAAATTTATTGCAATTTATAGAAATTTATGGTAATTTATAAAGTCATTTATAGAAATTGTGAGGTAATTCATAATATTATTACAAAACATAATTCAAGATTAGAAAGACTAATGCAGGAAATTTATAGTAATTTATAAATTTTTGAGGTACCTAAATAAATTTTTTTGAGTAAATAAAAGAAAATTTTAAAAACTATTTTTTAAAATTTATGGAAATTTATACACGGAAAAACTTTGTATATTAATTCCTGTTAAACTCACAATGTATTTTTAGTAAACTGACTACTAAAGTGGGGAAAAAGTGGTCACTAGACGAGATTTATAATTTAATAGAAGTTTTTGTAATACTATATGATCTCTTTTTTTGCAATATTTAGTAGTCAAGTTATGAGAAACTCGCCTATGATATACGAAAGAAAGTAGATGTAGAAAAAGTGAATGCCAAAATTTTTATTTTCTATATTCGAAAGAATGATATTTTCTTCGCGCCGCGTTTACAATTTAGTAGTCAAACGATCAAAACTGCACGCATACAAACGAGCACCGCTGTTCGTGTAGTCACACATAACCACTCAATCTCATATACATGCGTGCTCAAGTCAAATGGCTGCTGTCATTCCACCTGGTTCTCTTTTAATAATTTAATAATTCATTATACAGAGAAAAGTGGATATTAAGAATTTTAATGCATTAGATATTAAAAAAAGGATGCTAATGCATATCATCTAGATGTTGTGGTTTAACATCTCAGATGTTAAAAAGTATAATTTGTAAATGTGAGGTTATGTGTCAACAAGTCTTCCGGATTTTCCAATATCGATCTGTGGATATACTACTTGAATTTCAACACTGCAAGATATATTTCACAATTTTATTTAGGAGGATTTTTCTAAATTTCTCTATGTTTATATAATTATTTTTAATAACGGAGAAAATTGTAATTGCCGCATTAATGTGAATTTTTTTAATAATAATAAATTGAAATGTTTCTTTTAAATACATATAAAGAAAACTTATTCTGATTTCATAGTTTTTAACTTAAAATTATTTAATTTAATCTTTTTTTATGTTTCACAATATATGCAAGAAATAAACTTTTAAGTTAATAAAAAATATTTATTCTAAATCTTAGCTATAAATTTCTACAAAGAATAAAAATTTAATCAAAAGGATAAATAATTTTAGGAAATAATAATGATAATTCTGTTAATTTCAAAAATTGACCTTATTAATTTGAAATATAATTGATTTTGTGAATTTTATTTAACAAACAAATATTATTTAATACAGCATTTAACAAATTTTCTCCCAAGTGTCAATACAATGTTTTGGATTAGTATATAAGAACAGTGACTTACTTTCTTGATATGAATTGTATATGCGTTCCGTCGATTAAAGTGTGCGTTACTTTATCAGTATGTTAGGCATTAGACTAGGTTGCGTTCAAATAAGTTATCAATCGTCATAGGTAAAATAGATTTCTACCTGACTCATTAGTATGAGATGGTGACAGTCTGCCCCTGTCACTGACATTCGACATTGTTTTTTAGTGAAATCATGAATTTTAAATTTTCATCAACTGACTACTAAATTTTAAAAGTCTGGTTCTGTTCCGTGTTTTAATAGTCAGACTACGAAATATTGATACCGTCGCAGTTTTTCCCCACTTTAGTAGTCAATTTACTAAAAAAACATAGTGAGTTTATCACAAACTAGTATACAAAGTTTCTCCGTGTAGAGTAATTTATGGAAATTTATGTTGTAATTTATGAAAATTTATGGAAATATATGTTGTAATTTTATAAATTATTTTAAATCATTTATCGTAATTTATTAACATAATTTAAATGAAAATAAATTCTTGGCAACTTTCAGAAATTAGTACGTTAATTTAAGGAAAATTTATAAAGTAATTAATGTCACAACTTACTAAAATTGTAGTTTAAACAAGGTAACTTTTTTTTGTTTCATTTTATTTGGAAAAAATTACAAAAATTGTTGTAATTATACACTTGTTTAAACTACAAGTTCAATGAAAGACAAAAAAGGCTTCACCATGACGCTGAGGCTTCACCATGACGCAAAATAAATACTGTGCTTTAAAATAAATTATTAGCAATTTTCAATCGGTTTCATATTCCTATCTTTTATATTCACTGAAATAATACGACTATACATTATTTGCTAAAAGAATTATTATTTTTTTTATTTATTATGCAAAATGTGAAGGCTTCACCATGACGATTCTGTGATTCCCTGTACATAAAGTTGACGCCCAAAGCGTAAAAAATGAAAAAAAGTATAACAATTTTTTTCTTTCGTAATGAAACACTATTGAGGGAACTAAATTGTTGCTTGTACTAAAGAATACCGAAATTCTGATTTTATATTTATGAAATATTTCAATTTTTTAAAAAGGCTTCACCATTACGCACAAAACTGAGGACAAAAAAAACATCAGAAAAAAAAATAAAATTTTTTTTACAACCAATTTAATTTTTGCAATTTTACACACTTATACATTAAAAAATGTTATCAATCATTATTTTTATTTGAGAATTTGACTAAAAATATTTATTTTTGTTTTGTAACTGACCCTTGGGACAGGCTTCACCATGACGATTTGGCTCTTAAATTTGCATTTAAAAAAACATTTAATCTTAGAAATTAAAGTGGCTATAGGTTTTTGTTTGTAATCACCAGAGTTACTTTTTTACGTTGGATTCATTATTATATGTGCAATCTGTTTCTTAAAAAATACTAGGGACATAAAATTGTCGGTTTCGTGGAGAATCACCCATATATATTACCTGTGTACTTGACATTTAACTTCCAGACATTTTATGCTTCATTCGCTACTATTCTGTGAAACAGAATAATTTATTGATATTATATTCAAAATTTCGCATAATTATTATATTTTCAACTTTGCGATTGTTATTAACATATTTAAGTATTATAGTAGCCTGCGATTAAAAGACGCCCGTCGGTCCTATTAATTGGCCCACGAGCTAGCTCTGGGCCGGCCATAAGCCAGGCAATTTGCTATCTGGATAGTTTAAAATTTTGTTATATGTGAAGTATTATTTCAAATTGTCACAAACAATAATCCATAATAATATAGTAATATATAGTTTATAAAACATACAATATTTTTTCAATATTACCGTACATTATGCGCCTATAAATTATAAATTAAAAATTTTTAAATAAATATTTTAATATTTAATTTAATACATAATGTAATTCCTGCAGGGAAAACTTTAATTAAAGAAAATGTATAGTTTTATTTTGATGTGTGAAAAAAATTTAAAACAATTACAAAATAAAATTGTTACTTCCCGTGTGGAAATGTAAGGTGGGTGCACGGTGGGTCCCAGGTGGTTATATGAAAGTTTTATTATTAAATAACAAAGAAAAATTAAACCAATTATTCATTTTCATTGTAAGTGATTTTTGTTATTGATAAATTTTACTAATGTTATATTACAGTCTATTTAAATAAATAATTGTTGTTAATTAATAACTCGTGACACAAAATACCTAGCAACATTTAGTTTTTAAATAATTTTTCAATTAACTAATACGAACCGCATGAAATAAAAATAATTTATGGTTTTAACAATTCAAAAATTGTTTAAACAAATGATTGTTGTTATTTACTAACTTCTGACACAAAGCACCTAAAAACATGCAATTTCTATTTAATTTTTCATTTAACTAATCTAAAAAATATGAAATAAAATATTTTATGATTTTAACAGTTCAGAAATTGTTTAAACAAATAAGGCGGCCATCTATAAACCACGTAGCCTCATGAGGGGGAGGGGGGTCAAGTAATTGACTACGACTAGAGGAAAAAATGGCGCTAATGCATCTAATAGCGAATACATGGGGGGAAGAGGGGTTAAAATTCCCAAAAAATGGGGCTACGTGGTTTATGGACAGCCCCTAATTGTTTTTGTTTATTAACTTTTGATACAAAACAACCTAGAAACTTGCAGTTTTTTTCCTATTTTTACAATTACTACCACTACTCTAATTAGCTAATTGCAAAATAAGAAAAAACTGCATCTTTCTAGATGTGTCAAGAGTTAGTAAATAACACCAATTGTTTGTTTAAACATTTGTTGAATTGTTGAAATCATAAAACATCTGAATAATTTACTACTTAGATTAGTTAATTACAAAATTAGGAAAAAACTGCAAGTTTCTATAACTTAGGTATATCAAAGTTAATAAATAACAACAATTGTTTGTTGTAACAATTTCTGTATTGTTGAAACCATAAATTATCTTTATTTCATGTCATTTGTATTAATTAATTGCAAAATTAGAAAAAAACTACAAGTTTCTAGGTAGTTTGTGTCAAGAGTTATTAATTAACAACAATTATTTGTTTAAATAATTTTCAAAATGTATTAAAAACCGTTAAACCTTGATAAGTTAATTATTAAATAAATAAATTATTACCGATAATGTTTGTGCGATTTGTGCATTCATTTCAAAATTTAAATTAATGACATGCGCAGTAACAGGTTAAAAAATTATTGCAACTGCTCCGTCGAAATATACGGGGCAAGAATTACTGCTCTATATTAACCCTGGAGCGGATATTTGGAAAAATCCGAATACGTTTTTTGCTCTGCTTTAAAGCAAAATTTTGTTTCCGAATACGATAATTGCTCTGACTGAAAGCAGATCAAGTAACACGAATTCACTTTTCTACCTGCTCCTGGGTCGATGTTTTCAAATCGAATACGCTACCTGACTCGCCACGGAGCAGAGTTGTTAACCCGAACACATTACTCTTGGTCGGAGCAATCTTGGAGCACTCTAGAGCATATACCCGAATGTGCTATTACTTACTCGCGTTTGTCAGGAGGCGAGATTTAAAATAGTACGGTGTTTCCATGGTGATCATGGAAAGCTGAGACGACGAAGCAAGAGAAGGAGAGAGAAGTCCGTCTTTGAGAAACATTCACTAGGGTGAAAACGATTCATGGAAACTTGAAACTTTGTAGATACGACATTTCCTGCCGTTAAAAGCAAACGGCACGCGAATTTTGACCAAAACTTGCGCGCAATAGAAGCGCACACGGCACTATTTGAAAGATCCTCTCTATATATACAAACACTTCGTCTCCAAGGTTAGGTTTATTTTCATCCAAATTCAAGATACAACTGTGCAAACATACGATCCGGAAGGATACTAAATCATGTAAACACCATGTAAATCTCAAATGCCAACAGTGTTACGATATTCAAACTAACACACAAACAGACCCCTATGATCGTGTTTATATATATCGCAAAACTCGACTTGATATCAGGACACGAGTTCAACCCTAGAGTTCGCTCAACGCCGCGTGAAACGTTTCGCTCCTGTCTAGAGGTTACTCTCCGGCTTATATTGTTGTTTCTCTGATGCAATCTACCGACTAACTTTCGGTCGTGCAAGCACATTAAACTTAATGATTCGCGAATTAAGTGGCTTATTTTAGACGATTATTGCGGAAAACCAATCCCCCAAATGCTGAGATATTACAAGAAGAGAATTGGTTAGGTTTGAAGTTGTGGTTGATAAATGACGTGAAGCATTTATTTCTGAAGAAAAGCTCATAAAATGAGGTTCATACTTATACTTTTTAGGTTTCATGTCTCGGAGAATTGAACCTCGATGATGACTTAGAAATAGGGACTTAATAGTTTAAATCATTTGCAATCTTCAAGTGTCTTAAAGTGAGTTGTGCTGAACTACGCATGCGCTTTAAATTCGCCTGTTAGCAAAATTAAGGGTGTACTTTAGAGTCTGTCGGAACAATTGTCCACATAGTAGTAACTGTTTCTTAGGAGTTGAAATTAACTTGACTGTCACCTTTGTAATCTTTAGTTGTAAAACTCTAAAAACGTGGAGTTTCAGGGAAGTAATTTTTTAATGTCTTCTTTTTCAATTTTTGACGCAAGAGTTGATCAAACATTGCAAACAAAATTTATTTTACATTTTTTTCTACTTTTGCACATTCTTCGGTCAATTGTTTTAAACAGTGGACATTCAAATTAGTACTTAAAGTAGACATTTGAAGAATTACATAAAGTTTCATGAGTTTAGCAACTAAAGATTCTGAAGGTGTCAGTCTGGTTATTTTCAACTTTTAGGATTTTTGCAAAAAATTCTACATTTTTCGTGCTGAAAACATTGACAATTTATATCGAACCATCGGATTTTGTTGTTGTTTTAACTGCAGAGTTTCAATGGAAAAATCAACACGACTTTGATATCCCCTTAAGAAAGACACTGTACTTAAAAACAGAAGATCATTTGGATACCATCGTACAACATAAGTTATTGAAAATGAGTCGGGGACTTTTTGTGCATTAAAATATTTAATTTTTTTTAGAAATATGGACACATAACACCCGAAAGGTTTAAAATTGCAAAGAAGTTGAATTTTGATGAGACAATATAACTTGAGGCTCTCGTTGGGTGATTAATTAATTATCAGAGGCAAGGCAAGTCAATGAATTAGTCGCAATGCGGAACCCTTCGTGGTTGGAAATATATAGTGTGTATATGTGTGTGTATGTGAAAGGCGATTGTAACAGTGAGGCTTCGATATCACCCCTCTCACCTCTCCATCGACTTCTCTTTCTAATTTACTAGCCCTAAGGCTTAAGAACTGGACATACAACCTCACTACTCTCTGTCTGTGTATTAGCGCGTTTCGCCTTCATTATTCTTCCATTGTATTCGTGTACCATTGGGGGAGACATAAATCATGGACGTTGGACGATTGCTGTAGGCTATTTCATTTGATTTTATCCCTTAAATTTTGGGCACGAACGCGTCAAACGAGCTACCAGGTTATATCGACATCCGGCACTTTTGCTTCCCTTGCTTCCGCACACAGCGTTCCGGTTGGCCTTGTTGTACCAAACTCAAATTTAACCACACTTTATTGGCCATGCTGTGTGACATGCCGATTCAGCGACACTATGACATGTCGAAATACTATTTCGAGAACTAAGCAAACTTTTCATTCAAACAAATCCATTATCCACACTCTCTCTCCCTCTGTGTACACACACATACGTGTGTATGGTATATAGATTTATTGCCTCTTTTATCATTAAATTTTAACCATTTATAGAATATTCTGCAATACCGATAGAGTAAAATATTACATGAAGTTTTTTGAAATATTATAGACCTTTATATATAAGTTGGCGGTTTTTTGTATGTTGTGGCCTTTGGTCAACAAATGAGAAATTTTATATTATGTCAGAAATTTTTAATTTTCTCCAAAAAAACTTTCACTATGCATTTCACCATGAACATAGATCTTCAGGTCTACAATAGTAATACAACAATTATGACACATACAAAATACATGTTGGATTCTTAGGTTAGGTTACATACCATAATGATTTTTAGAGTAGAATTCTCCTTATTAAATAATTAAATTAATTTTATATAAAATAATAGTGCTGGAGTTCCATATCTGAAATAATTTAACATTGCATTTTTTCATTTTAATTAACAATTTTGATTTTTTTCATTTTTTATAGAGTGACAATTCTGTAAACAACTACTTACTAACGTTCTCTTAGTCATTTTTTAAAAAATAATTTTTAAATAAAAATTTGTAAAACATATATATAATTTAATTTTTATAATTTTAAACATAATAATAATACTGAAATAATTTAAATTTAATTAATTATGAAGCACATGTTAGTGCATCTTTTTTTCTAGAGATACGTTTATACTGTCTATTCTAAAAACATTGCCCTATGGTTGGTAACTAAGTTAGGGTTAGGTAAAATTCAAATATGTTTTTTTAAAGTTTGTGTGTTTCCACTATCCTAATTTACTTTTACTAATGTTAATCAAATCATAATAAAAAATGGATAAATTTTGTGTGTATGTTCTGAAATTTACAGAACTATCACTCTTTACAATGTGTATCATCTCTAAGATATTTCTTTTCTGACTGTTGTTTTCAATCTCAAGAATCTGAATATTTTTTGAATTAAAATCGAATTTATGGTTAAAAGTTGTGGCATGTTCACATAAGGCTGTGTTAGTTTTTGAATGAAGCTGTGAATATTTGTGTTGATATATTCTATTTTTTAAGAATTTTTTTGTTTGTCCTATATACACTTTTTTACAATCATTGCAATTAATTTTGTAAATTAAATTAATTTTTTTTTAAATTTGGGTATTTTGTCTTTAGAGGATGGTAAAAGAATCTCCTTAAATTTATTTTGTATACAAAAAATCACTGGGATTTTTAGTTTTTTTGTTAAAGTTAAAATTGATTGTGAGATTTCTGGAATGAATGGTAAAGTTATAATTTTAGAAGTATCAAAGTTTTTTTCTTGTTCATTATTTATTAAGCTACTATTATTAGATTTTATTGTTTTTATTCTTACGTCAATATTTTTCTTTATAAATTCATAAGGGTAATTGTTTCTTGTTAGAATTTCAAATATTTGATGTATATTTTTTCTGTGAAATTTTGTTTCTGAGAGGTTAATAGCTCTATCTACTAATGAAAAAACAATACCCCTCTTGTGATTGATACTATGATTAGAATGGTAATTTATAACTTGTCCCGAAGCGATTGGTTTTTGGAACCAATCTGTTTTGATGAATCCGCGTTCATAATCCAAGAAAACATCTAGAAAGGAGATTTGACAATTGTTGGATTCTTCTAATGTAAATTGTAAACTTCCACCTTCTTTATTAAATTCGTTTACTACCTCGTGTATTCTTTTTTTATTAACACACATAATGGTATCGTCCACATATCGATAGTAGAATAAAATTTCAAAAAGACTATTGTTAATAATTTTTTCTTCAATGTGTTGCATGACTAACTCTGATACTATGGAAGAAATTGGAGACCCCATAGGAGTTCCAAACTTTTGTTTGTATATTTTATAATTGTATTGTAAGTATGCGTTGTTCATACACAGTTTTAAACCTTCATCGAATTGTTTATATGTTAAAGTGGTAAATTCTTTAATTTGATTCCATTTATTTTCTACAAGTTTAAAGACTAGGTTACTATCGATATTGGAGAACATTGAGATGGCGTCTAATGAAACCACTGTGTGTGTTTCTGGGATTTTTTTATGTTTAATTTGTTTAATTAGTTCTAAGCTGTTCTTTAAACTACTTTTAGATTCAGATGTTACATTTTTTAATATTGAACCGAGAAATACAGAGAGGTTGTAAAGTACTGAACCAGGGAATGATGTTACTGGTCTAATTGGATGGTTTTGTTTATGTAATTTTATAAGTCCATAGAATTGAGGAGGTGAGCCGGTTGTACATTTTAAAAAATTCCTTACATAGTCATTAATATTAGTTTCAAACCACCATTCGTCTACCATGTTGTTTAATTGAGTACGAATCAAATTAGTTGGATTATTTATAATTTCGTACGTAGTAGTATCGCTTAGGTGGGATTCTATTTTTTGAATATAAACATTTTTATCAATAATCACAGTTTTATTTCCTTTGTCTGCTCTTGTTATTAATAAATCTGGATTATTTTTTATAAACAATTTAGTTTTGTCAAATTTCCCCTTTAAATGAATATAGTTTGGATCCCATGAAATAGATGTTAATAAATGTTTTTTAATAATAAAAGTTAGATTAGATCTTAAATAATTTAATTGTTTAGACGGTATTTTTCTCAAGTTGTTGCATTCAATACCTGTAATATATTTTTCCAATGGGAAGTTAAATTTATCATATTTTAACGCGAATTTTCCACCTAGAGACAAAATTTCCAAAATATCATTTAGAATATGTTTATCTGTTAAATTAACAATAAATTTTTCATTACATAATGATGGAGTTGTTATTTGTTTACTTTTCAAAAAATTCAGATTCTTGATTGATTTTACAATAAGATTTTTTCCATAATTTTTTGTTGAATAAAAAAGGTGGAAAATTCGCGTTAAAATATGATAAATCTAACTTCCCATTGGAAAAATATATTACAGGTATTGAATGCAACAACTTGAGAAAAATACCGTCTAAACAATTAAATTATTTAAGATCTAATCTAACTTTTATTATTAAAAAACATTTATTAACATCTATTTCATGGGATCCAAACTATATTCATTTAAAGGGGAAATTTGACAAAACTAAATTGTTTATAAAAAATAATCCAGATTTATTAATAACAAGAGCAGACAAAGGAAATAAAACTGTGATTATTGATAAAAATGTTTATATTCAAAAAATAGAATCCCACCTAAGCGATACTACTACGTACGAAATTATAAATCATCCAACTAATTTGATTCGTACTCAATTAAACAACATGGTAGACGAATGGTGGTTTGAAACTAATATTAATGACTATGTAAGGAATTTTTTAAAATGTACAACCGGCTCACCTCCTCAATTCTATGGACTTATAAAATTACATAAACAAAACCATCCAATTAGACCAGTAACATCATTCCCTGGTTCAGTACTTTACAACCTCTCTGTATTTCTCTGTTCAATATTAAAAAATGTAACATCTGAATCTAAAAGTAGTTTAAAGAACAGCTTAGAACTAATTAAACAAATTAAACATAAAAAAATCCCAGAAACACACACAGTGGTTTCATTAGACGCCATCTCAATGTTCTCCAATATCGATAGTAACCTAGTCTTTAAACTTGTAGAAAATAAATGGAATCAAATTAAAGAATTTACCACTTTAACATATAAACAATTCGATGAAGGTTTAAAACTGTGTATGAACAACGCATACTTACAATACAATTATAAAATATACAAACAAAAGTTTGGAACTCCTATGGGGTCTCCAATTATTTCTTCCATAGTATCAGAGTTAGTCATGCAACACATTGAAGAAAAAATTATTAACAATAGTCTTTTTGAAATTTTATTCTACTATCGATATGTGGACGATACCATTATGTGTGTTAATAAAAAAAGAATACACGAGGTAGTAAACGAATTTAATAAAGAAGGTGGAAGTTTACAATTTACATTAGAAGAATCCAACAATTGTCAAATCTCCTTTCTAGATGTTTTCTTGGATTTTGAACGCGGATTCATCGAAACAGATTGGTTCCAAAAACCAATCGCTTCGGGACAAGTTATAAATTACCATTCTAATCATAGTATCAATCACAAGAGGGGTATTGTTTTTTCATTAGTAGATAGAGCTATTAACCTCTCAGAAACAAAATTTCACAGAAAAAATATACATCAAATATTTGAAATTCTAACAAGAAACAATTACCCTTATGAATTTATAAAGAAAAATATTGACGTAAGAATAAAAACAATAAAATCTAATAATAGTAGCTTAATAAATAATGAACAAGAAAAAAACTTTGATACTTCTAAAATTATAACTTTACCATTCATTCCAGAAATCTCACAATCAATTTTAACTTTAACAAAAAAACTAAAAATCCCAGTGATTTTTTGTATACAAAATAAATTTAAGGAGATTCTTTTACCATCCTCTAAAGACAAAATACCCAAATTTAAAAAAAATTAATTTAATTTACAAAATTAATTGCAATGATTGTAAAAAACACAGCGTAACACAGCCTTATGTGAACATGCCACAATTTTTTAACCATAAATTCGATTTTAATTCAAAAAATATTCAGATTCTTGAGATTGAAAACAACAGTCAAAAAAGAAATATCTTAGAGATGATACACATTGTAAAGAGTGATAGTTCTGTAAATTTCAGAACAGACACACAAAATTTATCCATTTTTTATTATGATTTGATTAACATTAGTAAAAGTAAATTAGGATAGTGGAAACACACAAACTTTAAAAAAACATATTTGAATTTTACCTAACCCTAACTTAGTTACCAACCATAGGGCAATGTTTTTAGAATAGACAGTATAAACGTATCTCTAGAAAAAAAGATGCACTAACATGTGCTTCATAATTAATTAAATTTAAATTATTTCAGTATTATTATTATGTTTAAAATTATAAAAATTAAATTATATATATGTCTTACAAATTTTTATTTAAAAATTATTTTTTAAAAAATGACTAAGAGAACGTTAGTAAGTAGTTGTTTACAGAATTGTCACTCTATAAAAAATGAAAAAAATCAAAATTGTTAATTAAAATGAAAAAATGCAATGTTAAATTATTTCAGATATGGAACTCCAGCACTATTATTTTATATAAAATTAATTTAATTATTTAATAAGGAGAATTCTACTCTAAAAATCATTATGGTATGTAACCTAACCTAAGAATCCAACATGTATTTTGTATGTGTCATAATTGTTGTATTACTATTGTAGACCTGAAGATCTATGTTCATGGTGAAATGCATAGTGAAAGTTTTTTTGGAGAAAATTAAAAATTTCTGACATAATATAAAATTTCTCATTTGTTGACCAAAGGCCACAACATACAAAAAACCGCCAACTTGTAAAATATTACAGTTCGAAAAATATCAGTTTTTTCAAATTTTCAAAAACCGGTTATTTTGGAATGAAAATTTTATATTGAAATCATGATTTAAAAACTGACTATAGAAACTTGGGAATTAGAAATTGTCAATTAAACTTTTTCCGCTACATATCTGCCATACTGAAGAAAATTCGTCCCCCAAAAATCAAATTTATTTCTTATAAAAAGAACACCATGTTATTAAGAAAATACAAATGCAAACATTTCAACAGTAAAGTAAACTAGAAGTACATTATCCCTATTCTAAAGAAGAATAAAAGAAAATTTCCCTAAATGAGATAACCTAACAAAAATTTAAAGAGCTAGAATTTTCAACTCTCCCTCTCTCTCTCTCTCTCTCTCTCTCTGCCTGTGTTAGTGTGTGTGCGGTTTTTATGTGTATAAAGTCGTAAAGACACGTTACTTTCGTTGTCTGGAACGCAAAGTAGTGACACTTCTGGCACTCAAGACTCTCTCTTAAGACTGTTTATCGGCATTTTCCAAACTCTACCTTTATGTCGTCATTGTCGGTTAAGCATGGGAGTCAAGTATTTAGGCTATGCTTTAGTCTAAACCACTAAAAGCTTTTTACTCAAAATGTAGCTAGCGAAATTTTACTGTTCACCAAAATGTATCTAATATATATATATATATATATATATATATATTTTAGGGTGGCCGTTAAAAACGACATTTTGCATGCATTTGGCATTTGGGTCCCTGTTTAAATTTTACACTTCAGATTTGTAACTATGGACCCCAAAAAAACCTTGATGCGAAGTTTCATAAAAATTAATTTATTTTAAAATTTGCTTGGCCGTCATATTCGATCCGGCACTTCGAATTTTTGAAATCTGACTTTAGATTTGTAATCAGAGACCCTCAAAACCCCTTTATACAAAGTTTCCTAAAAAATCATTAATTTTAAAATTTTCATTGTCGCCATATTGGATCCGCCATTTTGAATTTTTGAAAGATGACTACAGATTTGTAATCAGCGACCTTAAAAACTATAGAAACCATGATAAGCAGTTTAAATTTCTCGTTTTTCAGAATTAATATTTTTTGGTAATAATAACCTATTTTGGTTTTTATTGGTCAACTTTTGGGTTTTGTAAAAAATAGTTAACTTAACAAATTTCATTTGTTAAACATTTTATATTATTCTTTGAACATTTATGAAGAGAAACAGAGTAGTCCGGTCAAAAAATAATAATTTTACAGGAAATCTACGAAAAAAAATGTTTTTTACCATGCAAAGTACATGCAAAATTTCACCAATCTACAGGCACCACTAAATATTAATTTAAAACAAAATAAAAGATACGTATCTAATTTTTTTCAATTTGTGACAAAATGAGACCCGGAAATGGACAAAAGTCCAAAATGTCGCTTTTAACGGCCACCCTAATATATATATTTATAAACAAGCAATTTTACACCTATAAATTCAATATAATACATACTGATTTAATCCTTGACTCGAAGTGATGGTTAATTTCAATTTTTAATTATTTAACAACTACACTGAGAGAAAATAGGGAACCCTGCGGTACATTTTAAGGTTGTGAATGGCAATATAATTTTGGTTCTACTGTGTTCTTTATGGGGCGTGTAACGCGCCCCTGAAAGCGCACTGCTGATTTTTTCGAGAGCGTGCTGTTGACTTAATTTGTTAATTCGTAGCGCGTCATATTCTTTCCTTTAATAGTATTTAAATTTTTTCCGAAAGGACAGAGATATATTTTCTCTTTCTCTTGTCTACAATTTACCCACAACAGTGCTATTGCGTAACTGACATTTATTTCTCTCTCTGAATTTATTTTATTTCTTATAATTTAAATAAATCTTCAAATAATATACTTTTATCGATTTAACTTTTTGTTATAATATATGCTAATTTTTTACTATTTATCAAAATCAATTTTACTACTACTTTATTTATTAAAACCTATTAAAATAATTAATAACATAATTATAATTACTACAATTCGTACTACTTTTATAAAACCTTGAATCAGCTGTGTTGTTTCCATGGGTTTTCAAATATCCTAGTACATTTCTACTCTACTGACCTTATTTTGAATTTCTCACACTTTAAGTTTAGCTGAAATTTCATTTCTCATTTGAGCGACTGGATTCCATAAGGGCACGTAAATTTTTCTCAGCCGAAATCGAAGTCCCCTGGACACTCAAAATTCAACTTCTGAATTTAAATGTTTAAAATATATATCCTTATAGGAAATTTCATTGCGCATCTTTTTTTCTTTTAAATTTTTATTGTATCTGTTACCGTTTTAAAAATATAAGGAAAAAACTGTTTTTTTAAAACGCGAAATTTTTATTGTTTTTTTCACTTCAACTCGCGATTACTCAATCAATTTTACAAATTTTTTAATGAAACAAAAAAGAAAATACGCGTTATTTTATCCCACAAGTGACTAAAAAAAATGATGTTTTAATTATAAATAAAAAAGTTATTAATTTTTTATTAAGATATTGCAAAATTCGTAAACTGAAATTTTCACTAAGCGGGGAAGTTAAGCAAAGTTTGAGCAACAAAAAACTTCTAGCGAGAAAGTTGTTCATTTAGGTCTAAAAAATTTTTCCCGAAAGTTACAGTTCAATTAAACAATTAGTTAACAAATGGCGAATGTTAAAAGTCGTTGGCGGGTGAACGCCCAGCGCGCGTATCTCACCCGTATTATGTATACACAGAATAAAACTCTCCAGCTTACTATTAGGTGAGATACGCGCGCTGGGCGTTCAGTCGCCAAAGACTTTTAACATTCGCTATAACTAATTGTTTAATTAAACTGTAACTTTCGGGAAAATCTTTTTTAGACCTAAATGAACAACTTTCTTGCTGGAAGTTTTTTGTTGCTCAAAATTTGTTCAACTTCCCCGCTTAGTGAAAATTTCAGTTTACGAATTTTGCAATATCTTAATAAAAAATTAATAACTTTTTTATTTATAATTAAAACATCATTTTTCTTTTCAAGTCACTTGTAGGATAAAATAATGCGTATTTTCGTTTTTGTTTCATTATAAAATTCGTAAAATTGACTGAGTAATCGCGAGTTGAAGCGAAAAAAAATAAAAATTTCGCTCTTTAAAAAAACAGTTTTTTCCTTATATTTTGAAAAAGGTAATAGATACAATAAAAATTTAAAAGAAAAAAAGATGCGCAATGAAACTTCCCATAAGGATATATATTTAAAAATTTAAATTCAGAAGTTGAATTTTGAATGTCCAGGGGACTTCGATTTCGGCCGAGAAAAATTTACGTGCCCTTATGGAATCCAGTCGCTCAAATAAGAAATAAAGAAAATAGTTTAATTTTACATAATAATCTATAATATCTTCATTTCATGTAAATTATAACATTTAAATAATTAAAATAATAAATTATTGATAATTAATATCTTTGATCTTCCTTAACTGTTTTGTTAAAAGTAAATCCCTCCTATTATATTAAGTTAGAGAACGATCGACCGACCGACTCACACCAAGTGTATATATATCTAACTATATTTTAGAATACTCATACATATGCACACTACACATACACATGTATACTTACACATATGAACTCAATACATACACATGTATAATAACACATATACACTAAACACATACACATGTATACTCACACATATACAATCAATACATACACATGTATACTCACACATATACACACAACACATACACATGTGTACACTGATAGAAATGCTTTGACATTATTAACAAAAAAAGTTTGGTTAGTGAATTCTTACTAACCTACAAATAAGGTTCCTTTATTTTAGCGATACGCTTCATAATATCAATAGACACGATTTTGAAAAATATAAGTACCAGTTTGACTGACAAAGATGTTCAGTTGAAACATTTATTTTATCTATTTTACATTGAAAATATTATTAATGGGTAGCTCCATGCCTAAAAAATCAAAGTTGTACACTAGTTCTTCGATTTTGTTGAAACTTCGAAATTTTGAAGTGGAATACATGCCAGTAAAGAGCCTCATTTCGATTTAGAAAAATTTTGAAAAACTTTGGATTTACGAGGGTTTTAAAATGTTTTTTTGAAATTTTGAAAATGGTATATCTCTAAGGAAAATGAATGAAATTTAATGAAATTTTCAGGGAATGCTTATTGCTTACAGACAATTTAAGAAAATATTTTAGAAAAAAATTTTTTTTTTTTAAAACAAATTATTAAAAAAATAAATTTTAAATAAACAATTTTTTGAAAAGTACCATTTTTATTTTTTTTAAATAATAATGATTCGATTCCCACTTATTTCACGAGTATTTTCCAAAAAAAAATTGATGGAGGGTCTGAAACTTTAGGAGATATTGAATTTTCTGTCCTTGCGCGCAACCGTAAAAAGCGCATTTTCCGGCTATACTCTACATACAAACTAACGTTCAAAGTCACGTCTAAGTCGTAAATTTAAACCGAATTCGATTTTTCTTTTTGGAGAATGTCAGGCTATAAATTCGTAAGAATACTGTGCAATTTTTAAATTTATATTTGTTTAAACAAATTATTATTATTATAGTTAATTACTAACTTTTTACATATTGTACACAGAGAGGTGTATTCTTTTCTAATTTTGCAATTTACTGGACCTAACATAAATACCAATGCAAATTTAAAACATAATTATTATTGTTTTAGCAAGATTTAAACAAATTATTATTGTTAATTACTAACTATTTACAGAATAGTATACTTAAAAGTTTCAGTTTTTTCTAAACAGGCAAAGTTATCAAACTTTTTTGATATGCAGATTTACATTAAAAATAAAATTATATTTTAAACAAAAATAAGAATAATAATTTATTTCAAAATTAATTAACTTTTAATTAGGGTTGGTAATGTTTTTCCTAATTATATTATTTTTCTTTCAAAAAAATTAAATTTTTGTAATTACTAAAAAAAATTTTTTTCAAAAGAAACAAAGCTAAAAAATTGTTTAAGTAATTGTTAACAACAATTGTATTTAATATTAATTGTGTTGCTTTTCTTTGTAAAAGTTTATTTCACTTTATTTTGTGAACTCAATGAAGTGTTCTTGTTTTTTTATTTCTCAAAAATATTTAATTTCAAGAGCTTTCAATATAGGTAATTTGTTTTTTATTTAATATTTATAATCATGATAAACAATAATTATAATGTCGGTTTAACAATTTTCATTTGCATGTGTTCTGTGACAATTTCTCAATCGAAGAACTAGGAAACAACTTTAAATTTTTGGCATGGAGCTACCTAGATTATAATTAAAAGAACAATTAAAAGTTAATTAATTTTGAAATAAATTATTATTCTTATTTTTGTTTAAAATATAATTTTATTTTTAATGTAAATCTGCATATCAAAAAAGTTAGATAACTTTGCCTGTTTAAAAAAAACTGAAACTTTTAAGTATACTATTCTGTAAATAGTTAGTAATTAACAATAATAATTTGTTTAAATCTTGCTAAAACAATAATAATTATGTTTTAAATTTGCATTGGTATTTATGTTAGGTCCAGTAAATTGCAAAATTAGAAAAAAATACACCTCTCTGTGTACAATATGTAAAAAGTTAGTAATTAACAATAATAATAATAATAATTTGTTTAAACAAATATAAATTTTAAAATTGCACAGTATTCTTACGAATTTATAGCCTGACATTCTCCAAAAAGAAAAATCGAATTCGGTTTAAATTTACGACTTAGACGTGACTTTGAACGTTAGTTTGTATGTAGAGTATAGTTGGAAAATGCGCTTTTTACGGTTGCGCGCAAGGACAAAAAATTCAATATCTCCTAAAGTTTCAGACCCTCCTTAAATTTTTTTTTGGAAAATACTCGTGAAATAAGTGGGAATCGAATCATTATTATTTAAAAAAAATAAAAATGGTACTTTTCAAAAAATTGTTTATTTAAAAATTATTTTTTTAATAATTTGTTTAAAAAAAAAATTTTTTTTTTCTAAAATATTTTCTTAAATTGTCTGTAAGCAATAAGAATTCCCTGAAAATTTCATTAAATTTCATTCATTTTCCTTAGAGATATACCATTTTCAAAATTTCAAAAAAAATTTTAAAAACCTCGTAAATCCAAAATTTTTCAAAATTTTTCTAAATCGAAATGAGGCTCTTTACTGGCATGTATTCCACTCCAAAATTTCGAAGTTTCAACAAAATCGAAGAACTAGTGTACAACTTTGATTTTTTAGGCATGGAGCTACCCTAATACTGTTATTTGTCTCTTCGTATTACCAAAATTTTTATGTCAGATTTGCCTATTCCGTTTCTGGCTGATTCAACCATACTAAGTGCCAGTTTTAAAAACACATATTTATAAGGTTAAGTGCGCTGTCACAAGCGTTGTGCGCAGACGTATTCGAAACAAACAAAATAGAATGGCTAAAATAGTCATACCGTATCACAGTAACAAATCCAGCAAAGCAGTATGGCTGTTTTAACCAGAATTCTCACAGTAATCAATTTCTTTCAGTGTACTCACACATATACACTTAATACATATACATGTATACTCACACATATTCACTAAACACATACACATATATACTCACGCATATACATATTCTTAAGAAAAAATGAATTTTTATTAAAAATGCAAATTTTGTGTCTGTAATTGGTTTTAATTTTATAAATTTAAATACAATATATACTTTATATATATACCAATCGATCCGTCTTGATGCAAAGAATAAGATTTTATTATATATTAACTTCAATTACCAACTTAAAAAAAAATTTTGAAAAAAAATTTTTTTTAGAAAAAGTCAAAAAAAAATTTTTTTCTGAGAATTTTTTAATGTCTATCAATCCAGTTCGAGATATTTTTATGATAAATATACCTGGTAAATTTTAGCCAAATTCGTTAAAACCTCTTCGAGTTATCGTGTTCACAAAAATCGGTATCCACACACACACACATACACACACACATACATCCGGACAATTGTTCAGGGTCTTATATAACATAGTCCCATATAGAAGAAAATTTGTCAAAAGGATTTTTAAAAATTTTGTAAATTAAACGACTACAAAGCTTCCTCACGAGGAAGTAAAAATTTAACCCAACTTTTCTTAAAAATAAAGTTTATTTTCTAATTTTGACGCTAATGGGTACTTTAACAATTTTTTTTAATTTTTATTGGAAATTGGATTTTGGAATTTTATTGGAAACTGTTTCATCTTCATTTTTTTCAATAATAAGTTTGTAAGTTTCTGATAATTTTATTTTATAAATTTCCCACGGAAACTTCCAGGTAGTTACCAGGAAGTTTCCATGGGAAGCTTCTAACCTGCGGACATTATTGTTTTTGAGACAAGGAGGAGGATAGCAGGTGGGTAGGCAGGGTGATGTCAATGTGGATGACTCCGCCTAAGGAGAAGAGAGGGCGGACAGAGTCGGTTGAGTCTGGGAAGACGGCGGAGGAAAAGAGCAGGAGGACAAGCGTGACAAGTGAGACAGCGAGTGCGGTGAGTAAAGGGGAATCCGCAAGCGAAGCGGGCAGTGATATTGCTGTGTTTGATTCACCAGGGAAAGTAAGGAAGCATAAAGTAGAGCGCGAGAAATTAAAAGAGGGAAAGGACCCTAGGGGTAGAAAGTCAAGTAAGGAAATAAAGGAGAGGGGGGTAAGTGTTGCGTCAGCAGGGGTAATGGAAAATTTTGTTAAAAGGGAGGATAAAGAGAAAAAAGAAATGGAAGAAAAGAAAAGGGAAGTGGAGGGAGAAGGAGAGGAAGGGGGTTACGAAGAAATATTGAGCATGTTAAAAAAAATGGGGGAAGAGTCGAAAAAGGGATTAGAAAGTATGAGGAAAGAATTGAAAGAGACTAGGAGAAAAGATAAAGAGAGATGTATGCGAATGGATAAGAAGATGGAAGGGGTATGGGGCGAAATGGCAAAAATAAGGGAAATGTGGATAAAGTAAGAAGAAGACTGGAGAAAGGAAAAAGAAAATGTATGGAAAAAATTGAGTAGCTTAGAAAAGGGGGTTAGAGAGAAAGAGGTAGAAAGGAAGGAAGAGGTAGGAAGGATTGAGGAAAGGTTAGAAGGTTTAGAGGGGATGGAAAAAAGGATTAAAAACTTAGAGGAAGGAGAAGATTTGGAAGGCACGGAAGGAATAATGGAGTTAAAGACGGAGGTGAGAGAAACAAGAAACCAAATGGAGTACATGGAAAGAGAGAGAAAGAGGAAAAATGTTGTAATCAAAGGAATGAAAGTGGAGAGAAAAAACGGAAGAAGGAGGATAGAAAAGGTACTGGAAGACGTAGGGGTGGAAGTGAGTATTAGAGAAGTGAAAGCAATAGGAGAGGAAGATGAGGAGGGTAAGGTAAGAATGTGGTTGGTGGAATTGGGAAGTGAAGAGGAAAAGCATGAGGTGATGAGAGCAAAGAGTAAATTAAGGGGGACAGAGGTGAAAATAGAGGATGATAAAACAAGGAGGGAAAGAACTATTAATAGATTGCTGTTGGAGAAGGCATGGAAAGAAAGAAAAGATGGGAATATAGTGAACTGGGGAAGAGAGTGCTTGTGGATTAAGGGGTCAAAATGGATTGTAAAAGAAGGAACAGAAGATGTGGTAGAGGAGAGAAAGGAGAGGGGGTTTGGGAAAGACATAAGAAAGGGAGAGGGGGAATGGAGGAGAGAAACCGGGAGTATCAAAGTAATTTTTTGGAACGTTTCAGGGTTGAATAATAAGGAGGAGGGTTTTTGGAGGGATTTGGGAAAATGGGACATAATAATTATGAGCGAAACATGGGTGGAAGGGAAGGATTGGGAAGGGATAAAGAGAAAATTACCAAAAGGATACGGATGGAAGATGCAAAAAGCTAAAAGGGATCACGTAAGGGGAAGGAGCTCGGGGGGGATGATCTCAGGTGTAAAGGACAATATCAAGGAGATAAGTGGAGATGAATGGATAAGACAAGATAGTATGGTCAGGAAAATTAAAATAGGAAAACAAAATGTAAACGTGGTGGGAATATATAGAAGAAGGGGAGACAATAAGGGTTGGAAAACAGTGGAGGAATGGATAGAGAAAAGTAAAGATGAGTTAACCATAATAGGGGGGGATTTTAACGCATGGACGGGAGAATTAGGTGGGGGATGTTGGAATGGTGAGGAGGAAAAGTATCTAAGAAAATCAAAGCACAAGGAAGTAGACAAAGAAGGAAGAAAAATGTTAAGTATAATAGGGGAAGGAGGGTGGTCTATTTGTAATGGGTGTACGAGGGGGGATATGGAGAGGGAAATAACATTTGTGGGAAAAGGTCAGACCGTCATAGACTACGTTATAGCGGACGAAAAAACGAAGGAATTAATAAAAAGGTTACAAATTGGGAATGAAAGAGACTCAGGTCACTTCCCACTTATAGTAGAAATTGAAGGGCAGAAGAAGAGAATAGAAAAAACAGGGAGGGGAATGATCAAGAGAGATAAAATGGGAAAATGGGACGAACAGAGATTGATGAAGTTTGAAAAGAAAATTAAAGAGAGGAGTGAGGAGTTATGGGAGGAAGGAGGAGTAGACTATCGATGGGAGAGGATAAAAAGGATAATTGGGGAAGTGAAGAAGGGAATGGTAAATGAAGAAGAAGGAAAAACAAAAAACAAAAGGGGATGGAGAATGTGAGATGAGTAGGGAAAAGCTAAGAGAATGTATAAAGAAATGGAGAAGAGGGGAAATGGAGAAAGAAGAGTATAATCAAAGGCATAAGGAGCACGGAAAATTGATCACAAGGAAAAGAGAGGAAGGAAGAGAGAGATACATAAAGGAAGTGGAGAAGGCAATAGAAGAGGGGAGGGAATGGGACGTGATTAATAGAGAAAGGAAGAGGGGAAAAGAGATCAATAAGGACATTAGGATGGAGGATTGGACGAATTACTTTAAAGGATTAAGTGGAGGAATGGAGTATAAAATAAGAGGAGAGGGGAGAAGAAGAAATGTAGAAGTAGAACAGTTGGAAATAAGTAGGGAGGAGGTAAATGAGGCGATTAAAAGACTGAAAAGGGGTAAAGCGGCGGGGGAGGATGGAATGGAAGGGGAGAGCTTAAAATATGGAGGAGAAATAGTGAGAAAAGAAATGTGGAGGATAGTGAGTTTAGTGTGGAATGGGGAAGGATGGCCGGAAGCGTGGAAAACGGGATTGATAGCACCGATTATAAAAAAGGGAGATGGAAAAAGGGTAGAAGATTATAGGGGAGTGACGTTGATGCCAGTTGGTTATAAGGTGTATGCAGAGATCATAAGAAGGAGGTTGGAGGAGAAAGTAGAGGAGCTGGGCTGCATACCGCATAACCAAACTGGCTTCAGAAGGGAAATGGGAACGATGGACAACATATTTGTCCTGAACTATATAGTAAATAGGAATTTGGGGAGGGTAAACGGTAAAATGGTGACAACGTTTGTGGATCTGAAAGCGGCATTTCCATCTGTTAACAGAGGAATATTATGGAAGGTATTAAGGGAAAAAGGAATCGAGGATGGGTTGGTGGAAAGAATAAAGGAGCTATATGAGGACACTAAGGAGAGAGTAAAAACTGGAGATAAAAGGGGGGAGGAATTTTGGTTGGGCAGAGGCTTGAGGCAGGGCTGCCCCCTAAGTCCATTATTGTTTAATATGTTGATAGCGGATCTGGAGGAAAGAATGAGAAAAAGAGGGAAGGGGGGGGGGGTTATATTGAAGAATGAAAGAATATATAGTTTGGCATATGCGGATGATGTGGTATTGATGTCTGAGGATGAAAGTGGAATGAAATTGTTAATGAAAGAATTTGAGAAATATGTGAGAGAAAAGGACCTAAGCGTGAATGTGGAGAAAACGAAGGTACTCGGGTTTAGGAAGAAGAAAGATAATAATGAGGTGGAATGGAAAATGAATGGAAAGATGGTGGAGGAGGTTAGTGAGTTTTGTTATTTAGGGTATTGGTTTATGAGTAATGGAAAGCAGGATTTGAATGTGATGAGAAGAGTAGAAAAGGGGGGTAAAGCATTGGGGCAGGTATGGGGGATTGGTAAAAGAAGATTTAAGGATGATTGGAAAAAGAGAGTGTGGTTGTTTGATGCATTAGTGTGGCCAATAGTGAGCTATGGAGTGGAAGTATGGGGATGGAGTGAGATTGGCAAGTTGGAAAGTATGCATGAGAGATATTTAAGATGGACGATGGGGGTAAGCTGGAATTGCCCGGGGTACATGCTGAGGGAGGAATTGGGTAGGGAGAAAATGGTGATAAAGCAGAGGAAGAGGGCGAAAAAGTTTGAGGAAAAACTGGAGCAAGGAAGAGGAAGTAAGATCGCACAGATATGTTGGGGGTTAATTAAACAGGGGGAGGGAGGAGGCAAAAGATGGGAAAAAGAAAAAATAAATGCGCTGCGGGATGGTAGAAAGTTCATGGGAAAAGGAAAAGATATGTCAGAAGCGTGGAGTAAGAAGGATGCGGAGGAAAGGTGGAAAAAGATTGCAGAGTCTAGATATAATAAATGGTACAGGGTAGTGAAAGGTGAGGGAATACCGAAATATCTGAAGAGAAGAATGAAGAGTGAAAGGTGGGGTAGAATTTGTAGATTTAGAATGGGGGAAGGAATGAAAGAATGTAAATATTGGATGGAAGAGGATGAACGGAAATGTAGAGTATGTGAGTATGAAAGGGAAGACTGGGAACATGTCTTAGAAAGATGTAATGGAAGAATAAATGAAGAGAGAAGTGTGGGGGAGATGGTTATATGGATACTGGACGAAAGTGAGCAAGGTGAACGATAAATGAATGGTCTAGAATGCCTGAGAGAAAAGAGGAAGGAGGGTTTATTGTAATATCGTTAACGTAGGGAGGCAATAAAGTAGTTTGAAGATGCCAAAAAGAGCATAATGGAACTGGAAACGGAAGCCCTGGCACTGGCATTGATTGAGAATAGGTTAAGTTTAGATTGTAAATTTAGGTAGGGATATAAGATTAGACATTAAGTTGCGGTAGAGTGTAAGGTAAATGTATAAGTAGTTGTAAGTGTAATGTATTTGTTGAGCCTCGAACCCTGTACATATACAGGGAGAGTAAATAAAGTATATACTTACAAAGAATAAATTTTTTGTTTAGTAACAATTTATTTGTTTGTAATTTTATTTATGATTAATTGATAACAATTTTGATAATAATCTTTTTATTAGTTTTGTAGATTTATAAAAATGAAATTACCAGAAATTTACAAATAAATAAATTTATGTTATAAAAAATTTAGTAATTATTTAATTAATTTAATTAATAAATTATTAGCATTAACAAATTCAAATTTCTATTTTCGTAAACTTTAATATTAGTCAATTAAATTTTTAATTAATTTTTTAAATTGATAGGTTAGTTCTGATTTGTCCAAATTTTATTTATTTAAAATAACGTTAAGACCAATTATATTTGTCAAATTATATTGGCAATTATATTGGCAAGTTTTATAATCCAAATTAATATGATCAATAATTTTCAATTAGTAATACTTAGACAAATTATTAAAAAAATAGTTTTATTAATGCTTGGAATGTCATTAAATATTACCGCAATTTGTGAGGATGTGTTTTTTTAAAATATTGAGAAGTTAATTTTTGACATTTTGATAGAAGGAAGTTTGAACTGATTGCGACCGCTGCCGGGCAAGCCGTATGGCCCGAGCCGAGTAATCAAAAATTCAAAAATTAATTTTTCAAAAATATCAAAAAACACATCTTTACAAATTGCGGTAATTTTTAAGGACATTCCATGCTTTAATAAAAATATTTTTTTATGAAATTTGGTTATTCCCTTCAAGAAAAATACAACTTTAAAAAATAATTGTTTAAACAAATTTGTCGAATTCAATACTATTTAAATTCAATACATTTTCTTCAATTTTTATTTAAAACATTTTTTTCTAGGACCAATAGTTTACAAGATAAAAATTTCTGAAAAAGAGTGACCAAAAAGATTAATAAACAATATCTTGCAAAATAATTAAAATTTTGCAAAATTTTTGAGTGTACTTTAAAAGTACTCTAAAAACAAACAATTACCCAAGTATAAACAAGATCTGTGATTCAAAATTTTTCCAGCTATGAAACGTTTCATATTATTAGCTCCAATTAATATCCAATTAATATTTCTATTTAATCCTTATTAATAATATCAGACGCCTGTCTGCACATTGCTCCAAACTTCAAAATTTTAGCATAAATATAGTTGTTATTCACATGAAGGATTCCAGAAATAATCTTATAAATTTTAATGTATGTATCATGGATTGTTTTTAAACTTTCTATACTTGATTATTACATGTTATTTAGGCACACTTTAGTATAATTTTGCAAAAAATACTATCCTATAACTAAGATATAAATATAAAAATATTTTCAAAAAATGGAAAATTACACATCTTTTAATGGAAAGCTTTTAAAATATCTGTTTAAAAATGGTTTTAATGTCAAAAATTGAGAAAAATATAACTAATACTAATTACTATTAAACTTGAGTCAGTAGTATGTTTGGGATCTTTGATTAAGATTTTAACGTCAAAATAATACAATTCAGAATTATTTATTCATCCAATTTTTTTACATATACATACATACATACATTAAAATTTTTAAGATTATTTCTGGAATTATTGATGTCAATAACAGCTATTTATTCTAAAATTTTGAAGTTTGAAGCAATGTACACACAGACATCTGATTTTATTAATAAGGATGGTAAATTATATTAAAAAATATTAATTTGTAGCATTAAAATTATTTTCCAATTATTAAAAATGAAGATTTTTTATGATAAAATAGATACTGCAGAAATTCAAGAATACCTGTGATACGATACTTGGATTATACTACTGGGAAAAAACTTCGATACTAAAATGTTTTGCTATTTTAATTCTAGATTTAACTTTTACAGATTTTTTGAGCATTGTAAAGGCAAAAGTTAAACAGGGTGTCTATTATTATTTCTATTTTACAAACTATACGGTTTTCTTAGCTTTGTCAAAATTTTTTTAGGTGTATTTTTTTATCAAATGTAAATTTTCTTGATAAGTCTTAACGATAAATAAAACTTTAAATGGCTACAAAAATTCACATATTTTATGAAAATACTTTTTGATGGGTTTTTGTTTTTACTAATACTTTTAACAGGGGTTCTAACAACTGGGAAAAATGGGAAATATGCAGGAATTTAATTTAATCGGGAAAACTGTGAATTCAGCTTATGCAATATAGGTCTTATTTTAGATTTTAGCAATTATGATACACTTAGTTCGAATTCGACTTTTTAGTCGAATTAGTTAGTCGAAAATTAGTAGAAATTTTGGATTAACTTATAGTACTATAATTAAATTTCTACAAATAATTGACAAACATTGTTTTCGGCATTTTAATTAATTAAAAATAAATTATTTGATGATAAAAAGTCAATCACTGATTTAAAATAGTAATATTTTTCTAATGAAATAGTTGATCGTAGCTAATTATTATTTTTTCCTGTCGAATTAAATTCCCCACTATTTCTTATTTTTGAAGATTGGTAGACACACTATTGAATGTATTTGAAAGAACTAAAACTTGTCGAAGACGGGTACGACAGCTAGTATTTAAATATTATTTAAAATTTCAACTGAAATTCATTTTTTAATGAATTTTTATTTAAAAATTCTGCTATACGCACAAAAAAATATATATAAAATTTTGTAAAACTATTTTACAAATTAGGGGAAAAGTGCGACAAATCGAAATTTTGATATTAAAAATGCTATACTTGATAAAGATTTTAGTGAAATTTAGTAAAATTTAAATAAATAAGAAAAAAATAAAACTTAATCGCGCCCAAATTAAAAATAAATTAATTTGTTTATAAAAAAATAATTTTTTTCAAAAAAATTTTTAAAAATATTTATTTTTAATCTTTTAAAAGTTGAAGAAAAACCAAAACTTTCTTTCTTTGACAACTTTTTTCGAATCTCAGTACTTTCAAAGTTATAAGCTATTGAAAATAGGTCTGCTTTTAAAAATCCAAAATTTCGAAAATTCATATCTCGAAAATTTTGGCAATTATGGAAAAATAAAAAAATACGTATTTAATATTTTTCTATAAGGAACGAGAAAAAAATATGTTTAACCGATTCTAAAATATCATAGAAAAATTTCACGTGGAATTGCCCATATAGTATAGTTTTTTCAACTCTTGGACGGCGGAGTGGGGGTACTCAGTGGCGCATGGTTTTTGACGCTACAACTGAAATCAGCCTTTCAAATTTACAAAATTGGTTATATCTTCGTTAATATTGACCGATTTTAATGATTCTTTTTTTAATTTGATGTATTTTTTTATGCTGAATCCGAGAAAGATTTTATATTTTTTCAAAATAAATTATTTTTTGTAATAATAAAAAAAAAATTTTTAACAACAAATGATTATTGTTATTTATCATATTTAACAAAAAATTCTTTTTCTACATATTATTCCATTAAAATGAAAGTAATATTATCACAAAAAGAAATTCAAATTATATGTATAAATAAGTGTGTAGCATCATCATCTTAGTACATTTTACGAATTAAATCGGCGTGCATATGTGCACGTGATGCTACTAGCTGATATATAATTAATTAAGAATTTTTTCCTTTTAATATGTTTTTAAACTCAATGGAATAATATGTACAAAAAGAATTTTTTTGTTAAATATGATAAATAACAATAATCATTTGTTGTTAAAAAATTTTTTTTTATTATTTCAAAAAATAATTTCTTTTGAAAAAATATAAAATCTTTCTCGGTTTCAGCATAAAAAAATACATCAAATTAAAAAAAAATTAAAATCGGTTAATAATTAACGAAGATATAACCAATATTGTAAATTTGAACGGCTCATTTTAGTTGTAGCGTCGAAAACCATGCGCCACTGATGTTCCCCCACACCGCCGTCCAAGACTTGAAAAAACTATATATGTATTTTTATTTGATATAAATGAAAAATAAAAGCATAAAATATAACAATTAATTTTTTTCATAAAATACGTGTATTAAACTGTAGATTGTGCAAATTTCATTTTAAAATATTAATAATTAACTAGTCAGGAAATTTTTGAAATAAAAAAACTAACTCTCCCACCCTTGAACCTAGGTCGGATTTTTTTTGGAAAAGATTTGTGAAAACACATGAAATTTAATGCCGTTTAGACCAAATTGATAAAGTGAAAATTGGCTGAGTTATTCCATTTGTTTATGACAAAAACGTACCCTTTTTAATCTCCATTACGCATTTAAATAAAAAATATCGAATTTCTATTTAAGTGGGGTAAAAGTTTGACTCCTCAAGTGTACTTAAAAAAAAGAAATTCGCAAGTCCAAAAGTGTAGAAATTCCGTTGCAAAATTACATGTTTTTAGTTAATAAATGAAATTATGCATAAACTATTTTTCCGATCGAGTTAAATTTTTTCGGGATTTATTTAGGTTTGCAAGGAGAATATTCTTGGTGAATTATAAACAAATTCGATAATTATTAACAAAGTAATTAAACAATTAAAAAAGTGGTATTCTTAATAGTTTAAATTCATTTGCAACTAAACTAATTAACCTTTTTTAACGTACGACCAGTCATTTGAAAGATATTTCCACGCTCTACAACTTTCAAAAACAACTTTTTCCTCTAAAATGTAACCTGTATCGTCGGTCATCGAAAAACCAAGTTTTCCAAACTTTGACGATTGTTTACACTATTTTTCGCAACTGATAATCGAGAGCAAACTGTGGGGCTCTTATGTGGAGCACCCAAACTACAATATACCACTGAGACTTTTCAGGTTGAATTTTTGTGCACTTTTTCGGCCCAACGACTGGCCTACTTGTAAAATGCAGAGAGTAGTTAAATGTAACATTTTCTGAATTAAGCATTTAAACACATAACGACACACCGCGAATGGCTGCGCAGCACATTGCGACTTGGCGGCGAGACGACGTGATGCGCAATATTTAAAAATTCATTTGTCGAAAACAAAAAAAACGGTTTTCTGGAAAGTAAGTATTTCATCGGAAAAAATCTCAGCTTTCATTTAAAAATAAAATTAAAATGGAAACTCTTCTTTTCAATATGGAATGTCACTTACTTTTATTTTCGATAATTTTTGAATTTTTACACGCCAAAAATGAAACCAGAAAAAGGAACACTTTAAAATTACGCTACTGATCTAGTGACGTATCCAGGGGGGTGGTTTGGAGGTCATGACCACCCCTATTCTGAAAGCTGGATCCGCCCCTGTTTTGATCCTAACCTAAAATCCGCTATTATATTGTCTCAACCCCTCTCCTTGCTTCACCCATACTTGATGACTAGTCCTACAGAATGGAGTACATACATTCATACATACAACCAAAGTCGTAAAAAAATGACGACGACGGCGACAACACAATTGTGTGACATTTATTTAAAAAAAACGTATCAACGCGAAATCTTTTTGTGCCGGAGAGAAAAATAAAAGTCAAGAGTTATATAACGTTCGTTAACCTTACATCAAAGTAGGTAGCGCGAGATTTACAGAAAGGGCAAAATGTCCCTACACAAGCACACACATACGTATCTTTCTTCATCATCATCTTCCTCACCCCTTTTAACCAACAGTTTTTCTACAATGTTTAAGAGACCACGTTTTGCGGAATGTATCTCGGAACCAGGTACTGCTTCTTCTCGTGGGATCGTAAAGCCGCTTAATCGGATGAAGTTCCGCTAGGGCGGAACGAAAGTCGAGAAATGGAGGCGATCGTAAAAGATCGTAACTTGAAGCATATAGTAAAGTCGGCCAAGCAACCCTTCGTTATTTCTTTCTCTCACTCTTACAACAAATGCTTTCTTTTCGGTTTCTCTTTTATTTTCCTCTAGCCACTCTAGTAAACCTTAGTCTTTTCGTCCAACGGATAACTGCTTTACTCGTTTTTCGTTTAAGAACACTCTTTTTTCCTGCTTCTAAACCCTTTGACTTTAAATCCCTGTTGAACTCACACGTGCTGCTATTTTTTCTTCCTAACACCAAAGAGAATAAAAATCTTGATCAAAGGGAACTTCTTTAAATAAAATTGCTAGAGAAGGAGAATTGTGCAACAAATAAAAATCACTTTTCCTCCATATAGAGTAATTGGAGTCCCGAATTTCTAGATGTTCCTAATACAGGAAAAAAAATAATCTATTTGTAAGTAATTGAAAATTTTTGTCAAACTTTTGATTTTCGAAAAAAGGCGTAATGTGTTTTTATTCCCTCCCCTCTCCAAAAAAAGTATGAGGCAAAAATGTAGATAAAGTAAAACATCTGTGAAATGGTTAAAATTGAGATTGGATCTTGCGGAGTCAGAATTTAGTGGGAAAGTGGAATAAAATCGTTTCTAAGGTTAGCGTTCCGCAGTGCTGCTTCTTACGCCGTAGTACTTTATTCAATTAAATTCCTTTATGAGGCAATGGAGAAGGTTTATGGTGCAAGTTGAGGTACGTTTAAGCGGCGACTAAGATACCGCCAAAGTACATTCCAACCAAGGAAAGGAGAGATAGAAAGAGAAAGATACTATGCAGAAACTTCAACTTTCCAATTCTCGATATTTTTGCTTTGAGGCTTTTGATTATTTAGCTGATATCAAAATGAATTACGAAGCGCATAGAATAACCCGGGTTATTGGAACAGTATACAGATTCCAATACAGAAATTGGTTTAATTACGGAGGGGGAATTATCATAGCAAAAAAGTGTCTTAATTTAAGGTGTTTTAGTAGACACTTTTTAGTTATGTGAAATATCTTAATTTAAGAATTTAAAAGTATCTTCGTAAACATTTTCATTATATTCTTTGGAAAAAAAGTTTTAATGTTAACTATGGGCTCATATGGAAAACACTTTATGTATCATAGTTTTTGGTAACTTATATATTTGTCGCATCTTATGATTCTCAAGTAACTGTCCAAGTAACTAAAACTTTTCATAACTAAATCTGACTATTTTGATAATGATCTATTTACTAATAATAATTAATACTTTTCTTCTAATAATTGGTTATCTGTTTACTGATAATTAGTTATTTGTTTTTAGTTACTAGCAATACTACATAGATGAAGCCACATCAATCTGAAGTAGCTTTGTTTACTGAAAAAATGTTTAAAACTCGTATATCTTATGTTTATCTTATGATAAACAAAAACTTCTGAATTTAAATGTTTAAAATATATATCCTTATAGGAAATTTCATTGCGCGTCTTTTTTTTTAATTTTTATTGTATCTGTTACCGTTTTCAAAATATAAGGAAAAAACTGTTTTTTTAAAGAGCGAAATTTTTATTGTTTTTTTCACTTCAACTCGCGATTACTCAATCAATTTTAGGAATTTTTTAATGAAACAAAAACGAAAATACGCGTTATTTTATCCTACAAGTGACTAAAAAAAGAAAAATGATGTTTTAATTATAAATAAAAAAGTTATTAATTTTTTATTAAGATATTGCAAAATTCGTAAACTGAAATTTTCACTAAGCGGGGAAGTTGAGCAAATTTTGAGCAACAAAAAACTTCCAGCGAGAAAGTTATTCATTTAGGTCTAAAAAAGTTTTTCCAGTCGCAAACCTGTACACTATCCACACACTTAGAATTTTCAATTTTTTAACACATACTAGAATGCCCAGTCAAAATACAGTATTTAATTATATATTTTATATAATAATAAAAATTACTTCAGAATTATCACATTTTAGTACAAATAGTAAGTTTTCCTTGTTATTTTCTACTAATAATAATAATGCACTCGCACACGCTTGAATCCATATACCATTTTATAATTCGTACGAAATTCTTTTCATTGTCCAGATATTAATGGTCAATATCAATGACAGTGAAATACAGTACAGCGTCTCTAATTTCAGGGTCCTATAATTTCAACTTTCCCCACCATTCAGCCGAGTCGTGACGTCGGCAAACAGTTTTAAATGGCGGACCGGGTGAACCGGCATATGTATTTTGTAAATATAACCTATAAGTAAAGTTTGAAAATGTGCATTACTCTTCGTAAAATTAAAATGATAAAAAGCTATAATTATTTATGCATAAATATAATGTAAGATAATCCTTTAAAATTGAATGATCCTTTAAAGCTTTTCTAACAAATATAATATAAAAAACAAAAGTATAATAAATATATACAATTTCAGTATAAGCCTATAAAGCATTTGATTTAATTAAATTTATTTAACCTTAATTATTGCTTCATATTAATTAAATTTTCATTTAAAATTCTATTTTATTAAATTTTATTTAAACATATATTTTCTTTAACTTCAAACTAATTTAAACTATCTCGCGTGTTACGTCATGCGCAGAAACCTACTGCGTAACAATTTCCCCTATCGCGCAAAAAGTGTATAATTTCAATCCCCCCAAAATGTTCAAATTATAGACGCTATACTGTATATCAATGGTCCTAAGCTATTTCATACTAACTTGACCGCGAGTTTTTATTTCATCTCAACTCTAACGTCGGATTTAAACTATCTTAACTTAAACGCGCCTTTTTATAATGTCTTAACTCTTGTCATTGCTACTAAGAGTTGAGAGAAGTTCGGTTTTGACCATTCCGAAGCACAGTTCTCAAGCATTAATTTAAGCATGGATTCACCTTACAATATCTATACTTCTCTAAATTTAACTTATCTTTTTTTAAAGTGTTCTAACTTCAAGTAGTCGGAAGAAATAATTTTAAAAATCTAAAAATCTAAATGCTTATTTCAATAATTTTTTACTCTTAAACTATTAAACATGAAAATTTGGCAAGGTACATTTTGCAAAGGTTTTTTCATGCTCTTTCGATTGAAAATAGGAATATAAAAAAAATTTTTTTGGTCCCAAAAAAAACCAAAATTAAAAATAAATTTTAATTTTTTGGAAAAAGAGCAGCTTTTTTTTTAAACGAAAGCTGAGGTTTTTTCCTAAAAGGACATATAAATGAAAAAGTGGGACAAGAATGTTTAAACAGTGAAAAACAGAGGTTTCTACTCACCGGAGCGCTCTAAACCCGGTTTTTACAAGAAAATTTATTTTTTCAATGTTTAAACATTCTTGTCCCACTTTTTCATTTATATGTTCTTTTAGGAAAAAACCTCAGCTTTCGTTAAAAAAAAAGCTGCCCTTTTTCCAAAAAATTAAAATTTATTTTCAATTTTGATTTTTTTGGGCCAAAATTTTTTTTTTTAAATGCCTATTTTCAATTGAAAGAGCATTAAAAAACCTTTCCAAAATGTACCTTGCCAAATTTTCATGTTTAATAGTTTAAGAGTAAAAAATTATTGAAATAAGCATTGTACTGAAAATCCCAAAAATTTAACCCCCTCCCGCTCGGAAAATATTGGACTAGGTAAAAAAATATTTTCACGAAAAATTACTATCTATTAGTACTACAAATGCCCCAAGTTTTGCTACGATTGGAGAAAAATTTTTCTACACCTGGATCACTTGACATGGAATGCCTCATATATATATATATATATATACTATATATACTAGGGGGGCTCCGCCCCCTTGCGCGCCAACCCCCTGATTTTATATGATATTATATATCTTATGATATTAGACATTCTCAAATGTTTAATCTTTGTCTTCAATTTTGAAGTAACATACCAGCCTGAAAGTAAAAAAATTTTCTTTTGCATAGGATTCAACGTCCTATTTCGCTCTTCTATTTGAGGGGGCAAGCTCTGACCTGTTGGTAAAACACAGATCAAATTTTGACGTAATGTGAAGGCCCCTTTTAAAACCCGTAGCTTAAAAATAGGTAAAATTAAACATGTATTTATGTTCGTTATTTCTCCTCTTTTTGACTTAGGTCAAAAAATAGGTCAATTTTGACATATGTTTTGATTTATGTTCTTGACCTATAGGTCAAATTAGACATAGGTTTTCAGGTAATGTGAGACCGTTATTTGTCCTCTTTTTGACCTATTGGTCAAAAAATAAGTCAAATTAGACATAGATTTTTACGTAATGTAAGGCCATTATTTATCCTCCTTTTCGACCAATAGGTAAAAAAATAGGTCAAATTAGACATAGATTTTGACGTAATGTGAGGCCGTTATTTATTCTCTTTTAAACCTATAGGTTAAAAATAGGTCAATTTTGACGTAAGTTTTGACGGACCCTTTGGGATAGGGCACCCTTAGAAATCCTGACTCTGCGGCGGCGGTGGCGGCGGCGATATGATTTTATAAAAATAGGAATATATATATATATATATATATATATATATATATATATATATATATCCCTATGAATATAAAATCATATCGCCGCCGCCGCTGTTTCAGAAAATTCTAAGGGCGCCTTTTCCCAGGGGCCGTCTAAACTTATGTTAAAATTTAGGTCAATTTTGAGGGCAGTTATGACCTACGGGTAAAAATAGGCCCACAAACGTCTGTTACATTACGACGAAATAATTTAGGTTAATTTAGGTCTATTTTGAGGGCAGTTTTGACCAAAACGTCAAAATTTGACAAACAATTCCCGCTACCTTTAAAATTTAGGTCAATTTTTTAAGTCATTTTTGACCTAGACGTCAAAATTTGACAATTTCTGCTACCCTTAAAATTTAGGTCAATTTTGGGGGCAATTTTGACTTAAACGTCAAAATTTGATAAACAATTCCCGCAACCCTCAAAATGTAGGTCAATTTTGAGGATAGTTTTGATTTACGGGTAGAAATAGACCCACAAACGTCTGTTACATTACGTCGAAATAATTAAGATTACTTTAAGTCAAATTTACAGCAGTTTTGACCTACCCTTAAAAAAAGGCCCACAAACGTTTGTTACATTATGTTGAAATATACATGTAATTTTACATTCTTCTTTTACCTACATGTCATAAACGACCAAATAATGGACCTTAATTTATGTCAAAATTTATGTTAGATTTGATTTATTGTTAAAGCTGCAAGTAAAAAGGGTTCGTAATAATGACTTTGATGATGCTGCAAAATCTATAAATAAGTTTCTATAAAGGCACTATAAGATGTCCGTATAGATCATGTCCGTAAAGTTAAATTCTTTTTAAGTGCTTTCATTTAGTATCGCCTGATATAATTTACTCTAACTTATTAGCATGCATTCATATTAAGAGAACATGATTTGAAATTAAAAATTAATAAAAATATAGAAATTAGTAAGGGGGTTGGCGCGCTAGGCGCGCAGGGGGGCGGAGCCCCCCCTAGTATATATATATCCCCTATATTACAAAAATATATCGCTGTCGCCGCTGTTTCAAGATTCTATAGTATATTTAACATAACTTCCTGTCAATGACGAACATAACCTCAAAATTAGGTGAAAGATCATCACTCTGAAGTTGGCCACAAATGGCTATAGTATGTTCAACATAACTTCCTGTCAATGACGAACATAACCTCAAAATTAGGTGAAAGATCATCACTCTGAAGTTGGCCACAAATGGCTATAGTATGTTCAACATAACTTCCTGTCAATGACGAACATAACCTCAAAATTAGGTGAAAGATCATCACTCTGAAGTTGGCCACAAATGGCTATTGTACATTTAACATAACTTCTTATCAAAGAAGAACATAACGTCAAAATTAGGTGAAAGATCATCACTCTGAAGTTGGCCACAAATGGCTATAGTGTGTTCAACATAACTTCCTGTCAATGACGAACATAACCTCAAAATTAGGTGAAAGATCATCACTCTGAAGTTGGCCACAAATGGCTTCCCACTCACAGGTCAAACATAACCTCAAAACACCCTTCCCACTAACAGGTAACATGGCAAACATAACTTCAAAACTCCCTCCCTACTCATAGCTCACATGGCAAACATTCCCACTCACAGGTCACAGGACAATCATAACCTCAAAATCTCCCCTCTCCTCTATTCCCACTCACAGGTCACACGTCAAATATAACCTCAAACTTGCCCCTCCCTCTTTATCCCCAAGGACAGGTCACAGGGCAAGTATAACCTCAAAGGCCTCTTGCAAGTGAAAGATATAGTATATTCAAAATAAACCTTTTTTTACTTATTTAATTTTTAAACATTATAAAATACTATTGACGTAAATTATTTAAGAAAGAAGAAGTAATAGTCCAGTCGCCCTGTGAAAAAAGTGGTCATTTCGTGCCAAAATTGATACCTGAAGTCTGATTGTAGATTCATATAGTGTGGGGTGGTAGTATGTATATGTTTCCAACTCGAGATTATTCATGCTGCGCGTTATAAACAATTTTGAAGGTGCCGAAAAACAGTTTTTTGATGACCGTTCTTTCCCATCAAATTATAGGGGAAAAAATTGTAAATAAAAGTTATAGAGCTCGGAAATACCTTTAAAATGATAGGTCATATGTTAAAATTGGTCCATTTGTTTACTGGCAAATGAATTTAAACCACTAAAAATGGCACTTTCTTATTTGTTTAATAACTTGAACAAAAGTTAACAAATTCTTTTGATATTCTCCAAAAATGTTCCTCTCAAGACCCTCAAGATGTGTGCCAAATCTGAATACGATTCGATAAATAGTTTATGAGAAATTCCATTTGTTAACTAAAAACATGATTTTTTAAAATGGAATTTCTACATTTTTGGCCGGATGAAAATCAATTTTTTTTATTGGGTTCTCTTCATGAAATGTCAATCTATCAATCACAATTTGTAGCGAATTGAATTTTTACAAGAAAACTGGTTTTTGGGGGGGGAGAAATTTTTTGCTTATAAACAAATGAACACTACATCAACAATTTTTACTTTAACAATTTGTCATAAACGCCATTTGATTACTTATTCTTTCCTGCAAATTTTGCAAAAAAAAATTTTGATCTAGGTCAAAAGGGGGAGGAGATAATTTTTTTATTTCAAAAAATTCCTGAGCCTTTAATTATTAATATTTTTTATTTTTTTTATTATATTTTTTTAGTTGATTAGTCATACTAATTATAAAAAAATCAATCTAAACATCTATGCACTTCTTGTTCGTAAAAAAAATCCTAAAATGTATGCAACGTTTGAATGCAACGTAGAGCAGCCTATATGCTCTAGGCTGCATAGTGGGAGACATCATCAGTCGCTCGCGCTAAAGTTGAATTCAAACTTTCAAATTCGTAAAAGTTGTCATAACATTCAAACAAATTGATGAATTTTGATTATTTTTTTTTTAAACTGGGCTAAAATTTTCTCAGAAATTTAAATTTTTATTTGTTTTTTCAAAAATTTATAAATAATGTCAAAAAATTATTAATTAAAAAAAATTTTTTTTGGTTTTTTTTTTAAAATTCATTTATTTAAAATTTTTTATTTTTAACAGCTCGAATAATAAAAGAAACACTAATTAATTATTTTTGCATTAAAAGAATTAAGGTTTTTGAAAAAATGCTATTTGCAGAACAATATTATACTAATAATTTGACATATATTTCGAAAATACCTCAATTTTGGGCAAGAAAAAAGTTCTGCGAATAGCATTTTACCGAAAACCTTAATAAATTTGAATTGCTTTTATTAATCGAGCAGTTAAAAATAAAAAATTTGAAATAAATGAATTTTTTAAAAAAAACCAAAAAAAATTTTTTTTAATTAATAATTTTTTGACATTATTTATAAATTTTTGAAAAAACAAATAAAAAATTTGAATTTCTGAGAAAATTTTATCCCAGTATAAAAAAAAATAATCAAAATTCATCAATTTGTTTGAATGTTGTGACAACTTTTACGAATTTGAAAGTTTGAATTCAACTTTAGCGCGAGCGACTGATGATGTCTCCCACTATGCAGCCTAGAGCATATAGGCTGCTCTACGTTGCATTCAAACGTTGCATACATTTTAGGATTTTTTTTACGAACAAGAAGTGCATAGATGTTTAGATTGATTTTTTTATAATTAGTATGACTAATCAACTAAAAAAATATAATAAAAAAAATAAAAAATATTAATAATTAAAGGCTCAGGAATTTTTTGAAATAAAAAAATTATCTCCTCCCCCTTTTGACCTAGATCAAAATTTTTTTTTGCAAAATTTGCAGGAAAGAATAAGTAATCAAATGGCGTTTATGACAAATTGTTAAAGTAAAAATTGTTGATGTAGTGTTCATTTGTTTATAAGCCAAAAATTTCTCCCCCCCAAAAACCAGTTTTCTTGTAAAAATTTAATTCGCTACAAATTGTGATTGATAGATTGACATTTCATGAAGAGAACCCAATAAAAAAAATTGATTTTCATCCGGCCAAAAATGTAGAAATTCCATTTTAAAAAATCATGTTTTTAGTTAACAAATGGAATTTCTCATAAACTATTTATCGAATCGTATTCAGATTTGGCACACATCTTGAGAGGAACATTTTTGGAGAATATCAAAAGAATTTGTTAACTTTTGTTCAAGTTATTAAACAAATAAGAAAGTGCCATTTTTAGTGGTTTAAATTCATTTGCCAGTAAACAAATGGACCAATTTTAACATTTGACCTATCATTTTAAAGGTATTTCCGAGCTCTATAACTTTTATTCACAATTTTTTCCCCTATAATTTGATGGGAAAGAACGGTCATCAAAAAACTGTTTTTCGGCACCTTCAAAATTGTTTATAACACGCAGCATGAAAAATCTCGAGTTGGAAACATATACATATTCATACTACCACCCCACACTATATGAATCCACAATCAGACTTCAGGTATCAATTTTGGCACGAAAAAACACAGGGCGACTGGACTATAAAAACAAGGGGGTTGGCGCGCGAAGCTCGCAGGGGGGCAGAGCCCCCCTAGTATATATATAGTTTACCGAATCGCGTTTGAGGACATTTTTATTTACATTAACTAATATCATGGATACTTTTAATTCTTATTCTTCTAAGCGTTTTGTTCTGACAGTTGGCTAAGCCTAAAGTCATTTAAAAAGAAGAAGAAGAAATAGTCTGTCTGTAAAAGCACCACTGACGGTAAGTAAGAAAATTTCGAGTTCAATGACAATGATGACAATTTAACGAGTAATTGTTATTGCAATATAAAATGAGAAAAAAAATTATCAAGAAAACTTTATATACTTTATAAATTTATTATCCACAAGCTCTGAATATTAAAATAATCAAAATTTTTGCTGATATAATTATTTCCAAAAATTATTTTAATAAACATTAAAAACAAAAATAAAATAATTAAACATTTTGTAATTTCTTTTTAATACGTGTAAAAATGTTAAAATAAAATTTTAATAATTTGAAAAAATAATGAAATTGCGTTCATTAGAACGTTTAGAGTTTCAGAAACAGAAAATTAATTTTGTACCAACAGAAAAATTCTTTTAAAAATATAATATTAATTTTTCGTAACGCGGTGCAAAAAAGGGCACTTTTTTGCATCATGTTATGAAAAATATCGTTCGTAACTTGTGCTAGAAGTTGCCAATTTTTAAACGAGCACTTATTTTGGAACAAACTAGAGTTTGTTTCAAAAAAGTGCTCATTCAAAAATTGACAACTGCTCGCACTCGTTACGAAATATACTATATATCTTAATCTTTCACATTTTTTTCGTAGCTGCCTCCTACCGCAGAAGCACTCGCTTCGCTCGTGCACAGTGATGGGCGCATAAAATACCCGAAGTAATTTACCTGGTTTTTTACGTAACTAGTTTTTTACCGGATGTTTAAAATATCGTTCGTAACTTGTGCTAGCAGTTGCCAATTTTTAAACGAGTATTTTTTTGGAACAAACTACAGTTTGCTTCAAAAAAAGTGCTCATTTTTTTATCGGATGTATTTTACAAAATACTGGATACAAGAGACTTCAACACGGAAAAAAAAGTCCATCAACCATTAATGGATTAGTATATTATTTTGAGACGGGACTCTTTTTCCGTTGATGGTTACTTAACTTCACTTAACAATTGAAAAACATCATTGAAGTATTAAAAAAGAGTCATGGAATGATTAGAATGCCAGTATGTGACCAATTGTTTTAGATTTAATGGTGAATTATTATATCAATGGATGTTTGAATGTTTACGAATCATTAGTAAAGTTTGTGAAACGTTAGTTGACTCGTAGTCTAAATCGGTGCTCTTCACCAGCGCATTGTTGCGCAGTGTACCGATGCGCATTTCTTCCGGTTTCTCTATAGTCCATGTGTTTTTGCTGTCTGCTATACAAATCCCTATATACTATTATGTGTAATGTGAATATTTAACTTAACTAATAATTTGCAGTTTGATTGCGTCTAGAAATTGACCTCGATGAAAATATACTTTCTTTTATATTTCTCGCTAATTAAAAAGTAGTTATTAGTGCAAAAGCATTTCTCACAAGTTGTAAAAAATTTTGTTATTTGGTATATAAGAACAGTTCGCTTCTAAACTTAAAGTGTTATAAGTGTGCGTTTCTACGTGTAGTTATTATAAGTGCGAAAATGTATTGGTCTAAAGCGTCTAAGAGTGTAAATAAAATATCGGAACTGTGCAACGAAAAAATGTGTTTATTCTGTATTAAATAGTGTCTAAAATTAGGGATAATTCTGAAAGAATAAGTTGAATTTTTTGAATGCTTTTGATAGTCATGGAAAATTTAATAGACAGTTTTCTAAATTTTAGTGAACGAGTTTTATATATTGTGACTCCAAGTATGTTATCCATTCAATGATTTTGTGTCCCGTCTCAAAGTAATATACTAGTCTATTAATGATTGATGGACTTTTTTTTCCGTGAAGTTCACAGGTATTTTAATTATAATTCATAACAATCTATACCCATGTGGAAAAAGCCACGTTCGAGCTCCGCTGCTCAGAGGCCCCCGTCAGGGACCCACGTGGAAGATCCATGAGGAGGAATCGACGAGGGCACCAGCAGTGGCCCGCTCAAAAATTTATCTAAGTTTCAAAAAAAAAAATTTTTTTTATTGAAAAACTTTAGTTCAGAATGCATTAAATTACGTTTCAAAACACCTGAAATAAACATTAAGTGACATTTTTCCAGAAATCCTACCACAAAGTTATGGAAATTTACGAGGGCGCCAGCAGGGCCCCTGCTCTTAGCCATTATGAATGTCTTGCTCAACAATTTTTCTAAGTCCAAACAAAAAATTTTTTTTACAACAAAAAATTATTATTTACTATCATTTTAAACAATGAAGAACACGTTTTTAACAAATATTTAATGTTACTTTTTTGAAAATATTAAACTTATCTCAGGGCAAATCCTTGAGGGCCCACGCGAGGGGTCCTCATGGATTGCCCACATCATTAACTAGAAAAAATTTCTAAGTCCAAAAAAAAATTTTTTTTTTATATCAACAAATTAATGTTTATAATGCTTTTAAACAATGAAAAACACGTTTTTAACACAAATGTTTTGACATTTTTTTTAAAATTATAAAAATATTAATTTATGAAAATTTATGGTCTATTATTATATTGTTAATATTGTTATTATTATTATTAAACTATTTAATTATTTGGCATGGTGTATTAGTGTCAATCAATAATTTATTGAAACATCAAAAGCAAGTCAGCAAGTCACCTACATTAAAGCAATAGTTTTTAAGTAGGTTCCGTACCATAGTTCCATCACAAAAGAAAGTGATTGGACCGGACTTTTTTTCGTGCTTGATTTGTTTAATCATAGCATTTTTTTTGTACCGATCTTTATTCGTTTTTTTTATTTTTTGTTAAGTGTAGGGATACAATTTCCTAATTGCATGGGTTATGCTATAGTCATGTACCTTTCGTTGTCGTTGTCGCGTCTACGAGTACAGCTTGTATGCTGTCGATGGACCAATTTATTGTTACTAATTGCTCGACGATTTCTTGTTGCTTGTTCGTTGATTCTATGTATTATATACTTGTTGTTACAATAAAAAGCAATATTAAAAAAAACCATAGTGGTAAGAGTGTTATCTAGTAGTCAGTAGGTCGTAGTCTCAATTCCTGAGTGCGTCAGATTTTTTTTATTTGGTCACGATTTAATTAAAAAAAGTAAAAATTGTTAAATAAGAATGTTATTTATCAATAATTTGACTAATTTGTTATTAATAAATATTTAATTTATTAATTTAATTGAAAATAAAGTCAAGGGCATTTTATGAAATCCACGAGGGCTCCCATGAGGGAAAGCATGTCACGCCTTCGAGGGCTCCGCGTGGATTGCCCCTTCGGATTCCACATGGGAAGAGGGTAATAATAAATAATAATAAATAAATGACCAGTAAATATAAATAAATAAATAAATAAATAAAAAAATAACATTCACGAGGGTCTCGCCGGGGGCCTCATCATTTTTCTGCACGGGTATGATCTGAAATTTATTTATTATTATTTAATATTATTAATTATTTATTATTTATTTTATTATTATTTTTTTATTTATTTATTTATTTACCTGTTTTTTAATGTTTTTAAGTAACACTGTAATTATTTAATATTTAAAAACCTTTTATTACAAAACAGTGTTTAAGTAAAGAATGTCTAAGGCAAGAAAAAACGATTTTCTTGAGAAAAAAAGCTCTCTTTAACTCCATATATGTCATAAACCATGGTCAGAATTAAATTTTGAACGACAGTTGATAACAGTTAAGAATCAAACTGATAAAATAAAAACAAAATGTTTGATTTGTAACAAAATTTTACAAAATACTGGCTACAAGAGACTTCAAGTTCACATAGGTATTTTAAATTATAATTCATAACAATCTATATGATCTGAAATGTACTTTAAAAAATACTTTTGTTATTTGTGAAATATTTACTGGTCATATTACGTTGTTCT